>WNWU01000021.1:10147408-10241176 GCA_012654045.1 Ptyas mucosa | reverse complement strand
AGATAGATAGATAGATAGATAGATAGATAGATAGATAGATAGATAGACAGACAGACAGACAGATAGATACAGTGGTGGGATTCAGCCAGTTCCCACCTATTTGGGAGAACCGGTTGTTAACTTTCTAAGCAGTTCAGAGAACTGGTTGTTGGAAGAAATCTTATTTTGTTTTTTTCTACTTTACAGGGCTAATCCTGTAAGGAAGGCAGGAAGGAAACATTTTGGTGTTGTTTCTAGCCTAATCTTTATTGCCCTGCTTACAGAAACTGCCTCTCTGCTTAATTACATTGTAATCGATAAGTCAAAGTGCCCATCAATGTGAGTGACATTGAGTTGGCCATGCCCACAGAGTCACATGGCCACCGAGTCACGCCTATCCAGCTGGTCATTAGGGCAGAAAACTGGTTGTTAAATTATTTGAATCCCACCACTGGATAGATAGATAGATAGATAGATAGATAGATAGATAGATAGATAGATAGACAGACAGACAGACAGACAGATAGATAGAAGATAGACAGACAGACAGATAGAAAGAAAAATGATAGATAGATGATTGATAGATAGATGATAGATATAGGTGATAGATAGATGATAGATAGATAGAAAGATGATAGATAGACAGATGCAGTGGTGGGTTCCGCCCGGTTCTGCCCAGTTCCGCCGAGCTGGTAGCAGTGATGATATGACGTTACCTAACCCGCCCCTGGATAGATGATTGATAGATAGATGATAGATATAGGTGAGAGAGACAGACAGACAGACAGACAGACTTTCCATCATTTTTACTTCTGTTTTAACAGAGCAGCTACCTTCAATCATAATGATCAACTAGTGGTGAAAGATGATGAAAACTGCAGTCTAAAAAATGTGGAGCCTAAAACTGCAGCCTAAAAAATGTGGAGAGCTACAGACATGCACACAAAAAGAGTGGAACATGCATTGCAAGACACAATACTTGGCATTGCTGCAGAGACCACTAACAGTAACCTGGGCCAGAAAAGCCTTCCTGCAGTTTTCAACAGGATCTGGAATGTCAATCATACAGAACACAGATAGGTAGGTGTGTGTGTGTGTGTGTGTGTGTGTGTGTGTGTGTGTGTGTGTTAACTTCGGTAAGTTTAAGTCTCCCGGGCTGGAGACTTTGGGAAGTTGAAGTGCACACATCTTAAAGTTGCCAAGATTAAGAAGCTCTGCTTTGGATCAATGTCTAATTATCAGATGCACAGCCCCTTATGATGCTAGAAGTGCAGCGGTTTTGCCCCTTTTTTTCTTTCTGCATTTAGCACATTAAAGAAGCATTAAAGGAGCTTTTAAGTCATCTATACAGACAGAATGAGGTGACAGAATTTTGATCAAGTGATCAAGAGGGCCAGAAGAACAGATCTTTCTGCAAATGAAGGCGGCGACTACTTTTAATTAGATTTCCTTCCAGAATGGAGGGGAAAAAAACCCTAATGCATCATGTTAGGTATTAGCTGGGATAAAATGCTATTCTCCCAAATCATTCACAGTTATGCTTGTTTTCTGATCACAGGCAAGCATTGTTACAGGAGAACACACCAAAAAATAAAATAAAAATCTATTCAACAGCTCACAATAGGGAATAATTCTCTCTAATCATTCACTCTCTTTGACCCCAGCTAATCTTACAATATCTAGCCACACAGACACATCACTCTGCCTACACAGAAATACGTTTGCATGCCACCATCAAATACAATGTGTACTGTAAAATGTGTTAATTTGTTTTTCTTCATGGTGAAGGCCTTGCCAAGGGACCATGTTAATCTTCTCTATATCACTCTCGTCTTAGCATATTTGCTGCCACCCAACCATGTAATGGATGTGACGCTTGACTGAACTAAATCTGCCTTCATTACCAGAGTACAAGCCTCTGCTCTGCCCCTCCAAGTGGGCTCACCTCGGCGTTGATCTTCAACAGGATCCATGACTAAGCAATGTTTTGACTACAGGGCCCTGGACCACCCTGGAAAGCAGCCATCATTTTTGCAGTTTTATTTAAATCCGGTTTACAGCAATCTGGAGGGTCACAACAGACCACAGTTGCAATATAAGGTTATCTGGAAGAGGGACCTAAAGGCCCTGGGAATGGACATTAACAACTGGGAAACCTTGACCTCCGATTGTTCAGCTTGGAGGCTAAAGACGCAGCATGGCCTTCTCCAATTCGAAAAGACGCTTGTTCAGCAGGCTGAGGCAAAGAGGCAGTCCCGGAACCAGCGAAATCTAGGGGCTGGGCAGGGGATGGAATGTATCTGCCCTCAGTGTGGAAGGGATTGCCATTCTTGAATTGGCCTTTTTAGTCACACTAGATGCTGTTTTAGGACCTCTTTCCAGAGCACGATACCATAGTCTCTTGAAACTGAAGGATGCCAATGATGAGGGTCACAACAACAACAACGACAGTCTATAGTACCATTCCTCCCCATTCAGTATGATAAATGTTGGTGATATAAGCTGTCATTTGCCTCCGTCGAATTAGATTTCCAGACATCTTACAGATTTTACTGACAACATACTGCATTTCAAAGACAGATGTACAGACAACATTTCCAATATGCAAACATTTATCAAAGGAAAGGTAATTCCCTTTGCTACTAGTACTGGAAACCTAGGAAAAAAGCAAACCACTGTGTAATAGAATTAATATTCATGAAGAAATTTCTGAAGTAGCGCGCCAGGATATTTAAGCGAATTCTGCATTCTAAGAGATACGAGGTGAGATGTTAAAGAAATTACAGTGGAAACGAATGACAAAAATGCATTCTTTAGACAACTGCTTTAAAGCAGCAGGCTGAAAGTTAAGGCTAAATGAGTAAACTTTCAACTTTGTTTATGGTTTACGTTGTTGGAAAGGCACACGCTTGTTGTGCATTTTATAGAAAAATGGTATTATAATTCAAATATTAAACAAAAGAAACCAGCAGCACGCTTATTTTTTCATTAAAGTCTTTTTTTTTAAATTTGATTTATATTCAAATTTTGATATGCCGAAATTACTGAACACCATTAGTAATTTCCAAAGTAACATGGCAGCTGAAAATAGCAAATTTCTAACAACTGATCATTTGTTTAATTATGAGAATATACTGGGAATTTTCTCAATATGTTGGTACACAATTATACCAAGAGCCTAGTCAATAGAGAGTGACTGGAGGGCGAGATGAGATGCGATGCGATGCGATGCGATGCGATGCGATGCGATGCGATGAGATGAGATGAGATGAGAGGAACAGAGTTGGAAGGGACCTTGTAGGTCATCTAGTCCAACCCCCTGCCCAAGCAGGCGATCCTACTTCATTTCTGACAAATGGCAATCCAATCTCTTCTTGAAAGTCTCCAGTGATGAAGCTCCCACAACTTCCAAAGGCAACTTCTGTTCCATTGGTTGATTGCTCTCACTGTCAGAAAATGTCTCTGTATTTCTAGGTTGAATCTCTCCTTAATCAGTTTCCATCCATTATTCCTTGTCTGGCCTTCAGGTGCCTTGGAAAATAGCTTGACCCCCTTCCTCTGTGGCAGCCCTTCAAATATTGGAAGACTGCTATCATGTCTCCCCTGATCCTTGTCTTCACTAGACTAGCCATGCCAAGTTCCTGTAACCCTTCTTCATATGTTTTAGCCAGTGGTGAAATATAAAATTTGTTACTACTGGTTCTGTGGGCGTGGCTTGGTAGTGGAGGGGTAATGTGACTGGGTGGGCATGGCCAACTTTTTTTCTTTTTTTTTACTTTTAAAAGCATTTTTTCTACAACCTCTTAGGCCAAAGAGGTTGTAAAAAAATACTTTTAAAAGCCTCTGACAATCCCAGCTGAGCCGCGTGATCATCAGAAGCTTTTTTTTTTACTTTTAAAAGCATTTTTTCTGCTGAAGGAAAAATACTTTTAAAAGTTTTTAAAAAGCCTCTGATGATTGAGCGGCTCAGCTGGGCATGGGGGGGGCAGGGATTTTTGCTACTGGTTCTCCAAACCATCCGCCACCATCGCTACCGGATCAGGCGATCCAGTCCAAACCGGGAGCATTTCACCCCTGGTTTTAGCCTCCAGTCTTCTCATCATCCTGATTGCTCTTCTCTGCACTTTTTCCTAGAGTCTCAACATCTTTTTTTATAGTGTGGTGGCCAAAACTGGATGCAGTATTCTAGGTGTGGTCTTACTAAGGCTTTATAGTGCGGTATATATAGATAGAGTAGCTTCTCCCTGAGAGTCCCCCAAAAGCAAGGACATCTAGAGATGAAGTAGAAGCAGTGAAGAACAACTGTAAAAGAAGACCAGAGGTGAATGTAATGGTATGTGAGAAAGACCATGAGAAACAGGGTGAAGAGATGCTGCCTAGGGAAAAATCAGATAAGAAGCTCATAGCTTCATAAGAGGCAGAGAAAGAGAAGGGGGCCTGCTCTAACTTCTCAGGCTGTAAAGGACACAATGGGAGATTGGTATTTTCAGACTTTTTAAAAGTAGCCTTACAATTTAGAAGTATTAACGCATCTGATTGTGTTTGTTTCCTGTATGGCCTCCCTGGAAAGGCTGACATCAGCCTTGCAAGTTTGGACTCCACAAGGCAAAACCAGAGATGGTGAGTGGAATAAAGTTTTGTGATGGGAGAGATCAGAAATCTGAAGCAAGATTTTAGATTTACCGTATTTGTTTGAAAAGACTAGGATTTTCCCAAATATTTTACCTTTCAAATGAGAAAGTTTTCTTGACTATGCCGTGAAGGCAGACCATATTTCCAAAAGGCACGAGAAACCTTTTATTTCCTTTCTGCTCAATCACATCTGATTCTCATAGACCAGGGGTGTCAAACTCGATTTCATTGAGAGGCGCATCAGGGTTGTGTTTGACCTCAGAGGGCCGGGGTGGGTATGGCCATAGTGGGAATGGCCATCTCGACGTCACTCCTGTTGAGGGCACCTGTGGTGGCCTGAGCGCTCTGCCAGTGAAAACGGGCTCCTGAGCTCCATTTTTGGCTGCCACAGCCTCCTGCAACCCTCTGCCAGTGAAAACGGAGCTCGGGAGCCTATTTTCACTGGCAGAAGCACCGCAGGCCGGTCCTTCGCTGTTTCCAGGGCAGCCCTGCAGGCAGGGGTGAAATCCAGCAAGTTCTGACAGGTTCTGGAGAATTGGTAGCAGAAATTTTGAGTAGTTTGGAGAACTGGCAAATGCCACCTCTGGCGGGCGCCAGAGTGGGGTGGGAATGGAGATTTTGTAGTATCCTTCCCCTGCCACACCCACCAAGCCACGCCCACAGAACTGGTAGTAAAAAAAATTGGATTTCACCACTGCCTGCAGGCCAGATCTAAGTACCCCGTGGGCCAGATCCGTCCCCCGGGTCTTGTGTTTGACACCCCTGTCATAGACTGTCTGGGCAAATCCCTGCAGTTTTCTTGGCAAGGTTTTTCAGAAGTGGTTTGTCATTCCCTCCTTTCTAGGGCTGAGAGAAATCATCCACCTGGCTTCATGTCTATGGCAGGGTTAGAACTCACAGTCTCCTGTTTCTAGCCTGATACCTTAACTACTACACCAAAATGGCTCTCGAGGGAAATCTTACTGCCATGTAAAATAACAGCATCAGATATTGTGGGGCATTTCAAATAGATACAAGCAGTGGTGGGATGCAGAGGTGGGTTTCAGCAGGTTCTGACCAGTTCTGGAGAACCGGTAGCGGAAATTTTGAGTAGTTCGGAGAACCGGTAAATACCACCTCTGACTGGCCCCGCCCCCATCTATTCTCTGCCTCCCGAGTCCCAGCTGATCAGGAGGAAATGTGGATTTTACAGTATCCTTCCCCTGGAGTGGGGTGGGAATGGAGATTTTACAGTATCCTTCCCCTGCCGCACTCACCAAGCGACACCCACAGAACCGGAAGTAAAAAATTTGGAAACCCACTACTGGTGGGAGGCTGCCAGTTTAACAACCAGTTTGGTGAGCACACGCTTTGCGTGCACATGCGCACGTGCACCGAAGGCACTTGTGCGCAGCGCTGAAAATGGAGCATTTAGAAGCTCAGCTGCTTACCTTCCAAGTCAGCAATGGTAAGTAGAACAGCGAGAGGAGGGGAAATCAGCTGTGCCACGCGATTGAGATGAGCTACAAAGCAGGAAATAAAGGACAGGATAGAGCGGGGGCAGGTGGGTGGAGCCAACTGATCGTCGGCGCTACCAGTTCACCTGAACTGGTCTAAACCGGCTGAATACCACCTCTGGATACGAGCGTGTGAAAATGTAGGAGGGTGGATTTCTTTATTTGACTGGTCTCCACATTTATTTAGTGGGGTACATGACTGGAAAAGTTTCAGAAACAATGAGAGCGAAAGCTTATTAGATTTCTTAAATTTCCCCAGCAAACTTCTGTTAGCTCTCTTTGTTCAGTCAGTGAGCTCTGACTTCAAAGCCTAGCTTGTCTTTTATTCCTCCTATAGTCTCTGTTTCCCTCAGCAGGATGTGACTAATCAATCACCTGCAATGAGCAATCACCAGCCCTCAAGACACACCAGCTGCAATCAAGAATTCGGGAGGAAAGAGCCTTTCCACCCCGCCTAGCCCACCCCATATTCCCTCAGATCAAATCAGCCTCCTTGGTCATCTCCCTTTCTTCTTGGGGGAATTCCAATGGGGACCTGCCCCTTTTCCTGTTTGATGAGCCAGTGTTTAGGGCAGTGGTGGAATTCAAATGTTTTTACTACCGGTTCTGTGGGCGTGGCTTGGTGGGCATGGCAGAGGAAGGATACTGCAAAATCTCCATTCCCACCCCACTCCAGGGCCAGGATACCGCAAAATCCCCATTCCCTCCCCACCCCTGGGGGAAGGATATTGCAAAATCTCCATTCTCACCCCACTCTGGGGCCAGCCAGAGGTGGTATTTGCTGGTTCTCCAAGCTACTCAAAATTTCCGGTACGGTTCTCCAGAACCTGTCAGAACCTGCTGAATAGCACCCCTGGTTTAGGGGTACCTTTCAGCCATTTTAATACTTCGTGTGACTTTGCCTACCCTTTGAGAAAAGCTTGCGCAGTAACAAGCATGATTCTCATGGCATATAACTGCAAACCGTCTACCCACCTAAAGTGATAAATTTAGAAGTAAAAAACCACTATGTTGCTCTGGCATCTACTGTAACCCTGCCTTGACTGTCTGTGGTACAGGAAAGCTGGTACAGAAGATGATAACAAGCAGGGGTGAAAAACAACAGACTTGACTGATTTTTTTAAGCTTGCCTTTTGCTGGCCAGGCAGTTCTTATCAGATCTGAGAAATGCTTGTTTTACTGATAAGAAATGCTTATTAGGGAGACATCTGCTTGTTTAGTTAACCTCTAAGAGGGCATGATGCTTGCTTGAGACCGTGAATATAAAGCTGTTGGGACTTGATTGGAAGGGGAGGGGCACACCTGCTTTGAAGAAAAATTCCCAGGTGCCCTATGCTGCACAGAATAAGGTTGTTGCTATCTCCGCCCTTGGTGTGCGATTCGTTGGGCGATAGCATACCAGGCATGATCCAGTGGTTCCTGGGATAACATGAGATAGTACACTGAACTAAAACTCCCCGTGCCACTTATCCTCTTGAGTTTGACTTGTGATTATATCTGCTCTTCTAATAACTCCACGATAGTCTGCTATTGCTAGACAAAAATTTATCTTGCCACTTGATTTTAGGCACTATCTGCAAATAGGCATTTACTGAAGTATTGTTTGGAAATTTTTGAGGGTTTTTTTTCATATTGAGGCCTCTAAGAGTGTTGTGAGTGACCACACAGAGGACAAAAGTCTATGTTTCTAACAGGGGTGAAATGCTCCCGGTTCAGACCGGATTGCCCGATCTGGTAGCGATGGCAGCGGCTGGTTCAGAGAACCAGTAGCAAAAATCCCTGCCCCACCCCCCATTCCCAGCTGAGCTGCGCAATCATCAGAGGCTTTTAAAAACATTTTTTTACAACCTCTTCGGCCGAAGAGGTTGTAGAAAAAATGTTTTTAAAATAAAAAAATACCTCTGACAATCAGGCAACTCAGCTGGGATCATCAGAGGCTTTTAAAAGCATTTTTTAAAAACATTTTCAGCTGAAGAGGTTGTAGAAAAAAATGGTTTTAAAAGTAAAAAAAAAAAGTTGGCCACGCCCACCTGGTCACATTACCCCACCACCACCAAGCCACGCCCAAAGAACTGGTAGTAACAAATTTTACATTTCACCATTGGTTTCTAATACATCTTTCCCACCGGAACAGCTTTTCATTATCATTAAGCCCTGTTACATCTACCCTCAAGGGTTGCTGCAGGAAAAACATATTAAAGTGGGATGGATATTCCTCAATACATTTGATGTTTTTAAGGTACTGGGTTGCTTGGGGATTTCCAACTACCAGATGTTTGCCTGAGGCTTCCAAGGTACTCATGTAAAAGCTACCCTGAGTCGAGGATAAACAGATAGCCAGAGAAACTGAACTTATACATTCATATCTGCAAATGTGTTTCAGCATTATTTATTTATTTATTAAATTTATTTGCCGCTCATCTCATATGTAATAACTTTGGGCAGCTTACAGCATAAAAATGTTAAAACCATTACATAGCATTGCCGCAGGCAAAAGACTCCAACTTGTAGGTCATGTACTCAGTATGGAGAACAATCGAATTCCCAAGATGACAATGAGATGGACCCCACCCCAGTGGTGGAATTCATTTTTTTTTGACTCCGGTTCTGTGGGCATGGCTTTGTGGGCGTGGTGTGGCTTGGTGGGCGTGGCAAGGGAAGGATACTGCAAAATCTCCATTCCCTCCCCACTCCTGGAGGAAGGATATTGCAAAATCTCCATTCCCACCTCACTCTGGGGCCAGCCAGAGGTGGCATTTGCCGGTTCTCTGAACTACTCAAATTTTCTGCTACCAGTTCTTCAAACCCTGTCAGAACCTGCTGAATAGCACCCCTGTCCCACCCCCAAATGCCAAACGACTAAGAGAATGCCCTCAAAATACATGGCAAAGAACGTTCATAGACGACTTTAAGCATCACATGACAAGACACTGAAGGATTCACCCGAAATCAAAAATACTGCAGATCCCTTGCTGCCCAATATGCCACATAGCACAGGAGGATCTAATGCTATGCTAAAATTAAAAACATTAAAATAAACAATATATCTATGGTTCAGTCATCCTTTATGTCTAGAAGTATATGGGGAGACAGCCCACATGGCAGGAGTTTCTGCTCTGCCCTCTATTTCCACGTACCTGTTTGAAGCAGGTATTAGGATCAGCTCACCTAGCATCCAGGCTACTATTTAAGAAAGTAGAGCACTTCCAGGAATTTTGCCTCTTCGAAAAGCATGGAAAATCCTTGCTAATGATTGAAGGGCATTCACAGAACACACTTGTTGGCAGAGCTGGGGGTTTCACTCTAAAGCGGAGCGGAGCGGAGTAGAGTGGAACAGAACAGAACAGAACAGAACGGAACATAACAGTGACCAAGTGGGATTAGATACCTAAGGAATTTATCTCCAGTGCATTAGCTTTCAGTGTACATGCAAAACAACAAAATCATTATTATCATTATTATCAACATATCATCATTTAATAATCATTTAAGAGATGAACAGAAATGTGCTCCAGTGACAAACGTATCAAATGAAATGTCATTTTAGCAGGAAGAAAACATGGGTCAGCAGAGGGGTTCCTTTGAAACCTGGTGTCCCTTGGCTTATCAGTTGTATACATTTCCTCAGACTCTGGTGGTAATCTTCTGATTGGTCAGAGCTCAAGGTATGATATACTCCCCAAAATGCTGGCTCTGAATGCTGTTCAGCTGTTCCATCCTGAAAAATTCCATTTTAATCATTACTGAAGAAAGACCCAAAGGTCTACCTGGCCTCTGTCAGGTCTTCCATCACTTGTACTCATCTTAATAACACGTTAAGGAAGCTCTTCTTGCTTATTCCCTAAATAAACAAGTTATATAACTAAGGTTTATAAGCCTGTGTGCATTTATAGAAGCTAGTGTTCGAGTATCCATCTATGTTCCAAGGTCTCTATTACTAAACCTATCTATAAAGTAATGCCAAGCAGTAATCAATATATAAGGCTCAACAGTACCTCTAAACAGTGGAGTAAGGTAAAGGTAAATGTTCCCCACACACATATGTGCTAGTTGTTCCCAACTCTAGGGGGCTGTGCTCATCTTTGTTTCACAGCCAAAGAGCCAACCCTGTCCGAAGATGTCTTCTTGGTCATGTGGCCAGCATGACTCAATGCCAAAGGCACACAGAACGCCGTTGCCTTCCCACCAAAGGTGGTCCCTATTTTTCTACTTGCATTTTTTATGTGCTTTCGAACTGCTAGGTTGGCAGAAGCTGGGACAAGTAACAGGAGCTCACCCCGTTATGCGGCACTAGGGATTCGAATCGCTGAACTGCCAACCTTTCGATCAACAAGCTCAACATCTTAGCCACTGAGCCACCGCGTCCCTCAAACAGTGGAGTACAAAGGCATAAGTATTCTGTCTATTACAATAGGCCTATCTCAAAGGTGAGTTCTGCATTTGGGAAGGCAACAGGCCGCTTAGGACACAGAATAATAGATTTGGAAGGGACCTTGGAGGTCTTTTAGTCCAACCCCCTGCCCATGGCAGGAGATCCTATATCATTCTGGACAAAACTCAGATGGTATGATGACAAATATGCCTTTCTGGTTTCCCTACTTCTACTCAAGTTGGGCTATGGATTTGACTACAATGAACATGAAGCCAGTTAAAACATAGAATTATTTGTAATATTTCCTTGTGTCTTCTGGGTTAAAGAAGCAAGCTTTACAATCCCAATGAATGTAAACGAAATGAAAATCATCCAAAGATAATAAAAACAGGTCATCTGCTCAAACATCTGCCCTTTAATAATCCAATTCAGACCTTTAGATATTTTTGAAAACACCATAATATTTGTTTTATTTCAGTTTAATGGCTGCACCTTGTGGAGGAAGACCAAGGAGCCTTTAAACCTACTAATGTCTATGAAAGAATCATTCTGATAGATAGAGAATCAGTAGTGGGTTTTAATTTCAGCTGCTACCAGTTCACTCATGGGTGCGCACGCTCACTTTTGCACATGCACAGAGACATCCGGGCGGGTGGGCAGAGCTTCCCACCGCCACCGCTACCAGTTCGCCTGATCCGGGGCGAACTGGTAGCAACCCACCACTGTAGAGAATGAATAATAATATGCTACTAACTTGCCTAGAATATTCAGTGGGTGAAATTCTCTTTGTCAGATAATTGACCATGCCATTTAGAAAGAAATTGATTAATAGTGGGGCAATAATGTAGCCTTGTTTAATTCTTCTTACAGGAAAGACCAAATCAGAGAACTGCCTGGCAGTTTCCGGTCTTACAATATGATTAGTGCTTTCGTACATCTTGGAGATAAGATTAAGCAGCTATTAATCAAGTATCTCTCTGAACTTCTCTCATAATATACTGTATTTCTAGAGATATTATCAAAGGCCTCCTTAAAACAAATGCATTGAATGAATAACAGAATAAGAAGGAACCTTGGAGGTCTTCTAGTCCTAAACCTATATCATTTTAGACAAATGGTTGTCCAATTTCTTCTTAAAAACTCCAGTGTTGGAGCATCCACAATTTCTGGAGGCAAGTTCTCCTATTTACTAACTGTCAGGATGTTTCTCTTTATTCTAGGTTGGTTCTCTCCTTGATTAGTTTCCATCCATTGCTTCTTGTCCTACCTTCAGGTGTTTTGGAGAATAGGGAGACAACCTATTTTCACCACTGAATTTCATTTTGTTAGGTAGGGCCCAGTGTTCAAGTCTGTCAAGATCTTTCTATATCTTGAGCCTATCTTCTGAAGTATTGGCTATTCCTGCCAACTTGGTGTTGTCTGCAAGTTCCCCTTCTTTCCCCTAATCCAAATCATTGATATTGAAGAGTACTGGGCCTAAAACACAACCTTGGAATACCCCATTGCATACTTCCCCTCATGTAGATGCAATTCCATGATCACCTTTTTCTATCTTATCAAGAAGTTGTGGTCTACTTTTTCAAATGTCTTACTGAAGACCAAGTAAATTATATCCACAGCATTTCTCTAGTCCATTAATTTTGTCACTTTGTCAAAGAATGCAATAAAATTTGTCTGGCATGATCTGTTTTTGACAAACCCAGGTTGGCTTCTGGTTATGACTTCATTAGCCTCTAGGTGTTCTCATTGCTTGATTATCTTTTCCAGAATCTACTCGGGTATTGAAGTTAGGCTGATAGGTCTGCAGTTTCCTAGATCCGTTTTTTTCCTTTTTTGAATATGGGGACTATGTCAGCCTTTTTCCAGTCATTTGGTAGTTGCCTGGTGCTTCACAATCTTTGAAAAATACAGTTCAGTGGTTCTGAGATCACATCTGACAGTTCCTTCAGAACCTTGGAGTGTAATCCATCTGGTCCTGGTGATTTGAACTCATCTAGAGTAGATAGATGTTCTCTTATTATTTTCTATTCTTGTATTGCATTTCTTGTATTCCTAATCTACATTTTAAAAAGGTGTTTATTTTTTGTTTTTGTTTTTGTTTATATAAATTGGACTATTTTTTCCTTTTGTGTAAAGACAGATGCAAAAAATGAGTTAAGCATTTCTATGTTCTCTTTGTGGCCATTTTTTATCATTAATGGACCGATCATTTCCTTGACTTTTTCCTTTTTTACATGTTGAAAGAAGCTTTTTAAAATTATTTTTTTACTTTTTGTTGACCCTGAAGCTGACATGTATGTAGCCATGTTTTATTGTAGTCATTTCCTATTCTTTTTTCTAAACTTTCTCTAGGTATTCTTTTGTTGCAAGCCTTAGTATATTTTGAGCCTTAACTTTCCTGACTTCATCTGTGCAGGTTTGAGCTATTTGCTAATATTTTGCCTTACTTATGTGCCCTCTTTCCACTTTTTATATTTATCTTTTTTAGCTTTCAGTTTATCAGACAGTTCATTGTTTCTTTTGAGATCTCTTATTTTTCTTTTTCATTGGAATTGTGCTAGACTGGGCTTTTATAATCTCACTTTTCAAAGTTTCCCAAGTTTCTTGTTTTCCCCTTGATGATTCTCATTCATGGAAGCCTTCTCAAGCTCTCTCTATCTTTATTGAAATCAGCTCTCTTGAAATCCAAAACTCTAGTTTGACTTTGTTCTATTGCTTGTGCTTGCATAATGTTGAATTCCAATATTGCATGACCATCCCACTTCACCCCCAAGGTTTCTGTAACTTCAACGCCTTCTATTATTTCATCTTTGTTGACAAGAATTAAATCCAGTATGGCTGACTGTCCTGCTCCAGATCACATGGACACACACCATGGAAAATTCATGGGATTTATTGAAGCTTTCCAGGCAAGGTACAAAGTCCAAGGTCCACCATCCAGGGCCTGGAGAACAGGGTTCAAGGCAAAGGCAAGCCTAAGAGCAAGTCCAAGAGTCAAAGCAGGATCCAGGGTTTAAAATCTACAGTCAGGGTCAGGAAGCTCAACTATGAGGCTGACAAATGCTAGGCACCAAGATGGACCCAGGATCATTTCTCTCCACCCACTGCACTAAATAGCCAGCACCCAGTGCAGCTCATCAAGAGGGGCAAAGCTGTGAAACATGTCTTCTGCTAAACCACGTTTTATGCTTCTTGCGGACTATGTAAGTTAGAACATTGATATTTACAATTTCAATCACTTGAACTTCCAAAAGATCTCCACCTCCGTGACAAGTATTTCCCAGACCCAAGACACATTCACTCATGGATTCTCCATCTCAGCAACATTTATATTCAATTTCATAATCCCCAATCAGCCCATCATTGTATATCAATATGAATGAAAAACTTGCCTCATTTCTCATTTCATATATCATAGAAAAATAGAGCTAGGTCTTTCTCATTCTGACAACCTATAGCAGTGTTATAACAATAGAGAACAATACTGGACAACAGATGCTACTACAGAACCTTGTGATACTCTAGACACAACTGTCATGATGTTCAAAGGTACTTGCCCAGTGCCACCTGTTGTGATTGACAGCTGGCCTAAATTAAACTATTTCAGAGCATAGATGGATGACTGTTGATCACCAAATACATTAAGTGCATGTCCTAACGGAAACATATTGCAGTCTAGAAAACACTCTTGAGTAGTATTAACGGCTGCCTGAAGTACAATTTGATCACATAAGTGGTTTGATGGGAATTCACAGCAGGCAAATAAGCTGTGTATGAAGGAAAGTCAGAGTCGCAAGCTTGTCATCAGAATAAGGGAGAGGAAATAGTAGCACAAGCATTTAAAGAAGCATCACAGATTAAAATAAGTTTGGCAAATAATGGTGATTATCACAGGAACTAGTACAGATGTAATGCAGCTGCGGAATGCAGCACACACAAAAGATAAATAATCCTGCAGGTGTCTCAATCCAGATATAGCAAGTGGACAATTATATTTTTTAAGAAGTGGGGGGGATAAATTTAATTCAACATGTGCACCTTTTATCTCATTAAACTCTTATTTTATAAAGAGGCCTGTTTAGTGCACCATCTAACACAATAAATGTGAATACAGATAGTCTTCCTGTCTATTCAAAATACATTTTATTCTAATATTAACCTCTTGCGCAAATTTAGTAATAAGAAAAATAGATTTACTGGTGTATAGCTGGAACAAATAAATTATATACCCTGTTATAGAATGAAATTCTTAGTGTCCCTGACCAGAAAGTTTTCTCAAAAATAGTTCAATAAAAATAGGAGGCAAATTGGGCAACCAACCAATTAAGTTTCATGATTTAATTCAGGAAAATTAGTTCAGCAGCAGGTGTTGATCTAGATTTCAAGGTCAGATCTGTACTTTCATGAGATACAGATAGTCCTTGACTTATGACCACAATTGAGGCCAAAATTTCTGTTCCTAAGCAACAGTTGTTAAATGAGTTTTACCCCATCTTACGACCTTTCTTCCCAGAGTTGTTAAGGGAATCATTTCAGTTGTTAAACTGGTAACATGGCTGTTAAGTGAATCTGGCTTCCCCATTGGCTTTGCTTGTCAGAAGGTCACAAAAGGTGATCACATGACTCCAGGATGCTGCAAACCATGAGTCAGTTGCCAAGTGTCGGAATTTAGATCATGTGACCATGGGGATGCTGCAATGGTAGTAAGTGTGAAAAATGGTCATAAGTCACTTTTTTCAGTGTTGTAGTAACTTTGAACAGTTACTAAACCAATAGCTGTAAGTCAAGGACTATCTGTATAATGTAGTATAAAAATATAGAAATTGATTAAAATACCAATTATAGTTGGAATTCTTGGAAGTAGTCACCAATTCTTTAGAAATGTTAAACTTAGACTTGATACACTTATTTTTCACAGCATATATTTTATGTTGACATTCCATGACACTTATGTCCTTGGCCAGAACCAAATATCTGGAGTAAACCCCCAATTGATTACATTGTGCCAGGGGTAAAATCTACTTACCTTCCTTACCGGTTCAGAAGTGCATATGCCGCACTTGAGCGCTTGCTTCGCTCGTGCGTGCGTACGCACGTCACATGCTTGTGCACACCCTCTGTGCATGCACAAAACCTTCTGCGCATGTGCAGAGGGTAAAAATACATTACATCCTGGTTAAAACCAGGAAGTAACAACACCTGGGCGGGTGGGTGGAGCCTCACACCGCCATCGCTACCGGTTCTCCAAACCACCTGCCACAATCGCTACCGGATCGCCCGATCCGGTCCGAACCGAGAGCATTTCACCCCTGCATTGTGCTCTTTCTTTCAACTTATGTCTGGTACACCATACCCAAAACATGTCTGCTCCATGCATGGCTTAGGAAAACCACAGACCACTAACTTACTGTACTGCTCAGTGAAGATTTATTTCAAGAGTCAAAAGATCTGCACACCGTGAAATGTTAATCCAATTCAAAACATCATTGTGCTCATTCTCAGTCTCCACAGGAATGCTGAGATAAGAACGTACAACTTCACACGTTAGCAGTTACATAAACATGAATGAGGGTGTGCGTATATCAACCATGTCCAAGGAGCTTTAGCCAGGTGAGAAAAATGAGACAGGAAGAGGGAAAAAAAGAACATCAATGAGTAGAGAAAATCATTCACCACTTGTTGATAGTGCCCTGACTCAGAAGCAGAACAGGAATCTACCTTTTAAAGTAGTAGCACTTTTTTTTAAATGAACCCATTTCTTTCAGATGCTATTGGATGTGCTATATGGGAGTGTGCTGTTGGCATTGGGAGATTTTGTGAGGATGCATTTATATAATGCTATTTACTGTGGAAGTCACTGGTTCTCAATAATTATATTTGGAGCTGCAGAGAACATTTCCTTCAAACCGACCCTATAGGATTAGCCATCTGTTGTCAGTAAATAGTCCTTCTTGAAAGCTGGAGGGCAGTGAGCATAACCTATTTTATAACTGAATCAATTCTGAAACAAAGAAGAAAGCTATAGACCAAACATTTTAACATTGGCCTCAGGGGAAACTGAGGAATTATCAATAGGGAGCACATGGAGATCAGTTTGATTGAAGACAGAAAGCATGACTGAAGACAGGCAGATCATTGGTAACTGACCTAAGAGTTATCTAATAATAGTAATGCTGTAATACAGTGTTTCTCTATCTTTATAACTTGAAGATGTGGTCTTCAACTCCCAGAATTCCTTTTGCTGGTTGCATTGCTGGCTGGAGAATTCTGGGAATTGAAGCCTCCACATCTTAAAATTGCCAACATTGAGAAAGACTGCTGTAATATATCTGAAAACAATTGGTGATTATCAGATTACTAATCATCGGTGAAGCTTTCACATACCTTTGATATAAATTCAACACTTAGAAGAAAACAAGTATGGCAGTCCTAGATCAGGTAAATTCCTATCAATGCCAGAGTTCCTTTCTGACAGCAGCCATCCCAGATGTCTACAAGAAACCCATGAGCCACTATTCTCTCACTGGAGCAGTTTTAGCTGTTTAGGGTTTTCAAAACTGGAACTCTCACCACATCAAATGATGTCACTCAAGCAAATGACACATATTGATTGCAACTGTTGACTAACAGACAGCTTTGAACACTTATAGGATTATATTGTAGAGATGTCCATACTAAGTATGAACGTATCTGCAGAAGCTGATCCTATTATAGCAACTTCAATTAGGTATCCAAACCAGGGGTGGGTTCTACTTACCTTTACTACCGGTTCACAACGGGATCACGCACGTGCGCTTCTGCGCATGCCCAGATCGACCATAATGACATCCAGATGGGTGGGCGGAGCCTCCCGCCAGTTTTACTACCGATTCGCAAGAACTGGACCGTACCGGGGGCAACCCACCACTGATCTGAATGCTCTGGATAATATACTGAGCTGGGTGACTGAAGGAGATGATCTTAAAATCTTGAGCAAGCAGAATTAAAGGGTTCCTCACAGAAATGACATTACATGCCATCACTGTCCAAGATGGGCAATGCTTTCCAATGTGAGCATTGCTCAGCTCACTTCTGTCTTGCCCAAGGACACCAAGGAGGGCCTAGCATTGAGATCTTTTACTACTATTTATTTATGTTTGTTTGTTCAGTTTAAGGAATCAAATCAGATTTTTAAGAACCCAATTTTACCTTTTTATGTTTCCCATCCATGGATGAAAAACGCCCTTAAGATTAACTGAGTTTAAGAGATAGGCTGAGTGCCTTAAACTCCTGAAGGCTCATTGGATGTAAAACTCATCTCCAATTAAAAAAAAATCAAAATGGGTCAACAGTGTGGCTTTGTCCACTCTGATGGGTTCTCAGTGCCATCTATGGAGATACAGAGGATTGTTGTGGGTAGCCATACAAATCTTATAAATAAATAAAAAGGTCCACTTGTTACCCACACAGTCTTATAGAGAACTTTATGGCTAATGAGGGAACTCAGAAAAAGCAGACTAGATACTGTGAGGTGCTATAAGTCTACATTGCTTTAAAGAAATTGCTGATGTTGATACTAGTCAAAGGGACATGGAGTATGTGTGTGTTTATTAAATGCTTTCACATTCATAATGGCTTCAATTTATTTTAGATCTTTCATAGCTATTATTATTAGTATCAATCTGAACGCAGTTATATAAACATAATTTGACTTCCATTAATTGACTTTTACGGAATGAAACTGTTCTACCTGTTCCTCTTCTGGAGGAGAAACTGTCCTATGTTGACATTGTGTTTGTGTGTCTCTGTGGATATAGACAGGGGTGGGATTCAGCTGGTTCAGACTGGTTTGGGTGAACCAGATGCTAATTTTACATCAGGTTCACCGAACTGGTAGTTGCAAGGACTGGCTGGCCCAGGCTTCCCTGCCCCCTCCCTCCCAGGAGTCTCCATGCAGCCCATTTTTGATGCCAGGTAAGTGCAGCGTCTGCACAGAGCCTCTGGGAGGGCAAAAAATGGGCCTCCCAGAAGTTCCGGCAGTCTGGAAATGGGCCCTTTTCCAGCCTCCGATAGGCCTCCAGAGCCCTGGCGAAGCCATTTTCGCCCACCCAGAGGCTCAAAAATGCCCCCTCCCCAACCGTGGTTCAGGAGGCTGACTAGGCCACGCCCACCATGGCCACGCCCACCCAGCAACCAGGCAGAGAACCGGTTGCTAAAATTTTTGAATCCCACCCCTGGATCTAGATGTGTATAAATCTAGACCTGTAACAATATTGATATTATCATGACACACATCTCCAATATAGCACATTTATTTCCAGTTGAACTATTGCTTGGGGGCTTGCAAGAGAGTCTCCAATTCAAAGCTCTTAGATTGTCTAGAGCAGCATGAACATACTTGGGGTAAAATTTGTTTTGTTGCGCCTCACCAAAATGGACCCTAACTGGCTAATAATTTCTTTAGCATTAGTAAGAAATCTTCCTGTGGCACATGAGAATTAAGAATGGTAACTTGAGTTATATTTTCCCTATTTTACTAAAAAGCATTATATAAAAACTTTTTATTTTACTAATTGATCAAAGAAATGATGTGCAGCAAAGATCAATATATGATCTGGCCCATTGGTTTATCATTATTTTTATTCATTTATTTATTGGTTAGGATTTATTTACCAGAATGATTAGGGGACTGGAGACTAAAACATAGGAAGAACGGTTACAGGAACTGGGCATGGCTAGTCTAGTGGAGAGAAGGACCAGGGGAGACATGATAGCAGTCTTCCAATACTTGAGGGGCTGTCACAGAGAGGACGGGGTCAAGCTATTTTCCAAAGCACCTGAAGGCCAGACAAGGAATAATGGATGGAAACTAACCAAGGAGAGATTCAACCTGGAAATAAGGAGAAATTTCCTGACCGTGAGAACAATCAACCAATGGAACAGAAGTTGCCTTCGGAAGTTGTGGGAGCTTCATCACTGGAGGCTTTCAAGAAGAGATTGGACTGCCATTTCTCAGAAATGGTGTAGGGTCTCTTTCTTGGGTGGGGGGTTGGACTAGATGACCCCGTTGCGAACCGGTAGTAAAGGTAAATAGAATCCACCCTGGACTGTGCCTCTTAGTGATGACATTTAGGCACTTTTGATCACCTTTATTAAGCAAATCCTGCTATGTCAGTAAGCACAATGTCACATAGTTGCCACATGAGACCTCCTGCTGGCTTCCCCATTGATTTTGCTTGTCAGAAGCAGGCAGTGAAGATCACAAATGGTGATCAGGTGACTGTAGGATGTATGAGTGGTTTGGTCATAAGAACCACTTGCTCAGTGCTGTTGTTAGTCTGAACCATCCCTTAACGAGTGGTCCTTAAGCAAGAACCACCTGTGTAATGTTGTCAATCTGTGAACAAAGAAAGGGAGAGGTTGTAATAGATCCATGAAAGAAAGTGAAGATGTTAACTTTAAATTTGAATAAAAGAGCTAAAATGAATGTCAGAAAGGATAACTAGGTATCAGCTAGAGCAGTGGTCACCAACTGGTGGTCCACAAGAAAAAGTTGGTGGTCCATAGAAAAATTATTTGCATTATTTATATTGCACTAAATCAGGGATCCTCAAACTACAGCCCCTGGGACGGATAAGTGCAATGGACATTGGTGTTGCTGCAGAGAGTCTCCCCCTTCGGGGTCTTTTTGTGTGGGATTGGAGTGGGGAAGAAATTCTGACTTGTGGTCTGCTTCAGCCTCCTGGTGCAGGGCTTTGGGCGAAAGCTGGAGGGAAGCACCACTGGTGGCAAAGAGAAGCGGGCCTTGTTCCAGTGGGACTGCATCATGGCCTGGAACTGGCTGACTATCTCAGCCAGCTGAGCCTCCAGGCACCGGTACCTGGCCTTGCACTCCCGCAGGTCTTCCCTCTGCTTGGAAAGCCTATGCTCATAGTCCTCAGTGAGGTGCTTCTGCTGAGCCTCCTTCTCAGCCAGATCCAATGTGAACTGAGCCAGCTGCTTTGCCAACTCTTTTTCGTGGTGGCTGCTTAGCTCCAACAACTGCTTCCTGTTGGGGCCCTAAGGAGCCCAGGTGGGCAGGCGAGGAGTGGCTGGTGAGGTGCCCCTTGATGTGAGTGACATCAAATTGGCCATGCCCACCCAGTCACATGATCACCTAACCATGCCCACCTAGCCGGTCATTAGGCAGATCGTATTAGTGGTCCAGGGGATTTAAAATTATGAATTTAGTGGTCCCTGAGGTCCGAAAGGTTGGTGACCCCTGAACTAGAGTACTAGGCTGTTATGGGTGACATATCACACCAGGAACCTGTAGACTGGGTGACAGCTAGAAGAACCAGGAATGACCCTTTGGGAACAATTGCACACATTTGGAATTAATATAATTGAAGAGTAAAATGGTGACAAGGTAAAAGGTACAGAAAAAGTGATTGGACTATTGAGAAACGAATGAATGAGTATGGGGATTCATATGTAGAGGTGTGCGCTATCTGGAACTGATACAGGCAATGATGCTTGAGGGGCTGAGGACCCCTTGGAGAGTTTGACGCCTGCTCTGCAGCTCCTTTAAAAGCTTTTTCAAAACTTGTATAGAGACTAAAAAAAAATGCAATTTAAGTTAAAGCGGATATAAAGAGACGATTGACAAGTGCTGTTCTTTGATAATACGAGAGGCCCATATCATATCAGAAGCATTCTTTGCCCATTTACAATGTGAACACCCCACACCTCATTTTAAAGGTGAAAAGGACTGAATTAAAAGATAACTAGACCAGTCAGTTGGTATGGAATCTAATATTGATTATTTGTAACCCTAATAATCAATTTACTCTAAGATCAGAAATTCCAGTGTGGGTACCCAGAGTCTTTCTCATTATTATAATTGATAGATGCCAGACTAATTCTATGCATAGGTGTTCATGGATTGATTAAATTAATGTTTAAATTAAATGAATAGAGAGAGAATGTGCCCAAGTAAACCAATTTAGTGGGGAGCAATTATGCCAGGTAAATGTGCAAGAACTACAGTCAAGGTGTATCACAATCCATTAGTCACTTATGTAATATTATTTCAAATCAAGACAGCATAACTTTGTGTACATTGAGTTTTTGCTCTTAATGCATCTACCATATAAATATTTCTTTATGTTTCCATTGTACTAGAATGCATTAAGAAGGGGAGACAAATTATAAGTCACTCTGCAAGGTAAATGTAGACATCTTATACTGCATTCACTTCTCAGAATAAAGGATAGGAACAGGAAATATCTTAAATGGAAAAGGGAAATGTACTGCAAAAGAAAACTAGATTCTTTATTATATTTCTATTATTATACCTACAGTGCATTGCTTGACATAATAGTCAATTATGCAGGACGTCTACTCAAACAAATGCAGCACAGATCAAATAATATAATGGAATCTCAGGGAACATTACAGTAGCTTCTAGAGAATTACTGTTCCACCTGTACAACTTTCAAGAAAAGAAAATACTTTGAATCAAGCCTTCCAAAACGGTTTCATTCTGTAATCTTAATTATTTTTCCTCTGTCTCAGCACCTTATCTGTATACTTAGGCTGCAGCTCTAAGCACACTGACTCAGATAGTGAAACCCTACAAAGAAGCTGCGATAGATTTCTGTAGGTGTCTACACAGAAATAAGCTTCCATGATTTATTTCAAGGAGAGAGTGGACCTGAGATAGAGTTGATCCCTTAGAATAGGGGTGTCAAACTCTATTTCATTGAGGACCACATCATGGGTGTGTTTTATCTTGGGGGCCGGGTGGACGTGGCCAGGGTAGGCATGGCCAGCTCGACGTCACTCGTGTTGGAGGTGCTTGTGGTGGCCCATGGCACCTCTGCAAGTGAAAATGGAGCTCAGGAGGCTGCGACGGCCTCCTGCACTCCTCTGCCAGCGCGAGCTCCATTTTTGCTGGCAGAGGGTTGCAGGAAGCCATCGCAGCCTCCCGAGCTCCATTTTTGCTGGCAGAGGCGCCATGGGCCTGTCCTTCAGTGTTTCCAGGGTGGCCCTGTGGGCCAGATTTAGGAACCCCACAGTCCAGATATTGCCCGTGGGCCTTACGTTTGACACCCCTGCCTTAGAATGTTTACTTAGGAATAAACCTCCCTGAACTGAATCAGGAATCCTTTAGAGTGTTACCGATTGCAGAGTGTTATTGCTGTTTTTAATTTTCCCACTCACGTTTTCTGCTATTATTATGAGTAACAATCAGATGGACTAGAGGGAAGAAAGTAGAGGAAGAAGAAATGTAATTTATTCAGCTTACATTTGGGGCTGCTTTCAAAGGGTTAGCCTTGTGAATTTGTAATTTTAAATCCCAGTAAATGACTTCTTATGAAGATAAGCAAGCCACCTCAGCTATCTCAGCGTGCCAACAGCCAACAAGCAGCAGCTTGACTTAAATGATTGGTTTTTGGCTGGCAAAGCTAGAATCAGCATCATTGTTGCCTGAATTTTCACAAATGATATCCAAATGATCCTTAAACAAAAAATCAATCTGTGTGGCACATGGAAAAATAAATAAATAAATACCAGCAGAAGTAAACAAACAAAAGTTTGATACTGGAAATAAAATGGCTGAGTATACTGTTCAACCAAATCAAAATTAATATTTATGTGGTGGCATTGAAGTTGAGCAGAATTCCACGAGTGACATTTCTCTCAACAATATAATGCTCTGGTTAAAACAGCAGCAGCAGCAGCGCAATTTTATTCCCTTTTATGAAACCCTCACAGGATCCTTTCAAAATACAGGTTTTGTTTGCTTATCTAAAATATTTATATCTTACATTTCAAAACAGAACTCCTCTGAAAACCACCGAAGCCCTCTTAATGGCTGTGAATATAATAATGTGGTTGGGGGGGGGGTCTATCCATTAAACAATGCCATCAATTGGGATCTCAGATATATGACTTGTCTGTTGTTGCACCTGCCCCCAAAATAAAATCCACTCAAAGATCTATATGTGCTTCTCACCCGGATGATGGCATCGGGCTTTGAAAACCTGGCTATTTGCCCAGGCCTTTCCATTATTCTGGTTTTTATTATGTACAGTGCCCAAAGTCATTTGGAGGCAGGTGTTTTTAAATCTATGCAAATAATTAATTGACATAAGAAGCCCTGGAATTGTTTTCACATGACAATTGCTTAAAATGGATGGTTAATGGGAAGACCAGCTTTCTGTAAAAAATTTTAAGCTGCTTTCTTCCTTCTCTTTTCAGAAATAACCAATGCATTCTGTGCCATATGCGCAAAAACCATCACTAAATTAGTCTTCTGCAGCAAGATATTCACTGATCTTATAGCATATGGTGGAGCACCATTACAGTAATGTGCTCTACACTTTTTTCTTCAATAATAATGCCAGTATATGGAATTAAAACAGGAATCTTTATTTGATCTGTCATGTTTTTGAAAGCCTTGAGGCACGGAGAACAAAATCAGAGCACCAAATATTGTGGGAGGGGAAGGGAAAACATTTATGTAGGACAATAATTGTTAAATGAGATTAAAGATTTGCTTTACGGTAATGCATAACAATGACAGTCTAATCACTGCTTCACTAACTGATTGATTTTTGTCAATTTTTTCCTGCAAATTATAATGAATATAAGGATTGTTCCCAGCTGCTAGAAAGATGCATCCATATATAAAAGTACTGAATACATTTTCTTCCTGTTCTATCACACCTACACTGATGCGAAAATAAGCTTTGTTTTATCCAAAGATTTATTGGCAAGGTAACCAAAATGTTTAGCTATAGAAGCAATCATATATTTTGTTTGAATGCTTGATTTCTCTTGAAGTACTGAAATGGTACTACAAGATTTTCCTACACTGTACAAATGTTGTATCTGAAGAGTTCTTCACATAATAGGCACATGAAAAAGTAACAGTGCTTTCTGTGCTGTAACAATATGAATTGAGTCTGATTAGGACACTGAAAATACAGTATATTACACATTGACTAAATGTAAACATTTTCAGAAAGGCAGACTTATTGGCAGCAAATGCAGAAGTCATAGGACACGTGAAAAGTTTAATATATTTATTATGTGCAACATAGAATACATTCAGATGCTTGGAATTTTGCCCTCAATCCGACAAGCGTATATGCACATAGAGAGGAAAAAATTATAAGCAGGAAGATCTTTAAAAAGTAAAATATATTCCTGGGATAATTCCATTACAGCTCTAGGGCATTGTAAAATGAGTGCAATCATCCTGACCCTGATTTGCAACACTGATTTTCTCTATTTTGAGATAACCCACATCTTCAGAGATAAGAGATTTGAAATCAAGTTAGTCTATCTGAGCAACAATTCCCCATGTCTCAAAATAAATAAATTCATCAAACAAAACTGCTTACTTAATGGCCAAAAAAGTCCTTTTTTCCCTATATAGGAATCTAAAACTTTCCTTTTCAGCCAGGTATTTTCAGTCCCAACTATTTTAAAATGATTTTAACTATTTGATGAGACTTTTTTTTATTGTTAGCTCCTTTAATTGCCTTATGGGCAAAAGGTCATGTTATTAACTGACTAAACTACTACTACTATAAGGATATACGGTTATTCAATGTTCTAATTAAATTTCTGCAGCCATAAATGTATAATATGTACACTTCTGACCAGTGGTGAAATGTAAAATTTGTTACTACTGGTTCTGTGGGCATGGCTTGGGGGGGGGGGTGTAATGTGGCTGGGTGGGCGTGGCCAACTTTTTTTTTTAAAAAAAGCATTTTTTCTACAATCTCTTCAGCCAAAGAGGTTGTAAAAAGAATGCTTTTAAAAGCGTCTGATGATCAGGCAACTCAGCTGGGATCGTCAGAGGCTTTTAAAAGCATTTTTTTTTCTACAACCTCTTCGGCGGAAAAGGTTGCAGGAAAAAAATGCTTTTAAAAGCCTTTGACGATCAGGTAACTCAGCTGGGCTGCGTGATCATCAGAGGCTTTTTTTTTAACTTTTAAAAACATTTTTTCGGCTGAAGAGGTTGTAGAAAAAATGCTTTTAAAATTTAAAAAAACAGCCTCTGATGATCACGCGGCTCAGCTGGGCATGGGGGGGTGCAGGGATTTTTACTACCGGTTCTCCGAACCACCTGCCACCATCGCTACCAGATTGGGTGATCCGGTTCGAACCGGGAGCATTTCACCCCTGCTTCTGACTCCATTTAGACATAGTTATCCTGGTCAACAAGCAGCATGTTCCATCAGATACTTTTTGATATTTTTGAACCAGATGTTCGGATTGAAATAGGATGTGAACAAAAATCTCCAATATCAATAGAAGAGAATATTTGTAGCTCAGGAATTAACTGAGCTTGGTTATTTGCTTGCAGATGTTTCATTACCTGACTGGTAATATTATCAGTGCTGGTCAGTATGAGGTTTGCTCCCTACTTATATATAGTAGCTTGCCCTCCCAGTGTTGTGGCGGGGGGTCTGATTTTCTCTGCAGTAGGTCCTTAATAAGGATATTGCATTCTGCTCAGGATTGGTTGTCTGGTGATAATCCCTGCTTATCCAGGTGTTACTTGCTGGAGAGAAAGTTATTCTGATCTTTTTGTTTCCTGCTTTTTTAAAAAAAGTCTTGTTTGAATCATATGTAAATGTCTAGTGATTTGTCTGAATGCCAGGAATTTCCTACTGTTTTTGGATTTAACTTGATATTATGTCTTTCTTCTTTAACATATCAATATTTTCTTCTTTAATTTTTAAAGCAAAGCAACAGCAGTATTATACCCCAAAAAATTAACATTCATTCTGGTCACATCAGACTGCACTACCATCAGGGGTGGGCTGCTGGGGGTTCGCAGGGGTTCGGGAGAACCTCTAGCTAAGATTCTGTGCTGTTTGGAGAACCCCCAAATCCCACTTGTGGCTGGCCCCGCCCACCCTGCACCACCCCTCCCAGGAGTCCCCAGGCAGTTTTGGATGCAGGTAAGTACAGGGCATGTGTGGAGGCTCGGGGAGGGTGAAAAATGGGCCTACTGGAAGTTTTCGACCTCCCAGAGGCTCGAGGAAAGCCTCTGGAGCCCGGGGAGGGCAAAACTGAGCCCCCCCACCCCCGTGGTCCAGGAGGCTGACTAGGCCACACCCACCATGGCCACGCCTACCAAGCAACCGGGCAGAGAACCCCTGGCTAAAATTTTTGAAGCCCACTCCTGACTGCCATTCTCTCAAAAGATGACCTAACAGGTCACAGAGTTATCTAGTTAAAGCATTAAAAAGCCAGTAAGCAATGAAGTAATATTACTGCAATAGCTGTCCTTCTGAGAGGCTTTTTGTCTTCAGTGTATCAGACAATTAAGCTTGCAAAGAACATGGCCTTCTATCCGTTATTTCATGGAGAAAAAAAACCTATATTAGGGCAACACTGGTTCAGCCTAGTATTCAATAATTAATATCTGCTATTTCAAGCTTTCGAAAATTGTTGATATTTTCTCGATGTATTATTTAAAAACAATTATAAAATTAACAGCATGCTGTGAAACAGTCCAAGATAGCATTGCTAGCTGTTTGGTTCATGTCTAGAACACTTGAAAAGGCTTCTGCAGTAAGGGAGCTCGTAACAAAGGAATGTAACTCTGAAATGTGTCAGTAAAACAAAGAGCATTAGCATGTATCCAGGAAATTTGGAAATATGGGAGTATACAGAGAATTTTAGAAGTTAAAGAGAAGAAACATGGAAGGCAACCTGAGCATTTCCTCTACTTAATTAAGTATTAATACCACTTTATAATGCTTTGGTAAGGCTACACTTGGAATACTGCATTCAGTTTTGGTCGCCACAATGTAGAAAAGATGTGGAGACTCTAGAAAGAGTGCAGAGAAGAGCAACAAAAAATGATTAGGGGACTGGAGGCTAAAACAGATGAAGAGCGGTTGCAGGAACTGGGTATGTCTAGTTTAATGAAAAGAAGGACTAGGGGAGACATGATAGCAGTGTTCCAATATCTCAGGGGCTGCCACAAAGAAGAGGGAGTCAAGCTATTCTCCAAAGCATCTGAGGGTAGGACAAGAAGCAATGGGTGGAAACTAATCAAGGAGAAAAGCAACTTAGAACTAAGGAGAAATTTTCTGACAGTTAGAACAATTAATCAGTGGAACAACTTTCCTCCAGAAGTTGCGAATGCTCCAACACTGGAAGTTTTTAAGAAGAAGTTGGATAACCGTTTGTCTGAAGTGGTGTAGGGTTTTCTGCCTAAGCAGGGGGTTGGACTAGAAGACCTCCAAGGTCCCTTCTGACTCTGTTATTCTATTCTAAGTCTGAGGGCCAATCTTTCCCATCACCCTCATAGATGTTTTGCTGTCAAGATGAATCAAACCTAGATTTCATTTATGCAATTGTTCATCTCACCAAAGGTGCTGTTGTAACTTCTCACAGCACTGTGTCAAAGGTGTTTTTTCAAAAGAATCCAATTCTCCTGCAATTGGATTGTTTCTTTTTCCCTTGAGGAAGAAGAAGAAAAAGACATTTCGCTTCTCATCCAAGAAGCTTCATTGGTTCTGGCAGGAGGCTATAGAGGGATTAGTTCTGACAGAATTGGGGGTGGATTGAAGGATTATGTTTCTTTGCAGTGATCTGGTCAGATGGTTGGAGTTTGTCTCAAGGCACCTTTGAGACAACTATGACCTGGATGACTGACAATCTCACAGACTTATATGTTACCACAGACAAACCAGAGCCACAGGAAGGAGCTGAAAGCCAATTAAACTATTCTGGTAGGTCTCCAGTTTCCCACCTTGATTTCGAGACCACTTCACCAGTGGTGGGATTCAAGTAATTTAACAACCGGTTCTCTACCCTAATGATTTCTTTCAACAACCAGTTTGCCAAACTACTCAGAAAGTTAACAACCGGTTCCCCCGAAGTGGTGCGAACTGGCTGAATCCCACCACTGCACTTCACCCATCAAACTGATTTCTTATTAGCTGCTTTCAAAACACACATTGGGGTAGAAAGGTGAGATATCAATCACAGTGACTGCAGTCAGATCAGGTCCAAATTAATTAAAACTTAAGCAAAATCCAAACAAACCATTTTGGAGTTTAACGCACAACCATTGAGTAACATCTTCAGTGATTGGAATAGAGTAGGTGGAGTAGAAACTTACACTCTAAAGAGCCTACTACAATTTAAAGTATTTATTTTTTTAAAAAATGCTATAAATCACTGGCATTCACCTGAAAAACAACTTCATATTACCAGTTAGACTTTCATTCTGCAATTACTACTATATTGGTAGTCTTCAACTTACAACCATTTCTTTAGTGACCGTACCAAGTTACAATGCAACCGAAAAGTGACTTACAACTGGTCCTTGCACTTATTTATTTATTTTATTTTATTTATTTTTGCAATTTATATGCCGCCATTCTCCTGAAGGACTCAGGGCGGCTTACAACAATCAATAATACAAATCACAAAAAAGATATGGAAGGGATGAATAACATATATATTGTTTGGAATTATTAGTATTGCATATAGGGGAAGTCAAGGGGAAGGGGGGGAAGGGGTGGGGGGAGGGTTAGGGTGGGATTGATAGGGAACTATATTTTAGTAAATGTGATCTTTATAATGTTCGGGAAGGGGGGGAAAAGGGGGGGGGAAATTTGTATGTGTAAAACTTTTTCAATAAAAAAAAATAATACAAATCACAAAATAACAAAATAAGTTAAAAACCCCTTAAAAACCAAATTTAAAATTATTACAATTTGTGCAACCCCTAGTAAGTCAGGCTATTTGACGGAAGAGACACATCTTCAGTTCGCGGCGAAAGGAGAGGAGGTCCGGGGCTATCCTGAGCTCGATGGGCAAATCATTCCAGAGGGTTGGCACTCCGACAGGGAATGCTCTCCCCCTGGGGGCCGCCAGTCGACATTGTTTGGCCGACGGCATCCTGAGGAGGCCTGCTCTGTGGGAGCGCACGGGATGGTGGGAGGAAGGCAGAAGATGGTCCTGCAAGTACCCCGGGCCTAAGCCATGTAGGGCTTTATAGGTAAGCACCAGCACCTTAAAATGGAACCGGAGAGCAACCGGAAGCCAGTGCAGCTCACGCAGGAGAGGTGTTACATGGGAGTAACAAGGAACTGCCGTAACTAACCCCGCGGCCTTATAACCTTATATAAGTTATAACTTATAACTGTGGCAAGCTTCCTGAAAGTCACATCATCAAAATCTGAACGCTTTATTTATTTATTTATTTATTTATTTATTTATTTATTTATTTATACACCATGCATCTTGCAGTTCATGAGGACTGAGCAGTTGGCAACCAGTATGTACAACTAGTTACAGCATTGCAACCTTCCCATTTGCAACCTTCCTGGGAGCAAAGTCAATAGGGAAAATAGGATTCATTTAACAACTACATCAGTGGTGGGTTCCTACCGGTTCCACCTGGTTCCGCCGAGCCAGTAGCGGTGACGATATAATGTCACCGAACCGGTTCTGGGGGCCCTGCCCCTGCCCCCGCCCCCGCACTATACTTACCTTTTATTTGGCCCCACCCCCAATCTATTGCTACCTCCTGAGTCCCTGTTCTGTCCCCTCCCTGCTTCAGGAGCCCAGACAAGCACACACACAAACAGAAGAGTACGAAAGTCGTTTATTCACCATTCATAAACAACAAGCTGGCAGCGAGCCCGGGAGAGATAAAGACAGCTGTTATTTTGAGTTGCCACGGCCAGTCCCTGATAAGGCTGTCCGGCATGTCCAAAAACAAACAGTCTTAAGGTTAGCAAACACTTATGTGATGCAGTACTTCAGGAAACAAGCAGCCAAGTTAATAATTTGTTCATCACAAAAGCCAACAAGGTAAGGTCAGCTCCTTTTATACCTTGTGGGGCGTTGGCTTTGTGACTCATCACCTCGTGCTCGGCCCCACCCACTCCTTTGCTGAGCCCGTCTCTCTGATCGTCGCCACCTGGGATTAATCCACTCCCTCTCCTCATTAACGTCTGACTCAGAGGAGCTTTCCTCCTCAGGGCTTTCAGCTGGGGCCTGGGGTGGTGCCAAACCAGACGGGCCAGGAGAGGGGGGCCTTGCCTCCTCCTCCTCTTCACTTTCGGAGGGTTCTTCCTCCGAAGGTCCGGGTTCGGGAGCCGAAGACACAACAGTCCCAGCTGATGGCTAGAGGGGAAAAAACTGTTTAAACTCTTGCTGCGGGGCTTCAAAGGGCCGCCCTAGGGCTGATAAGTGTTAAAAGAAAACAAATGAGTAGATTGGTACCTGCAAAAATAAATGGGTAGACCAGTGCCTGCAAAAATACATGAGTAGATCAGTGCCTGCAAAAATAAATGGGTAGATCGGTACAGCTCTGCAAGCAGTTAAAAGCCTGGTAGACCAGTACCTCGCTAAATCCTAAATAATTGTCACATGACCATCAAGCCATGCCCACAAAATAAGCCACACCCATAGAACCGGTAGTAAAAAAATTTAGAACCCACCCCTGAACTACATGATTAACTTAACAAACTACAGTGATTTACTAGAGCTCTGGTGGCTCAGTAGACTAAGGCAGTGATTAACATCCACTTACATCTGCTGCCTGCAATTACTGCAAGTTCAAATCCCACCGGGCTCAAGGTTGACTCAGTCTTCCATCCTTTCTAAGGTGGGTAAAATGAGGACCCAGATTGTGGGGGCAATAAGCTGACTTTGTATAAATATACAAAAGTATGAAGGCTATTGCTTAACGCATTGTAAGCCGCCCTGAGTCTCTGGAGAAGGGCGGCATATAAATCAATTTTTTTAAAAAAAACAAGCTTAACGCCCATAAGCAAAAAAAAAAAAAAAAGGCGTAAAATTGGCCATGACTCACTTAATAACTGTCTTGCTTAGCAATGAAAATTCTGATCCCAGTTGTGGCGGTAAATTGAGGACTATTTGTACAGGCATCTCAAACAAGGAAGCAATTCTTTTACCTGAGGTCAAGGTGAGAAGACTTTTTTTATAAATCCGCTTGATCCTCCTGGCAAAAATCCTGTCAACAACCGTTCTAGTTTTATTGTTGTGCCTCCAGCACCCTGACTAGATGCTCAGCAGTTTACAGCTCTCCTGCTGTGTTAATTGATAGAGTAACAAGAGTAATCTGTCAGCAGATACAGAGGCTTCTGAACACCCACTGGGCCTGAAGTAGGTACCAGATAAAGAAGGTTTGAAGGTAGCCACAGAGAAAGGATAGCTCATCCTTTGGTGCCCTGAATGTTTGCTATAGCATATTACAACATGTCCAATAATAATAAATATGATAACTGGCATTCAAACAGTCTGCAAGGAGTTGGTTGCCATTTATTAACATCCAGATTACATTTGAGAATTTTGTACTTAACTCCAGGAAATAAATATACTTGCAGTTGCAGGAGTTTAAAAAAAAGAAAGAAAGAAAAATAACTTTTGGTTTTAATCAGATTATATCTAGCAATCTCAATTAAGTAGTATTGTTTAGCAACATTGGAAGAAATTAGTGATAAGAAATAGTGAAATGAAAGATACACAGTTAAGGAACTTATATTTTTGTTTCTGGAAGCTAAATTAATAATTGCTCAAGAGCAGAGGTTTTTTGGTAATTGAAAAATGGCAGCCCCCTAGGAGAATTCATAGTTTGGGGAAATTTTTTTTTTTACTTGAATTATTATTGGAATATTTAGATTTCCATCTGAAAGACTTTGTGCCAACCCTAAAACTGTATATTAAAGAATAAAACCTTCTCAAATACCAGCAGATGCCATCGTCATCACTTTGTTTACATCTAATGTAAACAAAGGAAGCCCAAAGGCCATTTATTAAATTTGGAATCAAAGAAGTATATACAATATTCCAGGACATTTTCTCATAGATCTCTTAGCTCTAGAATATGGTTGTTTCAGTTATATATGCAGAAAAAGCGTATTTTACTAAGTTCCAATTTTGCTCCTTCTGAGTAAACATTTGAGCAGACAACTTAGAAGATAATTATTTCGTGGTTTAGGACCATAAATAAAATGAATGAAAGAAAATTATCATACTTACTTAATTCAGCAGGCCAGTATTTCTGTGTTCTGTGTCTATTGCCATGATCTGTCTTTGCTTTTCCAAGTGCAGCTAACATTGTTACCTATCACTTTCACCACTACCTCCAGAAATGCTGTGCTGGGCAGCCTACTAAAATAGAGCCACAAATCGTGCAATTTTTAGCATTGCTTTAAAAGCAACAAACTTTTTTTTTTTTTGCAACCTATTCGGGTGAATAGGTTGTAAAAAATGCTTTTAAAAGGTTTTTTAAAAGGCTATGACAATCGCGCGCCACAGCTGTGATTGTTAGAGCCTTTTTTACCTTTTAAAAGCATTTTTTTACAACCTATATGCCCGAATAGGTTGTAAAAAAATGCTTCTAAAAAGTAAAAAAAAAAAAAGTTGGGCACGCCCACCCAGTCACATTAACCCCCACCACCACCAAGCCACGCCCACAGAACCGGTAGTAACAAATTTTACATTTCACCACTGGGCCAAACATTAATCCGATGAAAATGTAGAAGCTACATTTAGTTAAAACTGTTTCAATCTCACTGAAGTCAATAGCAGCTAACTGGCTCATCCTTCCATCCTTCTGAGATCAATAAAATGAAGAGCCAGATTGTTGGGGGCAATATGCTGACTCTGTTATCAGCTTAGAGAGGGCTGTAAAGCACTGTAAAGTGGCATATAAGTCTAAGTGCTATTGCTATTGCTAATAGTAGATAGGTTTTCCACCTACAATAGTAATAAAGATAAAGTAAAATAAAGTTCATTTATCGGTATGACCTGACCTGCACTAATGCAATTAACATGCAAATATTTTTAAAATAGCAAGCTGGAAGATATACAAAGCAAATTTACTTCCTTATTTCCTTATCACTCTGTTAAGGGGCAGAAAACATCCTATTCCGAAGGTATTTCTTTTTTACCTTATAATGGAAGCTCTTGTTGACTGCAGAAAATGTTCAATGGCTGTTTTCGCCAATAGTCAAACATGACTGAATGGTTAAAACTAACTAACTAATATATATATTGTCAATTCTCAGAGACCCTAACCCTGGATTAACCTTGCTTCTTGGCAAGGTTTTTCGGAAGGAGTTTGCCATTGCCTCCTTCCTAGGGCTGAGAGAAAGTGACTGGCCCAAATCACCTCGCTGGCTTTGTGCCTAAGGTGAGACTAGAACTCTCCCTGGTTTCGTGTCTGATACCTTAAGCACTACACCAGACTGGCTCTCTATTATATGATTATACTTAACAAAAGCAGTTGAAGATGAGAGCCATGGTAACAGGAATAAAACGAAGACGAAAGAACTGCCTTGCCAGCTCAATCCATCAAAGCCACCCAGGTTCTCCAACAAAGGCCAACCAGATACTTCTGGACGGCCCACAAGCAGTGCACAAAGCTAAAGATCCAGTGCCTCAGAATATGGTTTCATTCAGCTATCTTTGAGATCCATTCTCCATTGTTCATCTGTTATATGCACATTGATAGCAATTTTATTTGTATGCTACTCCATGTATTGTAGCCCTGAAAACCAGCTAAGTGACTTCGAGCTAGTCAATTTCTCTTAGCCCAACCTACCTCATAAGGTTGTTATTGTGGGGAAGTAGGAAAAGGAAGGTGTTCTGGATATGTTCGCTGCCTTGAGTTGTTTGTAAAAAATAATAAAGGCGGGATACAAATAAACAAATAAAATAAACAAACTATTGTACTAAAGGAAAGATTCTGCTGTCATCACTTAAAAAACTTCAAGGAGTAGGACCTTTAAACTAAATGTAAGAATAAAAATATGTATTTAAGCTTTTTTTAAAAAAAAATAGTTCTGATTTCCACATGATAAAAGATTATGTGCATCTAACCCAGGCTGGAGAATTCCACTAATGCAGCAGATTAATATGTATGTTAGAAATTGAATGGGACACGCATAAAGAATTATAATGTGAATGAAAGCAAAAGCAGGTTAGGAGTTGATAAAAATGTAAGGAATATGAGAGATTTTCTTCTATTACATATTTACTGTGGAGAGAAATCTTGTCTTCTCATTGGATAAATACAGTATTTTCTATTGATAGTTACAGAGTTTTTTTCTGCCAGATCCTTTGGAAAGGCTACCCTAATGCATCTAATTTCAAAAAATAACATTTTAAAAGCAGTGTGTGGTATAGGCACTGCAGTCTTCACGATTGATCAAGTATGAAAACTGCACGTCAGTCCCACAATCACATTATGCAACCTATTTTCTACATTGGCGGTCACAAATAAATGGTAGTGTGCACATTCGGGAAGAATTAATTGAACAATGACTAAGAAATAATCTAACTGGAACTTAAATGCTTTTTTTTTATGCCTCTAAATGTTAAGGTTATTTTTAAGATACCTGGCCATCCCTCCCTTTCCCATATAAAGAGTACAAATGAGTCATCATCGTATTAAATTGGTGATGAAATGATACAAGTGAATCACAGCTATATTGTAGATGACATTTTAAAGCCAAGATTGAGATGTCCGTTGCAGGCCAACAGCAGCGTCTCAATAAGCCTCATGGTGGGTGGAAATGACCTTGAGAAACGGAAGGAAGAGCCAAGGCACATTGGTCAGATTAGAGGCAATTTAGCCCACAGAAGAAATTGGTGTGGCAGATGTCTCACAAGAGATCTTCTCCCCTAGTTTCTTGGACTGTAAAGACAATGGGAAGACTTGTAAGATTCTGTTAATGTAACCTTGCAGTGAAGTAGGGGCAGGATTTATGGAATGTTCTCCTTGTCTGAACTACCTTTTAAGCTAACACATGCATAGTCCTTTACAGCAGCTGCTCCTCTGGATGCTTCTTGCGGAAACAAGAATGTGGAAACAGCATGTGCTCAGTCCTTAAACCAGAAGTAAACAAACCATGGACTACCAGTTACCTGTAGCTTACAGAAATCCTGTTTGAGAACTCCAAGTCTCAGTGCCATTGAGGAATTGCTGCTGATATCCCTGCATGTTTCCCTCTCTTATCTTGTCCTGCTATAGTCATCCTTGCCCAACCCCAACCCCAAGACTTGCTGATGCATTTGTCTTCCTTCTTCTAATTCAAACCCCATTCTCCCTATTTGATCCAAACCACATATTCTCCTCATCTATCTCTACTTCCTCCAACCCTTCTTGCCTTTCCCTTATTTCTCATAGCTTGACTTGTATGCTTTATCCTCCCTCCCTCCTTTCCCCTTCCCCCTCTGTTTTCAAATGTACTGCGCACACACGGATTGCTTTTTGGAATGTGCGTGAAGTGAACTGGTTGTTACACCAGTTGAATCCCATCACTGGTACAGTATCCACGGATCAAACTAGCAAGGATATCATTGAGAATATCCTGGAGCTGGTAGAGAAAGCCAAACAAAAACAGGGCAATCCAGGATTAGATCTTCTAGAGTTTTGAGGGCAAAGTTTGATAGAAACTCCTTGGACTTCCTCTGATAGTTTTGATAGAGAAGTACATGGAAGTTAAAAGCTAAACGTGTAGTGCCCAGAGAGGGATTTCAACATCAATGGATACATTCCAGCATGGGACCCACAAAGAATTATTTGACTAGTAAATCTATGCCAGCACACCTAAAACACAAATGGCCACAACAAAGCTGGGGTGGTGAAATGTTGGGAGAATGTAGAACCATTATAGAAAACATATATAGAGAATACAGAATAACAGAGTTGGAAGAGATTTGACAGATAGGGTCCCCTGCTCAAGCTGGGGACTCTATACGATTCCGGACAAATGGCTGTCCAATCTCTTCTGGAGGCAAGCCATTCCAATGAGTATTGGGAAAGTGAAAACTGAGAAAGGAACTGAAAACAATCTGCCTTGATTGTCCTTTAATCTGATTGGATACATATGTCAGGAACATCTATGAAGGATGTAAATTTCATGGAGGGAGGGAGGGAGGGAGGGAGGGAGGGAGGGAGGGAGGGAGGAAGGAAGGAAGGAAGGAAGGAAGGAAGGAAGGAAGTTGATAGCTGATACAGCAACCAGTATATATGCATCTGGAATGTACACGCACACACACATATAAAACAAAATGAAATAAAAAGCAAGATTTCTTTATGTGACTAGTTATTTAATAGCTAAATGTTAGCAAAATTAAGCATGAAATATGATAAATTAATAATAAAAGTAGCTTCCATCTGTATATATTAGACTAGAATAAACTAGAAACAGCAAGATCGTATTCAAAAAAAGTACAACTTTTAACATTTCTGAAAAATACCCTCTGGCATGCTAAATATTATTTTAATTTTAAAATAAAGTTATTAATAGCTGTAATAATTCGTATTCTTATATCTTCCTACTACAAAGTAACAACAAGGAAGCCAGATCATATACAAGAAATTAGAAGTCTTAGATTGCCTTTTCTTTCAGAGCAATTCATCTTATAGATTGATTTCTGCATATCCCTCTGCCTGTATCAATCAAAAGCCTTCATTATGTAAGTAAAACAACAGATACATTGACAAGCAAGCAGATTTTTGCTAAGGGCTCTTTAGTTTGATCAGAACGCAGTCCCCCTGGTTTTGTCTCTCAGATTGAAAACTCCAATCTCAGCAACAACAAAAATCCTCCAATCCTAATCCACTTTCAATTTCCTGCCATTTATACCCTTTCACTTTCCAAATAAAGTGTTCTCTCTCTTCAGCCATCTCCTAACTATTAGAAATTGCCCACCCCACTTCCATGCCCTCAGTGAATGGTACCAAAAGTTCAGAGCAGAAGTGGAAAACCTGCATGCCCACCTCCCACTTCAATCGGATCAATCAGAATAGAGCTGGAAGGGACCTTGGATATCTTCTAGCCCTTCTAGGATCTTTCAACCTCCCTGCTCAAGCAGGAAATCCTATACCATTCCAGAAAAATGGCAGTCCAATCTCCTTAAAATCCTCCAGCAATGAAGCACCCACAACTTCTAAAGGCAAGCTATTCCACTGGTTATTTGTTCTCTATTAGGAAGTTTCTCCTTAATTCCAGGTTGCTTCTCTCCTTGATTAGTTTCCATCTATTGTTTCTTGTTTTGCCTCCTGGTGCTTTGGAAAATAAGTTGATCCCTTCTTCTTTGTGGCAGCCTCAAAAATACTGGGATACTGCTATCATGTCACCCCTAGTCCTTCTTTTCTCTAGAATAGTTGTACCCAAATCCTGCAACCGTTTGTCACGTTTTTTTGTCTCCAGGCATTTAATCATCTTAATTGCTTAATTAATTTTAGTTTAAAGCCCTTTGGATAAGATGAGCCAATCATTTTATGAATATATTATTTACAGTTCTTGTGAGGTGCACTTCATCCCTTACCAGTAGACCTTCATGTAGGTAATGCAGACCATGGTCTAGGAAGCCAAAGTTCTGTTGACAACACCAGTTTTTAACCCAGTGGTTTATTTCTAAAATCCTTTCCTCCCTCATTGGATGTTGGCATTTTGTTGGAAGTATGGATAAAAACACTACTTGTGCTCCTAATTCTTTAACTTTCTTCCCTAGCTGTTCGTAATCTCTTGTTGTTATTTTCAGATTCATTGTTTATGTCATTGGTCCCCACGTGTAAGAGAAGAAAAGGGTAGTAATCCAAGGGTTGATTATTTTAATAAGGTACTCAATTACATCTTTGATTTTTGCTCCAGGGAGACAATATACCGTATTTCTCGGAGTATAAGACACACCGGAGTATAAGACGCACCTACCTTTTCTGGTGAGAAAAAGAAGAAAAAGAAATCTCCCTCTGCCTTTAAGCAATTTTGCCTCATTGCAGCAAACAGCAAACAGCCTGCTTTACTTTCATTTTCATTTTCAACATAGCTTGATTAACACAAGGGGGAAAAAATCTGCTCCAGCAATTTACCTCTTTGCAGCAAGCAGCAGAGCCCTGCATAAAACAGCTGAGAGCAAATCAGCTGAGAGTCGGGAGGCTGATCTAATCAACTTGTGCTAATTAGGCTGTGCTGAAGCTGAAAGGAGCTGTTTTTTCTTGCTGCTTGCAAGGAGGTAACTGCTGCGAGGCAGAGGCCAAAGGGTGGGGGACAGTGGGTGGGCGCAGCTACGTTCGGTGTATAAGACACACCTAAATTTTCACCCCCTTTTAGGGGGGAAAAGGGTGTGTCTTATACTCCGAAAAATACGGTACTCCCTAGATTGACTGCCCAGTCTGCAGACTATAGTTTCTGTTCCCCTAAGAATTTAATCTTCTATCACCAATATTTGCCTTTTTCTCTTAGGGAAGTCTGGGATACTTTTCTTCCTGTCACAGGAATGCTGGGTTGTGCCTCTTTTTTAGAAACTATTGATGAATGCTCTTTTATAGGTGTCTGCATATTTTCCTCCAAGGAGAGGGTATGAAAGCAATCGTTCAGTTCCAGAGGGGCTTCATTAGAGCAAGCTAGGGTAGTTAATAGGGGCTTTGCTCTTGGTTGTTGTTTTCTTCTAAAACTTGGAGCAAGGGCTCTTCATACCATGTCAGCTTTATTGTAATCCCTGGCTTCGTGCCCTGAAGGGAACCAGCAGAAGCAATCTGTCTCTACAAGCATTCCTACACAAAGGTCTGTTACCATCACTTTATCTTCCTTAAGCTCCCTGTTACTGCTGTGTGTGTATACTACTTACTATTTCTTATAGTTATTTAGAAAGTTATTTAGATTAAAAGAAACTAGGGGTGTATAACAGAAAGTCGGATGGAGGAGACCACAATGTATTTTCCCTCGACAATATATCCAATCCTAAATTCAGCTAAGAAAGTTTCCAAGAAGGAATCAGAAGCAGTAATGATATGGTGCTCTTGATGAATAAGAAATATCTAACTGGGATGTAGTTCTCCAAGACATCTCCTCCAACAACAGTAACTCCTAATAAAGAAGGGAAGAATCCTCCAATTTGGGGATTTTCTGAATAGGAAGGGAAGGAACTAGCGGAGAGCATCTCCCCCCACCTGAGAAGGAAGAGATAGCAGGTCCTCCATGCTTATGCTTGTCAGCCCTCCAAGCAGGGGTGGGTTGCTACAGGTTTGCCCGGGTTTGGGAGAACCCATAGCTAACGTTATGGCTGGTTCCATAACCTCCAAATCCCACCCCTGGCTGGCCCCTGACCCCTCCCAGGAGTCTCCATGTGGCCCATTTTGGATGCGAGGTAAGTGTGGAACCCACACGGAGGCTAGGAAAGGGGGGGAAATGGGCCTCCTGGAAGCTCCGAAGGGCTTCCGGTGCCCAGGGGAGGCAGTTTTCGCCCTCCCAGAGGCTCGAGGAAAGCCTCCAGAGCCTGGGGAAGGCAAAAACACCACCCCCACCATGGTGCAGGAGGCTGGCTAGGCCATGCCAATCATGGCCTCAGCAACCCAGCAACTGGGCAGAGAACCCGTTGCTGAAATTTTTGAAGCCCACCCCTGCTTCCAAGGTAGACCAAACCTAGAAACCAAAAACTTGCAAGGTAATTACTTTTATTATAAATTTTGGTAATAGAACCTTGCAAGTCTGCCCCAAACTGATTCTTTTAAACGCCAAACAAGATTTCTTTTACCTGACCATTGTTTTGGTTGCTGATCATCCTCTTATTCCTCCTTATTGCTTCTACCCATTACAGTTCCGGAAATGTTGAAAAGACGGTACTGTTCTTAAATGACTTGTTGAGCTATACTAAGATACATAATAAGATGCTGCTACAATTCAGAAAATGGTACATAAAAGACTCCCAACAAACATTCAGCTACACTAGGGGTCAGCAACCTGCAACTCTGGAGCCGCATGTGGCTCTTTCACCCCTCTGCCGAGGCTCCCTGTCACTCAAAATATGCATCACAACTGCCAATGTGCGACACCCACCAGCACGCAATTTATTGAGCTTTTCAACCTCCGGTAGGCTAATCATGGATAAATCCAAGAAAAGAAAAGTTTCAGAAGAAAACAGAACATTTAATTCAACTACATATGCTAGTTTTGTGGCCATTCAAGAAATAGTTAGGCACAGGAAGGGCTTTGTGGCTCCTGGTGCCTTTTTTTCTGTGGGAAACGGGTCCAAATGGCTCTTTGAGTGTTTAAGGTTACAGACCCCTGAGCTACACATTTGGAGAGAGTTCTAAGCACAATGTTCTGATCTTTGAGCTCTAGGAGCTACACACACAAAAACAGGAAACCTGATCATCTCAAAAGAAAATACAGTAAAAGCATTTGGTTAACTGTTTGAAATCAGTAGCTGGCTTACCAGGTCTTCTCAGAGAAATAGTGTGCATTTTCTCCAGGCATACAATACCATCACCACAGCAATGTTCTCCGAGATAAATTACTAGCCATGATAGCACCGATCCCTGCTTTCTTCTAATCAATTTTTCCTGAGTATTTGCCAATAGCAAATAACATTAAGAAATAATAAGTAGCATATTCACAGTTAGCTTCTGAGCCTTTTATGGCCCCAATCGTTCTAAACAAAAGAAATATTTTATTCTGCTTTTAAGGCTGGAATCAATTTCATCGAGACTACAGGCCACACTTCACAAAGTCCCCTATTTATCTGCCAAGCAGCTGGGTGCTGGGGACCCAGGGTGTGGGCAGCATTTTGCCCAAGGGAGTTTGCAGCTGATCTATTCTCCCTCACTGCATTTAATGGAAATTGCTACAGAAGGTTTGAGGTGATAGAGTGTGTTTCTTAGAAGGAAAACAACAACAACAAATATAAAAGAATAGCTTGGTATTTCGTTGAATGTTTTCGCGTCTAGGGTAGGTGAATGTTTTAAAAGTTTTTTTATTGATCCTGGGGGTTTCATAAGAAGTGGAATTGCTCAAAATTGTAAAGACAAATAAAAGACTGGTGTTTTTTTATTATTATTATCTGTAAGGGGGCAGGTCATGTACAAAGCTACCAAGGTAATAAATCAGCAAGCATGCCAAGCTAGTCTAGGATGGGGAAATGACCAATTGGCCTATAAAAAGACTGTGTAGAGAAGAAACTGCCTTTGTATGTGCAAAAAAATATGAAATTTAACCATATAAGGCAAAACCATATATTAAACACATGAGAAATATTATGCTAAGCGGGCTTTTAAGTTCCCAATTTACTTCCCAGTGTTGGTATGTAAAGCAAGAGACTCAAAGCAAGAGTTGGACTGGACCAGAAATAGCACTGATGTTTCTTAGATCTTGAACCAGGTTACACTGGACTGGATCCTCCTCCTTTTGGTATGGCTTTTTAATAGTAAGAGTAAGATTGTTACGAGAGCTGGAAGTTGGCAACAACATACACCAGTTTTAGTTCAGTAAGTTGAAGTCCTTCAACAGCATCTTTACCTAGGGAGTGCTGAGAAATTCAAGGACAAAGTGCAACAAGTTTTAAGTGAAACAATCCATCACAATGATCTAACCAAACCAATTCAGTCTTTGAAGTAGCCCATAGGGCTGAAGCAACACAAGCAAGAGAAAGATGTGATAAAACACAGGGGGAGGGGAGGGGAAAACAGAGTAGAGGTCATAGCAAAGGCTTATTTATGGTGCTCTTCTGGGACCTGTAAACATGTGCAATTTCTGGTGCAGAAAACAGTATGCCCAAGCTTACAAGGGAATTCATAGCCAAGTCAGAACTCAAGAGGATGGATACTTGCTCCTCAGACAATGGCATGGTCAGTGGGGTGGGATGCCAGATGGGTTGATGGCCACAGCAGTTACCGTGTCTCCATAAAGAGGAACAGCTGAGAAGGAGGAAGAAACAGACAAGGGGGACATTGAAGCTTCTTTGATCATTAAAAAGGGAAGAGAGAAAAGCATCAGAATCAAGCAGCAAAAATTCCTGATTATTGAAGCTGGAAAGAAACACGATTCTGAGACAAATTTCTGGGGGCTTCCTGGGCTTCCAGCGGTCCATTAAAAGCAAGCTTGTTAATCTGTAGGTTATAGGTGCCAGCCTCCACGATTGACTGAAAACACTGTGTCCCCATGTCCTGGTACAAAGGAAAAAGTCTGGACAAGACAGGGGGAAGTTGGGCTTCCCATTTGTTGTAGGGATATGCTTTGGAGTGCCATGATTCTTGATAATTTTTTTGCTTTTGAGTTTCCAAACACAATGAGTAGTAACACTTAGCATTTCATCAGGAATTTGGGTTTCCCAATTAACTTTAATGGGTTTATTGAATAGGAACTTGAAATAAGAGGCCATTTACAAGAGCAGCCATAAGACGTTGTGGCATCATTTTTAAGGGTGCTGGAATGCCAGAATGTTGTTTGAATATTTAAAAAAGCCATTCGGAATACTCTTGCATAATTTCTTCATTTACTTTCCTATACTTTAAAACAGGGGTCTCCTACCTTGGCAACCTGAAGACTTGTGGACTTCAACTAAGGAGCCTGAGTGGCGTAGGAGGCTAATGCCTCCTACTAAGGCAGCATTTAACATCCAGCTGCCTGCAATTACTGCAAGTTCAATTCTCACCAGGCTCAAGGTTGACTCAGCCTTCCATCTTTTCTAAGGTGGGTAAAATGAGGACCCGGTTTGTGGGGGCAATAAGCTGACTTTGTATAAAATATACAAAAGTATGAAGGCTATTGCTTAACTCATTGTAAGCCACTCTGAGTCTCCGTAGAAGGGCGGCATATAAATAAAATTTAAAAAAAAAACCACCCAGAATTTCACAGACAGCTGGCTGTGGAATTCTGGGAGTTGAAGTCCAAAAGTCTTAAAGTTGCCAAGGTTGGAGACTCCTGCTCTAAAAGTTCTTCTTTCCTATATTCTAAAAATTCTTTAAGACATGGAATTCTGGCCACATCAAAAAAAAAAAATTCACGAGGAAGTTGTCTAGATGGATTTTCATGTACCCATATATTCCCATGTATCTCAATCTCAGCTACTTTATGTATGGACTTCAACGTTAATGCTGGCTGGGGGAATTTTTGAAGTTGAAATACACGGATTTTATTAGAAGTATTTTTCACATTGTGAGATTTATCATTATTTGGCATATGTTGGGAGGGGGTGCGCTTTGAAAATCTGGAGTCACACTAGACCCTAATTGCCGAGAAGGGGTACGAATTGAGCTGAATGGTATGGATTGGTTCCTATATATTTCTCTCATTAATGCCCATATTTTGGAGAAGGGATGGGGTCTCAACTAACACACCTTCTTTGTGCAATTCTCTTTACCAAACCAGGGTTGGAGAAAGGGTCAAGAAGAGCAATAGAAAGAGGATGAAAACAAAAGCATTCATGGCCCCGATTCTATTTCCTGCTCTGCCCCAGCTACGGACCCCAAAAAATACAGCACACACACAGTCTGTACAAACCTTAGTTTACTAAAATAAAATCAGGGGGTTTTTTCAAACAAAAGCTGTTAATTAACTTTCTTAACAGCCTACAAGAATCCAAAGAATAAATAATCTTAACCTTACTATGGTTGGCAGAAAGCCCAGAAGCAATTTGCAGAGAACTAAGATCAAGGCACAAAGGAGATAAACGGTTGTTCCCTGCAAATTGCTTCAGTCGGCATTCCTCCTTAAATAGGCTAAGGGAGTGGCTATTTAGCCCCAAGCCTTACTCTCGAGGAGACCTCCTCCTAAGGAGCTATTCCTGCCTTTTGGTAGCTCTGCGCGCCCCTGCATTGAGAAGAGGCTCCTCCTCTTCATCCTCTTCACTTAAGGGAGCTTCTGGAGGTTCTGAAGGTCCTGGCTGAATCCCTGCCTCTGGCACCACATCTTCTCCAGCCTCCTCGCTGTCCGAATCAGCCACCAGCCACACAGGCCGCGTACGGGCCACAACATTTCCACATTTGCTTCGCTTTTAATCCTATAGCTAACACCAAGTTGTTGTGGAAAGACAGTTAGTTACCCAGTAAACCTAGGAGGCCAACAGGAAGTTTATTGATAGAGGAGAATATCTGTAGCTCAGGGTTGAAATGAGAAGAAAACAACCAAGCTCAGAGAGTACTAAGGATTCCTCAGGAAGTGTATTCGACAACAATCATTGCTTCTGCCTGTTGCACTTTATTAGTTAAGATTGTCTGTGTTGTGCTGATGCAGTGGTGGTATTGAGATGGTTCTATCCGGTTCGGGCGAAGTGGTAGTGGCAGATATGTGTGTGGCTCCACCCACCTGCCCAGACATAATAATGTCCCATTTATCCATGTTTTTGATGCTCTGCACATGCGTGGAAGGGCCTGTGCGCTCACATTTGCAAACCAGTAGTGAAGGTAAGAGAGTACCATCCCCGTGCTGATGGTATTCAAATGTATACATATCTCTATTTATTGTGACAGTATCCATTGATTTATCTATTTCAGTTGAGTATTTAAGAAATTCAAAATCATCTGTTATACAGCCACCTTTATCTTCCCCACTCCGCAGGACCAAATGTGCAACATAAGAAATTTATTCCGTTTTTGTTGTTATTAGCTGCCAGATATAGCACAGCAAACTACTGGAAAACTGAAGTACACTTCTCGAAGCAGAAATGCGATTTTGAAGTGTGGGTAATAGCATTGTATGAAATCTTAGGAGCAAACACTCTTGAAGAATCCTTTGATTAAGCATATCTTAATCCATATTGGGACTTTTTTAAAATTATATCAACACAGTAATTCTTAACAGATTAATTCCATCAGTAATTTATCTAAAAATGTCTTTTTAGAAATAGAAATATAGAGTTATAAAAACAGAATGCATTACTAAAATGTGCCGGTTACTTGAAACTTTGAATAAAATACCCAATGAACCCAGTACAGCTATTTTAATATAAATAAATAAACAGCTCTGGACGTCCTCACATGACTACAATTTGCAACTTCCTGTTGGCTTCCTCATTGCCTTTGTTTGATGAGCTGGCAGGGAAGGTGGCAAGCCACAATCACATGATCACAGAGATACCATGATGGTTGTAAATGTGAGGATTAGTCCAGGGGTGAAATCCAGCAGGTTGTAACAGATTCTGGAGAACTGGTAGCGGAAATTTTGAGTAGTTTGGAGAACCGGCAAATACCACCTCTGGCGGGCCCCAGAGTGGGGTGGGAATGGAGATTTTGCAATATTCTTCCCCTGCCATGCCCACCAGGCCATGGCCACAGAACCGGTAGGGAAAAATTTTGAATTTCACCCCTAGATTAGTCATAACAGCTGCTTGTTCAGTGTTGTCAAAAGTCTGAAGGATCATTAAGAAGGACCACATGTCCGTAAACTTCATCCTCTTTTTTCTGTACACCGTTAAACATTCTTAAAGATACATGTTAGGGGTAAAACCTATCCTGAACCACTTCCCTTAAAGTAAATGGGCATCAACCTCACATGCCTTGGAAATCCAACAAAACAAACCCAAAGCTAAAATTAATTTAAGATCAATCAGTGTCTAAGTCAAATCATTTATTTGAGCCATGGTGGCGCAGTAGTTAGAATGCAGTATTACAGGCTACTTCTGCTGATTGCCACAGTGATGAAATACAATTTTTTTTACTACTGGTTCTGTGGGTGTGGCTTGGTGGCGAAGTGTGGTTTGGTGGGCATGGCTTGGTGGGCGTGGCTTGGTGGGCATGGCAAGGGAAGGATACTGCAAAATCTCCATTCCCACTCCACTCTGGGGCCAGCCAGAGGTGGTATTGGCCAATTCTCCGAACTACTCAAAATTTCCGCTACCGGTTCTCCGAACTGCTCACAATTTCCACTACCGGTTCTCCAGAACCTGTCAGAACCTGCTGGATTTCACCCCTGGACTGCTGGTGGCCTGCAATTTAGCAGTTCAAATCTCACCAGACTCAAGGGTGACTCAGCCTTCGATCCTTCCAAGGTAGGTAAAATGAGGACCCAGATTGTTGGGGGCAATATGCTGACTCTGTAAACCGCTTAGAGAAAGCTATAAAGCAATGTAAAGGGATATATAAGTCTTAGTGCTGTTGCTATTGCTATTTATTTATTTAAAATAGAAATATAGTATGTACCTCCAGCAGTTTCTGTTTTTGGACTTTTTAGCTTTTTTTTTTTTGCTTTCATTTTTTTTCCATTTTCAGTGTGTGTTGTTCACTGTATACTTAAATATTTTTCAAACTAGAATTCCCACAGAAGTGACAAATTTTGTCTGACAAAAGCTTTTTCATCTGCACAAAGAAGTGACCCTATCATCATAGACATAAAATAGCATTATTTAAATAGTTCATTATCAATTAAAGATCTTCCTCTGTACACAAATTATAAGCTTTTATTCCATATTGTAAGCCTGAGGCTATGAAGTCAAAATCAAAGCTTTTCTCAACAGTCAAATGAAGGGGAGTAATGCTTTACATGTTCTGATGTCAGCTTTCAGACCAAAATGCTACCATTTTGCAGAAGCAAATTTATCTTTTCAATGTGTACCGAAAGTACCATGGTTGTCCCAAAGGTGCTTGTAGTTCAAAGACAACTGGACTTTTTGATTTTTTTTAAGATAATTTGCTTCTCATCTGAAGAAGTGATCTGAAGAAATAAACTAAAGAAGTTTCTTGGATGAGAAGTGAAACGTCTTAAAAACCAAAAAGTCCAATTGCCTTTAAAATATAAGCATCTTTGGGACAATCATGACCTGGATGAATGAGAACCTCCATAGACAATGCCAGATCCAAGAAGTCCTTGAATTATAACTAAATGGTAATACTGAAATAGCAAGTATTAAGAATGATATTGCTTACCACCGATTACCAGGTAGATTAAAATTCACACATGAGATATGTTTGAATAAGCTTTCCTGGTTCAATCAAATATGAAAGTCATAATCCATAGTTTACCAGTCACCCTGATTGTGGTCATACAACAAATTGGAATAAAACCAAACAAATCATAGTATCTTCATCAACCTATACGTGGCTTGTTCCACCTGAAAAACAAGGGGGAGCCAGTTTGGTATAATGGTTAAGACACCAGGCTAGAAGCCAGGAGACTGTGAGTTCTAATTCCACTTTAACCATGAAAATCAGCTGGGTGACTTTGGGCCAGTCACTCTCTCTCAGTCCAACCCACCTCACAGGATGGCTGTTGTGGAGAAGATAGGAAGAAGGAGCATTAGGTATGTCCCCACTGGTATGAGTTATTTATACAGGAAATCAACTATTTATTTCTTAATATTTTGTATTTCTTAACCATCCATTTCCCTCATGGATGGGTACAATACAACCAATAAAATTAACATTAAATTCAGAATTAATTTAAAATTAAAAAGTTTTACAACTATAAAACTAACAGTAAATAATTTCAAAAGGTGAAAAAAATCCAAGATAGGGGGAGGAGCGTTAGCAGTTATTAATACAGACAGAGGAGTCCTCAGGAGGCTAGCCAGTCAACCCCATGGTTGTGTGGGCTTTTGTGGCCCCCACGCAAAACTGCACAGCCAGATTTTGAGCCCTTAATAAGCTATAGATTGTCACCTCCTTTAGTTGATAGCGGTGTCCCCTCTGCACATTAAATATAGATGTAATGGGAATCTAAAAGGCTTTACGGCCACCATAATGCAAGGCTGCATTCTGCTCCCTTACTATTTAATTCATGCATCATTGATCTGTCTTTGCCAAACAGAAGTTCTACCCTGGACACGAGGCAATGCTTATTCTTTTACATTCAGAGGACATGGTCATCTTCCCCTGATCCCAATTTGTCTTGCCATGATGCCTTCATGCCTTAGCATCATATTGTCATGATGAAATGCCAGAAATAAATTATTCCAAGTGCTGTAATAGCCATCAACATAATTGGAAAATTAACTAGGCATCTTTTTCTACTCTTCCACTTCATACAAATATCAAATCAGCAACTTCTCAATCTGGGCACAATACTCCACTAATGTAATAATTAAATGTCCAAGCAAAGCTACAAAATGATATCCTGGTGGTATTCAAACCATTCAAAACAAAAATGCTAAGTCTCTCTTTTTAATGGTGCTCAGTTTTGAAAGATGTTGGCTAAATTCTTGAGAACCAGGAAGAAAGAAAAAGTTGTTGGTTTGGTATATGGTGGGCACTCCCTCGTTGATCTCTTTATGATTGGGTTAAAAGATAATGGTAAAGGTTCCCCTCGCACATATGTGCTAGTCGTTCCCGACTCTAGGAGGCGGTGCTCATCTCCGTTTCAAAGCTAAAGAGCCAGCACTGCCCAAAGACGTCTCCGTGGTCATGTGGCCAGCATGACTAAACACCAAAGATGCCCGGAACGCTGTTATCTTCCCACCAAACATGGTCCCTATTTTTCTACTTGCATTTTTTATGTGCTTTCAAACTGCTAGGTTGGCAGAAGCTGGGACAAGTAACGGGAGCTCACCCTGTTATGCAGCACTAGGGATTCGAACCGCTGAACTGCCGACCTTTCGATCGACAAGCTCAGTGTCTTAGCCACTGAGCCACCGCTCATACACACATACATACATACATAAATGCATAAAGCCATACCTGAAGTGAAGCAAAATATTTGACACAAATCTAGAAAATGACAAGGACAAATCCTCTCTTTGCTTTCACCAAGATTTTTCATGCCATCTCAACCATCACGCCCTCTCTACCTCACACAGAGGATGGGTTCACTGTCTGCCAATATGAGATAACTTACCTTCAAAGGTGAGAGAGAGGAGATTGAACAACATCCTGTTTCAGGAACACCTCAAGACACAGACATTGAGACTATTGTACACATCAGTGTTTCCCAATCTTGGCAACTTTAAAATGGATGGACTTCGACTCCCAGAATTCCCCAGCCTGTCTACCCATCTTAATGTTGCCAAGGTTGGGAAACACTGTTATAAGTTTTTCTGAGGTGCCCTATTCCCTAACCCAGGGATGGGCAAATGTGGCTCTTTTATAACCTGTGGATTTTAACTTCCAGAATTCCTGAGACAGCCAAGCTGGCTCAGGAATTCTGGGAGTTGAAGTCCACAGGTTGTAAAAGAGCCACATTTGCCCACCCCTGCCCTAACCCAAACAATACATGTATGATTGTAAACATGATGGGGGACCAAGTCACATGGTTTTGGCCACTATTATTTTGACCAAACCCCATGCAAATATCCCTGATCCAATACACAACCACATATGTTCAAAATCACATATTTTCCCTTTTGAAGCTGGGCTGAGGCATCGATTATACAATACAAATTTTAATTGTCTTGAAATAGCTTTCAGCGTGTGCAAAATGTTTAACCAACTTTAAATGATTGCAGAAATGAGCTTCTTAGATTAATCCAAGAGTTTGTTAGCTTGGTTGATTTTCAGTCCAAATTCCAAATGCTGCCAATTGGAAAATGGCTGCTCCTAGTTACTAAAACTGTTTGGCAGACACCAAACATTTGTTATCCGCAGTTTTAATGAGTAAAAATGAAAACTCTTTCAAGCCACATTCAACTCTTGGTGGAAACATGGTGAGATGTGTATATGTGAGGGTGACGTTAAAGGTGTGCATGTACCAGTAGTGTTCTAACTGGCTTTACTACCGGTTCACTTCATGCACGCGCTTCGCACGCGATCGCTTTGTGCAAGCACGTTAGGAATCTGCCCAGCTGAGGTGCGGCAATCCACTCTGCTGCACCTATCGGCTGGGCTAAAAAAGAAGAAATAAAAGGTAGGAATAATGCAGGGGCAGGCAGGAGGGCCCAGCTCCCAGACAAAGAGAACTGGTTCAGTGACGTCATATCGTCACCGCTACCGGCTCGGACAAACCGGGATAAACAGGGAGGAACCTACCACTGACATGTACATATAATGATGGGGGGGAGGGGGGAGGAAGAGGTGGAGAGAGGGAGAGGGAGAGGGAGAGAGGGAGCGCACCTGGAGCTCAGTGAAATATTTTCTTGCAATTTGCTCGATTGTTTTAATATTTACAGTGATCTCCACCATTTTAGCACAGATGAAAGCCGAAAGAATCCTTCCACGGCCGTTATTTTCTTGTAAGGACTTTTAGCAATTCCTTTTTTTTTTAAGATGCCAGCAGCTGAAGGGTATTTCCATGCAATGTCTTCAACTAAATTAGCATTCTTGTTCTATACGGTGTTTTCTGCTTCATGCTGAAATAAATGCAGGTTATCATAGCAGAGTTCAAAGAGATGTCTGCAAGTTTGTTATTAGCTACAAGAGAATTTCGCCACAGCTCTGCATCTGGGTACCCCAGAAATACTAAGCCTAATTTCAGTTTTTATATTGATTTCAGCAGTTCCTTATCAACAAATTCTTTTAGTCGAGCAAGGTAAGCAACAATATGCATTTAATTCATCCCAATTATTTTTTTTTAATTAGTATAATAGTTCCATCTTCCATTAAATAGTGTGTCATCTGGGTACATGTATCTTTGTGCAATAATAATCAAGATTTACAACAGTATTCACTACATTAATACTACTTCTCTAATTTTACAATACTAATATTGAACATTATAAATATATTCACTTCACCCTCTTGACATATCTTCTAATAGGAATATTATTATTATTATTGGTTAATCTTTAGTGAGATTCACAGCCTTTGAGGTTGGTTAATAGCTCAGCAGCTCGAGTCCTAACCAAGGACCTAGGAACTGTTAAGGTATCGTCGGAGGATGTAAGCTGTTCTGAGTAAGGTAGAGTCAAAATGTTCAAGTCCGGTAAATTTAGAATTTCTAAATAGTGGGGTAGCCCTTTGGGTATTGTTCCAAGGGCTCCAATTACAATTGGGACAACACACGATTTCTTTTTCCACAGTCGCTCAACTTCAATTTGCAAGTCCCGGTACTTTGTGATTTTTAATTGCTGCTTATCTTCAATCTGTGCATCACCAGGTATTGCAATGTCAATGAACCATACTGTTTTCTTTTCAACTATTGTTATGTCAGGTGTGATGTGGACCAAGTGCCTGTCAGTCTGAATCCTGAAGTCCCACAAGATCTTGAGTTTCTCATTCTCTAAAACTTTTTCAACCTGATGTTCCCAGTGGTTTTTGCTGTACTCAAATCCAAACTTCTGGCACAATTTCCAGTGAATGATCTTAGCAACACGGTCATGGCGTTGTAGGTAGTCAGTTTGTGAAATTTTGCTGCACCCACTAATCAGTTCTATAGAACCAGTAGTAAAACTGGCGGGAGGCTCCGCCCACTGACCCTGACGTCATGAAAATGCTTCTGCGCTTGCGCAGAAGAGCACGCGGCCCTGGTAGTAAAGGTAAGTAGAACCCACCCCTGTAATAGTCATAAAAATAATAATAATAATCATAGTGTTTACATCTCTCTCTTAACATATTTTCTATATTTCACTGATCTCTTTCTTTTTTTTCTCTATTTTTAACTTCCATTTTTATTCTCTAACCATCGATAAAATAGTTTCCATGTCATATAATATTCAGTTTGTTCTTTTGTCCTTAATTGCAAGTGTTAATCTATTCATTTCTGCACATTCTAATATTTTCCTCATCACGTTCTCATCAGTAGGGATCTCTTCACTTTTCCAGTTTTGTGCAAATACAATTCTAGCTGCAATTAATACATGAATAATTAGATAGGCATTCCCCTTACTAGACCAATTATGAATGCATCTAACCTGATTTCTAGTATTATCTGAGCCCAACAGAAAGTTTGCAGAAGCCCAGAATCACTTTGCAGAGTGAGGCAAAGCATAACAATTTAAGAAATAAATAAATAAATTTCATCATCCCAGAGATTATATAGTCACATCATTTTGGGATAACCCTGGTGAACAGAGCTACCGAACTATTTTTTCATCATTAGTGAATCCTGTAATGTTGAAAGCAGTGGTGGAATTCAAGAATTTTTACTACCGGTTCTGTGGGTGTAGACTGGTGGGCATGGCAGGGGAAGGATACTGTAAAATCTCCATTCTCACCCCACTCCAGGGGAAGGTTACTGCAAAATCCCCATTTCCTCCCAATCAGCTGGGACTCGGGAGGCAGAGAATAGATGGGGCGGGGCCAGTCAGAGGTGGCATTTACCGGTTCTCCGAACTACTCAAAATTTCCACTACCGGTTCTCCAGAACTGGTCAGAACCCTGCTGAAACCCACCTCTGGTTGAAAGGAGAAGTTGTTCAGGAAACTCATTTGAGCTGTAGGGGTACAATGACACAAACAAATTTCCAGTGCTAAATTGACTGTATGTTACACTAATGGTAGTTCAGAGTAATGGCCAAGGACATTTTCTGTTGTGCACAGTATCAGACATTGGAAATGTATGAAGATTTGGAGTGTTTGTCAAGCAACACAATATTATCAGAAATTAATTTGCTGGTAAAATGTTCTCTGTCCTCAAGAATTATTATGCTTAGTAACAAGCTGTTCATCAAAATAGTGTAGTTAGTATGGCTAACAATCAATTTTTGCAAAATTAATACACAAATTTTGGCCTGGCAGACACACCAAATATTTTTTTTAAATGCAGTATTGTCTTTTTTTCAGAAACTATCCACTCGTCATCCAAAACATAAACCACTGAATTATGCCAGGTGATTCAATATATTTGCCCATTTAATAACGTGCTTTACTATTGATTCATTATTGGATTAAATAAAATTCCATATTAGGGATGCTCCATATGGATGCTTTTTTGAATGATGAAGGTAATCAGTAGCCCTTGCCATTACAAGTAGATATAAACTTTTTTTTCCTTTTTCATTCTCTGTTATACTGTTAAATGTGAGGAATCACATTTTTTACAATAAAATATGCCCTTAATATTGGACTTCACAGTTATACTTTAGCTTTGCAGTAGAAAGGAGAGATAACTTTGAAAACATTGCCACCTACTGGCCATTGTTAAATTAATGAAAAGAAAAATAGATGATCTATCAGGTCGTATACACTCAAATTAAATGCAGCTTAAAATAAACCTGCAACCTGTTCTGACACTCTGATCAGCAAAATAATGAACATGTTCTAATTGACAACCACACTTGTTACATATTGTGCTACATAAATCCAATGGATTTATATAATTGAGGGCACTGATGTGAGAACCTGGATTGCTCAACAATATTTACAGCAGAGAATCAAATATCTTAGAAATGCCTCTTTCCAATCAAATTAGTTGGGAAATATAATTCTTGTTATATTTCTTGGTGGGAGTAACACAGAATCTTGTTTAATTCTTGAAGATTCAAATAATAGCCTTGCAAAGCTTATTTTTAAAGCACTGACTTTAACAGTCCTTGCCTTATTATCTCTTATGGTATGAATAGATGGCCATTTTTCTTCAATGTTGCCTGCAAAGGATATCAAATCATATTTCCAAACTCTAATTATAGATTGTGAGCAAACAGCAGTTTCACAAAATGCTTCTTTGTTCTAGTAGTAAGCACAATTTAAAGTCTATCCCAGCAACCATATGCCATTAATTTATTATGTATTTGTAAAATCCCCTTTTTTCCCTCTTTTTTCTTTGTACTGTTATTAATCACCTTCTAGGTTTTTACATAAACACTAACATTTTCATAAACTGTGATGAAAAACCATGCAGCATTCAAAACATGCACTTTATATAAACTGTGAAATGGATTAGATGAGAACAGCAAAATGAATTTCTATAGCAATATCATATTATAAAGATATATTTGTAACTATTCTTCTAAAATAGCCTTCCCAAATTGCTATCTTTCAGAGATATTAAACAATAGCTTTCATCATTTCTTATGATTACATTGTTTGAGTTGGTGACCTTATAATTCTAGCTAATAAATACTTTTTTTTAATGGTCTAAAACATTGATCTAGTGCCCTTTGTAATACTTATAGCATTATTCTTCTCATATTCTTTTTATAAGAGGCATGTTGTGCCTCCTATACAATACCAGTAGTACATATCTTATTTATTCCATATTCTAGAACTGCAGTAATTTTCTAGAATATGAATTCAGGTTAGGCAACACTAGAGTATAATTCATTTATTGCAAAACTGAGTTCCCACATCCTTTTTCCATTTCTCTTCTCATCAGCCTTTTCAGCCATGGAACCAACTGTCTATCACAATATGCAAGGTGAAGCATTCAAAATAGATATATCCATATTTCTGTCCATCTCATCTTTAACTTGCTCTCTCTACGGCTTTTGGGGAAGGCAGAGGTGGGTTTCAGCAGGTTCTGACCAGTTCTGGAGAACTGGTAGTGGAAATTTTGAGTAGTTTGGAGAACCGGTAGTAATTATTCTGACTGGCCACGCCCCCATCTATTCTCTGCCTCCTGAGTCCCAGCTGATCGGGAGGAAATGGGGATTTTGCAGTAACCTTCCCCTGCCATGCCCACCAAGCCATGCCATGCTCACCAAGCCACACCCACAGGACCGGTAGTAAAAAAATTTGAAACCCACCACTGGTGCACACACATCTTCAAGTCAATGTTGAGTCCTCATGAGTGCCTGGACAAATCCCTGCAGTTTTCTGGTCAATATTTCAGAAATAATTTGCCATTGCCTCCTTCTTAGAGCTGAGCGACCTTGACCTACCCAAGGTCTTACCTCTGGCTTTGGGCCTAAGACAAGAGTAGACCTCACAGTCTCCTGATTTCTAGCATGGGACCTTAATCACTAGACAAACTGGGTCTCACTTGACCTTAAGATCTCCATGTGGGACTGAAAATCCAGTTTGAAAAACACTGAACAAAATGGGTTCACTAAAATGACTTATTCCATAGAATTAAAACAATCCCCCAGAAAAAGCAGCGTAACCGAATGGAGAGTAAATAAAAAGCAAACACTTTATTGATAACTTATTTAAAAATATCATATTTAAATCGGAAATAATGCTGAACATTTAATTAGGAAACTCTTTTTGCAATTAAGGACATCCTTTAAAATAAAAAGTCCATGGGGTATAGCCACTAAGTGGAAATATTTTTTTAAGTAAAATTAGTTAAAATTACTGAATGTTTAAAATACTTCTTTTGTTTCTTATTATCAAAAAGGTTACTGTGCAGAACAATGTAGAAATTAGTTGGCTACTCATATCAAAATAAGATTTATCCATTTATTTTGCATAGCCTTACCTTAAGAGCCATATAGTCAAGACTATGGTTTTCCCAGTTGCAATGTATGGCTGTGAAAGTTGGACACAAGAAAGGCTGAGCGCCAAAGAATTGAGGCCTTTGAACTATGGTGTTGGAGAAGACGCCTGCGAGTCCCTTGGACTGCAAGGCGGGCAAACCGGTCAGTCCTAGAGGAGATCAACCCTGACTGCTTTTTAGAAGGCCTGATCCTGAAGATGAAAGGATGAAATACTTTGACCACCTAATGAGAAGGAAGCACTCACTGGAGAAGAGCCTAATGCTGGGAAAGATTGAGGGCAAAAGAAGAAGGGGACGACAGAGAATGAGGTGGCTGGATGGAGTCACTGAAGCAGTAGGCATGACCTTAAATGGACTCCAGAGGATGGTAGAGGACAGGAAGGCCTGGAGGAACGTTGTCCATGGGGTCGCGATGGGTTGGACACGACTTTGTAACTAACAACAACAAAACCTTAAAAGCTCATCATACCTAAGATATTTGGATACAATTTGGCAGCACACAAAGATTCGTTGAAAAACAGTTGTGTACAGTAGCTGTTTCCAAACTGAGCCTTAAATCATGACCTTCCACTCATTTCTTTTTTGACTGCTGCCCTTTTGCACATTATTTCAAAGAAGACCCACTTGAAAAAGAAACCTAGATGGGTGATCTTACTAATATTCTTTCATTTCTTACCTGTTGTCGCTTAAATGCCAAATGGTCCAGTTTCTTCAGTTCTTTCTGAAGATGTTGATATGTTTTCTGCAGTTCTGATTTACTGGATACATTTCGAAGAGACATAAGCATTCTCTGTACCTGCAGCCATATAAGAAGTAGGGAAAAAGAACATCTGAATTTGTCTAGGAACAAACTCCCTAAAATCAGTTCTTTGCACAGCATTTGAATTAGCATCTTGTTACCCCTGAGTTATATTACTGGGAGGAAAATACACTTCCCAAAGCCTTCCTCTTTTGTCATCAAAGTTGTCTGCCTCACCATTAGATTGCTAGATGGCATTGCAAGACTCAAAACCTGTCTTTCTCCAGATTTGCATATCAAGAGCCACACGTGCATGTCACAGACAGCCGAAATTCTGCCCTAACATGAAGGACCATGCAGACATCACCAAACCATTCCACTTTGGCTCCTTCTATCAGCAAAAGCAGCTCAAGAAACAATGGAAACTCCTTCCACATTTGCCTTGCATGACATTGTAGGAAATTAGCACCCACCCCTCTCCTAGGAAAATGAGATATTTTAGGAAATATTAAAAAGGCAGAATATTTCCCCTAAAAGGGAGGCAGAAACTCACCCCCACACACACACACACACATTTTTGTCAATGGGCCATCAATGCCTGGGCCAGTCTATTCTCCATAACAAAAATCTACCTCCTTCAGGCAGAGCCATAATAGGAATCCCAAAGCCCTTTCATTATATCATCACCCAGCAAGACTCAACCAAGCCTGGGACTCAAAAGACAATCTACAAAATTACCCCTGCATGGCCCCATGGGAGTCTGACAACCAATCAGAATACAAGCTCAAATTCAAAAGCCCAGAGAGGGTATGAAACCCAGGCGTTCTCAGCATCTCCTCCCTTTTTTTCTTCAGCCAAGGCATGTGATCCTGTCCACCATTAAAACAATCTTTCCAAACAGCCACCATATTTCCAGTGTCTTTTTCCGCACTTGGACCTGAACCCAGAAGGACATTTCTTCCAAGAACATGAAGCTGGTAGTTCCAAATTCACTGTCCTCCCAGCATGTCAGAATCCAAAGCCAGGAACTGATAGTCAAGAGGAAAACTATGGAGAATATGTGAATGCAGTCAGGGAGGATGAGAATGATTGCTGTTCCTTCAGTTATATTTTTCTGGAAATCAAAATAATGGAGAAGTGAAATTTGGGGGGAGGGGAGGATTTCTAAATTCTCATTATTTCAAAAAAGAAAAGCAGCTACTGCAAGGGAGAGACACTGGAGCCATATCAAAGTTCATGCTATACTTTACAGGACCCTCAGCTGGGCTCTCGGATATCCACAAGGATTTTAAAAAGTCAATATGGTGGCAGTGACCAGGCAAATGAAACCATGTCCCTTTTTTCTTATATAAACTATGTATTTCATCCGTATGGTTGCAGCCACCATCTTGACTTTTTTGACCTGCCTGTGAGTGTTCCTGGTCGGGCTCATACTGAATTGAAAAGGTTGACACTAATTTTCCATTCAAGCACCAGCAGCAATGCAATGCACTTGGATCATCATCCCATGCTTACCTATGAGAGCAAAACTATACATGCAGTCAATTTTATTGATACTGAGGTAAATAATGTCATGGAAATCTTCAATCACATGACAGGTAATGCCATGAATATGGCCCAAACCAACATTAGCAATGAACACCTATTTTAAGGGTGGCCCTATTTTTATGGAAATGTTTTCACTTGGATCTCTCCTCTCTGGATAACTCCATAATCCCTTTTATTAAAGCACAAGATTATGCCAGAACTGACTATCAATAACAAGGAAAGGTTGTTTTTCAGGTTAGTCTTAGTTCGGTGCTTTTCTTTGCTATAGCGTTCTTTTTATTTTCATCCACCTGTTTGATTGGCAACATTCAAAACACAAATTCCAGAATTTCTCCAGAATGATATAATACCTGCTAGCAGAGCATAAACTGTTACCTTTCTGATGTTTCAAATGCAGCAGATGGTTATAGGCAGCAAAGGGTTGGTTTTTTAATAATAATTTTATTAAATTTTAAGGTAGAAAGATTAAAAACTAACAAGAACCACTAATTGAAAAAGAGAACAGAAAAGAGAGAAATAACAGACAGAAATGCAGCAAAATAAAAAATATATAGAAGTAGCACTACATAAAAAGGAATAATTTCCAATTTATAGCACATATAAATAAATTTTACTTTCAACTCTTGCTCCATGGTTACAGCATAACATCCATTTTCAAAATATAATCTATTAATATAGATTGTAACCCACATATTATAATTTCACTTTTTTCTCTGGTTCGCAAAGAAGTCCAAAAGGGGTTTCCAACTTGCACTAGAGTTAGTCAATATCTTTTCTTTAAAAGATCATCCGTTTTGCCATCTCAGTCATCTCCATCAGCTTTACCAACCATTCTTCCTTTGTAGATGATACTGAGTCTTTCCACCATTGGTCATATAAAAGTTCTCATGCCATTGTCATATGTAGGAACAGAATGCAATGCGCATTTTCCAAAGTTTTATCCATCAGCCGTAGTAGAAATGTCTCTGGTCTTGATTGTATATTGAGGTTCAAAATTTTCTGAATGAATATAAGCATTTGAGTCCCGAATGGCCTTTTTAGCTTTTCAAGGCAAGGAAGTTTTATCATAATATGTACACTAGGGTAAACCCTTAGAGCATGGGTGTCAAACTCAAGGCCTGCGGGCCCCACAGGGTGCTTAAATCTGCCCCATGGGGCCAGGCTAGAAATAGCAAAGGACCGGCCTGCGGTGCCTCTGGCAGCCAAAACAGATTGTGGGGGGGCACACATGGGGCCCCCCGCACGTGATTTTTGGGCTGGGTGGCCTCCTGCAGCACTCTGCCAGCCAAATTGGGGAATGGGGGTTTTGGCTGGCAAAGTGCCACAGGAGGCTGTCCAGGCCAAAAATGGTGCAGGGGGGCATGCTCACCCCACCCCCCATACACCCTGTGTTGGCTGGCCAGGTGCTGTAGGAGTCCCCCCCAGCTGGCCCATGGAGGAGAATTACAATGTTGATCCAGCCCTCGAAGAAATCCAGTCTGACACCCCTGCGTTAGAGAAAAGGCACTGGAATTTGTGTGTAGTCCAATATTTCAGGTTAAGGGGAGAATAAGGTGTTCATATTGTATTTGGGTCCAGCCTATTATGAGAACGCAAACATTATGTAATTCAGGGGTCTCCAAACTTCTAGACTTCCCAGAATTCCTCAGTCAGTCATGCTGGCTGGGAAATTCTGGGAGTTGAAGCCCACAAGCCTTAAAGTTACCAAGTATAGAGATGCCTGATGTAGTTCAAGCCCTAAGCCAAGGTTCTGGAGATGCATAATTTCAAAATGCACATGAATGAATTTGGGCCATTTAATATCTCTTATCCCAATCAACTTCACAAGACTCCTTTGTAAATACAAAAATGATCAAACTCCTCCATATAAACCGGCTGAGAAACAGTAGGCTTAAAATCAGGAGTGAAATTCAGCAGGTTCTGACAGGTTCTGGAGAACCGGTAGCAGAAATTTTGAGTAGTTCAGAGAACTGGCAAATACCACCTCTGGCTAGCCCCAGAATGGGGTGGGAATGGAGATTTTGCAATATCCTTCCCCCAGGAGTGGGGAGGGAATAGGGATTTTGCAGGATCCTTCCCCTGGAGTGGGATGGGAATGGAGTGGGGTGGGAATGGAGATTTTGCAGTATCCTTCCTCTGCCACGCCCACCAAGCCACACCCACAGAACCAGTAGTAAAGAAAATTGAATCCCACCACTGCTTAAAATGCTGGGATGGGACTACAGAACCCCAAGTTAATTCTATCCTCAGCATTTGGACTGTTATCAGGGGAAAATGAAGGAGGGCCTTGAACTCTAGGAGAAATAGTAAAGGATGAGTGTAATGCATACCTCTCCAGCCAAGACACTCAATGCTGTGTCCTCAATAGTCAAGCTGAGTGGAGAATTATGGGGGTTGAGGTCCAAAGATCTAGCAAGCCTCCACAGTGGGAAGGCTACTGAAAAGATGATTTATATAAGTTGAAAAACAGCATTCATCTTTAATCATTGTTATCTTCATCGGGGGAAAAAATAAGCTTCAAAATATATGTTTGATTTTATGGCATAGTGCTTCTAAAATTTATTTCTCCTTCCCTCCTTTTAAAAATTACGGAGGACCCCCAAAAGAGTTTTTGTTTATATGGATTATATTTATTGATATCTGCTGCATTCGCTGCTACTAACCCTTCTCACAATTGTTTGATGGGATTTTAATATTGCATTATTTTTCAGCATAGCCTGGCAAATCAATTTGATTTTGTAAGCAGCTGAGAGGGTCTTGGGGGATCCCCAGAACTCCTCAAAGAACAAAGAACACCTTCAGAAATATTGGTCTAGCAAAATATTTTTCCATTTTTAGTACATACTGTTCTAGCCATATCTGCATAAGGACAATATAGTGTCCTCATTCAAGAGACAGCCAGGTCTCAGGTAATCTGCTCTTCTTTCTGCTCTGATGAACTGACAATACCTGCATATTAATTCATGCAATTTTATTATTTATTATATTTTTATCCTGCCTTTATTACTTTATCAGTAACTGGAAGTGGCAAATATACCTAATACTCCTTCCTCCTATTTTCCCTACAAGAACAGCCCTGTGAGGTGGGTTGGACTGAGAAAGAATGACTGGCCCTAAGTCACCCAATCAGCTTTCATGCCTAAAATGAGACTAGAATTCAGTCTTCACTATTCTACAATCCTTGGCTTACAATTGCTATACAAGGTTTAACATGTCCATGATGGATATAGTTTTTTTAATAAGCAGCAATGCAATCTGAACTCTGTGGGAGGGATCACCTGGTGGCATACTTTCCACCTCCATTCTCCTGCCATCGTGTACAGCAAAGGGTAAAAGCTAGGATTATCACAGAGATAGGCTTTGATCGCACTGTTGTAGCTGCTATCTTGATATTTCTGATCAGCCCTGCTGTCCATGCTGGATTTGCTATCTGCTACTTTTGAAGGCACAGCAAAGGAATATCTCCTATGTCTCCTGAGCATGTCCTGTACTTGAAAGAAATACCATCCTGGCAACATTCTCCCATATCAAAGAGAGTATTAATTATCTGACTTAAACTTGCCTCTCCTTTGTATAAATAGCAGCCTAGCAGATTTCTGGGGAGGGGTGTGTGAGGTGAGGTAAAGCAGTGGGCAGCTTGAGAGGGGCTTTTTTCACTTTCACCATCAAAGGATGATCAGGAACCCTACCTATTCTCTGGGGCAGAGAATAGGTACCTATTTCTCAATTTTGGCAACTGTAAGATATGTGGATTTCAATTCCCAGAAGTCCATCCAACTTAAAGTTGCCAAGGTTGAGGAACACCGCCCTGAGGGAGTATGGATTTCCTTGAGAATTTTATGGATAGAATCACTAGGGCATAACGCTGTGAACTTGTCCTCTGATCCTATAGCCAGTCTGTGTCAGCCCTTCAAAGGAAACCAAATCCACAAGTACTAATCCTACCTCTTTATAATTGACAGGTTGTAATAAAAAAAGATCCTGCAAGTCTGAAAGGCTTTCTCCCCTCCTTTACTTTTATTTAGCGGAAAACTAGGGAGGGTCCCTTCTGAGACACTGAGACTGAGATATATCAGCCCATTCATTCTTTGGACTAATGTATCTCCTCTCTAACCATTATCTAGGACAGGGGTCTCCAGGCCTGGCAGGAGGCTCCACCCACCGACCCCGACGTCATCAGAATGCTTCTGTGCATGCACAGAAGCTTCTGTGCATGCGCAAAAGAGTGTGCACATGGCCCCGTTGCGAGCCGGTAGTAAAGGTAAGTAGAACCCACCCCTGGGGCGGATGTATAAGTATTTGGGAGGGGGAAGTGAGCTGGTGGAGATGTCTTGTGAAAAGGAATGAAAGGCAGGAATATTATCATCGTCTTCGGTGCAGCTGAATGGAGTTGCTGATAGTCTGTCAAAGTCAACCATTCTGGCGTACCAGAGGGATGGGACCATCTGAAGATGCACCTCACATGACACCTTTGGGGGCTGGGGAATGGACATTCAGCCAGGGTCCTTGGGGGGAGGGATTTGGGAATATGTTCAATATGTAATTTTCGCACCTATTGCCTCAGATCTTGCTTTTCTTTTGTTGAGTTCAGTTCATGCTCAGTAAAAGTACCTTTCTCTACAAACATGGAGTTGGGGTTTTTCTTTCTTGAGTTTTGAACGGAGGCACGCCTGACAGCTTTGCTATTACTCCTGTCCCCCAAGATTATTCCCACAGCCCCTTAGAGTATGTAGCACACAAATCTCAGAAAACCATTACCACCCTTGGCTAAATTATTCTCTTCCACCAAATACTTTTTTAATAGCACAGAACAGATGAGGAGTCACCTGGTCTCCTACTTTCCACCTCTATTCTGCTGCCATTATGTACCTAATGCTGATCTTCCTCATCTATCAATTGGCAAGCTTAAATCCAGAAAGCCCTCTCTGGCACTCACTCAACAGCTGTCTAACAACTTTGATGTCAACACACAGTGGAAAGCCAAATGGGCTGGTGAACACCCAGATACAGGCAGTTACGTAGATGACCCTACACAAAAGGTGCCAGGTTTTGACCTTCCTTGCCAGCATTGGTCAACTCTGAACAGGATCTGTATCCAACATCGTGTCTGCCAGGACTCATTGTTTAAGTGGGGTGTTGTCTCTACCCCTCGGTGTGACTTTGGTGCTCCTTGTCAAAATATCCACCACATTGTGTCCGAGTGTCCATCAAGAGTTTACATCGGCCCAATGTCTGATTTTTTTTCAACATAGACCACCCTGTCCTTGAATGGCTGGGTGGACTGGACATTAACATTTGAACTACTATAAGTCCATGCATTTGCCATATGCTAGCTAGCTAGCTAGCTACCTAAATAAATGAATGAATGAATGAATGAATGAATGAATGAATGAACGAACGAACGAATGAATGAATGAATGAATGAATGTGTACCTAAGAGGATTGGGAGTGAAATAACATATTTTTCCATGTATAAGATGCCCCAATGTATAAGACACCCCCATGTTTCATGTAGTTTCTTGTAGTAAGCACACTGTAAGCCATCACTGTTCAGAAGTCATCTTGTTAGAGTGAGCAATACAACAAGAACAGGAAATGCATCACAGGAACAATAGAGATGAAACCTAGAGTGGCAATGTGATACAGAAAACAACTAACAATAGAAAGGAATGATAAGAGCTGCATATAAGATAGAGGCTCATCCGGCATGTGCCGCCTTCTCCTCGGCCTCCTGTGTATAAGATGCAACTCAATTTTCAAGTAAATGTTTTTAAGAAAAAGTAGCGTCTTGTACACGGAAAAATATGGTAACTAAAGACATCTCAAGTCTTCATTGCATGAATTTATCTTCAAAAGAAAAATTGATTATAAGATTAAGAACCTCAAAGAAAATTGAAACAAACAGCAAAAAGCTAAATAAAATTTTGATCTAAGAAAGTTATAGATGGATTAAGAGTCCAAATAAATTGCTAACATTAACTTTTAATATAAGCTATTGGAATTAATTATAAAAATAGCTTCTTGTGGGAAACAGACTTATTTTGGCTATCTTGGTTGTCAAACATATCATCAACCTCGAGTCCCTTCACACCCACAAGAGACCTAAGTCCAGCCCACCTTGAATTCCATTGACTCTTATCCACCGCCAATTTGCTTTGCTTTAACCATTAGTAGTTCAGATTCTTGTAGAGAGCTTAAACTTGCAATAAACTCTTATATACACTTGAACTGCCTGAGTTTCCGAATTCCCTGCTTGACAAATAATGCTTGATCAAAACTTTATCTTTAATAAAAATGTGGAGTTGGAAAGACTTGAGAGTATTAACTATGGGGAAAAAATGAAAGCTTGTTATTTGTATACTCTGTTGAGAATATCACGACAGAAAAATAAACGCCCTATAAAAAAAACAAGAGTATTCTGAATTCTAGCAGGCTGAAGTTGATAGAGAAGAACATTACTGTGAATGGCAATACACTGTGATGTTTCAGCAGAAAATGGAGCTTGCAAGGAGAAGGAAAGTATCAGTTATACCACTACTGAAACAAAAATTAAATTCCCAGCATCAAGCTAGTCTGGGCATCCTGGAATAAATTGTGGGCAATCCTTGATATTGTCCTTCAAGAGACAGGCACCACTGTATCCTAACATCCCTTCTGTCTGAGGCTGTCATTGGTCATTCTCTGATGTCTTGCTTTTTCTGTCTAATCAAACAAGTGTTGTATAAAAGCTAAAAGGAAAAGGCTGTTTCTCAGTCTTGGCAGTTTTAAGAGGGATGGGGCATGCTGGCTGGGGAATTCTGGGAGTTGAAGTCCGCCCCTCTTAAAGCTGCTAAGATTGAGAAATACTGCCAGAATCTAATAGGATGCTAGAAACAATGGGATGTAATAGAGATTCATGAAGCTTTTTAACAATTCTAATTCTTTCAATATTACGTTTTTTATTAAACCTCCAGGGTTAGCAAAACAGCCTGGAAGAGTAACTTCCAAATGAATAAAGCCAACCAAATCAATCAACTGCTGGCACATAACTAGGGGGCCTTGATGCAATAAGATCGCAATATTTCATGGGAACCGTATTCTGCCAACAATTCCAAATCTTTATTTCAGAAAATTGTCTGGAATGCCAGTTACAAAGTGAAGGAAAACAGTCAAATACTCCACTCACAAAAAATTCAAGAGTCAAGCACCCCATCTAACAAAAAAATTAGTTTGTAAAACTTACAAAGTAATTTCTTTGATCAGAAGAGGGGGGAACCATAGGAGTCTTCTATCAAGAAGCATCCCTATTGTACTTTTTTTTTTTAGAACTAATGCTTCTATTTGGAATAATAGATCTGTATTGCTACCATGCTTTTTACAGTAATAATCACCAATCTTAAGTAATTGTGTGGGCTCTCAGTGTTTCTAAAATGCTTTCAGTTCCTTTATTATTTAGATTGTTAGAAACTGTGAAAATTATTGAAAACATTCAGCAAATCTTTCGGAAATATGTATGTACATATCTTCTCCTTTTTTCCATTTTCTAAAAATATACCATTGGAAGGGAGGGGGGGAACTCTCAATTTTATGTGTGTTATTGTGTGGGTATCCTTCTAGAGTATGTTAGACAGCTATGTAATCTTCTCCTACAGAGCCCAGCAGATTTCTGAGCTGTGTGTAAAGAACTGTGTGTATATATTTATGTATTATATTTTTGTCTCTGGGTGGATGTTTCCTACTACTCAAGCATTCTTATTTTATCTTCCAAAAGCACTTTTTAAATTATTGTACTTAATAGAAAATAGCTAAGGCTTCCAGAGTAACTCTAGCATGTAGTGTTGAATCACCACCAAGCTCTAATGGCATCTTAGTTACTGCCATCCAAGGCCAAACTGTAATATAATTGAAATCTCTAATGAGTTCCATCTTAGCATTTTTTCTGGGTCTCCCTCCAGGGTCTTTAACTTTCATGATTATATTTTAGAGCTCCCCGCAGCAACTGAAATATTCTTAACTGCTGTCCTGATTCCTCCCACCCACCTACCCAAAAAAACAAAGCATTTGATTTTCAGCAGTGTTTCAGAAACCCTGAACACCGACAGCCATGTTTGTAGTATCTCTCTCAGAATGTTTGCTAGTGCTCATCAATTAAAAAGACAATATATCTCATATGTGCCTGTAAACCTTTCCCCGAAGTGTGTTCTAATACAATAGTGGCGCCAATATATTATAGCAATAGCACTTCTTCACAAAGATCTTAGCTGGAAGACCTGTCATTAATCATCGGAGAAGAAATGAGGAGCTTCTGCAGTTCCCAGCTCCACGGCTCAGGGGTTTTGCAATTTTCATAGGATAAAATGGAAAGTTTGATCACTGAACCAAAATTAATTTTAAAGGTTATGTTGTTCACTACAAAATGAAACTGCTGATCAAGGAAGAGATTTGGTAAATGTCTAAAATGTGCGGACGAAAGAACCAAACCCTTAAATGGGTTTTAGCAAACTATTTATCTTCTTTGATATCCAACACATATCCAATCTGGACTGAAAGATGCAGTGCATGAAATTATAGTCTATGGGGTATCTATATGATTTGAAAGATTATTAAAAATTACACCACAAGATTTTGGCAAATAAGTTAATTTGTCAGGAAATCTAGGGGGGGGGGAATGGTAGTCAAACACTTGGATAATTTAGCCTCCCTACCAAATTGAGATTTTCATACCCAAGCAGTGTTTCTCTCCAATTGATTGTCTAAAAAGTGACATGAGTGGCTAAATTTTATTTGTTTCCAACTTTGCATAGTATAAAACTAAATTTTATCAAAACCAAACTACGGTAAATAATAATCATTCTGTCAACCAAGTCTGGTATTAAATTGGATAAGGAAAACTGTAGGTACTTTACACATGGATCTTTTAACTATGGTTTATTGAAGAAGCCACAATTGGTTGGATTTACCCAACACGGAAAACCGTAAAGAGCAATTTCTATATCATCTACGTGTGCCTGTGTTTACACCATACCCCAAATTACCTTATAATCTAGTGCAATGTATAAATTTCAAACTGTCTTGAGGTCAATGGGAGGAATTATGTCACATACAATATTGAGTGATTGATGATTATGTGTCATTAAGTTGCTATCAACTCCTAGTAACCGTAAAGATAGATTTCTCCCTGATGAACTATATCTAACCTGGTCTTCAAATTGCCATTATAACTGAGTTCATCCAACTCTTTTCTTCCATCTTTCCTAACATTAAATGTTCTCCAGTCAGTTAGGTAGTTGCATACTATGTTCAAAAAAGGATCATTTGAACTTGGTCATTTGATCCAATGATTTGTTTTCTTGACTGTCCATGGTATTCTCAGGAGTCTTCAACACCGACGTTCAAAATCATCAATACTGTTTCTATCCTGCTTCTTCAAAGTCCAACTTTTGCTTCTATAGAGTGTCATAAGGAATACTACTTCTGGCACTATTTTGACTTTATAGGTAACATACAGTATTACCTATTCATAGGCATTACTAGGAAAGGAGTAGAAATTATTAGAGAGGTTGCCTTATTTATTTACTTTTGCAACTTATATTACTACAATTGCAGGCTCCAACTGCAGCCATGTTAAGTTTAGTAAATACCTGCTCAAAAATGAAGTTTACATATTAAAAACATGTTTCTAATATGTTTCCACATGCGTATCACACATTCATCTGCAGCCTGCAAATTCTCTTTCCCCCAATCTCAGAGCTCATTGCTTTTTGCTTTTTCAGAAATTAACTTTTGTGGTGCCACAAGATTTCTTTGTTGGTTTTTCATTTTCTTGAGCTAACAAAAAACTGTGGCACTCTTGGCATTCTTTGGGTGACATAGATGAACTCTGGCCACCAATTGGAGGTGGTATTCAGTCGGTTTGGACCAGTTTGCCTGAACCGGTAGCGGAAATTGCGGGTGGGCCCGCCCGCCCACCCGCCCACCCACTCTGGCTCTATGCCATTCGATTTATGGTTTTTGAGGCTGGGTGCATGCGCTGGGTGCATCGTTTTTGAGGCTGGATGCATGCACAGAAGGCACATGCACAAGCAAAGCACATGCATGGAAGACAGGCACATGTGCGAACCAGGCATGCGTGCGCACAAAGTGAGCACGCAGGCGTGTGCGATGAACCAGTAGTAACATAATATGAAACCCACCACTGCCACCAATGTGTGGGTCTAGAACTCTCACCAGTTAGAAGTAGAGCATATTGAGACTAGGGTTACCAGCTTTCTGAGCAGGGAAAGGAGGACATAAAAAATTGAAAAGGAGAACAAATGGGGTGGAAAAGAAGACACACTAACAGTATAACTTTCTTGGCATCTGTGAAAAAAAGGTATAGTAAAAAAAAACCTGCCAAAAATGTACATTTATGCCTACATTTATATGAAATTACTTTTTTACAGCATCAGAAAGACTGCTGTTTCGGTTGAAACATTTTTTTCAACACATTGTTATTTTCAAGAACATTTGCTAGTGATAATACAGAATTGATGAGGTGATTTTCAGATTTCACCATAGAAACATATTGATGGATCATGTGATATACAGACTCCAGTGATCAAAGATTTGAAGGGTCTGGATTGAAGCTGATTGATGGACTCAGGAAATAAATTAAATAACATAAATCTAGACAATCAAGTCTATCAGCAGAGGAGGGAAAGAAAGAAGCAGGTAATTTACAAGTTCACAAGTTGGAATGATGACTGTTGTGAAGGCAGACCAATTTTTAAAAAAGATACTCAAAAAGCCAAGCAATATTTGATTTTAAAACTATGCCTGTAAGATGGAGAATGTGAGGATAAAAAGGAAGATATGGCCTCATTTTGCCTAACATCTCACAATTGTAGGTGAGACTTAATAGATTTTATCTGGTAGGTGCACAGAAGTACTAATCTTCTAAAAGAACCATCTAAAAAGGAATCTGGAGGGGAAAATATACAACACTTAGAACATATCAGGAGGATGTGTTGGTGAGTACCTCACATGCTTTGTGAATGAATACAATGCCACAGAAATCAGATAAAATGTTCGTGTTGGTTAGCCTTTTGGGACTATTACAAAAACAGCAGCTGAATAGGTGATTATGCTATGTTGAGGGTCCACATGAGCTGCATCTCCAGGTACAACAGCTGGTTGACTCAGATGGCTGCCAAAAGTAGGGAAAACAAAGTTCTATTCTTGAAAAGGCTGTCTGCACCAACTCAGAAAGTGCCCAAGGAGCTGCTGATCCAGTTCTACAGAGGAATTATTGAGTCTGTCATCTGCACCTCTATAACTGTCTGGTTTGGTTCTGCAACCCAACAAGACAGACACAGACTTCAGAGGATAATTAGAACAGCAGAAAACAAAATTGCTACCAACCTGCCTTCCATTAAGGACCTGTATACTGCACGAGTCAAAAAGAGGGCTGTGAAAATATTTACAGACCCCTCGCATCCAGGACATAAACTGTTTCAACTCCTACCCTCAAAACGACGCTATAGGGCACTGCACACCAGAACAACTAGAACAGTTTTTTCTCGAACGCCATCACTCTGCTAAACAAATAATTCCCTCAACACTGTCAAACTAGTTACTAAGTCTGCATTACTATTAATCTTCTCATCGTTCCTATCACCCACCTCCTCCCACTTACGACTGTATGACTGTAACCTTGTTGCTGGTATCCTTAAGATTTATATATATATATTTTTTATTGAAAAAAAGTTTTACAAATACAAATTTCCCCCCCTTTTCCCCCCCTTCCCAAACATTATAAAAATCACGTTTATAACAATATAATTCCCTACAAACCCCCCCCCTACCCCTCCCCCACCACCCCTTTCCCTCCCCTCCCCCTTGACTTCCCCTATATGCAATACTAATAATTCCAAACAATATCTATGTTATCATCCCTTCCATATCTTTTTCTCTCTTCATTAACATTTACTAGCACAATCATCAACCCCCCTCAACTGAAAGCTACATGATATTTTCTAGTCTGATATTTATTCTGTATATATTCAATCCACTTTTTCCATTCCTGTATATACTTCTCATGCGTCTGATCTTTTAAAAAGGCTGAAATCTTCGCCTCTCCTTAAGATTTATATTGACTGTTTCCTTATGACTATCATTAAGTGTTGTACCTTAAAAGAGGCTGAAAATTTGGGTGCGTCTTATACTCTGAATGTACGTTTTTCAAAACATTTTTTCAGCCCTAACGAGGTGCTAACGAGGCGCTAACGAGGCGCTAACGAGGCACTAACGAGGCGCTAACGAGGCGCTAACGAGGCGCTAGCGAGTGATCTTCCCAGCTTTGCCTGCTCCCTCAACTCTCCACTGTTCTTTAGAAGCTTTTTTTCAGCCCTAACTAAGCGCTAACTGAGTAAGCAATCTCTCCCCCCACCCCTGCTTTTCTCATTGTCTGCTTTTCTTACTGCTGCTTCCTCTCAGCTGTGCCTTAGAAGCTGTTTTTTATCCGCAAACAGGGGATAAAAAAACAGCAAACTAATGTGCTGAAGCTGACCAGACTAAGGATGCTAGCCAGAAGAATAGGTAGGCAGATTTTTTTCCCCTATTTTCCTCCTCAAAAGCTAAGCTGCATCTTATACTCCAGTGCATCTTATACTCTGAAAAATACAGTAAATGTCAAAGCAGGATCATCTGCAGGAGAGGGCAAAAACAGCAAGATGGAGTTTCAGGATGCAAGGTCTGGCCCTTTTGAACATGAAGAAGAATAAGAATATAACTTTATTATGGTCATAGACCAGCAATAGACATCACTGCTTACAATACATTAAAAAATACTACTGACTTTAATAGTGGATAATAACATCCCTGTTAAGATAACACATGTTCTCAAACAGTTAGGGTTACTCCCTAGTTTATGTGAGTGGAGAGCCGACACGTATGTGAGTAAATATAATTTTCCAAAAATTGTTAGAGATATCTCCACGAAATTGGCACAAGCTGACAGCTATAATTCTGTAACCAATTTTTTTCTTGTGGACATTACAGCAACACAGAATTTTGCCACTGCACATGTCATAGCTGGTTTGAGTCCTGGAGGAGAAACCCTACATAAAAATTGTCTGCCCTCCCTGGCAATCTCTCTAATAAGGGGAGAATATATACACTGACATATAAACTCTGTAGAACTCACAGTACAATAAAACATGTGAAATATCTTCGACTTCTCCTTTAGCTTTTGAACATGAATACATGTATTCAAAAGGAGTAAGGATTGCACTGCACCATCTTTTGATTTTGACAGGCACACACGGCACAAATACCACTGCTGTAAAATCAGATGATAAAATCAAAATCAAATACATCCAACGTAAGTATCTTGGAACAGTTTGACCTTAAGCCTTAAAGACTAGAAGAATGTCTCCCATGGATTTAAGGTCTTAGATGCAGTTCTTCGTCCTGATAAAGGCCACCAAAGCACTATAACCCAACGTATGGTCCAGGTATTTCATCTTTTACCAACTGATTTCAATTATCCAGGGCAAAAAGGGAATGAGTAGTAGAAAGACAGGGGGATTCTAAATTATTATCTGGATCCCCCACACCATCTTGAAAATGGGATGAGATGATGATACAGTTAACAATGGATACCCATTGTTATCCTGGCCTTGCCTTTGTGGGAGTCTGAACAATATATTGTATAGGCAAGCATGAAGAAGACATCTGGGGGAGGGAGATATTTATAAACGGCATTCCGATCTTATCTTCTGTACTGAGCATCTCAACTTTTATTTCCACTATAGATACTACCAAGGACACATATTAACAAGTTACAATATCTACACAAATATTAAAGAAAGGAAAACCTCATATATTTTATAGAAACAAATTTGATCTACGAGCTATAGGGTACTAAATCTGCCTTTCGATTACCCCACTTATCCCACAAATCAGATACTGGTAAATTCAAGAAAACCCTCTTCAACTATTTTCCAGTCTGTAAAATCAAAAGTAGTGGGATAATTACAAGAATAAGGGCAAAAACAAGGCTATACACAGGGGTGGGATTCAACCACTTCGGACCAGTTCAGGCAAACTGGTAGTTGTGAACTGCGGGTGGGCCCCCGCCCCCACCCCCCCACCCCCCCACCCCAGCGCTATCTGTCCTATTTAGCTGCGTTGTTTCAGCTGTGCCCATCAGTAGTGGGTTGCAAAACCTGTCGCTACTGGTCTGCTCATGCACATGTGCATGCTCTCGCGTGCACACAATGCTTCTGTGCATGCACAGAAGCATCTGGCATGGGTGGGCCAAGCCTCCTGCCGCCACCACTACCGGTTCGCCAATCTGGGTAGAACCAGTAACAACCCACCACTGGTGTCCATGTGTGCAACCCCGTGCACCAGCAAAGGACATGCGCAGAAAGCCGTGCGCATGCGCAGAAGGCACACACACACTCACATTTTCAGTGCTGGGGCGAAACAGTTTTTCAATTATGTGAAGGCCACCTCTGGCTATACAGGAAGCAGTCTCCTATGCTGAATTCTGATGGGATGTAAGCATTAGACCAGAAATGACTTATCTTCTTTGTCAGCCATGAAGGGGTAAGGCAGCATGTACATTATTTCTAAATAACTTAAATCAACTAAAAGAGTACAGGTGAATGACAGACTGTTTGTTTGGCATCTGATTGATGGGCTATCTAGTCCATCTCTAGATAGAGGACTTTCATCCAACAGTTATTTATAGATCACCCATCTAGAAAGTAAGAAACTTGTGGAATATATTATCCATCTGCTGATCGTGGTGGCTACTCACTGTGGTCAGATGTTGCAGCAGGTATGAAACATCAATCATATCTGCCAGAATAAGAAGTCTGGTAACAGCAGTCAAAAGAGCACGTGCTATTTGCACAACAGCCTCTCTTTTAGATAAACTACAAGGATCGTCAGTGAATTTTTTTGCTGTTATCTTCAAAGTTTCACCTGCAAAATAAAAATATAAGTGAGGTCATTCAAATGCCCGTAATAAATTGTCAAAGGCAGACCATCCATTCAGAATTATACCAGTTGATTTACAACCTACCATTACAGATAAATCCCTGTAATTTAGGGCCAATTTGGTCATCGCTTTAGTTATTCATTCCACGGTAAAATAGATAAACGAGGCCAAAACTAATTGAAATCATCCTGTTTCAGAACTATATGTGTGTGCTCTATCTTCTTGTATTTCACTCTTAACAGTGCTTCCAGCTAATAAAATAACATTTGAAAACTCTATTCAATATTTAGCTGTTTCCATATTGTCACCTTTTATGTGTCTTGGCTAATTGGGAAAAGCCTCATGGTTGCTCTCACAATTCTGCAAAAAAAAATATGGTATCTTAGCTTGCAAGGTAGTCCTTAGATCCCAATTCCTAGCTTGCTTAAAGTAACATGTTCTCAACATGCTGGGTGCATTTCGAGCATGTTGACCAAAATGTGCCAACACTGACCACTATTATACTTGTCTTTAGTAGGGAACAATGCATGTGACATGGGTTATATGAAAGACGTTATTGACCAGAGCAATGGAAGTATCAAAAGTCAACATCTATGACCCCATATAATGATGACCATGGCTTTTGGAAGATTGGGTCATAGATTGGAAGAAGGGTTAATGGTAAACTGCATGAAGGAACAACTGAAACCAAAGAGAGAGAAAGTGATACATATGGAGAAGCTCTGCCTGGTCCATCTTATCTGAGGGACCTTGACTCAGATGGTCTTCTGGGTGTGTAAATCTGAAAACTGATATTTTATAAGCAATTCTAACAATAAAATGGCAATGATTCTTATCCAAGGAAGAACTGACCTTAGCATTTAAAATTCTGTATACTAAATTAGAATATTGCATTCAGTTTTGGTTGCCACGATGTAAAAAAGATGTTGAGACTCTAGAAAGAGTGCAGAGAAGAGCAACAAAGATGATTAGGGGACTGGAGGCTAAAACATATCAAGAACGGTTGCAGGAACTGGATATGTCTAGTCTGATAAAGAGTAGGACTAGGGGAGACATGATAGCAGTGTTCCAATATCTCAGGGGTTGCCACAAAGAAGGAGTCAAACTATTCTTCAAAGCACCTGAAGGTAGAATAAGAAGCAATGGGTGGAAACTAATCAAGGAGAGAAGCAATTTAGAACTAAGGAGAAATTTCATGACAGTTAAAACAATTAATAAGTGGAACAACTTGCCTGCAGAAGTTGTGAATGCCCCAACACTGGAAAATTTTAAGATGATGTTGGATAACCATTTGTCTGAAGTGGTGTAGGGTTTCCTGCCTGGGCAGGGGGTTGGACTAGAAGACCTCCAAGGTCCTTTCCAACTCTGTTATTCTATTCTATTCTATATCCATATATAACCAGTAATATTGTCGCTTCTGCCATCCCGTATTAATTTCCAATCGGTAATCAGAGCAACCATTCCAAGAAATCAAATTTCATAGTCAGGTAGATCAATCTTCACTTTCCATACTTAATTGCCTTTTTTATTTGAATGATGCAGCCTTATCTACCATGGTTTGTAGATTAAGAAGTGCAAATTATATCATAATGGGATTACAGAGTTTCATCAGTGGGAGTATGTTTGGCATTAAAATTATCAGCTATGATCAATTTTGAATTCGGCTTGGCCACCAGTTCCAGAAGGTCATCCTCAAACATATCCCAGCTGCCAAGTTGGTTTAAGTGATCTCCCAACGTAAAGAGCCTCTTCAAAATATGGAGAGCATATAGGAAATGCTATCAACCTTCAAAAAATGACTAGTTCTGCTGATAAAGCACAAGGAAACACTTTGGACCTCACTGATTCAACCACGAATATGTTGCTGCAAAATCGAAAAAGCTCATTCAAACTTGAGATAGGCCAGGTAACACAATAAGCCATACATATGACTGGAATTCTATAAATAGTCCTCAAGTTACAACCATTCATTCAGTGACCATTCAAATTCACAACAGCACTGAATGAGTGGCACTTATGATTAATTCTCATAGTTACAGCTGTGGCAGCATCCCTGCAGTCACATTTGGGCACTTGGCAACCGGCTCACACATACTGTATAAGGATTGAAGTATCCCACCGACATCATTTGCAAGCTTACCTGCCTGCATCCCACAAGCAAAGCCTTCCACAAGAAACTGCCATGGAACTGTTCAAGTCACTCCTATAAGTCATTCCCGCCATCTTTCTTCTGAGGAGTCCTGCTATGGAGTACAAGATCCCTTCAACTCTGTAGCATACACCTGCCCACAGCACCCCCTCCACCCCCACTGGCTCACCCATCCTCCCTAGCACCTATCTGTGCACCCCCCCCCCAAACAGTTCCCATGCATCCCCCAGCCTGGAACTCCTGCCTCTTCTTGGTTAATAACCTGTGTGGTCCTGGGATTACAACAGCAGGGGACTCTCAAGATTGCCATCACTAAGTACCTTAGTCACATGACATCAGGTTTTATGATGGCATCGCTTAGCAACAGCAATCCCAGTCCCAATTTCCATCCTAACCCAAGAGCTACCTGTATTGAATTTATTTAGATATATATTTATCTGTAAAGTTTTATTGCTTCTAACCTTGTAAGCCACCCAGAGTCACCTTGTGGTGAGGTGAGCAGCAAAGAAATCAAGAGAGAGAAGCAAGCAAGCAAGCTATAGCAACAGGATCTTGAAGGCCTGATTGCATTTTCCCTTCCCTCTCTCGTATATTCTATAGAATGAAGATGGAATCAGTCTGAGCTCTTTTCTTATGCTTTCTCTTTTCTTATGCTTTCTCTTTTCTTATGCTTTCTCTCTGTTTCCTGGGCTTAAAGTTTGTTTTTATAGCTGTTGGCTCTGCCTAGTTTCTCAATGACTCTCTATGCCTGTGATGGCGAACCTATGGCACGTGTGCCACAGGTGGCACACGGAGCCATCTCGGTGGGTATGCAAGCTGACACCCAGGTCAGCTCCACCACGCATGCCTGTGCATCTCCTGCCGGCCAGCTGATTTTCAGGTCTCTGCTGGGAGACGCACACGCAAGCGTGGGGGGGGTCATGCACACATGCATGGGGGGTGTAGCGCCCCCCCACCCCACATTTTTGGTTCCAGGAGGCTTCAGGGAGGCCTGCTAGCACCAAAATGGGGGTCGTGCACACACTTTTGGCACCTGAGGGAAAAAAGGTTCGCCATCACTGCTCTGTGCTAATAGAACCTTCAGAGACACTAACAGTTTAGCGTATTGCATTAGATGTGAAAAAATACTACAAGACTCTACTGGGAAAAGAGTGAAAAAATAGGAACTTTGTATGACCAACTGAGGAAGATAGCTCAAGCAGTGGAAAACACACAGGTAAGCCTTGTTTTGCAACTGCCTTAAATGCTTAGCAATTGCTTGCAGTTACAACAGTGATGGGAAAAGTAACTTAGTCATCAATCCTCGAATTTATGACCTTCGCAAAAGGAAGCTGAAATAACATCATAAGCACAGTTGCAATCTCACTTGGCTTCACTTAACAACAAAGCTGCCCATCCCCAATTGAAGTCGCTAAACAAGGCCCAGCTCTCAATTATTTGGAATTGGAGGCTTACAATCCTCTTCGAACAGGATATTCTTCAGAAATAAAGATGGAATAAGCATTCCCGCCAAAGACCCAACCTTCCTGCCCTTTTGCAAAGCTGCAAAATCTGCCAGAGGCAGATTGAGGTAATTGTGCATTTAAGTCTTTGATTATGACTGTGTTTCTTCCCCCTGATGCACCTGACTGATTATTGCTGTTTGGTTACCATGGTTTTTATTAGCATGGTACTATTACTTTAATCCTAATATGTAAACTACTTAAAGTGACTTTTGTAATTGATCAATAAACGAAGTCTTGCCCCAAACTGAGAGTCCAATTTCAATCAGAGGCACGGATGGAACACTGTAGGGCAATGGTGTACAACCTTGGCAACTTTGAGCATGGCTGGCTGGAGAATTCTGGAAATTGAAGTCCACAATCCTAAAGTTGCCAAGGTTGAACACCCCAGCTATAGGGCCTTATTTGTGTGTATGATCTGAGGCACAGAATCTACTGTAAATTGCTTTGATCATTATTAATTATTATTAATAATTTTATTATTTTTTAATAATTTAATATGTTCTGACCCAGCCTTCATAAGCCCCACTCAACAGCCTACTCGTGAAGAAAAACTAGGGGTGAAACCCAGAAGGTTCTGAAAGGTTCTGGAGAACCGGTAGCGGAAATTTTGAGCAGTTCAGAGAACCAGCAGAGGAGAACTGGCAAATACCACCTCTGGCTGGCCCCAGAGTGGGGTGGGAATGGGGATTTTGCAGTATCCTTCCCCTGGAGTGGGGTGGAAATGGGGATTTTGCAATACCCTTCCCCCAGGAGTGGGGAGGGAATGGGGATTTTGCAGTAACCTTTCCCCGGAGTGGGGTGGGAATGGAGATTTTGCAGTATCCTTCCCTTGCCATGCCCACCAAGCCACGCCCACCAAGCCACACCATGCCACCAAGCCACGCCCACAGAACCAGTAGTAAAAAAAATTGGATTTCACCACTGAGAAAAACCCCTTTTTATTTAGAAAGGCAGGAATACAGAGCATTCACTGACAAAGCTCCAGGTCACACACATCCTTAGGAGATTCGTGTAGCAGTCTCTGAGTTCCCCACAGAGAGCCTCAATTAGCACTTCAATCCCAACACAAAAAGTCCTGACCAACCTGGATAATAGGAAGGAAATCCTGGAGGGATTGTCTCCGACCCACACCCCTCCTCCTTATATCCCAGCCGGGGGGGGGGGGGGGCTTGTTACCATCTCCTTTTCCTGGATAGCTGGCCCTCTGTCCTGCGTTGCTCCTCTCCACAGTTCTCTGTGCATATGCGCTTCTGGGACAGGGCCCAGCTGTTCCTCCCCCTCGCTCAGCTCAGGCCCTGAAAACATCTGTCTCTCCACCTGAGCGTGAGTAGAAGGACCCTGCTCTGCATCTGGTTCTGAGACCTCCTGCTCCTCAGAGCCTTCCGCTGGCCCCGATGGCAACCCAGGCACCCCCTCCATCTCCTCTGACTCCTCTGACTTGACTGCCAGTTCTGCTGGCAGTCGACGAACCACAACAGATCAGTATATCTACTGTATTTACTGATATACAGCATATCAGTATAGAGCCGGGGTGGCACAGTGGTTAGACTCAGTACTGCAGGCTACTTCAGCTGACTGCTAGCTGCAGTTCGGCAGTTCAAATCTCACCAGCTCAAGGCCTTAGCCTTCTATCCTTTCGAGGTGGGTAAAATGAGGACCCAAATTGTTGGGGGCAATATGCTGACTCTGGAAACTCTGTAAACACTATGAAGGGGTATATACCGTATTTTTCGGAGTATAAGACGCATTGGAGTATAAGATGCACCTATTTCTTTTGGTGAAGAAAAGAAGAAAAAGAAATCTCCCTCTGTCTCCGCCTCTGAGCAATTTTGCCTGGGGAAAAGGTGCATCTTATACTCCGAAAAATACGGTAAGTCTAAGTGCTATTGATATATCTTTATACATGAAAAGATTTCCATTTCAGAGCAAGTGTTCCACTCTTGGAGACTTTCCAATCCAAAAGATGCTAGCTATGAATGTATATTTACTTCCTTGTTATCACATTAAGTCTTATTGATTATCTTAGTACTTTATTAAGTCCATATTCATTTCATCACATAAACTCTGTAGGAAAAAAAAATGAGCTGCAACGTCCTTGTCAAGTAAAACCACGTCCTTCATTTTAGGTGCTGACCATACATGCATTTCATCCCCTACTTGATAGGCCTAAGGTAAATTTTCCAAGTGCTAGCAGCTTATTGCAGCTAAGAATCTGCAGTGACAAAATCTTTAATTTTGTCAGAGCCAAAATCATTGGCTTTACTGAGAATTGTAGTAAATGCAGGCATAATCGAAAATTGGATATTATGAGCACAGAACAAATAAAGGATTTGGAAGAGTCTTCCTTTTTTTTTTCCTTACTAGAGAACCAACAAAAGCTTTAATTGGTTGCACCCCAAAGACATTCAACAAACCATTCAATTTGCTAGCTTGAAGCGGCAATAATTTTGTCCCTGAAACAGTAAGCTTCTTAAGGACAAGATATTGAGTCTTTTGCTTTACGGTGAAAATTATTCTGTGTACAACTTATTGGCCCTTGAAGGAATCCAGGCTAAATTTATAACAACCATATTTCATGTTCCCTGCTGTGCATTTCATCTTCTTGTGTCTTTTCTCATTTGAGAATTTCTCACTTAAGTTGCAAGTTAAAATTAAACTGTATTAGGGGCTCTCTTGTCTCCCCTAATTCTTGCTAGCCAGTTTCTTCATTGAAGAATAACATAGACATTGACTATTGTTGGAAGAAATATCCTTCTGGGTTCAGTTCCAAGTGAGGAAAAAGACACTGGATTCATGGAAGTTGCTTGGAAAGAAGGTTTACTGTTGATCAGGATCACATGGCTTGAGTTCCTGGGCAGAAAAGGGCAGAGATGCTGAGGGTGCCTGGGTTTTATGCCCTCTCTGTTGGGCTTTGAATTTGGGTTTGTATTCTGATTGGTTGTCAGACTCCCAGGGGGTGGGGGTCTTAGCTAACTTTGTAGGCTGTCTGTGTCCCAAGCTTGGTTGAGCCTTGCTGGGTGATATAATTTTCCCAGGTGCCATGTAATGAGATGGGTAGAGGGCTAATCCTATCATGTCCTGAGGGCCATGTTTTAATCCCATCACCCTGAAGCTGAAGGGGTGGGGGGGGCAGGGAGCTGCAGGGAGCTGCTTTGTCTTTAAAAACATGTTTCTCCTTTTCTCATCCAGAGAAATATAATATTCTGCCTTTTTAATATTTCCCAGAATATTTCATTCTTCTAGGAGGTGGGTGGGTGCCAACTTCCTACACTATCAATAAAAGAGAATATTTTTAGCTCAGGGTTGAAATGAGGGGTCTTTGGTGCTCTCTGAGCTTGCTTGCTTTCTTGCAGAACTTCCATTATCCAAACTAGGTAACATCATCAGTGCTAATATTGCTACAGAGCAGTGATGTCTAACCTTTTTGCCATCGCGTGCCAAAAGCGGGGGGAGTGCGGGGTAGTTGTGCAAGTGCGTGCTCACACCCATAATTCTATGCACCCTGCCCCCTCCCCCCATGCAAGCACGCGTGATCCCCCCATGGTCCCCCCGCTTTTGGCATGTGATGGCATGATGGGCCCGGTAGGCCCGTTTTTCACCCTCCCCAGGCTCCAGAGGCTTTCTAGGAGCCTGGGGAGGGCAAAAACAGCCTTCCCCATCCCCTCGGAAGCCCTCCAGAGGCCAGAAACAGCCCATTTGCCGACTTCCGGTGGGCCCAGAAGGCCTGAAAATCAGCTGGCCAGCGTGCACATGCATACTGGAGCTGAGCTAAGGCAACACTCGCGTGCCCGCCAATATGGCTCTGCGTGCCACCTGTGGCACGTGTACCATAGGTTCGCCATCACAGCTATAGAGCTTAAATGTCTAGAAGTACTAGACTAACACTGATGATGTTATCTAGTTTCAGTAATAAAACATCTGCAAGAAAACAACCAAGCTCAGAGAGGATCCCTCAGACACTGACTATGCTCAATTGTTTTATGAGAAAAGGCTTTGCTTAGTTCCTCCTCCCGCAAGCATGCAAGTATTTACTTACATTTAAAAATCACTCAACAGCTGCAGATCCCTGGGTGATTTATAATAAACAAAACACTAAAAATTCAATTTCAGTAAAAACATGCACAATAAAAGTAAATAAAATGCAAAATAAAATCATCATATAAACTGGCAGCTATAAAATGGTGGCTCAAAATTAAAACCATATGAATTAAAGTATAATTCAATTCAGTTTAAAAGACCAATAAAATAAAAACCTGGTGTCAGAATGATGCTAATGTGGATGCTAGTCAAGTTTCTTTGAGGAAGGAATCCCATCAATGAAGTCCACCATAGAAACAGTACTCTTCCTTTTAGAGTCCAACTTGACCTTCTTTGCTGGATCTGGAGGAGGACTCACTAAGAGATCTTAAGGTCTGAATGAGAGCCAATCTGGTGTTGTGGTTAAGCCACCAGCTAGCATTCAGAAGGCTGTGAGTTCTAATCTCACCTTAGGCACAGAGCCAACTTGAGCCAGCCATTTTCTCTCAGTCTTAAGAAGGAGGCGATGGAAAAGCACTTCCAAAATCTTGCCAATAAAGATTTATCCAGACAATCACCAGGAGTCAACATTGACTTGAAGGCATACACACACAGAGGTCTGAATAGGTACATACAGAAAAACCATACCTTCAGGTAACTTGGTCCCAAGTCATTTTGGGCTTTAATTCTAAAGTTCTAAACCATACTTTGAATTGGGTCTGAAAATTGAATTTGGTATCCAGTGGCAAGCTCCCATGAATTGCGTTACAGGCTGCTGTGTTGCTCTGGGTTGAGAATTGGCATATGTTCATCAGCCGGTCTCGGTGAGCTGTCCAGCTACTCTATTTTGAACTACTGTATTTTTCAAAGTATAAGATGCACCTTTTTCCCTCAAAAAAGAGGGTGAAAATCTGGGTGCATCTTATACACCGAATGTAGCCCTGCCCAGCTTCTCCAACGGAGGTTTCGAAGGCTGAAAAAGCATCAGAAACGAAGCTTCAAAAAAGAAGCCCCCAAACAGAGCTTCAGAGGCTTTTTTTCTGAAGCTCTGTTTCAGAGGCTTTCAGAGGCAGAGAAAAAAAGCAAAAAAAAAGCAAGGCCCAGAGCTCTCAACCAAGGAACCTGTTGCTAAAATTCACCTCTGGGAACAGTTGATTGGGGGTATTCCGGGAGCCGATCCACCTGCCAATCAGTTTTTTTCTTATTTTCCTCCCAAAAAACTGAGGTGTGTCTTATACTCCGGTACATCTTATACTCCGAAATATACAGTAAGTTCCCAGACTGTTTTCAAAGAGAGCCCACGTAGAACACATTTCAGCAATTGAAGCAGGAACTTCTTAGTGTGCAGATAACTGTTGCGAGGCTGTCTCTGTCCAGGTAAGGTCACAGTTGGTAAATCAGCTGAAAAGGCACCAGGGCCTCTAGTGATAGTGATGCATCTAGGAGCATCCCTAAACCATGAAATGTACTCTTTTAGTGAGAGTGTGGGCTTCTCCAGAACAGGCCAAGCATCACTCCGCTGAACAGATGCGTAATCCACAAACTGTAACTTTATCTTTCCTGGATTAAGTCTCAGTTTATTGGATCTCATTCACCCCTATTTGATCAAATCAAGTTAAGTCAGCTTCTCATGTTTTGCTAAATTGCCCCACATCTTAGTCTTAGCATCATTAACCGTGAGGATCAATTGTAGAGAAAACACATGCTTTCTTATTCAGGAGACATTTCTCCTGAAACAACCAAAATAACAGAATAATAGAATTGGAAGGGACCTTGGAGGTCTTCTAGTCTAACCCCTTGCTCAAGCAGGAGACCCTATACCATTCTGGACAAATGGTTGTCCAATCTCTTCTAAAAAACCTCCAGTGATGGAGCACCCACAACTTCTGAAGGCAAGCGATTCCATCGGTTAATTGTTCTCATTGTCGGGAAATTTTTCCTTAGGTGTAGTTGTTTCTTTTGAATTAGTTTCCATCAATTGCTGCTTGTCCTACCTTCTGGTGCTTTGGAAAATAGATTGAGCCCCTCTTTTTTGTGGCAGCCGCTTATATATCATGTCACCCTCTAGTCCATCTTTTCACTACACTAGACTAGATATACCCAATTCCTTCTTCATATGTTTTAGTCTCCATCCCCTCATCATCTTTGTTGCTCTCTTCTGCACTCTTTCCAGAGTCTCAACATCTTCTTTATATTGTGGTGACTAAAACTGGATACAATATTCCAAGCGTGGTCTTACTAAAGCATTATAAAGCAGTACTAAGACTTCATGCAATCTTGATTCTGCCCCTCTTGTTAACGCAGTCTAGGATTGCATTGGCTTTTTTGGCAGTTGCAGCACACTGCTGGCTTAAATTTAAGTGATTGTCTACTAGCACTCCTAGATCGCTCTTACAGTTGCTGCTATTGAGCCAGCTTCTAACTATTCTATATGTGAGATTCTAAAAAACAGCAAACCTCATAAAAATTGCAACAGAGACCATGAACAAGAAAAAAAAACAGATACATGTTCTCTTACCTTTTTTTTTTTTGCCTATTTTAATTTGTATTCTAATCTGTTTTTTCCTATTCTGTTTTGGTAGATTAGGCTACATTTTCCTTTTGCAGGAAGACAGATGCAAAGAATGAATTAAGCAGCTCTGCTTTCTCCCTGCTGCCCATCACTTCCTTGCCATCTTCTCCCATTAGTAGACTGGTTGTTTCCTTAACTTTTTTTTTCCACATCTTGGAAGAAACTTTTATTATTATTTTTGACATTTATTGCAAGTCTTAGTTCATTCTGAGCTTTAGCTTTCCTGATTTCATCTTTGCAGATTCGGGCTATATATTGGTATTCTGCCTTAATTATGTGTCCCTCTTTCCATTTTTTATACATCCTTTTTGTCTTCAGTTTACCAAAGTTCTTTGAGCAACTTACTGGTTTCTCCTTGGATTTCTTATTTTTCTTTTTCAGTCCAGTGGTGGGCTGGGCTTTTATAATCACATTTTTCAGAATTTCCCAAGTTTCTTGAGTTGTTTTCCCCTTACAAGATTTTCATCTTTCCCAAGCTCTCTCTAAGTTTGTTGAGAACAGCTCTTTTAAAGTCTAACACACTAATCTGATTTTGTTCCATTGCTTGTTTCTGCATTATATAGAATTCAAATATGACATAGTCACTCTCTCCAAAGTTCTGCAACATTAGTAAGAATTAAGTCCTGCATAGCTGACCTTCTAATTCCCTCCTCTACCTTTTAGATGATAGAGTTGTCAGCTAGATTCACAAGGAACCTGTTCTATTTCCCAGTTGGTGTGGATTTGTCTCCCAGTTGATGTGAGGGTGGTTAAAGTCCCCCATTACTACTGTAGTGTGTTTCCTACTGCAGTTACATTAGTTAACCAAGAAAGTTGCTAAATTCTGTTCAGAACCAATTGTACTAAGAGGGACTTAGTTTAAAGCTGCAATATCTACGCGAATATATTACTGTCTGGTGAAGTATTGCTGTAGATTTTATTAGTCTCTTGAGCATAGAGCCCAATGGTTTTATATCACATGTACTTCAAGCTACTCCTTCGCAAACAAAGGCAGAACTGGTGGGATGGAAACATCTGTCTTCACAAAATTATCGACCTCGCTTATTAGTCATGACCCTTGCATTCAACCAGACGTTACCACTGATTAAGTTTAAAAACCGAAATTATTTTATTGTTAATATGGATTTTCCCCTGCAGTGATTGCAGGAAAGAATCAAAGAGAGCAAATTAGAAGTATGTATTACTAATTATGTGATCTCTTACACTGATGTTTCTCTCAGCCTATCTGGGAATTTTAATGTTGGTAGCAGTGCAAACAATCCAATTTTTTATTAGTGTTTTTTCTGATAATTGCCCCACTGAAAAAGATAGATTTGGTAAATTTATTCAGAGGCATCAACCAGTATATTAATATTGCACAGCTGTGCTGGTCCAAATAACTAATACTGTATAGAGGGTCTTTTTATTTTGAACAGTGATAAGAATGAAGCTAATAAAGGGCTGAACCTTTTGGTCCACAAGGAAGTCAATACACTAGATTGTTCTGAATTGGGGGTTATTATTTCAATTGTTCAATTGACAGTGACCATCCAGACAATAACTATTTCCCCCTTTTTTTTTCCAAAATTGAATGAACGAAAAAGCAATTATCTCTGCCCACTTATTTAGGCCAATTTCAGCTGTAACCAAATTAGATAGCTCATGAAAAATATCATTGTAAAGCCTTTTAGCTCAGAGAATCTACCTTAAAGCTGTTCTTCTCCCACTTTTGCAGATGCGTCAGAGTTGGTCCTGGAGCTATTTCAAAATTTAATTCAGGAATTGCAAATAACTTTAAATTTATTTGCATAATAAAACTTTGTTGTTGAATAATTGGGGCATAGCCTACTTTTTTTTAAAGATGACACAAAGGAAGTAGTAAAGTTGTAGGAGAGAGTAGTAGAAGTTAGCAGAATTAGAGAGAGCAAGAAGAAAGTTAACGCAAGTGGTGGGAAGATACAAACAGGAAAAAACATAATGAATGAAAGGAAAGGAAAATCTGCCTTCTGAAGACAGAGACAGCAAGAATCCTCTACCTCTAGTATAGCCTGGGCCTGGTGTGCTGGTAGAAACCATAAGAGAAGAGGTAGAGCAGGCAGGAGAATATAAAGACTGGAGAAGGTTGACCAGCTTCAACCTGTGCACCAGTTACAACATTTCCTAGAGCAGAAGGCCATGCCATCATTCATGCTTCAGTTCCCCTTCATTTGGACCATTACAACACACACTAAATGGAATCGCCTTTGAAGACCTCTCAGAAGCTATTGTCATGCCCACATCAGAGTCTGAATCTGCGGCGGAAGATGAGCTGGAACAAGAGCCAACAGAGATCAAGAGGTTGGCTCCGTTGGCCTTGGAGGAAACTAGGGAAGGGCAGAGTCAATCTGGGCAAGGCTTTTCCGGATTAGAAAGCTTGCAGACAAGCAGGAGCAGGAGAGACAGAGCTCAGATGAAAAGCAAGGACCACTCCCTCCTGATCCTAGAACATGGAGAGAAGAGAGAAGGTGAGACCAACACAGACTGAGCTGGCTTTGTCAGGAACAAGCGTGGAATCTGTGTAGCCTTGTATGCACTTGCCAATGCCTAGAGATTACTGTGCTCTGTCTTGTGGGATTTGCCCTGCTTGCCTGCTTTGCTGAAATTCTTGCCCAGGTTACTGTTTGGCTAACCTTGCTTACTGGACTATTCACATACAGAGGCTGCTGAAGGCGCATGTGAGACTCACCCTAGAACTAAGGAGAAATTTCCTTACACCAAGAACAAGTGTTCAGTGGAGCAGCTTGCCTTCAGAAGTTGGGACTGCTCCATCACTGGAGGTTTTTAAGAAGGAGTTGGACAGATACTTGTCTGGAAAGGTATAGGGTCTCCTCCTTGAGCAGGGGTTTGGACTAGAAGGACTCCAAAGCTTCTTCCAACTTTGTTATCTTGTGTTCTGTACTCTTAGATGAGAACAAGAAATATATGTTCCTTGGAACCCCTTTTCATAGGGAAGACCATAATGAGGGAGACCATTTGTCATGACTGGAGACCGATCGCCACGATGTAAAAAAGATGTTGGGACTCTAGAAAGAGTGCAGAGAAGAGCAATAAACAGGATTAGGGGACTGGAGGCTAAAACATATGAAGAACGGTTGCAGGAACTGGGTATGTCTAGTTTAATGAAAAGAAGGACTAGGGGAGACATGATAGCAGTGTTCCAATATCTCAGGGGCTGCCACAAAGAAGAGGGAGTCAAGCTATTCTCCAAAGCACCTGAGGGCAGGACAAGAAGCAACGGGTGGAAACTAATCAAGGAGAGAAGCAACTTAGAACTAAGGAGAAATTTTCTGTTAGGTAGAACAATTAATCAGTGGAACAACTTGCCTCAAGAAGTTGTGAATGCTCCAACACTGGAAGTTTTTAAGAAGATGTTGGATAACCATTTGTCTGAAGTGGTGTAGGGTTTCCTGCCTAAGCAGGGGGTTGGACTAGAAGACCTCCAAGGTCCCTTCCAACTCTGTTATTCTATTCTATTCTATTCTATTCTATTCTATTCTATTCTATTCTATTCTATTCTATTCTATTCTATTCTAATCAATCTCTGTTTTTCCAGCATTACAATTCAAATAGTTGTTCATTTGTTTTATAATTGATCTGGGGCATCAAAGCTGAACACAAAAATAAAATTATTCCCATTTTATTCTTCAATATATTTCTTCTTTCTCAAAAGAATTAACCCCATTTTCAAGTTATGTCTCATGGCTGAGAAATAAGTAGGGAGGGTGATGCTGCAACTTTGAAAAATGTTGCAGGAGAACTAATAGATTTGTTGGGCACAGAGGGAAAAAGTCACTGGATTCAGAGAAGAGGGAGGAAAAATGAGACAACGGATAACTGATTAACTTGGCAAAGCAAACTTATTACTACAGGGCAGTCAGAAAAAAGAACTGAGGAAGTTGCAAAAGACAGTGGAGGAAATGATGGATTAGTTCTGCATGCAAAATAGCAAAGCTTTGACGATCTCAAAATGAATGAAAGGCACCAACTGAGAGGCATTTGAGATTAAAATAGGATTGAGTTTGTCTTGTAAAAATGGAAGATGTGGAAGATGAGATGAAACTATGCATGTAAGCTGCAATGTCCAAGTTACACAAAAGGAGAAAAACAACTGTCAACAAACATTAACAGATACCCATTTCACTAAAAGTCAAAGAGCCAGGTTCTTCCAGAAAGCCACTGCATAAAAGATTAGCAGTGCTTTTAAAATGGAATCATAGGGCTGAAAGAACCCTCAGAGGTCTTCTAGTCCAACCTCCTGCTCAAGGCAGGAAACTTCCATCATCCCAGTCAAATGGTTGTCCAGTCTACTTTTGAAAACTTCCAGTGATGCAGCACCTGCAACATATCCCATTGTTCCCACTGTCAAAACATTTCTCCTTCTAGGTTGAATCTCTCTCTCTTTTTTTTTATTGAAAAAGTTTTACACATACAAATTTTTCCCCCTTTTTTCCCCCACCCTTCCCCAACATTATAAAAATACATATACATAAAATATAATTCCCTCCCAATCCCATCCTAACCCTCCCCACCACCCTTTTCCCTCCCATCCCCCTTGACTTCCACTATATGCAATGCTAATAATTCCAAACAATATATATGTTATTCATCCCTTCCATATCTTTTTCTCTATTTACTAAGCTTATCCATCAATCCCCCTCAGCTAAAAGCTATATAATATTTTCTAGTCTGATATTTATTCTGTATATAATCAATCCACTTTTTCCATTCCTGTATATAATTCTCAAGCATCTGATCTTTTAAAAAAGCTGAAATCTTCGCCATTTCCGCAAATCCAGCCATCTTCTGAGTCCATTGGTCCACAGTCAGTAAGGCATCATTCTTCCAATATTGAGCAATCAACAACCTAGCTGCTGTCACCATATACAAAATCAATTTTGTTTCTCCCAGTGTGAAATCCTTAACTATACCTAGTAAAAATAATTGCAGAGAAAATTGTATTTTTTTCTTCAAAACATTTTGCATAACCCACCAAATTTTTATCCAAAAAGCCTTCACTTTCTTACAAGTCCACCAAATATGATAATATGTAGCATCTAAACACTCACATCTCCAGCATTTTGGTTGAACGTTAGGATACATGCAAGACAATTTCTTGGGATCTAAGTGCCATCTATAAAACATTTTATAAAAATTTTCTCGCAGATTCTGTGACTGTGTAAATTTAACATTCTGAACCCATATTTTTTCCCAAGTATCCATCATAACTGGTTGAGAAAAATTCTGTGCCCATTTAATCATACAATCTTTAACTAACTCATTTTCTGAATCCCTTTCTAGGAAAACATTATAAACTTTCTTAATATGCATTGGACCTATCTCTTTTATCTGTCTAACCAATTCCACTTCATATTCCATTAAACCAGTTTGTTGATCTTCTTTCCATCTCATCTGCAATTGATTATACTGCAACCAAGTCAAAGAAATCCCTTCTTCCAACAGCGTTTCCAAAGTCTTCAACTGCCATCTACCCCCTTCAGTATAAAGTAGCTCTTTGTATAAAAACCCCCCGAGTGACTTAATATTTGTATTCCACATGGTATCAGCAAGATCCAGCCAAAACGGAATCTTATAATCCCAATTGGTTCGGTGCTTCTTCCAAATTCTCATCAAGGCGTTTCTAAGTATATGACTATTAAACACTTTATCCACTTTGTAATCATAAAATAAGTATGCGTGCCATCCCCAAACAAGGTCATGACTTTCTATATTCAGCAATTCAGTCTTTGTTTTTCCAAACCAATCACTTATTTGTGTCAATGCAGCTGCTTCATAATATAATCGAAGGTTTGGAAGTTTAAGACCACCCCTCTCACGAGCATCTTGCATAATTTTCAGTTTCACTCTTGGTTTTTTTTCATTCCAGACAAATTTATTCACTCCTTTTTGCCATTCTAGCAATGGTTTATCAGATTTGAGCACCGATATCATTTGAAATAAGAAGATAAATCTGGGTAAAACATTCATTTTTACTGCTGATATTCTTCCAAGTAAAGATAACTGCAGTTTCTTCCAAGTTTGCATATCTTTTTGTATCTTTTGCCACAGAACCTCATAATTGTTTTGAAACAGTTTTTTATTTGAGTCTGCAACTTGTACTCCTAAATATTTGACCTTTGAGACAATTTCAAAACCTGCCATTCTTTCCAGTTCCTTTTTTTTTTGCTCTCTGTCAAATTTTTAACAATCATTTTAGTTTTTTTCTGATTCAGTCTAAAACCAGATACCATGCCATATTCTTCTATAATATCTTTCATCTGGATTATTGATTTCATCGGCCGTGTTAGGGTAACAACCAGATCATCTGCAAATGCCGTAGTTCTGTAGTCCTCTTGCCTTATGACTATTCCATTCAAAGAGTTCGAATCCCGTATTATGTTCAATAAGACTTCGAGAGTTAAAATAAATAATAGTGGGGATAGTGGACAACCTTGTCTTGTACCTTTTTGTATATTAAAATTTGATGTTAAACTTCCGTTGATAATAAGTTGTGCAGATTGTTCATGATAAATTGCTCCAATCGCCTGTATAAACCGCTCCCCCAAATCCATTTTTTCCAAAGTCTTAATTATAAAATTCCAATTCACTCGATCAAAGGCTTTTTTTGCATCCAAAAAAACCAGTGCTGCAGAGATCTGTTTATTCTTATCTAGATAATCCAATAAATCTATAATTTGCCTAACATTCTCCTTCATATATCTGCCTTCGATAAATCCCGCTTGGTCATGATGAATTACCTCTTGAATAACTGGCATCAGTCTGTTGGCTAACACTTTTGCAAAAATTTTATAATCTGTATTTAAAAGAGATATTGGTCTATAATTTTCTGGTTTCTTAGAACCTGATTCTTCTTTCGGTATCAATGAGACAAAGGCTGCTTTCCACGAGGAAGGTATCTTACCTCCTTGTTGTATATTACAAAATAAGTCCTTAAGATGCTCAATCATTTCCGCTTGTAAAGTTTTATAATAAACTGCAGTTAGGCCATCCATCCCTGGAGCTTTGGCTGTTTTCAATTGTTTTATGGCAAAACTAATCTCAACTGTTATTAATTGATCCAAGTTTTCCTTTTGGAGTGATGAGACCTTTGAAACTCTTTTTTCTTCTAGATATTTATCTATACAACTGTTCTGTATATTATCTTTAGCGTATAACTTGGTATAATAATCCAAAAAGGCCTTCTTAATTGATTCTTGTTGAAAAACTTCTTTGCCTGCATACTCAATACTATCAATAGTCCGTGTAGTTAATTGTTTCCTCAAAGTATATGCCAACCATCTGCCCGGTTTATTAGCATTAGTAAAAGTATTGTGCTTTGCAAATTGTAAATTAGTTGCTGCTTGATCTGCTATAAGCATTTGAAATTGATCCTTCAAAAATTTTATAACTGTTTGCAATTTTCCGTCTGCTGGTTTTTGTATCAATTGCTGCTCTTTTTTCTTTATCTCTCTTTCCAAGTCTAGTCTCTTTTTCTGTTGATTCTGTCTATGTTTAGAATTCATTTGAATCAGTACCCCCCACATATATGCTTTACTTGCATCCCAGACTATTTCAATAAGGGTACCTTTATTTAAATTCAGTTTAAAAAACTCCTTTAGGTGCTTTTTAAGTTCAATTATATTTTTTTCATATCTGAATAAATTTTCGTTTAATCTCCAAGATCTTCTTTCTCTTTTCCCCATTTCAATTTCCATCCAGACCAGACTGTGGTCAGTCAAAGTCCTAGGAAATATCTTTGTCTTCTTTACTTTAGGAAGTAAATCAGTAGTTAACAAAATAAAATCTATCCTGGAAAAGGATTTATGCCTGTCCGAGTAAAAAGTAAAGTCCAATTCATTTGGGTTATGGACTCTCCAAATGTCTTTCATTTCCAAATCCGCTTGCATTTCAAAAAAAAGCTTGTGGTAGCTTAGCCCCTAATTTAGCTATACTTTTTTTGTCCTTTCTAGGTTGAATTACTCCATTCCAGTCCCCCATAATTAAAATAGTTGTATAATTCCATTCCAAAATTTTTAAATGAAGCATCTTATAAAAACTTTCCTGTTGCTGGTTTGGAGCATATATTCCAACCAACAGGGTTGGACCATTATCTGTAAGAAGTTCGATTGCTATATATCTTCCACAATCATCTGCTTCTATAATTTTAGCTGAAAGTCTTTTATTTATATAAATCACCACACCATTCTTCTTTTCTGAATTTGAGGCGACAAATTGCATTCCCAATCTTGAATTTATCAAATATTTCTGGTCTTGCAATTTTATATGGGTTTCTTGCAAACAAATAACATCATTATGAAATTGCTTCAAATAGTGAAATACTTTCTTTCTTTTTTGTGGAGAGTTCAATCCATTCACATTCCAAGACAAGAATTTAAGTGTCATTTGATCCAGTCTGAAATTTTGAGAGCAATTGCCGAAGATCCTTTTCCACAGAAATAATCTTCGGTTTAGCTCCTCCCATGATTTCAGCTTGCACCTTTCCTTTAGCCTTTTTTGCTCGTTGTGGTTTGTATTGCTCCTGTTGTTGTGTTTCCTTCATTTGTTTAGACATTGCTCTGGTTATACGTTGCTCTTCCAATTTAGATGTTCTCAATTCAAGATCCAACGCCTCCTCTGTAATGGTTTTAGATGTTTCTTCCAAAGGAGAAATTTCAAGTGGAGCAAAAGGATCAACCACAACGCCACCTACAGCTCCCTGTGCCTCTCTTGCCTCCTTTTGCGACTGTTTTATTTGTGCCATAGTTTCTTGATCAAACTGGGTCTGTGATTCAACATCCTTATCTATTGGTGAAGATGTACGTGGAGGAGGAGAACCCGCTCTCAAGACATTATAATAAAATTATTCTGCTTTTGCAATGGTATTTAAGTGGTATCTCACTCCTCGTATCCTCAATATTATACCTGTTGGAGCATCCCATCTAAATTGTATTTGCTGTTTTTTCAATTCTGCCACCAAAAATCCAAAATCCTTTCTATCCCTTAGCATTTTAGGTGGTAATTCTTTGAAAACTCCAATTTCGACTCCATCAACCAGAACAGCAGTAACAAATGAATTTTGCAAAATATCATTGCTTATTCTCCTATCTGTAAAATATATCACCACATCTCTGGGCAATTGCCTTTGTACTGCCACACTAGAGTTAACTCTGTAAGCCTTGTCAATCTTACATAGGACTTCGTCAGGTTCAACCTTCAGTAAAACTGCTAAAGCATCAGCACAATTTTTTCTAAGATCTTCCCTGCTGCTCTCTTTTATACCTCTGAGTTTAATAGCAAATTCCATTGACCGAAAGTGCATCATGGTAATCTCATTTTCAATTTTTTGTGTCATTTCTTCAACCTCTGTAATTCTTAAGTCAGATTCTTTAAATTTGGTCTCCACATCTAAGGCAAGATTATCCACTTTTTTATCAATCTGCAACACTACCTCAGACAGGCCTTTAACTACTGTTTGAATATCTTTATTGACTGCTTTAAATTTTTCTTGAATAATTCCTTTGACCTCCTGTTCTGATCTCTTAATTTCTTTAATAATAATATCCTGAGAGCCTTCTTCCTTTGTCTGAGTTTGCAGCTGCGCTGTTTGAGGTTGCTTTTGCTTGTGAGTGGGGGAATCCCCCCTTGCTTGCTTTGTTGACATTTTGCCTCTTAAAGATCTTCCTTTTCCAGTACAAATTCTAGCAACTCTTCCCAAAAGTTTCTCCAGATTCAATCAGGTCTATAACAATCAGTTACTGTTTCTATTTTTTTAGTTATTTTTCTCCCTCTTCCAGCTGGATTTGTTACTTTAGAATGTAGCCAGATACACAAGTCAAATTACTTTCGCTTTCAGCTACTCTCTGCTGAAAGCAAGCGCCATTTTTTTCCCCCCTTCTCAATTCCGAATTACTTTGACTTTGAGGCTATAATTCTTTCAAATATTTCACAAAGCTTTTAATACTTGCTATTTAGCAGGAAGTCCCAATTCTTCTTTATTATTGTTTGGTGCTAGTAATGCTGCCGCGCTATCTTGCTCTGCAATTAGCAGAGTTTCCCAGTCGTCCGGAGCTTCAGCGGCTTGGATAGGGAGTCCCACCCTGTTGACTCCCCAGAAGCGAAAAAAACTTTCTGGGGGTCTCGCAGGGGACTCTACCTGCAGCCACCGGCTCTCCTCGTAAGATCTTCACGTCTTGGAGTTTTTCGAGCCATTTCTGTTACTGAAATGGCTCTTTAATGGGCGGCTGGGCTGGCGGTCTTCAAAATGCCGTCAGCGATAGATCGCGGCAACACCGGAAGTCGGTTGAATCTCTCTTTAACAAGCTTCCACCCATTGCTTCTTCTTCTGCCCACAGATTAAGGCACCTAATAAGTCAATCTGTGACAGCCCCTCAATTACTGGAACTAGACAGAAGAACAGTTTTTTCCCAAACACCATCACTCTGCTAAACAAATAATTCCCTCAACACTGTCAAACTATTCACTAAGTCTGCATTACTATTGCTATTAATCTTCTCATCGTTCCTATCAGCCATCTCCTCCCACTTATGACTGCATGACTGTAACTTTGTTGCTTGTATCCTTACAATTTATATTGATTGTTCCCTGGTATGATTTGATTGTTTATTTGTACCCTATGACTATCATTAAGTGTTGTACCTTGTGATTCTTGACGAATGTATCTTGTCTTTTTATGTACACTGAGAGTGTATGCACCAAAGACAAATTCCTTGTGTTTCCAATCACACTTGGCCAATAAAGAATTCTATTCTGTTCTGTTCTGTTCTGTTCTGTTCTGTTCTGTTCTGTTCTGTTCTGTTCTGTTCTGTTCT
>WNWU01000021.1:10093776-10147398 GCA_012654045.1 Ptyas mucosa | reverse complement strand
CTGTTCTGTTCTGTTCTGTTCTGTTCTGTTCTGTTCTGTTCTGTTCTATTCTATTCTATTCTATTCTATTCTATTCCTGGAAGATTGTTATCATGTCACCCCTAGTCCTCTTCTTTGATATGCTAGACATACCTAGTTCTCTCAATTGTTCGTCATACGGTTTAGCCACCAGATTCCTTATCATCTTTGTTGCTCTTTTCCGCACTCTTTCTAGGTTTTCAACAACTTTTTTGTATCATGGTGACCAGAACTAGATATAGCATTCCAAATGTGGTCTCACTAGTGCAGTATAAAGTGATATTATCACTTCTTCTGATCTTGATTCTGTCCTTCTGATGATGCAGCCCATGACTGCATCAGCTTTTGGGCACCTGCAGTACACTGCTGGCTCTTATTTAAGTGGAGGTCCACTAGGACAGGGGTCTCCAACTTTGGCAACTTTAAGACTTGTGGACTTCAACTCTGGGAATTGAAGTCCACAAGTCTTAAAGTTGCCAAGGTTGGAGACCCCTGCACTAGGATACCTAAGTCTCTCTCACAGTGACTAGTGTTGAACCAAGTATTACCTGTTCTATACCTATGCATTTGGTTTTTCCTCCCTAAGTATAGGACCTTTCTTTTCTCAGCACTGAACTGCATCTTGTTAGATAGGGCCAACAATTTGTCATTGTTGATTTTTTTTTTACTCTTTCATATTCCTTGGCCATCTCATATTACACTAAAACCATCTTTTTCTAGCCAGAGGGAGCTCCTTAGAACTTCAGCTATTATTGAAGATTCATTTTCATGGTCAGAAATCAATGAAAACATCTTCAATTTATAACCAGGTTGGACAGTTTAGATAAACAGTAAAAGTAACTTGCCATAATATTCTGACTTTGCTATCAAAAAGAAAACCTTCTTGAGAAGGTCCTACTGAAATCTACCTCTGACAATATTTTGTTTTACACACACACACACACACACACACACACACAAAATCAGTATGAAAAGAGGACGATAGTTCATGCTTTGAAATAAGAAGGGGATTTTTTAAAAAACTTGAATAAGGCTGAAAGAGCACCATCCACTGCATCATGGAAATAGTTTATTATAAAACCCACTCTCGTAAGTACAGTAATTAAAATTTGGATGCTTCTTGCTACAAGAAACATAAAAGTTAGGTCAAATATAATTGAAAAGAAGCCTATTTTCTAGTAAATTCAATTGGTAGGAACTGCACATCAATACTCGGGCAGCTGCTCCAAAGATAAATCAAACATTGATATTAAAATTCAACCACCAAACTGCTAAACAGGACCACACAGTGCTTGCCTGTGTAGTTAAAACAGCTGTGTGGTTCAAAGCACAGATGTTTTCCTCATTTTGGATTACTGTGTCCAAAGAGTTGCCTACTTTGGGCAGCACACAATTTTTTTTTCCAGCTGGGGACTGCATTATTTATAAAATGCATGTTTTGCTTGATGTTTTGCCCACACACAAATTAAAGAAAACCACACCACTCCCTGTTGGATCTTTGCTGCTAAATTTCAGTATTGCTATGGGGAGGGGCTGGTGGGAGCCAGTAGTAGTGCCCCCTCTCAGTATAGTGTGCTATCTACAGGAAACCTTCTCATATCTTTGAGTACCCAAATAAATTCTATTTACCCAGACCCTTTGAACCATTGCTTAATGTTTTTAGTGCTGCTTTTTAATTGCTGCTGTTTCAGATTTGAATTTTTATGGGAATTAAATACCGCTCCTTTGATATGTAAACTGCCTTCAAATATTAAGATTGAGATTGCCACACATATATGAGGCTGGGTAGGTTTGCAGCATATTTTAATAGCAGCTTTTTACTCCATCCCCATAAAAATATTGTAAAAATCTTCAATGCCAACCTTAAATACACTAGTCAATAGCGAAAATATGCCTCTGCCCCACTGGTGGGATTCAGCCGGTTCTGTCCAGTTCAGGCAAACTGGTAGCGCTGACTGCAGTAGACCCTGTCCACCCGCCCAGAAATAATACCCTCTTATTTAGACACGTTTTATTCAGGGGTGAAATCTAAATTTTTTTGCTACTGGTTCTGTGGACGTGGCTTAATTAGTGGGCGGGGCTTGGTGGTAAGGTGACTGGATGGGCGTGGCTTGTTGGTCAGGTGGGCGTGGCCAAGTCAATGTCACTTCTTTGCCCTTTTTTAACCTACAAAACACAACACAACACAACTGGCTCACCCACAATGTAAAAGCAGCTGTGCTAGACCCAAAATGGCTCCTGCAACAAGCAGGAACGTCACACAGGCACAAAAAGCCCAAAAAACCAACTTTCACACTTTACACACACAAAATTCCATATATAGCTTTGTGAGATTTTGTGTGTTTGTGTAGTTAGAGTGAAACACTACAGAAACACACTAAATCTCAGAAAGCTGCACAAATATTATTTTATTTTAATTTATTTTTATTTTTATATAAAAGCAGCTAAATTTAAAACTTTCTAAACTTTAAATGGCTAGGTCTAAAAAAAGAACAACTAAAAAAAACCCCAATTAACTATTTTTTTTAAAGCTCCCAAAGGGGGGGGAAACTTACCCAATAAAACAGGGGTCTCCAACCTTGGCAACTTTAAGACTTGTGGACTTCAACTCCCAGAATTCCTCAGCCAGCCAGCTTTCCTTGCCAAGGTTGGAGACCCCTGCAGGCAGGAAGGCAGGCAAGCAGATAGAGCTGCTTACCAATGAGCTTGATTGCAGGCAGAGAGATTCAGTTGCTTACTGATGCAATGAATTGCAGGGTTTACAGCAAGCAAGCAAGGCAGACATTGTGACCAGCAGCTAAGGTAAGCAAGCTAGAGGGGGGAGGGATTTTTGCTACCTGTTAGCAGGCAACTCAGATGGGATCGTCAGAGCTTGGATCGTCAGAGCCACTTAAAAGGAAAAAAAGGCTCTGATGATCGCACGGCTCAGCTGGGGATGGGGGGCGGGGGCAGAGATTTTTTCCTACCGGTTCTCCAAACTGCTCACCGCCATCGCTACCTATTCGCCCGAGCCGGTCCGAACCGGGAGCATTTCACCCCTGGTTTTATTTATTTATTTATTTATTTTTCATATTTCTATGCTGCCCACTCTCCAAGGACTCTGGGCAGCTTACAACAATCAACAGTATACTAAATAGCATATTGCCCCCAACAATCTGGGTCCTCATTTTACCCACCTCGGAAGGATGGAAGGCTGAGTCAACCTTGAGCCAGGTTTGGCTCAAGGTTTGATCTGCTGATCTGCTGAACTAGCAGTCAGGTGAAGCAGCTGCAGTACAGCACTCTAACCACTACGCCACCTCGGCTCTTTTTTGGGGGAGTTTTGGAGGCTGAGTCAACCTTGAGCCAGTGAGATTTGATCTGCTGATCTGCTGAACTAGCAGTCAACTGAAGCAGTACAGCACTCTAACCACTGCGCCACCTCAGCTCTTTTTTCTTTTTTTTTTTTTTTTGAGTTTTGGAGGCTGTGCATATGTGCGGAAGGCACACGCAAGCAAAGAGCATGCACGGAAGGCCGAGCATGCGTGGAAGGTGCGCATGCTCACATTTGCAAACCGGTAGGGTAAGTGAATCCCACCTCTGCTCTGCCCTAGAAATGAAGGGGGTGTGATGTCTCAGCAGTTAAAGATGCTGAGCTTGTCAGCGGGAAAGCTGATAGCCTGGGTTGGACACCCATGCTAAGATCCCTTTACTTGCCCTAGCTCCTGCCCACCTAGCAGTTCAAAAGCATGTAAACGTGAGTAGATAAATAGGTACCACTTCGGAGAGATGCTAACAGCATTTCATGTGCCTCAGCATACAGTTATACTGGCCACATGACCACAGAGTGTCTTCAGGCAAAACTGGCTCCCTCAAGTAAGAAACAGAGATGTGCACGCACACGTCCAGACTTGGATATGACTGGACAGGGGAAACCTTTCTCTTTACTTTAGAAATGTTCAAATTAAGTTCTTAAAGCAATACTTCACATCCCTCACTCATCTTCAACTTCACATACTCAGAATTTAGCTGCATTTCTTTTGGGCCCCACCGAAGACTTTGCCAATTCAGATTTTGCCTGCAATGGGTTTCAAGTGCCTGGTCCACCTCACCCTACTGGACAGGTTTTCCACATCCCCAGAGAAGCAAATTGCCTCTGATTTAACCAACTGTGACTTCTTACTCTTGGCAATATTGTTATTCAGCCTAGATAAAGTCTTAATGGAACAGAGCAGGGGTAGGTTTCAGCAGGTTCAGACCAGTTCTGGAGAACCGGTATGGAAATTTTGAGTAATTCAGAGAACTGGTAAATACCACCTCTGACTGGCCCCGCCCCCATCTATTCTCTGCCTCCCGAGTCCCAGCTGATCGGGAGGGAATGGAGATTTTACAGTATCCTTCCCCTGCCATGCCCACCAAGCCACGCCCACCAAGCCATGTCACGCCCACCAAGCCACACCCACAGAACCGGTAGTAAAAACATTTGAATCCCACCACTGGAACAGAGGATTTAGAATTTCATTTTTATCTTATTTATTTACCCAATTTAGAGACTGCCCATCTCACTCTCAGAGCAACACTGAGAACGTTTTTCAAATGTGGTAACTTTAAGATGTGTAGACTTAAAACTCTCAGAATTCCATAGCCAGCATGCTGATTTAGACCTACAAAATATTTTAGACCTATAAAATTCATCCATCCGTATTATGTTATAAGTTTTCTACAAATAACTCTATAAAATCTTACACACACACATCTGATATTTTTTTAACCTTGGCTTGAATTGGCACACATATTATGGAGATTAATGGATAAATATACCAGTCTCCTGTTCAAGAGCCATAAGATTATATGCTCAAATACAGCACCTCAGTCATTAACCTAATGTATTATTACACTATCCAATGTACCACCCAAGCAAGTGACACTTGTAACCTGATTGTAAGAAATTGTTATTGTCTTTCTGATCAAGAGATTACAAGGGAAGTAAGCAGAGGGTACCCCAAGGTTTTGTCTTAGGCCCAGTACTCTTCAATATCATCATAAATTATATAGATGAGAGAATAGAAGGGAAATTTGTAGATGACACCAAGTTGGCAGGAATAGCCAACACCCCAGAAGATAGGCTAAAATGACTTGAGAGATTTGAACACTGGGCCAGGGGTGGTTCTAAAATTTTTTACTACTGGTTCTGTGGGCGTGGCTTATTTTGTGGGCGTGGCTTGATGGTCATGTGACAATTCTTTAGGATTTAGCAGAGGTACTGGTCTACCGGGCTTTTAACTGCTTGCAGAGCTGTACCGTTCTACTCATTTGTTTTTTCGAGGCACTGGTCTACCCATTTATTTTTGCAGGCACCGGTCTACTCATTTGTTTTTGGAGGCACTGGTCTACCACCAAACTGCCTTTTACCACTGATCAGCTGTAGGGTGGCCCTTTGAAGCCCCGGGACAAGAGTTTAAACAGTTTTTTTCCTTCTAGCTGATCAGCTGGGACTCAGGAAGCAGCAATAGATTGGGGGTGGGGCCATATAAAAGGTAAGAATAATGCAGGGGGCGGAGGTGGGGGGTGGGGGAGCAGAACCGGTTCGGTGATGTCATATCATCACCGTTACCAGCTCGGCAGAACTGGGCGGAACCAGAAGGAACCCACCACTGCACTGGGCCCCTATCTAACAAAATGAAATTCAATGTAGATGTAGAAAAAAAATAAGGTTTTACACCTAGGCAAGAAAAACACAGGTATAGAATAGGTGGAACCTGGCTAAATAGTAGTAACTATGAGATGAATTTTGGAATCCTAGTGGACAATCACTTAAATATGAGCCAGCAGTATGCTGCAGCTGCCAATGCAATTTTAGGCTGCATTAACAGGGGGATAAAATCAAGATTACATGAAGTGTTAGTACCACTCTATAAAACCTTAATAAGACCACACTTGGAATATTACATCCAGATGTTGATGTTGAGACTCTGGAAAGAGTACAGAGACCAGCAACAAAGACAATTTGGGGGCTGGAGGCTAAAACAGACGAAAAACAGTTGCAGGAATTGGGTAGGTCTTGTCTAGTGAAAAGAAGGACTAGAGGTGACATGATAGCAGTGTTCCAATATTTGAAAGGCTGCCACAAAGAAGAGGGGGTTCAATCTATTTTCCAAAGCACCTGAAGGCAAGACAAGAAGCAATGGATGGAAACTAATCAAAGAGAGAAGCAACCTACAACTAAGGAGAAATTTCCTGATAGTGAGAACAATTAACCAGTGGAACAGGTTGCCTTCAGAAGTTGTGGATACTCCATCACTGGAAGTTTTTAAGAAGAGATTGGACAACCATTTGTCCAGAATAATATAGGATCTCCTGCTTGTACAGGGAATTGGTCTAGAAGACCTTCAAAGTCCCTTCCAACTCTGTTATTCTGTTAACTTCTTTCTTCACGACTTGTCACAGAGAAGATTGGATCAACTTATTCTCCAAAGCACCGGAGGACAAGACAAGAAGTAATGGGTGAAAGCCTTTTAAAGAGAGATTCAACCTAGAGAAAGAGAGTTTTTCTTACAATGAGAACAGTGAATCAGTGGAATAGCTTGCCTCCAGGAGTTGTGGGTGCTTCCTTTCAAAAATAGACTGAACAATCATTTGACTGGGATGGTATAAGGTCTCCTGCCCCTCCAGTCCTATAAGTCTATGTTCTTGGTAACCATCATAAAGCTTGTCAAGGTCCTAGCAAAATAGATGGTACTATAATATGGCTTGCAGAAGTTAGTTGATACCTCATTTTCATGATTGTTCAGATCTGGTTTTTCTGTATTTCAAATGTTGAGCCTACATTTTGTTGATCTGAGACAGACAGAAGACAGACTTTAAAATAAAGATTGAGAAGCTGGGGGTGGGGGGAATACTAATTTCTACTTTGCATTCCACTGTGCGGTTTTTGTTTTTGCAGTAATATATTGCAAAAAGCTAAGCAGGAATAGAGCTGGTTGGAATTTTGGAAGAGAGACCTCTACAACCTCCTAGAGCTGTAATGTAGGCTTGGCAGTCAGGGAATCCTAGAGCAATGTTTCTCAATCTTGACAGCATGAAGATGTGAGGATTTCAACTCTCAGAATTAGCTGGCTGGGGAATTCTGGGAGTTGAAGTCCACACACCTTCAAGCTGCCAAGATTGAGAAACATTGTCTTAGAGGAAATGCATAAGGTTACCCCGGTGTCAGACTTGACCTTAAGGAGATTTTTATGTCACTTTTTCTCATCTTCCTTACATACCTGTTTTGAGCTGTCCCTATGAGTGAGGAAGATGAACCCAAAGCCACAAATAGGATTGTCTCGAGAGGTGGTATTCTGCCGGTTCATACCGGTTCGCCCAAACCGGTAGCAGCGATCGCTACCCACCCCAGCTCCAAGTCGTGCTATTTAGGCATGTTTTCAAGGCTGGGTACATGCACGGAAGGCGTGCGAGTGAGCAAAGCACATGTGTGGAAGGCTGGGTGCATGCACGGACAAAGCGCACGCGGCAAACCGGTGGTAAAGGTAAGTGAAACCTACCCCTGGTTGTCTCCCCCTAGGAGTTATAAAACTTTTGTTCTTTCTGTCAGGAAAACTGCAGCCCACTCTGAGCTTAGCCTCTGTAACCTTTCTGAATAATATTAGCAACAACTCAAACACCACCGTTTTCTAGCGAAAGAATTTCATGGGAAGATTTTCGGCATGAATATACCAAGACTTCATATGCCGTTGTGCCCCTCATTAAAAGTGCCCTCGGGCTGATTTAATTTTTCACATTGGTTCCCTGGCACATTGTCTGCTACTATTAAGTTTTATCTGGCACTGCCATTTTATTTTATGTTTGCCCTCTCATCATAAAGGAGTAGAGGGCAAGGGAGTCTGTACTTTTTTGATGAAAAATATGTCTGCCCATCTGTTGACCATCATCTCCTTGCAAAATTATTGATGTCCTCCTGATCTAGCAAGCTCTCTTCTTTCTAAGGGCCCAATTAGATACCCGGTTTATAAAAATAACATAATCTTGGGATTTAGAGCGTGTGGAGGGAAACTGAACTCTCATCCTCCCGGGGTACAGAAATATATTTTCTAAATGTGGTTATTGTATTTCAAGAGAAACCTTTATTGGTACTAATATGCAATCTTTTTTTCTAACACAAAGTTGGAGAAGCTATTTACAAGAGTAACATAAGGAAAGGGCAGAATTAAAATTGAAGGTGGACAAAACCACCCCTTGTCTATTTTTTTCCCAGCTCATAATTACACACACACACATAGAGTCTGATCACTTATATAAAAACTATAAATGGTATTGTCAGTATGATTTGGTTTGAACTTTAGATTTAAAGTTATAAACACATTCAAGTCTTTGCAAATTAGATGTAGAAGAATTAAAAGGATAAAAACGCCAATTTATCTTAGGAGGAAAGAAACGGGTGCTGGGTGAAAACAAATGTATTTGCCCAAAGATTAAAATCACTGTACCTCGGTTCCAGCTATCATTAAGTGTATCTAGCATTTCTGTGAGATGCATATGTATAAATCTATTTTTATAGATTTCCACTGCAGTATTTCCACGTTTTAAAAAAATCTGAAATACAACCTCTCGGTATTATTTTTTAGTTTTAGACATATGAAAGCCTTGTTATTTTGTAGGTCTGGCACCATGTGCAAAAGCAAGCTGGGAAGACACATGGTAACATCATGGCCCTTATATACTAGTCTACTCATATTATTGCTAATTAGTAATTTACAGCATCTTTTCGTCTTACAATGATTGTTAAAGCAGCACAAAATCCATTTCATTTCTATTAGCCAACAATACAGTAGTTGGATAACTTCTAAAAGATATTACATGCTGTGAATTAGGTGTCTTGGCCTACTCTTGCCATCAAAAGACATTTGCAACTATACTGTCTTTCCTTCTTTACTGTTTTGTTTTGTTTTGTTTTTTACAAAAAACCCTTTTTAACTAGACTTTAAAAATAGTCTGGAAAGTTAAATGGTTACATGTAACATATAACATTTCCTTAAAATGTTTGTGAAAAAGACACAACAATAAACCCATAATCTTTTCTGGAAACACTCCTACAGTTTTCATTTTGGCCAACATAGTCCAGTCTTGGTACACATTTTACAAACCCACTACACACTATTCGCTGAGTATAAAGATGCAGAAAAAGAGCACAAAGAAAGAAGAAAATGAAACTGGAGTTGGGTTATCCATAGGAAAAATGAAAGTCAATATGGTGGCCACAACCCTGTGAACAAAGCCTCACACCTTTTTTACGTCCATTAGAGAGAAGTAGGGCTTCAATTGCATAGTTGCAGTTGCAATCTTGATTTGTTTGACATCTCCTGAAAAAGCCCCTGAATTGGAGATGGTGGATAACGTAAAAGGACAGGGGATGTGTATCAGTGGAGGGTTTCAAATTTTTTTACTACCAGTTCTGTGGGTGTGGCTTGGTGGGTGTGACATGGCTTGGTGGGCATGGCTTGGTGGAGGAAGCATACTGTAAAATCTCCATTCCCTCCCCAATCCAGGCGAAAGATACTGCAAAATCCCCATTTCCTCCCAATCAGCTGGGAATCGGGAAGCAGAGAATAGATGGGGGTGGGGCCAGTCAGAAATGGTATTTACTGATTCTCCGAACTACTCAAAATTTCCGCTACCGGTTTTCCGGAACTGGTCAGAAACTGCTGGAACCCACCTCTGATGTGTATGTTATGGGCATCCCCAGATGGACCCCAGATGTTGATCTTCACCGCCCATCATGGATTTAGCCAACCAAAGCACTGTACAAAACTATAAAGCAGGTGATCAACCTCAGGTCTCCTTGTGCCACACACAGCGTTCCATATTACTGTTAAGGACAGTCCTGGTCATTTTGGAGACATTTGGGCAAATAAGTCACAACTGGAATCAAAGCCCAGTTTTACCCCAAGCATGTTCGTCATTCTATACAAGCCAGAATCTCTGTGTCAGGGTTCCGACGGATGCCCTAATTAAATCATGGACCTTGAGCCAGGCTTCAAAAGAAATCCAGGTATTTATTAGGAGCTTCATGTTGGCATGTTCCCAAGTGAAGCCAGCTCTGACCCTATGTAAATTACACCCCAGTTATGACCCTGTTTCCCTCCTCCACCCAGGGTGTGTCATCAATCACACTCACCAAGGAGCAATTTCACGGGTTGTAGAGCTCACTCCCCTTTGGCTGCTGTAGGTAACCCTGGGATACAGCCTTGAGAGAGATAAGCGTGGAATGTGCATCTGTCTTTGGCTGCCGTGCCATTTCACCGGTTTCCCATCCCCCCTTGGCCTATGGCAACTTGAGAGCAGGCCAGGGATGCTTTACGAGTTGACATTCTGAGCTAGAGACTCTTTGCAAACTGACATACTGTGCCCTCAACCCACCATTTAGGAGCTATATGTTGTATAATGACAATGCTCAAGAAATGCAAGAAATTCAAAAACACATCTCACTTTAAAATAAAACCAAAGAGTTTCTTTTATCTCTTAGGCTGCTCTTTTAATTTTACCCTCTTCTGCAATGTGGCTTCGTTGACTGAAGAACTGATTTAAATGCCATTCAGTTACAGATAATATGGGGTGAACTCTTGTATCACACAATTGCCTGTTTAACTCCAACAGGTATTGTAGGTGCATCTTTCATCTTCGTTTTATTCACATTTTCGATTTTTCATACTCAGTTCTTACAGCTGGCTGTGCCTTCAGGAGACTGGCTGGTTGTCTCCTTTCCTACTATTACTGCTAGGTTTAGATGACTTGTGTTGTTTTGGGGAAAGAAACAAATTGAACCAATCCCCTGTTCCATTTTTGAATCAGATATAAAAGGAGATTGCAGGAAGAAAATGGCACCTCCTCTATAATCTTCTGTCCACAGAGTAGTTATTTCACTTGCTTCATGTTAAAGCTAGTCCTGTCTCATGTAACTCTCCTGTACATTTTTTTCATATAAGTATTGTCACTAATCCACAGTTCTTTGCAACAGGGAAGATCATTGTAAAATATGACACATTTCATAGAATGTCCAACTAGTATTATTAACAATAATACTCCAGGAGGCCTGCAGGAAGATCAGATAAATCAAGATGTGGCCACAACAATGCAATTGAATCTCTATTTTATTTGTGTCACAATGTAGGTCAAAAAAAAGCATGGCAACATGGGATATTTAGCTGGTCAGATTGAAAGAATCTGTCCTTCAGTATTATCTGCACTGCATCTGATCTTAGACCCTCAATCCTTAGTGCCCCCAAATAAGCAGAGATGGGAAAAGAGCAAACAAATCTATGCTCTGCAGACATGATGAGGTCATTGCTGAGACTGCAGTATCTTTTCTTTGATCATACCCAAGGGTGGGCTGCTGGGGTTCGGGAGAACCTCTAGCTAAGATTCTGGGCAGTTCGGAGAACCCCCAAATCCCACTCCTGGCTGGCCACATCCACCCCACTCCTCCCAGGAATCCCCATGTGGCCCATTTTGGATACAAGTAAGTGCAGGGCGCGTGCGGAGGCTCAGGGAGGGTGAAAAACGGGCCTACCAGACGTTTGGGAAGGCCGGAAACAGGCCCATTTCTGGCCTCCAGAGGGGCTCCAGATCCTGGGGAGGCCGTATTTGCCCTCCCAGAGGCTCAAGGAAAGCCTCCGGAGCCCAGGGAGGGCAAAAATGCCCCCCCCAGCCATGGTGCAGGAAGCCAATTAGGCTACACCCACCATGGCCATGCCCACCCAGCGACCGGGCAGAGAACTTCTCACTAAAATTTTTGAAACCCACCCCTGATCATACCCAAGTGCTGCTGGACAGGCACATATATATACATCAGAGGTGTGTTTCAGCAGGTTCTGACCAGTTCTGGAGAACCAGTAGTGGAAATTTTGAGTAGTTTAGAGAACCAGTAGTAAAAATCCTGACTGGCCACGCCCCCATCTATTCTCTGCCTCCCAAGTCCCAGCTGATCAGGAGGAAATGGGGATTTTGCAGTAATCTTCCCCTGGAGTGGGTGGGAATGGAGATTTTACAATATCCTTCTCCTGCCAAACCCACCAAGCCACACCCACCAAGCCATACCCACAGAACCGGTAGTAAAAAAGTTTGAAACCCACCACTGATATACATGGGTTTTTTTCCCCCAATCAATGAAGATATTGGAAACAATGCTCCAAACTTAAAAAGAATAGGACCAAGTGTGCGTGAGCAGCTATGAAAAGAAAGACCCAGCTTCAAAGTGGACTGGATTGAACTGTAACAGGAAAAAAATCCAGAAAACAGTTCCCCCAACCCAACCACATGGGAGAGTCATTCAGGCAGTAGCTCACAATGTTGCTGGCTGCTCCATTCTAATCCCTCCCCCCCTGGACCTAAGATCCAAAGCAGAGTATATGAAACTTGCCCCATACCTCCCAGTGAGCATACAGAAACACAAAGGGCAAATGATATCTATTCAGAGGTGATATTCAGCTGGTTCAGACCAGTTCTGGGGAACCGGTAGCGGAAATTTTGAGTAGTTTGGAGAACCGGCAAATACCACCTCTGGCTGGCCCCGCCCCCGATCTATTCGCTGCCTCCCAGCCTGCCAGCTGATCGGCTGGGTCTTCTTTTGTTGCCCTGTACAGGAGAATGGAGCTGGAAAGCAGGTGTGTGGGGTGTGGAGGGAATGGGGATTTTGCAGTATCGTTCCCCCAGGACTGGGGAGGGAATGGGGATTTTGTAGTATCCTTCCCCTGCCATGCCTACCAAGCCACACCACGCCTATCAAGCCATACCCACAGAACTGGTAATAAAAAAATTTGAATCCCACCAGTGTATCTATTCCTCTGATTAGAGATGTAGTTAGGGGCATACAGATACACACAGAGTCACACATTATTATTCCCTTACACAAAAGAAAATATAGACTCCTTTTTTGACCACTACTGATAAAGGATTGAAAAGAATTCCCTAAACCCTTTATTCTTTTTTTACTTTTAAGAAATAATTATTTCCTATAACAAAACAACCATTTACTTACCTATGCCCAAGATTATATGCTATGTGTCTAAGAAGAAGTAGAAAAAAGCAATTTTATTCCTAAATTCAAAAGAAGGTCACAGCATTTCCTTCTTATATTAAATTTGGTTTCTCTTCCTTTTCCTTTTTTCTGCTTTAATATAACAGAATGAAAACATAGAACAGTGGTAAACTGGAGAGGCGTAAAATTTTAGTGCTGTGTTTTACACTTGAAAAATACACATAGCTGGGTGAAGGAGTCATGTATCTAAAATTAACCTTGCTGCACCATCACTGTCTTTGAATATATCCTAGGGAATGATCTGGAGAGCTGTTTGAACCAGGCCACTGTCTTGCTTGCCCTAGCCTGCTCCTTCTATTCATAATTTACAATGCATTCCCCCTTTAGCTCATTCAACTACAGGCATCCTTGTAAAAACACACAAATCATTTGTACAGAATGCCAATAAGCCATGCATCATGACTGTAAACACAGCCGAGCCTAATATCAGCCACAGATCCCAATCATTGGGTGGAGGATGGGTTGTTAGCCAAGTCTTGAGAATCACAACTGGACTGCCTTGAAGAAAAAAAATCAAGGTAGAGTTATAGTTTGTGCTTCAAGAAAGTGATTTTCTCATATCTATCTATAATTGTCAAGTCTTGTAAGCAGTTTTGAAATGTACAAGGCACACAGAGTACTGTTAGCAGAGCAGCATCTTAAAAATTTGACTTCCAGCCAGTGGTGAAATCTGAATTTTTTTACTATCAGTTCTGTGGGCGTTGCTTGGTGGGCGTGGTGTGGCTTGGTGGGGGTGGCAGGGGAAGGATACGGCAAAAACTCCATTCCCACCCCACTCTAGGGGAAGGATACTGCAAAATCCCCATTCTCTCCCCATTCCTGGGGGAAGGATATTGCAAAATCTCCATTCCCACCCCACTCTGGACGCAGCCAGAGGTGGTATTTGCCGGTTCTCTGAATTGCTCAAAATTTCCACTGCCGGTTCTTCAGAACCTGTCAGAACTTGCTGGATTTCACCCCTGCTTCCAGTTCAAGCCTTCCTCGAGAATAGAGAGAATATTTATTTATTTATTTATAATGCAATTTTTATGCCGCCCTATCTCCAAGGACTCAGGGCGGCTCACAACGGCAGAGATACACCGTTCCTCATTAAAACAATATAAAATTAAAATTCCAATTTAAAACAATTTAAAATTCAATTAAGAAACAACCCCCCCACCACTCATCAGTCCAGGCTGCGGAACAACCAGGTCTTCAAATCGCGGCGGAACGAGCAAAGGTCAGGGGCCATCCAGAGCGCCAAAGGAAGTTGGTTCCAGAGGGTGGGTGCACCCACAGAGAAAGCTCTCCTCCTGGGGGTTGCCAGCTGACACTATCTGGCCGACGGCACCCTGAGGAGGCCCTATCTGTGGGAACGCACCGGGTGATTGGGGATTGTCGCTGGCTGCAGGGGGTCCGACAAATATCCCGGACCTAGGCCATGAAAGGCTACAAAGAATATAAAGAAGCCCACAGAGTTGTCTACAAAGATTGGTCAAAAACATCAAGATGTTAGGTGCACCTGTTTTTTATGTATATGACTGGCATCTGAATTTATGGATAATATACCATACCCTGCAGACATCTCTGGGCGACTCAGATGCTCATGTTTGGGATGATTTCCCAGCCTCATTTCCTCCCAAACCATGGGCTGGCCAATCTATTTAAAATTGAAAATGAAAAAGAAGGACTTCAAGCTTTCTCTTCCCTGTGCCATGGATTGTCTGAATGGGAGATCTTCCATTTTCCCACCGAAACTATTTTCATGCCAGAATATCTTGGGCCAGAATCAGTCTGCCAGAAAAGTGGACTGCTTTTGACATGCCCAAATGGGAAGCAGGACATCTTCAAGCTGTAGTAAGAAGCTGGGAGCGAGCCCATAAGAAACTCAGGCTTTGCTATCACTAGGTTATTTCCTAAATAAAACATTTCTTTCTTCAGTCAAGCATGAGCTTTCAGGATTTTCCATTTGTGGAGGGAAAAAAATATATTTTTGGTACACAGATCCTTTCCACTGAACAAACTACACACTAATCACCATTTTGTCTTTTCATCAGCTATGTTGCACAGTTTTATTTTATTCTGCTTGTGATCAAGTACAATTCCAGCGTAACATTCTAAGTATGTTATTTGGTAGACTGAGACTAGCAGAATTCCCATGTTCTTTAAACAGAATCATTCTTTCATTCCTGTTGTGGTTTCCGTTATGTGTGGGTGAAACGAGCACTGTGGAACAGGAAAGCTATGTACAGTATTAGCAGCTTGAGAGCCCTGAATGATTGGGAGCCAATCACGCTGTTAAGATCTACTGCTCCTCAGATATAGGAGAGTAAAGAAGTGAAGCTTCAGTTTCTTCAATACATAGAACAATCCATATACAGCAGTGGTGGGTTTTACTTACCTTTGCTACCGGTTCGCTCGCGCACGCATGCTCACTTTGCTTGTGCACACGCCACTTCTGTGCATGTGCAGAGGTATTTGATTACTTCCAGGAGGGTGGGCGGAACCTCCCGTCGCCGCTACTACCAGTTCTCCCGAACCAGTGCGAACCGGGAGCAACCCACCACTGATATACAGAATATATACATAAGATTGGAGAAGAGGGAATCAGCTGTACTGAAACACAGCAATCCCACTCCCATTCTTTCAGATCAATACAGGAGATCCTCAACTTATGACCACAATTAAGCCCAAACTTACCATTGCTAGACAAGACAGTTGTTAAGCGAGTTTAGCCCTATTTAACGACCTTTCTTGCCACGTTAAATGAGTCACTGCAGGTTTTTTAGTTAGCAACACGGTTGTTACGTGACTCTGGCTTCCCCATCGACTTGACTTGTCAGAAATTCGCAAAAGCTGATCACATGACCCTGGGTTATAAGTTCATGCCAGTTGTCAAGCATTCGAATTTTGATCATGTGACTGGGAGGGGGGGTCACATGCAATAGTCACAAGGATGGAAAATGGTCATAATTACTTTTTTCAGTGCTGTTGTAACTTTGAATAGTCAGTAAAGGAATGGTTGTAGATTGAGGACTACCTGTCATGCCAATCTTAGGGAGAAACCCATGTGATGTTTCTACCAAGCTAGAGAGATTGTTTGGTAGGAGTCCCATGTATGCATGTTTCAAGTACAGATACACCACAGTTTATCCAGGGACGGTTGTTTTACCTATATTTTCCATTAAAGCATCCAATCCCCATTCTCTGATTTCTCTGTGGATCAGGAACAAAACAGCAACCAAAGTATCCTAAATTTGTTCCTAAGCCATGATGGCATTTGGGAGTTAAAGTTTATCTAAGAGTTCTCTTGAGATATGATAGCAACGAACTACATGCAAACTTGGCAAGGCAAGAGGTGGAACCCAAGCCACAGCTGCCATCTCCAAGCCCATATATAGGCATTTATTTATGGAAATAAATGCGAAGTATCCCAGCTATGCTTGAACAGTCCTAGCTCAGAAATGCAGTAGTGATTATCCTGGGAATCTGTTCCAATCCTCTTCTGCCTGTACAGTAATTAAACATCTAGTTCAACAACAATGAAACGCTAGTATGAGAATCCAAATGGAAAATTTACATCTAGCAATATTGTCATCTCTACATTGGAGTCATTTACCTTTGGATCACACCAGGCACAAGATGTTGTGAGTCCCTCAATCTGTGAAGGATGTTTTTTTTTTCCAATGGCTGTTGCCATAAAGAAGCATTTCACTAGTAAAAAGGTAAAAGTTCCCCTCACACATATGTGCTAGTCGTTCCCGACTCTAGGGGGCGGTGCTCATCTCCGTTTCAAAGCCAAAGAGCCAGCGCTGTCCAAAGACTCCGTGGTCATGTGGCCAGCATGACTAAATGCCAAAGGCGCATGGAACGCTGTTACCTTCCCACCAAAGGTGGTCCCTGTTTTTCTATTTGCATTTTTTACGTGCTTTCGAACTGCTAGGTTGGCAGAAGCTGGGACAAGTAATGGGAGCTGTTATGTGGCACTAGGGATTCGAACCGCTGAATTGCCGACCTTTCAATCGACAAGCTCAGCATCTTAGCCACTGAGCACCACATCCCTTGCATTTCACTAGTAGAGGATAAATATTTCACTTTCAAATTTCGCAGCTTTAAGTACTGCAACAAGATGACTCCAGAGATTCTGTAAACAGCCTCATAACTATAGTCACCATATTTTCTTGGGGAAAAAAATAAAGGCAAACCTGAAAAAAGGACTAATCTGAAGACATACATACAGTAGAATCAGAGGGCCAGAGGAGACCTCGGAGGTCAAACCTGAGAAAATATTATGAAGAACTTACTTCTCTAGACTGGAGTATAACCAAGAATTTCTGCTATGAAATAAGATTAGCAAATAGTAAGGGTAGTAAATCGTAAAGCATTTTTAAAACAACATGAAAAAGATTGTACTTGATATATTATAAAAGAAGGGTGGTCTTTGATTGCACAACTGCTGCTGCCATCTTGACTTTTCACACACACAACCACACACACAAAGATGCCCTGACATTGGGCAAATACTAGAATGAACACCCTTATTATTTCTTTTCCCATTTCCTGCTCTTTTTCTGCTCTGTACCACAGCCCGTAAATTAAGCACACTGGTGAATACAGGCAATATTTGATGTATGTCCATAATTGAGCCTGCCTATCACAGTTGTAAAATCATGATGGTCGGAAAAGGGGTCAGTCATGTGACCAACTCGATTTTACAAACTTTTTTGCAGCAATTGATAAACAATTGCTTTGGCTGTTAAACAAATGCCATTGGGTGGCTGAAGTTTGGTTATGTGACTGCAGGGGAGGGGGCAACCATTGGAATGTTGAATCCAGCCAGGCAGGGGTGGACTTCAAAAATTTTAGCAAGGGGTTCTCTGTCCGGTTGCTGGGTGGGCGTGGCCGTGGCCATGGTGGGCGTGGCCTAGTCAGCCTCCTGCAGTACTATGGCAAGGGGGCATTTTTGCCCTCCCTGGGCTCCGGAGGCTTCCCTCGAGCCTCTGGGAAGACGAAAATCGTCTCCCCAGGCTCCAGAGGCCCTTTGGAGCCTCCAGAAAAGGCGTACTGGGAGTGCGGGAAGGCCGGAAACGGACCTGTTTCCAGCCTTCCCGATCTTCTGGTAGGCCCGTTTTTCACCCTCCCCGAGCTTCCAAACGCGCCCTGCACTTACCTGCATCCAAAATAGGCCATGTGGGGACTCCTGGGAGGGGTGGGGTGGGCAGGGCCAGCCAGGAGTGGGATTTGGGGGTTCTCCAAACTGCACAGAATCTTAGCTAGAGGTTCTCGCGAATCTCTGCGAACCCCCAGCAGCCCACCCCTGCAGCCAGGTCATAACTAGTCCCAGGGTAGGTCCACTTTGAATGGTCACTAAGAGACCAATCATAATTTGAGGACTACCTATACAGGGGTACTTACCTTTACTACCGGTTCACAACGGGATCGCGTGCACAGAAACTTCTGCGCATGCACAGATCACCGATGATGACATCTGGGGCAGTGGGCGGGACCTCCAGCCGGTTTTACTACTGGTTCTTGTGAACCGGTCTGAACCGGGAGCAACCCACAGCTGTACCTATATTGTAAAATTAAGTACTGAATCTTATGTAGTAAAAGTAAATTAGGAAGTGATTTTGATTATTTTTATTAAAAGGGGGGGGGAGCCTAAATAGATACATGCTGTTAGATTGATGTACAGCACGTCCCTTTATTTCATAACATTGGTCCAAAAATTCCCTGCAACTGATCTGATCTTTGCACTCAGGATCTAGAAACAGGGATCCAGATACGTCTCCTTGGTTAGCTGGTGATCTTCCCCCTTTATAGGGCAAATCTGATCTGCTAGCAAGTTTGGCTAAGCAGAGAAGAGCAAATATCATACAGACAGGCAGAGGTCTCTATTATTTTGGGACCTGAAAATTTAAAAAAAAATCATCCTGGGGAACAAAACAGAGGTCATAAAACACACATTATTTAAAGGGGTAAAAAAAGAAAAAGATGCAGCTGTTGAAGCAGTGATATCATTGTCTGAGTAACCGCAGGCTTACTTTCTTTGCGAACCTCGTGGAGAGCAGCATTCAGTTCTTCCATAAGGACAGGAGCCTCTTTGGCAATTTTCTCCCCTTTATCCAGCAAGTTCCAAGTAGCTTCTTCCACAGAAGCAAGAATTACACGAGCTCTTTTGGAACATCCTTTTCTCTTGCCAGAAGGATTCTGGGGGCAATTCATTAATGTGGTCACCTAAAACATAAAGGGAAGACCCACATCTTCATTTCTGCAGTTAAACATGTCGCCCTGGGTCTGTATCAAATAAAGAGGTGCTATCAAGGGTGAGTAAGCTCCAACTTAAGGACCACAACATGAGATGTCAGCATATAACAGTGACATATCCACATAGAATGAATGGAGGGTTATTTCAGAAATCAACATATCTTGCACTAAGCCATGCTTTGCTTAATCGTGTTCCTGGAGATTTCAAAATAAATCTTAGCAGAATAATAACAGAATTGGAAGGGACTTTAGAGATCTTCTTATCCAACACCCTGCTCAAGCAAGAGACCTTATTCCATTCTAGACAAGTGGCTGTCCAGTCTTTTCTTAAAAACCTCCAGTGATGGAGCACCCACAACTTCTAAAGGTAAGTGATTAGTTCCAGTGGTTAGTTGTTCCCACTGTTAGGAAGTTTCTCCTTAGTTCTAAGCTGCTTCTCTCTTTGATTATTTTCCATTCATTGTTTCTTGTCCTGCTTTCTGGTGTTTTGAAAAATAGGTTGACCCCCTCTTCTTTGTGGCAGCCCCTCAAATAGTGCAACATTACTGTCATGTCACCTCTAATCCTTCTTTTCACTAGACTAGACACCCAGTTCCTGCAACCATTCTTCATATGCTTTAGCCTACAGCCCCCTAATCACCTCTATTGCTCTCTTTCCAGAGTCTCTATATCTTTTTTATAATATGATGACCAAAATTGGATGCAGTATTCTAAGTATAGTCTTACTAAAGCTTTGAATCAGAATAGAGCTGGAAGAGACCTTGGAGAACTTCTAGACCAGCAGCCTGCTCAAGCAGGAGATCCTATACTATTTCAGACAAGTGACTGTCCAGTCTCTTCTTAAAAGCCTCCAGTGATGGAGCGCCCACAACGTCTGAAGGCAAGCTGTTCCATTGGTTAATTGTCCTCACTGTTAGGAAGTTTCTCCTCAATTGTAGGTTGCTTCTCTCCTTGATTAGTTTCCATCCTTTAATTTATAAATTGCTTTATAAAGTGGTACTACTTCATGTGATCTTGATTCTGTCCCACTGTTAATGCAACCTAGGATTCTGTTGGCTTTTTTGGCTCTGCCACACACTTCTGACTCATATTTTATTGTCCACTAGGACTCCAAGTTCCCTCTCACAATTGCTGCTATTGAGCCAGGTTTCACCTAATCTGTGCCTGTACATTGGATTTTTCTTTCCTAAGTGTAAAATCTTACTTTTCTCTACACTGAATTTCATTTTGTTAGATAGGCCCAGTGTTCAAGTCTATCAAGATCCATCTGGATCTTCAGCCTACTCTTCTGGAGTGTTGGGTATTCCTCTCAGTTTAGTGTCACCTGCAAATTTGATGAAATTCTCCTCTATTCTCTCATTTAAATCATTTATGAAGATGTTGATCCACATGGAATTCTAAGTCTTAAACCAGGGTTTCCCAAACATTTTACATCCTTTGTCCAGTGGTGGGTTTCGAATATTCTTACCACCGGTTTGCTTTCTGTGCATGCGTTTGGCCTTCTGTGCACGCGCTTTGCTTGCTGGTGCACCTTCCGTGCATGTGCCCAGCCTCAAAAATGTGCCTAAATAGGACGAAATAGAGCGGCAGTGGCGGCAGTGGTGGCGGTGGCGGTGGCGGTGGCGGTGGCGGTGGCGGTGGCGGTGGCGGTGGGTGGGCCCGCCCACAATCTCCGCTACCGGTTCACCCGAACCGATACGAACCAGCAGAATACCACCTCTGCCTTTCCTCCAAATTACTTATCAGAAAGTCCTTTTTACCCAATGCACTAGAACACTTTCAGTCACTTTAACTTTTCCTGTTGTAACTGGGTAAAGAGTACTTATGATTACCCAAAGAAAAAATAATTTTACCTGATTTGGGGAATTTACACAGTGTGGGGAAGCACTGTCTCAAACCATGGTTTCCAAACTCCAAACAGTCCAGCCAAATACTAAGGAGCTGCTTTATAGCTTTGTGTGATGTGTGAATGCAGCCAGGGTACAGGAAGAGGGAATTGTCCATAAATTATTCCACTGAATTAATGATGCAAGAGGTGGTGGCACCTGTGATCTATTTAAAGTTTAATTTTGATTCCCAAGACAACTTTAAAGTTATCCACTGATTATTAAAACCTTTTTCTCTGCTATGCTAAGTGAAAGGGAAATACAGTTTTTCATTTTAAGAGTCTCTTTTAATGAAACTACATTTTTTTAATATCCGAGGTGTGAGAACTGTTGGAGAGAAGTGAAATATTATTTTAATAAAATAGCACATTCACAACTGTCCTGAAATACAGAACAGGGAGTTATGGACATTTTCCTCCATAACCCTCATTATGTCTCACTTTTTAAAAACACTGCTGCTTTGTTTCAATGATGTAATTGCTGTTTAAAATTATGGGAGTTATCGAACAGCAACATGTAATTTATCATCGCATCGTTACAAGTTAGGATTCCCCTTTTACCTTGGAACCAATGGTGGTATTCAGCCGGTTCGTACCGGTTCTAGCAAACCGATAGTGAAGATTGCGGGTGGGCTCGCCCATCCACCCATCCGCCCCGGTGTAAAGACATCCTATTTAGCCACATTTTTGAGGCCAGGCACATGTGCGGAAGGCACGAGAGAGAGCAAAGTGCATGCGTTGAAGGCCAGGTTCATGCGTGGAAGGCATATGTGCAAAGCACGCATGGCATGCGCAGTGAACCGGTGGTAAGAATATGTGAAACCCACCGCTGCTTGTAACATGTGAAATTATATAATTAAAATATGTCAAGAGGATAAACATCCGTGCAAACTAGTTTTCTAATTCATCAGCATGTCAGAATAAAACAAAATTGAGGCTGAAAATAAATCAAGCTTTTTAAGTGTATGCTGAGAACTGCATAAGAAGATTGAAATGCTTTGGAAAGAAACGCATTTATAACAGCCAGAGGCATAATAAACATAGCAGTTCCTGCAAGGATTAAACTATATTTTAAAAATTATCCTATGGGAAAGGAATGCTGAATGCTCTATATTGGGAAGTTGCTGGCAAACAGATTAAAACAGCAGTTTTTGTAGTGGGTCAGGTGGTCTACCTCTGCAGATATAATGACTTTTAAAATGGCCTTATCTAAAGAAGAAAGAAGCCAGTTTCTTGGCAAAATGGATGGAAGACAGAAGGTTTTAAACACAATAAAAGTAACTATCAAGGGAAAATCTATTAAATTTCAGTGAAACATGAAATTATTCATGATTATTCATATTTTTGTGGGAAGTAATTTTAATAGAAATAACACAACATATAATAGGGTTTTTTTTAATAGTTCAAGCACTGTTTACAGCCAGGTACTCCAAAGTTACCAATAATCACCCCAAAGGTGGAAGTGACCAGCTAGTCGTTGTTGTCGTTCATACTATTTATTATTAATTAAAGTACTATTCAGGGGTGGGCTGCTGGGGGTTTGCAGGGGTTCAGGAGAACCTCTAGCTAAGATTCTGTGCAGTTCAGAGAACCCCTAAATCACACTCCTGGCTGGCCCCACCCACCCCGCCCTGCCCCTCCCAGGAATCCCCACACAGCCCATTTTGGATGCAGGTAAGTGCAGGACATGCGGTGGAGGCTCGGAGAGGGCAGAAAACAAGCCTACTGGAGGCTCAGTAGGCCTCCAGAACCTGGGGAGACCATTTCCACCCTCTAGTCGGGGCAGGCGGCCGACTAGGCCACACCCACCATGGCCATGTCCATCCAGCTACCTGGCAGAGAACCCCTTGCTAAAATTTTTGAAACCCACCCCGGTACTATTTCTGAAATTATTTTTGTATAATTAATTTGGGGGATTGATGAACACTTCATAAAGGAATTGGTGACCTGAAGTGTTTGGGGACTCCTGAGTTTAACTGATTAACAAATTTAACTTAATTGATTTTGATACAATCTATGAACAGCAAACCAAAATTATTCTTCCAGTCCTTGCTTAGGCCATAAAATGAAAACTAGTCCTTATTAACGTAATGTCCATGGAAGCATTGTGAATTCCAAATACAGAAAAGCCTGCCCACCATCTGCAGGGAGCAGGTTAAAAAGGCCAATATGGTAGCCACATACGTGCATTAAAGCCTATCAATTTTTTATATCCATCTAATGCAGTGTTTCCCAACCTTAGCAACCATTTAAGATATATGGACTTCAGCGCCCAGAATTCCCCAGCCAGCCACGGTCTAATGCAGGGGTGTCAAACTTGATTTCATTGAGGGCCACGTCAGGGTTGTGTTTGACCTCGGGGAGGCAGGGGACGTAGCCAGGGGGCATGGCCAGCTCAATGTCACTCATTGAGGCTCTGTTTTCAGCCACGATAGCCCTCCTGGGCTCCATTTTTGGCCATGCATGGTCCCCCTGAGCTCCCTTTTTGCTGGCAGAGGCACAGCAGGTTGATCCTTCGCTGTTTCCAGGGCAGGCCTGCAGGCCAGATCTAAGCACTCTGAGGGCCAGATTTGGCCCCCGGGCCTTGAGTTTAACACCCCTCGTCTAATGGTTGTAACATCAGATCAAACAAGCTCAAATTTAGTAACGTTTCACGTGAACCATTGTAGTTTGTAAATGATGGTTAAATTAGCTTCATATTATTATCATTATGACATTTCTTATAGTTTTAGATGCCACTTTATTACCTAGACCAGTGTTACTCAGATTTCAGAAACTTTTGAGAAGTGTGGATTTCAACTCCCAGAAAACATAGATTGCTCTTTTTGGATTTTACTCACGGATTCTAGTCTGGTTGTTTCATAGATGTAGTTTAATTTTGGGGGTTTTTTCACTGTCTCTTAAGATAGATTTATAAGTATTCACAGAGCACTCCTGGACACATTGCTTGTACCAGTCTAAAACTGTAATAAACCGACTGACTGATATTATTGTCAAGCATGAGTTCACATATCATCAATGGGAATGGGTACATGCCTAAAGATTCCTTTAACCAAAATTCTGTGTATGTTTTCTAAATTGTGCCAGATACCACATGAACCATACAAATAAAAAATGTTCCATGTTTCATTTCTCATTTCTCATCCCACAACCCACTTTCCTCTTGATGTGATCTACCTGAATTATGAGGGGTTCCAGCAACTTCTCCACGGTATGCGTCTGAATCTGTAGATTCTGAGGATCAATTTTAATTTTCATGTAAGGATCTGCTGCTGCCATTTTACCTGTAAGCTAAAGATAGTTTATTTTATAGTAGTGCTAGACAACTCGTTGTTTCAGACATATTTCCTTACCAGATTCCTCATATGCTTTCAGCAAAGACAGAGCTTCTAATGAACTTCACTGAAAACGTTCTTAAAACTTCAGGGAAATATTTGAGAGATGTTATGTGCCTTGAATTGTACAGCACAGTCAAGCATCAGCAGTTGACCAGGGGATATGCTTTATGACATTTTGTATTAGGTCAGAAAATGCTTTATGATAATTTTAGGGGGATAAGTACAAATTTTTTCATATTGCCAAATTTATTAGCATCCTCTGAAACTTGAAGAAGGCAATAACCATAAAAAATTAACAATGGCTGATGTTTGTGGGCCATCGATGCATATGCCTCTGCACAGGAAGATGAAAGACCAATTCCATCCTCATTCAATGGGAACTTAAAAGAATAATCTATTTTAGGACTGCTGTATGATTTCAAACAATACAAAATAATCAATTTGAAGTCACTCTGTATAGATCAGTGTTTTTCAAGCTTGGCAACTTTAAGAGATGTGGACTCCCAGAATTCCCCTGCCAGCATTCCCCAGAATATAGATCACTATTTGTTCTAAGATTGTTCCCAGGTTGTTGTTGGTTTTTTTCCTTAAACAGCTGTCAAAATATAACATTCGTGCAAAAGTAGAATCAAAACTGGGACTACATCATGTCTGATTTCTTCACTGCAGTTTTTAAAATCTGCAATAACGCATAAAGTAGCATGATTCAATTTCCACTACCCATACTTACCCAGTCTGCCTACTCAGGTCAAGGATCATTTCAATTGCAGTCTTTGGTTTGCAGAAGTTCCCCTCCCTTCTCTTTATTACATTGTTGTAACAAATTCGAATTATTTTATACAGCAATACAAGTCTCTTTCCCTTTCCCTTTTCATGGTTAACTTTTCATGGTTAAGCATGGTTTAGTATCAACATGGTTGAAGTCAATGACTGTGAAGAACAAAGGTGCCTAAAATTTATTGAAAAGAGAAGGAAACCACAGACAATTCTTTAGAACAGAACCGACTGCTCACAGCTCCAACAATTCATAGCCGGTTGGGAATTCAGGGGCTTGTAAGCAGGGGTGAAATCCAGCAGGTTCTGACAGGTTCTGGAGAACTGGTAGCGGAAATTTTGAGTAGTTCGGAGAACCGGTAAATACCACCTCTGACTGGCCCTGCCCCCATCTATTCTCTGCCTCCCGAGTCCCAGCTGATTGGGAGGAAATGGGGATTTTGCAATATCCTTCTCCTGCCACGCCTACCAAGCCACGCCCACCAAGCCAGACCATTTCACCACTGCTTGTAAGTCCTCAGGACTGGAAGGCACCAGATTGGAGAAAGTTTACATAGACTAAATGGCAAGAAGATTAACAATTAATGTGAATGATAAATTCACACTTCTCTTGCAATGATGCGCAATATTAGTGTTGGACATCAAAATAAAAAACACTCTGCAAGACTTCAAGTATGTTTTTTTTCCTATGGCCAACATAAGTATGAGGTGAATGTGCACAAAAAGCCAAATCAGAATCTATTTGCTACTTCCAAAAGAGTAAATATCTATCTGACGATGAGCTGGTAAGAGACTGGCCTCCTACAAGTTAGTTTCAGCACTTATTTAAATTACCAGATACTCAGGCAGCCCAGTGGTGAAATTCATTTTTTTTTTACTACCAGTTCTGTGGGCGTGGCTTGGTGGGTGTGGTGTGGCTTGGTGGGCGTGGCTTGGTGGGTGTGGCAGAGGAAGGATACTGCAAAATCTCCATTCCCTCCCCACTCCAGGGGAAGGATACTGCAAAATCTCCATTCCCACCCCATTCTGGGGCCAGCCAGAGGTGGTATTTGCCGGTTCTCCGAACTACTCAAAATTTCTGCTACCGGTTCTCCAGAACCTGTCAGAACCTGCTGGATTTCACCGCTGATGCAGCCTTTATGGAAACTCAACTAAGTTGTCAGCCTTCCAAGAGATAGAAGAAATAAAACCATTAACCTGCTCAATTTAACTATCATTTATTTATCATTATAGGAAGGACTGAATTGGCCTTGAAACGTATAACCACTTTTATAAAAGCCATTTGGAGCATTTTCCCTGTGAAATTTTGAAAAGACATTTTTTCCAGGTTAGCTTACACAGCGTCTCTTAGCTCTTCCTCAGATTCTCCCTTGCACAACTATACTTAATCTATTCCTTTCCTTGATCGTATATTATGACTGTATATCCTACAGTACAGTCGTATTGACACACCTACTCTTTACTTTCCTAAGTTGAATCAATACATTGGGAATCCAATAATTTACGGTCTGTTCCACACTTTGCATCTTGAAGCGTCCTAGCTGGCCAAGTTGATTACATTTCTCCATCCTCGGCTTCCTGTTAGGTTGATCCCAACATTTTCCATCCGATGCTATCCAGATAAGCACTGTGTGTTGTGTTGCTTTGAGCGAGTCTCTCCATAAAATTATTTTAACCAATCTCTTTACATTACTGCATTTACTAAATCCACATCTTGTCGTTCCGGATTCCAACATTTCTACAACTTTTGCATTTTAATAATTCATTACTAATGACTTGTTAGTTGCCTTTAGCAGTTTTTCCAATTTCCATAGAATTCTCATGTCTTTCACCATTGCATCTGTAATGAATGCATATACGCGTATAACATGATGCTATTAGTTGGTGTGCACAGATATATATTACTCTGTCATTTATAGGGTTATATCTGAGTATTATGGGGTTGTAGTTCTTCAGATCTGAAGCTGGAAATATGCTTTGAAGCAGGGATATGCCAGTACCTATATCATTATCTATTGTGATCTCCTAAAAGCAGCTTTGTCTCTTCTTGGGATATCACAAAAGCCACATGATCTAAAGAAAGTACGTCTTGGAGCTGTGGTGGCACCAGCAGTGTACCCACGCTCCTTTCAAAGCACATTCTCACACCCTGCAGCACTATTTACTAAATACTTCCTTCAGACTGCCTAACTACAGTCCGAAAGAAAGACACAGTTTCTGTATAGAGCTATTGACAGGTATAATATGTGCTCCCATGCCCTTTTTCAGCTTCTCATCTGAAGGGTTGCCCATCATAAACTTAAAGATAACCTTCCTTAATATTATTTTTTTAATTCATTTATTTATTCAATTTCTATAACTGCCCATCTCAGCCAAGTGACTCAGGACGGGTTACAATTCTAAAATTATAAAATAGTTTAAACAATTTAAAATAATAACAGCAAAAAATAAATACATACAGCAGCCGAAATAGTTAAGCAACTCACAGCAAAGCCCAAAAAAACTCAGGACCCTTAACATATTCCAAGCCCAATGCCCAGGTACACAGTCAAGTTTTTAAAATCTTACAAAAAGCCAACAGGGTTGGGGCCATTCTAATCTCCAATGGGAAGATTTCTCACAGCTACTGCAGAAAAGGTCCATCTTCTATTTCCCATCCTCTGCTTCCTGTTAGGTTGATCCCAATATTTTCCATCTGATGCTATCCAGATAAGCACTGTGTTTGTATTGCTTCAAGCAGGTCTCTCCATAAAAAATTATTTTAACCAAGCTCCTACATTACTACATTTACTAAATCCATACCTTGCTGTTCCGGATTCCAACATTTCTACAACTTTTTCATTTTAATAATTCATCCTATTTCCCACCATTCAACACTCTTTGGTTGACAGATCTGCAGTTTGTCCAATCTGTTGGATCAAACTGGATGGGTAGGGACTGTTGGAAAAAAATGCTTTCAAAAGGCTCTGACGATCCCAGCTGAGTTGCCTGATCAGTAGAGGCATTTTTTCTTTTAAAAGCCTCTGACGAACCAAGCTGAGTTGCCTGATCGTCAGAGGCATTTAAAAGAAAAAAAGCCACTGCTGATCAGGCAACACAGCTGGGATCGTCAGAGCCTTTTGAAAGCATTTTTTCTACAACCTCTTCATTGAAGAGGTTGTAGAAAAAATAGTTTTAAAAGTTTTAAAAAATGGCCACGCCTACCCAGGCACATTAACCCCACCAAGCCACACCCACAGAACCAGTACTAACAAATTTTAGATTTCACTACTGGGCCAGGGCCATCTGGGAGTTATGCGCAGACTCCAGAGCCTCCAGAGTCGGACATCAGAGAGGCAGATGAATAGGAGGAGCCTGTTCCTAGTGCACCCATGCGCAGAGCTGCCAGAAGGCAAGAACAGTTAAAACAAAAGGGACGACTCAGGAGTAAGGCCTGGAGATGATTGGCCCCTCCCATAAGGCTTAAAAGAGGAGCAAAGGCACATGAGCCCTTTGCAGGAAAGCAACGTTGTTAATTCTATTCCCAGTTGGCACCTCTGTTTGATTTTGGATTCCATGTGGCTTTGCCAAATTGGTCTTTGGCAGCATGTCAAGGGAGATAAAGGTTGGTGATTATCCCAAAGGACTTCTCCAGAAGGATTTTTTACAATTAATTGGGACTCAGCTATGAATGAACATAATTCACAGCTGTTGCAATAAAAGAGGTTTTGGGGACTACTCATGTGTTTTAATGACTCAGGAAGCCTAGGTCACAACACTCCCAAACTGCTGGCATGTTTCCTCTTTACACTGGGTAGACAGGGCCAAAGCCATGCTGGCCCAATGTTTCTTCTTCACATTTGGTAGACCGGGCCAAAGCCACACTGGCCTGATGTTTCTTCTTCACATTGGCTACACCGGCCAAAGCAATGTGGGTAGACCAGGTCAAAGCGACACAGGTAGACCAGGCTGAAGTGACACGGGCCAGCCCCTTATATTTTCCAGGACGGAGGGTCAGATCCAACCACAGGTGTTTGACACCCCTGCTGTAGGTGAACTTCAGTATTATGCCCTCCAAGGAGGAACTGAGTCACTCAAAACAAGGTCACTGGGTGACTATCAGTGAACACCATAATTATATTTCGCCACCTTTACCACTACAAAGTAGACCCCAATAGCAGCTCTCGCTTATGTCCAACAATCTTCACTTTTGGTTTTCCACCAATAATACTCTAAGATCCACCATCTTGACTTGTTGACCATATCTGATGGGCACCTCTCGTCATTGGCGTACCATCTAACGCCTTAAAATGATTGATACATCTTTTTATATTGAATAAAAAAGTGAAGTTTTCATTATGACTTTGCATCAGATTTAATACAGGCTAATAAAACCCTAAGAACTGCGGTGGTGCAGTGGTTAGAATGCAATATTGCAGGCTACTTCTGCTGACTGCTGGCTGACTGCAATTTGGCAGATCGAATCTCACCAGGCTCAAGGTTGACTCAGCCTTCCATCCTTCCGAGATGGGTAAAATGAGGACCCAGATTGCTCGGGGCAATATGCTGACTTTGTAAACCGCTTAGAGAGGGCTATAAAAGCACTATGAAGCGGTATATAAGTCTAAGTGCTATTGCTATTGCTAATGCCTTAATAAAAAGATCAACGTTAATCAACTTTATATCAGGCCCAAGGAGATGGATCTATCAGGCTACCCATGGAGTCTGAGATGATGGCTCTCATTTCACACCTTTCCATGTTTTACAAGTTATAGCTACAGATATGTGGTATGATTTGTCAGCCTGAACATAGTCCAGTTCTATATATTTACAAGCAATTACACATAGAATTGCAACTTTTGTCCAGCAATTTCACATTATTGTCAGCATTATCCCCTGCTTCTTACAAACAAGTTATTTAGAAAGGTCCCAGAAGCAGCACAAGTGGCACAAACAAAGACATTTGCAACTGCCCCATTTAGTTCTTTCGATTACAGAAAATTGTCCTAGCACAGAAATACAAATATACATGAATCGAAGAACACGTTTCTGTACTCAGGTTGTTTTTTAAAAAAGACAATTATTATTTTGGTTCATTGCTAATAAGTCTCTCAATAGAATTAGAACTATTTTTCACCTACTTTAATACAAAACAATGTACAAAACTACTTTGTTTTCCATTCTGAATAATGAATAAGCCAATAAAAAAGAGCATTTCCGTAGTTAAAGCTTTTTTTAAAAAAAAAAACTTAAACAGGTGTATCTTTCACAAAGCTATTACAATGCCCGTTGCCTAAATACCAATTAAAACAACAAAAAGTAACTTGTTTCAGTCACAACATTCAATACATTTTAATTTGGGCTGCTTCGTTTGTTTTTTGTTTATTCATTTATTTTGCTCAAAGATGCTAATAGTCGATCACTCACCTGTCTCAGGGCGCAAGCCGATTCAATATTCAAATACCCAGCCGATGCCAAGATAGTTCTTCTACGGCTTGGAAGTAGTGCAAACTTATTATAGCTGACTTCTTGGCTTATCATATATCTGCAGACAGAAAGCGGGAGCAAAGACTCCAGAGTATTTCAGGACATAGTGGCTGCTGGGGAGGGGGGGAGGTTGCGTGGGAGGATGGGCAATCCTTAAAGTTACACAAGCTAATATAAACTTAGTCAGGAATAACTCTGCAGTAATCATGCAAAACTTTCTTCTTGTTTACATGGAAGAGAGGAAACCTATCGAGATGAAAGAGGTTTTGGTGGGCCAGAAAAAGATCTCTGTTTTCTCCTTTCTTCCCTCCTACAATATGGCATTGAGCCAGTCTTGGAAGGACAGTGCATGGACTCATAGAGTTTCCACCCACTGCCTTGGGAATAAAATGTTCTCCCATCCCACTGCAGGCTCATAAGGGATATTTTGTTGTTTCCCCCAATTATAAACAGAAGCATGAATGTATCAAACAATATCCAATTGCAAGAGTGTGTGTGTGTGTGTGTTATTGAAGAAGTTTATCATTACCCCACTCTGTGAGATGCCTAGAACATTTCCACTCCCTTGTTGGTAGAAGGCTTGGAGACATATAGTCACAGCCACTGGAATAGCCATAGACCTGTGACGGCAAATCTATGGCACACGTATGGCATTCCTAAGAGGTCTGTAAGGGGCATGCATAAGCGCACCAGTGTGCCTACCATTCCTGTCCTAATGTTTTCTTTTATTCGTTTCCTTTTCATGTATTTATAATTATGTTTACACTTGCATCTGTCATAAAATACATGCTTGATAAAATTAAATTAAATTAAATTAAATTAAATTAAATTAAATTAAATTATAAATAAAATAAAATAAAATAAAATAAAATAAAATAAAATAATAAAATAAAATAAAATAAAATAAAATAAAATAAAATAAAATAAAATAAAATAAAATAAAATAACGGCCCGCACACGTATGGTATATGGCCTGCGAGCCGTCATCCCAGTTCAGCTCTGCCGAGCATGCATGCATGCCTCCCTCTGGCCACCTGGTCATTGGGTCTCTACCGTGCATGCACGGGGGCATGGTGCATGCAGGGGGTGTGCCCATGCATGGGGTGGGGTGCAGGGGGGCGTGTACGCATTGCATTTTGAGGATTCGGGCACACGCGCATTTGCATGCGCACACACCACTTTGGGCACTCGGTCCAGAAAAGGTTAGCCATCACTGCCATAGACAGAGGGGGAAAAGGGGCTTGGGGGGGTTGTTAACTTCCTGCCCCTAGAATTCTTCCCACATGTGCATTAAATCTATTTTATTACACCTCTGAATTAATCAGTGGAATGGCTTGCCTCCTGAAGCTGGAGGAGCTCCGTCATTGAAGGTTTTTAAGAAAAGGTTGGACAGCAATTTGTCCGGAATGGTATATATCCTGCTAGAGCAGAGGGTTGGACTAGAAGACTTTTAAGGTCTCTCCCAACTCTGTTATTCTATGTTATTTCTCAGGGTAGAAATGGAAAACAACTCCAGCTCTAGGCAAGACAAAGGGACACCAGGGCATTCCTGGCAGGTAAGTGAGGTATTATTGTTGTTAGCCTTTACTCAGCTAAGCTGGCAGTACCCAGCCAACAATGGCTGGTCTCCAGTGCTAACCCTGGTCAGATTTGGTTAGCACTTGAACAGGACACCACCAGGAAATCCCAAGGCTGAAGGCTACTCTGTAAAGTTAAAAAGAAGAGAAAATCTGGAAGACAGTAATTACAAACCACTTCCACTGCCACACACACACACACACACACACACACCCAAAAAAACAATCCTAACTCAAGAAAAACTACATTTTTACTCATGTATTCCTATATATCAATTAATTTCAATACATCTCTAGAAATAATATTTGTTATTCTCTTTACCTGCTACTGAGATATTCTATAAGTCATACAAGTAATCCTCAGTTAATGACAGCAATGGGGATTGGAATTGTTGTTGCTAAGTGAGAGTCATAAAGTATGATGCCAGGTAACTGCACCATTTGGTAACAGCAATTCTGCCATTTCTGGTTCCTGTCCTTAAGTGAAATCTGTGTTGTCATTAAGTGAGGGCCTCACACAGTCACCAACCTCCCCATTGATTTGCTTGAGGGAAGCTGGCATAGAAAGTTGCAAATGGGGATTGCGCAACTGCAAAGAGGTTGCAATGGCCACAACTTTGAGGACTGTTCATAAATACCACTTGTTCAACATTGTTGCAGGTTTAAACAGTCACTGTATGAGTGGTTCTTAACCACATAAATGACCCTGTATTTTTAATCTAATACTCTATCATAAGTGTACAAGTAGTCCTGTACTTATAACTGGTTTAATTTATTTCTGGTTTTCAACAACAAAAAATGCCCATTGCAGACAATGGATTTGCTTAATGACTGCTGTATTCACTTAATGACCACTGCCAAATAGATCATAAATTGGGCCAGTCATGTGATGATCTGCTAAACAGCTGGCACAACCTTTGACCATAATTGTGGGCTCAATTGCGCTTATAAGTCAAGGACTACCTATAGAGCCATTTAGATTGCAGAAGCCTGGTTCAGTCTTAGAATTTTTACTGAACTAGATCTTCAATGGTTAGTATAAGCATCACCATTCTACTGAACGGCTGCTTTGTAGCTCATCTCAATTGCGCAGCACAGCTGATTTCCATCCCCCCTCGCTGTTCTACTTACCATTGCTGACTTGGAAGGTAAGCAGCTGAACTTCTAAGTACTCCATTTTTAGCGCAAGCGCCTTAGGCACCGGTGTACACAAAGTGTGCATGCACTTTGTGCACGCTCACTGAATCGGTTGTTAAACCGGCAGCATCCCGCCACTGCTTACAAGGCTGCTATTTCCTTCTCCAGTGGTTCACATTTAGTCTGATCCCTCATCTACGTCTGTCTGTCTGTCAGTCTGTCTGTTTGTCTATTTGTCTGTCTGTTTATCAACATGTGTGACTATTCTCAGAGATCAGGGCTCCCTAGACAAGCCATTTTACAACTACCAGGTAACATGCTCCATCAACTGGGTAATTTTTTTATACTATAATTTAATTGGCTCAATGCTTTGATAAATATATATCACACAAGTATTTTTTTAAAAAAGTATTCCAGCTAAAATTACATACTCATCATGCTCTGGTGGTAGCTGTGGTCACTTGGTATTTTGCCAGAAATACTTTGCAAAGATTTTGCCCCGGCATAACTTTTTTCCACACAAGCATCTGCCATTAGGGCTGGTAGTTTTCTGAGGATTAAGAAAGATTTAATATGGCAGGAAGGGGGACGCAAGGAAGCATCCAATTAATCATAAGCACCTGTTGGCATTAGACCATGGCATGATAATACTTACTGTGTATCCAAATGAGGCTTGACATAATTTGGGGTTGGAGTAGACTCCTGACAATCTCACCGGTAGGTGAGGAAACAAATGTGTCATTGAACAAATCTAACCAGAATTCTCACTAGAGGCACAAATGATCAGATTTGAATTACTGTATTTTAGATTTGTTGTGTGAAGACCTGGCTCTCTGAAGAAGGCTCTAATGCTGCCAAAGTGGAAGGAAAGAGAAAGTTGACCAGCAGCAAGGTAGATAAATTCAATTAAAGCAGCAATGGGAGTGTCATTAGAGGACATGAAGGGTCATGCTGGACACAAATCATCCTGGAGAAGGTCTGTCTATGTGATTGCTAAGAGTTGGCACTGGAAATAGGTAGATTTACTGCTTCCTTTTATATACGGATGATGCAGCCAAATTCACTTCTTTGACTAAAGACAGCTTTGAGATCAACCACAGGTAGTCCTTGACTTACAACCATAACTGAACCCAAAATTTCTGTTGCTAAGCAAGACAATTGTTAAGTGAATCACTGAAGCTGTTAAACTAGTAAGATGATTGTTAAGCGAATCTGAATTCCCCATTGACTTTGCTTGTCAGAAGGTTACAAAACGTGATCACATGTCCCTCAGACATGGCAACTGTCACAAATATGAGTCAGTTGCCAAGCATCTGAATTTTGATCACATGACCATGGGGATGCTGCAATGGTCATAAGTGTGAAAAAGGGTCATAAGTCACTTTTTTCGGTACTCTGGTAACTTCGAGTGGTCACTAAATGAACTGTCATAAGTCAAGTATTTATTATATAAATAGTGACCTGGTCATGAACCACCCAAAAGCAAAATTTATGTTCTTGTCAAGACATAAATATGGATGGCAATTTAATGGAAATGTTATTGAACAGATTAGGGCCTTCAAATCAGTGGTGGGTTGCTCCCAGTTCTCTCCGGTTCTTGCGAACCAGTAGTAAAAGTGGCAGGAGGTTCCACCCCTCGCCCTGATGTCATATTTTGCAATCTGTGCATGCGCAGAACCTTCTGCGCATGCGCAGAAGAGTGCACACTCCCATTGCGAACCATTAGTAAAGGTAAGTAGAACCCACCCCTGCTTCAAATATCAGAACTATTTCCTATGCTACAGTAACATTGGTTAATTAATGGCCAACAACTGTTTGTTCACCCTTAATGACCACATAGATCAGGGGTGTCAAACTCACGTCGTCACAGCATCATGACATGATATACCGGGACCTTTTTCCCCTTCACCAAACTGGGCATGGGCGTGGGCGTGGCCAGCATGTGATACACCTGGCCCGCGGGCTGCGAGTTTGACAGCCCTAACATAAAAAGACCTTTTCTTTTTATAAGGTGACCAATTTTTAGTTTTTTTTCAATCTACCCAATAAGGAAAGAACAGTGGTACCTTTAGAATCCAGGCTGCAGTAGGACTCTGTGTACATTTCTCAGAGAAGGGGGCAGTGGTGGGATTCAGCCAGTTCGCACCACTTCGGGAGAACCAGTTGTTAACTTTCTGAGCAGTTTGGCAAACTGGTTGTTGGAAGAAATCATTAGGATAGAGAACCGGGTGTTAAATTACTTGAATCCCATCACTGGGCGTGGGGGTGGGGGGGTGTCCTGTCCTCCGTCCTCCCCGTGGCCCATTTTTGTTGCCAGGAGGGTGCAAGAGGCCGAGTGCTGCCTGTCACACACCCTGGCCACGCCCACCCTGGCCACGCCCACCCAGCCGGTCATTAAGGCAGAGAACCGGTTGTTAAATTATTTGAATCCCACCACTGGAAGGGGGCTATCCTGTTTCATTGCACAGATGTGGATGCCATCAAGAGTCAGAGTTCATGAGAATGTGACTACTAGCGATGGTCTCATTGGCTGCTGGTAGCATTCCAATTCAACGCCTCTTCCTGTTGTAACTGCCACTTTGAACAGTTACTGGCCAATGTGAAAAAAATATCTTTCTGGACTTTGGAGCTAGGCCAAAGCAATGCTGGGACAGTTGGAAAAGGATTAGCTTGGGATCGAGGAATATGAACAGGACTGAAGCCAAAATGCAGGTTAGAACTGTACAATTCACATTAAAATGTACTATTTTCGCTCCATTAGCCAAAACGTTTTTGCAAAGCAGACTAACCCCCCAATGGTTTTTATTATTCATACATGTGGAATTATTTCTGTACTGTGAAAACGTTAAATGCCCTCCATCACCTTCTGCCTCTGTCTTACAGGGCCTATTTTTCCTTTCTAACCAAGATTGTTTAACATATTTAACATTTCTTAATTTCCAGCCTCTAGCTAAATTTATTCCAATATCTGGCCTTCCCTTTTCAAAATGCCAAGAGTTTGACAAGAAAAGGATTGCAAGATTGGGGAGGATTGTGGCTTAAAAGGAACACCTACCTAAACATCCCAATCTTTATCTGACAGCATGGTCATATTTTTGTAAGAATGTTATTGATATCAAGATGAAATTAAGAAAAACACTTTATATGCTAAATTTGTACCTGGCAACTAGCTGTTAAAAGCACTGGAACCTTCCAGCCAAAAAGTGTGTGTGTGCAACTTGTGAGGCATGGAACTGAAGGAACTGTCTTGTTCCCTAAATGTGAGTGAGAAAACACTTTTACCCTTAAAGGTTTTATCTGCCCAAAAATATGAATCACCACATAATTCAGGCAAAGCAAAAAACATTTATTAAGGGGAGGTCAATCTTTACACAGGATACATAAACAAAGAATACATACAATACATTTGATATATGTGATGCATCCAAAGGTAACAGATCAAATGATACACAATATCAATTAGATGTGAGAATTAAACAATAGAAAATATTGATCCTATATATAACATTCCACAAGTGGCAAATTTATGTGTGGTGTCACCTTCTTTCCCAGTCAAGTCTGCATTTTTCTTAATATATTTGCAAGTGTGTTCAAGGACTTCCAGATTATATTCTCTATTGTTTAGTTACTAAAAAGGCTGTTTTTGCACATAAAAAACAAAAAGAAATGGTTTAGAACTAAAAGGAAAACATGATCTCCTGACCTTCATAAGGAGAGATGGATGACATGCTAAAATATTAGTATCATCTTTATTTAAAAGCTAATAACGAAGCCTAAAATTCCAGGTAACAGTAACAATTATTTTTTTTCAATAATCTATTGAAAGTAGATCTATTGAAAGTATTTTAAAGTAGATTGCTCTTTTAAAAAAAGAGGCCTCTGAATCTCTAACAGTCACATGCCACTCAGGTATATATATATATAAGTGAGAATGATTACTTCCAGGTCAAAACATTTCAGTTCTTAATTTCTACAGGTCATATTGCTATAAAGCCACATAAGTGTGCAAACACACCCCTTCTTGCTTTCTAGTTTAAATATTTGCTTTTTTTAAGGATTAATCAAGGATCACTGGCTATTTTTTCCCCTTTACTGCAGACCATAATTAGACAGACATTGGAGGGATTCTTTGGCTGTGATATCTCAGCTCCTTGAATTTTAAAGATAATACTAAATGTGTGTATTATTTTCTCAACACTCATGGTTGTTAAGATATGTAGGTTTGCATTAGCAGAAATTGAGTCACTTTTCTATAGAAAAAATGTAGGAAATGTTGTTTAAAATGTGAATACAAATGAAAATGTTTTGGTAACTACTGTTTTGGTATATCATTTAAGATTGATTTTTCATGTAAAGGTTTTGAGATGTAGGATAGCCAAATTTTTAAAAATCCATACATTTCTCCCTCACCAGTAAAAATTCAGTAACAGAACATAAATATTTGTTACCTTTTCACAATAATCAAATTCTATCACTTTGCTATATTTTTAACCAAATAAGAATGGTGTTCATATGCTGAGCAATTTCTAACTGCTAGGACAGTGATGGCTAACCTTTTTGCCATCGCGTGCCAAAAGCGGGGGGAGCGTGGTGAGGTCACACGCACACGTGCCCACATCCATAATTCTATGCGCCGTGCTCCCCCCGCTTTTGGCACGTGATGGCCCAGTGGGCCCAGTAGGCCTGTTTTTTTTGCTCTCCCCAGGTTCCAGAGCCTTTCTAGAAACCTGGGGAGGGCAAAAACAGCCTTCCCCACACCCCCAGAGGCCTTCCGGAAGCCGGAAACAGTGTGTTTCCTAACTTCTGGTGGGCCCAGAAGGCCCGAAAATCAGCTGGCTGACGCACGCATACGTGCCGGAGCTGAGCTCGCGTGCCCACCGATATGGCTCCGCGTGCCACCTGTGGCACCCGTGCCATAGGTTCGCCATCACAGTGCTAGGAAATGTAATTTAGCAACCTTAGAGGACAAACAGGATCTGCATCTTAGAGATGAATTTTGGAGAAGGCAACATCTGGTGACTCTCTCTGGACTGTAGGCCTACAATAGTCTGATCCATAAACTAACTAAACATAGTTTAGCCTAGCAAATTATGCAAACTAGCCTATGTAACTAACTGGTCTCAGTAAGTTGTGCAAACTCAACATTTGTGAGACAGATATACCTACAGGTAATAAATGGGAAAGAGAAATTAATCCTAATCATCAAAATAAAACAACTGGATCTGATTAATGATTCTTAATGGTACTACTATCTGATAGAGCAGCCATTAGGGCAGAGGTCTTCAAACTTGGCAGCTTTAAGACTTGTGGACTTCAACTCCCAGAATTCTCTAGCCAGCTGGCTGGTATTAGGGAATGAAGAACAGAACCAATTGCTCCTATTATACACAAAAAAAGTATCTGGTTTTTCTGAATAGACATGGAAAGTTTAGATAATTCCTACCACCACTTTAAGATCCCCCCTCCCCTTGAGAGAATTAATGGTTTGGTCCACATTACTACAAAGGTAAGCTAATTGATCTGAAATTAATTTAATTTGTAGAAGTTAATTTCTCTCCTATTTTTCCTTTGCTACTATTCTGATTTTCCTGCTTTACCCTTCAAGAAGTTTTCTTTCTGCTTTCCTTTGAAAATGCTACATCTTTGAGATGAAAGTGCCCTCTACTGTCTGAAGCTCCCTGTTCAGGTAGGCCAATGTTTATAATTAAAACATTGCCATATTTTTTTTATTCAAATTGTGTTTATAGAAATATAGTGCATGACGATATTCATAAAACAAAGTTATGACACCATCCATGGAGTATGCTAGTCAGAAGGTGGTTATTTGTTGCTTAGTATTTAGGAGGTTGTGATTGTAAACTGTGGTTTCACGTGGTGTAAACCCAGCCAACTGGGGTTTATTCATTAAACTATGGAGCAATAAATCATCCCTCACTGTGTTATTGGGATGCAGTTAATTAACATCTCAATAGTCTTCAGGTTTCTTGGTACTTTCTAATCTAAGTCTATTATGGAGCCACACTTCAAAGTTCCTTTAGTGAAGAATAGTAGCTCTGAGACCAGTAATGAAATGTATTGTGACTTCCTCTGGCTATAATTCTGATGCTTAGCTAATATGCAAGTATGCAGGAGGTTGAATGTTTGTACAACTTGAACAGGCCCCTTTTGTGCATGCAATCAACCATGTGTGTGGGAACTAGCCTGAGTGAGGCTAATATCTTCCATACGATGAAACCAATTTTCCTCCTCTGTGTGTTCACAGGAACTTAAGAGTCATCGTCAAGAGGTTAAAACCCACTCATGCCACATATAATTTAATCAGCTGAAATAAGTGTATGCAACAGACATACAGTAGTACCTCAGCACCAGGGGTGAAATGTTCCCGGTTCGGACCGGATCGCCTGATCCGGTAGCGATGGCAGTGGGTGGTTCGGAGAACAGGTAGCAAAAATCCCTGCCCGCCCCCCATGCCCAGCTGAGCCATGTGATCATCAGAGGCTCTTTTTTATTTTTAAAAGCATTTTTTTCTACAACCTCTTTGGCAGAAAAAATTCTTTTAAAAGTAAAAAAAAAAAAGCCTCTGATGATCGTGCGGCTCAGCTGGGATTGTCAGAGGCTTTTAAAAGCATTTTATTTTACAACCTCTTCGGCAGAAGAGATTGTAGAAAAAATGTTTTTAAAAGAAAAAAAAGCCTCTGCTGATCAGGCAACTCAGCTGGGATCGTCAGAGGCTTTTAAAACCATTTTTTACAACCTCTTCAGCCGAAGAGGTTGTAGAAAAAATGGTTTAAAATGTTTTTTAAAAAAAAAAGTTGGCCACGCCTACTCAGTCATATTAAACCCACCCCAAGCCACACCCACAGAACTGGTAGTAACAAATTTTACATTTCACCACTGCTCTGCATTCATCATTAATTGGTTTTGAGAGGCACAATGAGTACCCAAAATGATGAGAACCAAACCGATTTTTCCCATCAGAAATAATATAGAGTCACAAGGCAACCGACACCAACAAGTTCTAGCTTGTGCATTAAGTACTGAACAAACAATGAGTACCGGACAAAATTTCACATCAAAATGCATTGAGCATCAAATTTGATGAGGTTCAAAGTAGTTGAATACTAAGGTACCACTGTTTATCAATTCCATTATAACAATTCCATAATTATGAAAAGCATTCTATTAATGAAAAGCTTGAGAGCAACCCTGCTTTCATCAGAAGGAATATTAAGAGGGTAAATTTCTACTTGAAAAAGGAAATTCTCTCCAGTGAGTGAATGCTCTAGTCCAGGGGTGTCAAACTGGCAGCCCTCAGGTCGGATGTGTCACATGTAGGCTACGCCCACCCAGCACCGCAAATGGGAAAAACATCACGAAACGGCACATGACATCACAGTGACACGGCGAGTTTGACACCCGTGCTCTAGTCAAATCTCATTTTCCTGTTGTATAGGGATCAGATTACCTGGTATTTCTTACTATTATGAAACTTGTTTGCATTCTGGTTTGATGCTTAGTTTGCAGAAGAAAGATACACGAGAACTATTCTCATTTATACCTGAGGCACACCATAAAGTATAGTTGTAACAAGTATTCCAATCAGATTCCTATTGAGATGTATATGAATTCATGGTGACAGTGGACTAATAACTAGATTGTCCCTAACAATAATACAATTTATGTGAAATATACCGCTTTAGAAAGTCCAATGTTGTTCATTTAAAATGATAGTTATTTTAAAACAACAATAAGAAAAATATCAATATAAACTATTTCTTCTCTTTTCAAATGTACATTCTGGATTTGGGGCTGAGTGATCCTTACGCAGTTGAGGAGAAATTCAAAACATTGGTCCTATGTTTGATCTTATTGGTCCGATTGCTAAAAGCACATCTGCGTTGCAGGTTTATATGTAAGACAGATTTCTGTTTATCTTTGTACACATGGGAAGTGATCTTGCAATAGTGCAGTTGTACACTTATTAACACAGGTGTAAAGAAGGGATGTGGTGGTTCAGTGGTTAAGATGCTGAGCTTGTCGATCAAAAGGTCGGCAGTTCAGCAGTTCGAATCCCTAGTACCACGTAACGGGGTAAGCTCCCCTTACATGTCCCAGCTTCTGTCAACCTAGCAGTTCGAAAGCACATAAAAAATGCAAGTAGAAAAACAGGGACCACTTTGGTGGGAAGATAACAGCGTTCCATGCGCCTTTGGCATTTAGTCATGCCGACCACATGACCACGGAGACGTCTTCGGACAGCGCTGGCTCTTTGGCTTTGAAACAGAGATGAACACCGCCCCCTAGAGTCGGGAACAACTAGCACATATGTGCGAAGGGAACCTTTACCTAAATCCTACTGAACTCAGCAAGCACTTATTCCTTAGTAGAATTGTGTCACATTACAAGTCACACCAAATGAAGTTGGAATGATTTCTAGTTGAACTACACAAAATCAAACATCCTAGCTAGATATTTCCACAGCCAAGAGAAACTGCAGGCAGAAAAACGATATCTTGAGGGGGAAAGTATAGAAAGTAACACGTCCATTCTGCTTAATATAATTTTAAATATACAGCTTTTGAGTAGAACTCCTATTCGGTGATATCATAATACCACCAGAAAGCCTCCTATAGCTCTTCGGAATTTGTGGCCTCTGACTGCCAAAATTGTCTATCTATTATAGTTAATTTATTTTATTGCACTTTCCTAGTATAAATAGAACGTGGATAAAGGGTCTCCTCCCTCCCTCTTCTACAGGGCCCAGTCCAATTTTTTTTTTCAAATTAAAATATTTACCAACCCCTCACATCCTGGACATAAATTGTTTCAACTCCTACCCTCAGAACGATGCTGTAGAGCACTGCACACCAAGACAACTAGACACAAGAACAGTTTTTTCCCAAATGCCATCACTCTGCTAAACAAATAATTCCCTCAAACCGTCAAACTATTCACTAAGGCTATATTACTATTACTATTAGTCTTCTCATCATTCCTATCACCTATCTCCTCCACTTATGACTGCATGAGTGTAACTTTGTTGCTTGTATCCTTATGATTTATATTGATATTGTTTCCTGATTGCTTATTTGTACCCTATGACTATCATTAAGTGTTAATATTCTTGTATTTTTATGTACACTGAGAGCATATGCACCAAAGGCAAATTCCTTGTGTGTCCAATCACATTTGGCCAATAAAGAATTCTATTCTATTCTATTCTAAAAAAGAATGAGAAATCCCCAAGCACAATTTTACAACATGCCATGGTTTTTGAGTCTCAAGTACAAATATATATGCTTTTCCACATTGTTCGTTAACAATTGTACCAGTAAGAATTACTTCAGTAGTTGAGAAAAAATTATCCTGTTGCTCTGATTTTTTTTTAAAGTGCTTTCCTCTATAAATACTGGTAATGCTTTTACATAAATGCAAGGAATGTGTTTCTAAGCTTCAATTTATAAATGCTATTAACTTTCTCTGGGTTATCCTTGTAAATTTCAGGAAGGCACAGTGATGGTGACTCCAGCCCACAATACGTCAGTTGACTTCTATATCACCACCTCGGAGCTGAAAAATCTGATGCAATTTCGAAAGAAAGAAGCGGTGAACAAAATAAGAGAATTATACGGCGACATCTTTGAAATCTGTAATCGTCTGAAAACATCTCCTACAAATGGAATATCTTCATCAGAAATAGAGCTTAGGAAATCTGTGTTTGGACAGAACTTTATACCCCCGAAAAAGCCCCTAACATTCCTTGAACTGATATGGGAAGCACTGCAGGATATGACATTATGTATCTTGGAAGTTGCAGCCCTGATATCATTGGGACTATCGTTTTATCATCCTTCAGGGGTAAATCTTGCAGTATGCCGTTTGGAAGAATTTGAAGGAGAAGGAGAAGAAAGCAACACCGAATGGATTGAAGGTGCTGCTATTCTTCTATCGGTTGTTTGTGTGGTGCTGGTAACAGCTTTCAATGACTGGAGCAAGGAAAAACAGTTCAGGGGGCTGCAGCGTCGCATTGAAAAGGAACAAAAAGTTACTGTTGTCAGGAGTGGGGATGTAACGCAGATCCCAGTAATTGACTTAGTGGTTGGGGATGTCATGCAGATCAAATACGGGGATCTTCTACCAGCTGATGGCCTGCTTCTCCAAGGCTATGATTTGAAACTAGATGAAAGCTCCCTCACCGGGGAATCTGATCAAGTCAAGAAGAATTTAAAACAGGATCCTATGTTGCTGTCAGGTACTCACGTAATGGAGGGCTCTGGAAAAATGGTTGTTACAGCTGTTGGTATTAACTCACAAACTGGCATTATCCTCACTTTACTTGGAGTTGGAGAGCATGAGAAGCCAAATGAGGCCAACAAGAATGATTCCCCCAAGAAGAAAGAAGAGAAAAAAGTTGAAGAAAAGGAAACACAGGCAGCTGAGGAAAGCCCAAAACCTACTGGGCACAAAAAAGAAAAATCTGTCCTCCAGGGAAAACTTACCAGATTAGCCGTGCAAATTGGCAAAGCTGGGCTGGCAATGTCTATAATCACCGTCACTGTTCTTATAGCCTCTTTTCTCATTCGAACATTTGTGGTAGAGAAGCGCATTTGGACTGTTGAATGTACGCCTGTGTATGTACAATATATGGTGAAATTCTTTATCATTGGCGTGACGATTTTGGTTGTAGCTGTGCCTGAGGGCCTCCCACTTGCGGTAACCATCTCCCTTGCCTATTCTGTGAAGCAAATGATGAGAGATAATAATTTGGTCCGGCATCTGGATGCCTGCGAAACTATGGGCAACGCAACAGCCATTTGCTCAGATAAGACTGGGACCTTAACAATGAACAGAATGACAGTGGTTCAGATTTTTATTGGGGGTAAACATTATAAAATTGTTCCTGCCCCTGTTTTAATTCATCCAACTCTGTTGGCTTATCTGCTGAAGGGTGTTTCTGTTAACTGTTCTTATACATCCAAGATCCTGGTTCCTGAAGTAGAAGGAGGCTTGCCCCGTCATATTGGCAATAAAACTGAATGTGCTTTACTGGGCTTGCTTGTAGAATTAAGTCTGAATTATGAGGCCATGAGGACTAAGATCCCAGAAGAAACATTGTATAAAGTGTATACCTTCAATTCTGACAGGAAATCTATGAGCACAGTTTTGAAAAATGCTGCTGGTGGTTATCAGCTCTTCAGCAAAGGTGCTTCTGAAATACTTCTTCAAAAATGCACCAAAATATTGAACTCTGCTGCAGAGCGTGAACCTTTTTCCAGAAAGGATAGGGAAAATGTGATTAAAAATGTGATTGCCCCAATGGCTTCTGAAGGACTCCGAACCATCTGTATTGCTTTCAAAGATTTTCCAGGTGGCCCTGATTCAAACGAACCAGTATGGGACGATGAGGACAATGTTATTAAGGATTTAACCTGCATTGCAATTGTGGGCATTGAAGATCCAGTCAGACCCGAAGTTCCAGATGCAATCAGGAAGTGTCAGAACGCTGGCATCGTTGTCCGTATGGTCACTGGGGACAATATTAACACAGCGCGGGCAATCGCAGCCAAATGTGGGATTCTGCGGCCTGGGGAGACCTTTCTGTGTTTAGAGGGGAATGAGTTTAATAGATTAATTCGTAATCAGAATGGGGAGATCAAACAAGAATTGATAGACAGGATCTGGCCTACCCTAGCCGTGCTTGCAAGATCCTCCCCAGCCGATAAGTATAACTTGGTGGAAGGGATCATCAACAGCAACATCACAGAGCAAAGACAAGTGGTAGCAGTCACTGGGGATGGTACTAATGACGGGCCGGCATTAAAAAAGGCTGATGTTGGCTTTGCCATGGGAATTGCTGGAACAGATGTAGCTAAGGAAGCTTCTGATATTATTCTTACCGATGACAATTTTTCGAGTATTGTCAAAGCAGTGATGTGGGGTAGAAATGTGTATGATAGCATTTCCAAATTTCTTCAGTTTCAACTTACAGTCAATGTAGTAGCTGTGATACTTGCTTTTACGGGTGCTTGCATCACCCAGAATTCTCCTCTGAAGGCAGTTCAGATGTTATGGGTTAATCTCATTATGGATACCTTTGCTTCTCTTGCTTTAGCCACAGAAAAGCCAACCGAAGCGTTGCTGAAACGGAAGCCTTATGGTAGAAATAAGCCACTCATCTCCCATATAATGATGAAAAATATTTTCTTACATGCCATTTATCAGCTTGTGGTGGTTTTTTCACTACTGTTTGTAGGAGATCAATTTTTTGGTATTGAAAATGGGCGAGCCTCAACACTGCAGTCCCCACCCACCCAACATTACACTCTTATATTTAACATATTTGTAATGATGCAAATTTTTAATGAAATCAATGCCCGAAAGATTCATGGAGAACGGAATGTTTTTTCAGGAATATTCACAAATAGCATTTTTTGCGGTGTCACTCTTGGAACTTTGATTATACAAGTTCTAATCGTTCAGTTTGGAGGGAAGCCCTTTAGTTGCACATCACTTACCGTAGAACAATGGATGTGGTCCATCTTTTTTGGCATGGGGTCTTTGCTATGGGGACAATTCATCATTTGTATCCCTACCAGATATTTGTGGTTCCTGAAAGAAGTTGGAGAGCAACCACTCAAAGAGGAGATAACAGGACAAGAAGTAACTGAAGTGATTGACTTTGGCGAACAGGAACTGCGTCACAGCCAAATTTTATGGTGCAGGGGCTTAAGCAGAATACAGGCTCAATGCAGAGTAGTGAATGCCTTTCGCTATCCTGCATATAAAAGTCCACACTCGGCAATGAGCAGTAAAACTATCTGACCAAACAGTAAAACAGATTCTGAAACAGTGGTTTTATTCTTGGTGAATGTTGATATTCAAAGAGTAATGTGCACATTAGCTCCAGTAAGAAATGGATGGGGAAATGGGGCTTCACAGCAGTCGGTGAAGGAGACACGTTTTTGAAGCTATCTAGCAAAATAGAAGTTTCTGGTCTGAACTTAATTCCAAGTAAATGGGAGAAAGCATAAGAAATCAATACAGCAATACAATTAACACTTTCTTTATGTAGGGGTCTAATCATTATGTTAGCAGACTTGTCCTGGATTTTGAGACATTAATTTCTTTTTGCAGAAAAGATGCCTTCAGAGAAAAGAGGAGTGATGAAGCCAAAAATCCATGTCTTTAATTTTTTTATATTTATATATTTATTAATTGAAAGATGATATGCTTATAAATGATAGATGTTAAACAGTGCATATAACAGCATTTATCTTTGCTCCTGTTTATGCCTATAATTTGTGTCAATTGACTGAGTCGCCCGAGGTCCTTCATCTGGGCCACCTTCCCAAGTACTTTCCTTCTTTCCTAAGGCCGCAGGCTGTGAATCTAAGGAAGTAGGATAGATGCGGCTACAAGCAGGCTGAATGTACTTTTATTTTGTTGTTGGCAGTTCCTTATGAGCAAAAAGTATATGAACAATAATAAAAAAATGCTTCAAACTATTTTTGCTTTGGTTGGTTAATTAATCAGAAAAACCAAAATAGCCATTTTTTACAAAAAGAGGAGAGAGTCCTATAAACTAGTAATATAATCATCTTTGCGAACCTATGTATTATGGATATTATGGAAGATAATATCTTCCAGAAATATATAGATGGTCAAAGGTGATTCATGTGATAACTTCCTAGTAGGGGATGGAGAGAGTGACAAGATATTAGACCTGTTTCCCTCTTGTAATTGGGGCATAAAATATACAAAAGTTTAACTATCATCTATGCCCGTGATGGCAAACCTATGGCACGCACGTTTCTGGCATGCACATGCACGCCAGCCAGCTAATCTTTGCAGGCACTGGAGTGCTTGAAAACAGCTTGAAAATGGCCCCAAAAATGACCAAAAAACGGGCCATTTGTCCGGCCATTTTCAGAGCTGTTTCCAGGCCTTTTTTGGGTCATTTTTGGGCCATCTTCTGGGTTGTTTTTAGGCTGTTTTTCGGGCAGTTTTCAGGCCATTTTTCGGGCTATTTTCAGGCAGTTCTTTGGGTTAAAATGGCCAGAAACCACCTGAAAATGGCCCGAAAAACAGCCTGAAAAGCGGCCAAAAATGGCCAAAAAGAGGCATGTGCCAGTTGGTCTTTGGGTTTCCGGTGCTTCAGTGCACGCACCTGCACACACATGCACACATGTTCCGGTTTGGGCACTGGATGTCGAAAAAGTTCGCCATCACTGATCTATGCATTTTAGAAGGTCTGAGGTAACTTAGAAAGTTGAGGATATATAATGTTTTCCAGGACTGGGTGGTACTTCAACGTTCAAAAGAGAAAAGACACTTTAGAGAGCACAGGGGAATAAATGTTGTAACTGGCTACAACTTCAAATATGTCATATACCCTACACACAGAATAACAGAGTTGGAAGGGACCTTCGAGATCTTTTAGTCCAACCTTCTTCTCAAGCAAGAGGCTCTATGCCAGGGGTGTCAAACTCGGGATCCGGCCCGTGGGGTGCTTAGATCTGGTCCGCGGGCTGCCCTGGAAACAGTGAAGGACCAGCCCGCGGTGTCTTTGCCAGCAAAAACGGAGCTTGGGAAGGATGCGTGCAGAGGGTTATTTATGGGACTGCCTACTACCACAAACAGCCTCCCACCGGCCGGTACGCTCTCATAGAGGGGCTCCTTCGGGTGCCATCAGCCAAACAATGTCGACTGGCGGCCCCCAGGAGGAGGACCTTCTCTGTGGGGGCACCCACTATCTGGAACGAGCTCCCCCCGGAGATACGGAGGATCCCGGATCTGCGTACTTTCCGCCGTGCTCTTAAGACCCTCCTATTCCAGCAAGCCGGCCTGGCCTAAATTTCTCCCCTTTTCTTTTAAATTTCTTTTAAATTTTCTAAAGTGAAATTTTAATTTGTTTTAAATTATTGGGATTTTTAACTGTCTCGGGCTAAATTATCTAATTTGGTTTTATTATGTTTTTAACTTTTGTATCTATGTATTTTATTCTGTGCTTGTTCACCACCCTGAGTCCTTCGGGAGTAGGGCAGTATATAAATCTAATTAAATGAAATGAAAAATGAAAAGAGGGTTGCAGGAGGCTGTCGCAGCTGAAAATGGAGATTGAGAGTCCGTTTTCGCTGGCAGAGCATTTGGGCCACCACAGGCACCCCCGACATGAGTGACATCAAGTGGGCCATACATACCCTGGCCACACGCACCCCAGCCCCCCCCCCCCCCAAGGTCAGACACAGCCCTGATGCAGCCCTCAATGAAATCGAGTTTGACACTCCTACTCTATGCCATTCCAGACAAGTGGCTGTCCAGTCTCTTCTTAAAAGCCTCCCGTGCTGGAGCACCCACAACCTCTGAAGGCAAGCCATTCCACTGATAGTTATTCCCACTCTAAGGAAATCCCTCCCTAGTTCTAGGTTGTTTCTCTTCCTGATTAGTTTCCATCGCAGTACAATAGTTTTGACCGCTCCGCACCCCCAAAATTTCTGGTTTGGTCATTCAAAAGTTGTTGAACTAGCTTGAACGAAAGTGTGATCTGCAAATGACCTATTCAAATCTGAGAAAAACAAAACAGAAGTTGAGACGGTCTATCATTTTCCATTATTCTAATCTAAACAACAGAGCTTTTTGCTTTATTAGCCCAGTTTGGATAGACATGTTTTGTATGTGAAGCTTAGCTGTCCATGAGCTTTATGTTCAATCAGGCTTGCATGCCAGAATTCCTGGCTAAAAGATGCCCTGTCCCGTATAAAGGAGCCACCAATTTGATTTTTTAAAAATCCCTGTTCTCTAGCTTGTCCAGAAAGGTTCTCTCTCTTCTCAAATACCAACGTTGTACCATTTTAGGACTATAGAAAGAAAACCATTATGACCCAGTATTGCACAAGACATTATTATAGAGCAGGGGTGGGCAGCTATGACCCCTTTACGACCTGCGTGGACTTCAACTCCCAGAATTCCTGAACCAGCCATGCATGGCTCGGGGATTCTGGAAGCTGAAAACCACAGGTTGTAAAGTTGCCGTAGTTACGCACCCCTGTGATAGGACAACATTTATTAAAAAAACTCACACTGGGCAATTTTTTTAGAAAAATTACTTTTCACCAAGCCAGAAAGAGAAGGATACAAACTCACAATGAACTCCTTTCTTCATCCATAACTGAAATCAATGAAGAGGATGGGCAGCCAGCTATAAGCTCTTGCTCTCTCTCTCCCGTGCTTTTGTTTATTCCAAGGAGCCCTTTAGAATAGAATAACAGAGTTGGAAGGGACCTTGGAGGTCTTCTAGTCCAACCCCCTGCTTAGGCAGGAAACCCTACACCACTTTAGACAAATGGTTATCCAACATCATCTTAAAAACTTCCAGTGTTGGACCAACTTCTGGAGGCAAGTTGTTCCACTGATTAATTGTTCTGTCAGGAAATTTCTCCTTAGTTCTAGGTTGCTTCTCTCCTTGATTAGTTTCCACCCATTGCTTCTTGTCCTGCCCTCAGGTACTTTGGAGAATAGCTTGACTCCCTCTTCTATGTGGCAGCCCCTGAGATACTGGAAGACTGCTATCATGTCTCCCCTAGTCTTTCTTTTCATTAAACTAGACCTACCCAGTTCCTACACCCGTTCTTCATATGTTTTAGCCTCCAGACCCCTAATCATCTTTGTTGCTCTTCTCTGCACTCTTTCTAGAGTCTCCACATCTTTTTTATATCGTGGTGACCAAAACTGAATGCAGTATTCCAAATGTGGCCTTACCAAGGCATTATAAAGTGGTATTAACCCTTCACATTTAGAGGCATCAGAGACCAAATCTCCTTAATGTATCAGATTTCAGCCAAGCCAGAGTGACCAGAAAGCAGATAGAGGCCTTCCAGGAGCTGAGGTTATCCCCTCAATAGATTGCCTCCTCAGATATCGGAAAGAAAAGTCTACCTTCCTCTTTCTCACCTAACTATTTTCAGTGGCATCTTCTTGTAGATGATACAATTAGCATCAGTCATATCATGACACAAATGACAAACAGCACCTATTTTGCACAGTGACATCTTGATGCCTATGATGGCATTTTTGTCCCCATAGACCCCCATGCTTGTTCATTCTGGCTTCTTCCCTAAGAATTGCCGCGCACAGTGTTGCACACCAATGAACAAACCCAAGGGCAATTCACTGCTTTCTCTCAATACTCCTTAAATGCGATTTCCTAAATCATGTCCTAAATCATGTGAAAATTAAATTAAAAGACACTTGCTCCTAGGGAGGAAAGCTATGGCAAATCTAGATAGCTTACTAAAAAGCAGAGACATCACCCTGCCAACAAAAGCGCGTATAGTCAAGGCTATGATTTTCCCAGTTGCAATGTATGGCTGTGAAAGTTGGACCATAAGAAAGGCTGAGCGCCAAAGAATTGAGGCCTTTGAACTATGGTGCTGGAGAAGACTCCTGCGAGTCCCTTGGACCAGAGATGGGTTTCAGCAGGTTCTGACCAGTTCTGGAGAACCGGTAGTAGAAATTTTGAGTAGTTCGGAGAACCGGTAGTAAAAATTCTGACTGGCCCCACCCCATCTATTCTCTGCCTCCCAAATCCCAGCTGATTGGGAGGAAATGGGGATTTTACAGTAACTTTCCCCTGGATTGGGGACAGAATGGAGATTTTATAGTATCCTTCCCCTGCCACGCCCACCAAGCCATGCCCACCAAGCCATACCACATCCATCAAGCCACGCCCACAGAACCAGTAGTAAAAAAATTTGAAACCCACCACTGCCTTGGATTGCAAGGCGATCAAACCAGTTAATCCTAGAGGAGATCAACCCTGACTGCTCTTTAGAAGGCCAGATCCTGAAGATGAAACTCAAATACTTTGGCCACCTAATGAGAAGGAAGGACTCACTGGAGAAGAGCCTAATGCTGGGAACGATTGAGGGCAAAAGAAGAATGGGATGACAGAGAATGATGTGGCTGGATGGAGTCACTGAAGCAATAGGCGTGAGCTTAAATGGACTCCATAGGATGGTAGAGGACAGGAAAGGCTGGAGGAACATTGTCCACGGGGTCGTGATGGGTCAGACACGACTTCGCAACTAACAACAACAACAAAATCATGTCCTATTTTAAACTATCCTACTAGGCTACCTGTCTCTGTAACGCACATTTTGTCTATAGTAAATCAAGAAAGCAATTATAAAAATTGGCACAGTTTCCAGTCTAAAGGAAAAGAGAAGTGAAAAAATTCAATTAAGGCATCTTGGGATGTGGGAGGGTGGGAAAGAGATGCTTTAAAGATGCTTTTCAAACTTGGCAACAGTCAGAATATGGCTTCAAGAAGCCAAGAGTATTTATTTATCTCCCTTATAGAATGACATATGGTTAAAAAAACATCTAGATGGTAGTCATGATGCATTTTTATATTTGGGTGCCAAATGAGGAAGCCAAGAACTGGCTGGGGAATTCTGGGAGTTGAAGTCCACACATTTTAAAGTTGGCAACTTTGAAAACTCCACTTTAATACAGACCTCAGCATCATCTTTATTTCCAAGTATAAAATTTAGGCGTTTGCTTTGATGTGAGTACATCCATTCCAAAAAGGAATCAAAAAAACCTGGAATTTAGTGAGGATCATTCCCATCAATCAGAACAAAGTAAAGTTGTGTGAACAGTCAGGCATTTTATAGTAGTAATTTTGTATATATACAGTAGATATATATATATATATATAATTTTTATTGAACTTTATCAAAATATAAAACACAAGTGAAAATAAAGATAGTGAGAAAGTAGGGGAGGGGGAAAGGGTGGAAGAGAGAAATGTAGGGGAAAGGGGGAAAAGAAAAAAAGCATTAGTTTCCAACTCTTTTCAGTATAGTGAAATAAAAGTAATAACAGCACAGCCTCAATTTTTTAATTTTGCATAACATATACAAGCCATGTCTACAACAACTTATCTAATCAGCAAATCCCAAAATCAGAAATTCATTTTTTTAATGTTTCAAGTACATAATGTGGAAATGGTTTGCAAGAAGAAACTAAATTTGATGTTTCTTTGATTAAAGCCATCAATTTGGCCATCTCTGCTATTTCTCTCCACATTCTTCCAATGTGGGAATTAGTATAGAGCAGGGGTCTGCAACCTTAAACACTCAAAGTGCCATTTGGACCTGTTTCCCACAGAAAAGAAAACTCTGGGAGCCACAAAACCCTTCCCGTGCTTGACTATTTCTTGAGTGGCCACAAAACTAGCATATGTAGTTGAATTAAGCGTTTTGTTTTCTTCTGAAACTTTTCTTTTCTTGGATTTATCCATGGTTGGCTTACCAGGGATTGAAAAGCTCAATAAATCATGTATCAGTGGGTATCACACATTGGTGGTTGTGACGCATATTTTGAGTGACAGGGAGCCGCAGCAGAGTGGTAAAAGAGCCACATGAGGCTCCAGAGCCACAGGTTGCTAAGCCCTGGTGTAGAGCAATGATTTTGGGAATGGACAGAAGCCATCCCATTTCCCCTAGTCAGCCACTTTAAAGAATTACCGTTCCCCAAGATGGGAACCACCAGGAAAATATCATATTTCTTCCTCCAGGTAGTCCTCGACTTACGGCCACAACTGAGCCCAAAATTTCTGTTGCTAAGCAAGACAGTTGTTGAGTCTTGCCCAGTGATAGGATTCAAGTAATTTAACAACCGGTTCTCTCCCCTAATTATTTCTTCCAACAACCAGTTCACCAAACTGCTCAGAAAGTTAACAACCGGTTTTCCTGAAGTGGTGCGAACTGGCTGAATGCCACCACTGGTCTTGCCCCATTTTATCACCTTTCTTATCACAGTTGCTAAATGAATCACTATAGTTAGCAAGTTAGTACCATGGTTGTTTTACGATTTTTTTTGTCCTGTTTGTTTCCTAGTATGATTTGATTGCTTATTAGTGTTCTATCACTATCATTAAGTGTTGTATCTTATGATTCTTAATGAATGTATCTTGTCTTTTTATGTACACTGAGAGTGTATGCACCAAAGACAAATTCCTTGTGTGTCCAATCACACTTGGCCAATAAAGAATTCTGTTCTGTTCTGTTCTGTTCTGTTCTGTTCTGTTCTGTTCTGTTCTGTTCT
>WNWU01000021.1:10069151-10085928 GCA_012654045.1 Ptyas mucosa | reverse complement strand
TCTGATTCTGATTCTGATTCTGATTCTGATTCTGATTCTGATTCTGAATACAGCCAGAGGTTCTCATTTGCATGCTCTGTATTGACCCAAAAAGGCAACCTGGGTCAAACAGTCCCGTCTTGGGATTGGCACATGCGAAGCTTCAGTCTCAACAGGTCAGTGGAGATTCTCAGCCATCCAGGACACAAGTGGTCTCCGAGGGGCTCTTCGAGTATCCACAGTTTTGCACATGGGCATCTCACTCTGTAGCGTGAATAAAGGTGCCTTGGTTAATTTAGAGTTAGACTAACTTCATTGTCACTTTGAATGCACACTAATTGGCATACATTAAAGTAAATTCCGCTGCATGCAGCTCTCAAAGAGCCTCCACCTCTAATATACACTACATGAACACGACAAGATAAATAAATAAATACAAAATTATGCATGTACCTACATATATTACATGACATGGAGAAATAACACAAACTAGTTCTGATGTATGTGTGTACATGGCAAGAAAGATGAGTTTACCAGAGGGATGGCATAGGGTACCAAGCCATTATAGAATCTGGTAGTCCTGCTAGAAATACTTTGAAACCTCTTCGCAGAGGGAAGCAACAGAAACAGACTGTGAAGTGGGTGTGTGGGGTCTCTAACAATGCTTTAAGTTCTAAACACATAGCGCTTATAAACAGCATCCTGAATGACAGGAAGTGGGCTTCCTATAATCTTCTCGGTTGTCCTTAGCACTCTCTGAATGGACTTTCTATCTGAAGCACTACTCATATTATGGGAAGCCAGGAAATGGGTTGGTTCAGTGACCAGGTCATGCTTGTTGAGTAAAGGCAGCCCCTGATGACACCGCGAATGTGGAAAGGCAGCCAGAATGGATGGATAGATGGAATGAATGAACCCTGCTGTTCAAGCAGTGTTTGCGGGCACAAATGAAAAGCCCGATGTGGTCTCTCTTCCAGCCTGGGTCAGGAGTCCGGCATCTTCCCCCCTCCCAGAAGACATCATCACTGTCCCAGCGAAGTGCGGGGTGGATCAAGAAATGGACTTTGGCCTCTTGGGATATATTTTAACTGCTTGTTTTGCTCCAAGACAAATTGAGACTGGGGGATTCTTGGAGTTGAAGTCCACACATTTCTTAAAGTTGCCAAGATTAGAAAACACTGAGTTAAACTCCATGTGCATTGGAGCTGGATGTTAAGTACATGTTTCCCTGACTTTGTAACTTTTCGGGTTTAATTTATATATCATGAATCTTCTGTTAATTTTTAACATAGTTAGTTGATTTTGTAACATGCATCTATACTTAAATCTTACTTTGGATCAGTCCCATATCCTGTTCTTTTGGAGTAACTGTGGAATGCGTTGGGATTTACCAGAGATTGCTTTATATTTGCACAAATCAGATTGACTTTGCTTGTGGAAAGCCCGCAGGAAAATTTGCAAATGGCGATCATGCGACCACAGCTTCCTGCGACCTGAATGCCCAGATCGTGATCATGTGACTATGGGGTTGCTGCAATGGCCAGAACCTCAAGGAGTGATCAATATGTCCATTTTTTTCAAGTCCACCATGGTTGCTAAGCAAATTGACATAAGCTGAGGCTACCAGTAACACTTCTATCTTCTGAGCTTTATGCTTCTGGCTCCACCTATCTCCAAACCTTTGCTTTGAACCTAAAGCCAGAGCAGATACCTGCAGATTGATGCAAATATATACACCGCAATTTGTTGTAGCATTTAAGGCATCAGGCTAGAAACCCAGAGACTGTAAGTTCTAGTCCTGCCTTAAACACAAAGCAAGCTGGGTGATCTTGGGCCAGTCACTTCCTCTCAGCCCTAGGAAGGAGGCAATGGCAAACCAGTTCTGAAAAACCTTGCTAAGAAAACTATAGGGACCTGTCTAGGCGGTCTCCAAAAATATCTTAGAAATTTAAAGCCCGGTAATTAAACGTTTCCAGGGATGAGAGCACCAGCCTTCATCTACATTGCTAGTAAGGGTGGAGTATTCATCTACCATGGTTAAACAACACTTGACATGTACACCTTTATATAAGCTTGTATTTACAGGTAGTCCTCAACCTGCGACCACAATTGAGGCCAAAATTTCTGTTGCTAAGTGAGACATTTGTTAAGTGAGTTTTGTCACACTTTATGACCTTTCTTACCGTGCTTGTTAAGTTACTCACTGCAGTTATTAAGCTAATAATATGGTTGTTAAATTAATCTGGTTTTCCCATTACCTTTGTCAGAAGGTTGCAAAAGATTTGCCATGATCGCATGGGCCCGGGATACTGCAACCCAGAGGTGGGTTTCAGCAGGTTCTGACCAGTTCTGAAGAACTGGTAGCAGAAATTTTGAGTAGTTCGGAGAACTGGTAGTAAAAATTCTGACTGGCCCCACCCCCATCCATTTTCTGCCTCCCAAATCCCAGCTGATTGGGAGGAAATGGGGATTTTGCAGTATCCTTCCCCTGGAGTGGGGGGGAATGGAGATTTTACAGTATCCTTCCCCTGCCACGCCTACCAAGCCATGCCACGCCCACCAAGCCACACCCACAGAACCGGTAGTAAAAAAATTTGAAACCCACCACTGCTGCAACCATCATAAATATGAATCAATATCCAAGCATTTGAATTTTGATCCTGTGACCATGGGGAAGCCATAACAGTCATAAGTGTGAAAAACAGTCATAAGTCACATTTTCAGTTCCACTGTAACTTAGAATAGTCACTAAAGGAACTGTTGTAAGCCAAGGACTACTTGAATTCCTTTTCTGATGACATCTTCTACTAATGCGGGGTGGGCAACTGTGGTCCTTTTACAACCTGTGGACTTCAGCTCCCAGAATTCCTGAAACAGCCAAGCTGTCTCAGGAATTCTGGGAGTTGAAGTCCATAGGTTGTAAAGGGGCCACAGATGCCCACCCCTCTACTAATGCTTTATTTTTCTTAATGAACACATGTTAATCTTCCTCAGCCTACTTCCCGCCTACTTCCCTCAGACACTCCCCAGGAGTGTCAAACTCACGTCATCATAGTGGCATCATGTGACATATCGGGACTTTTTCCTCCTTCGCTAAACTGGATGTGGGCGTGGCCAGCACATGAGGCGTTTGGCCCACGGGCCAGGAGTTTGGCAGCCCTGCTCCAGATAGATTATATTCAAAGTATGGGAAGCTTGGTCACTATAACTAGATAGCACCAGGTTGCAGAGAGCTGCAGGATCGCAAGCAAAATGTCCATCTAGCTGAACATTTTGTGGAAAGCATGGACCTGTTCAAAATCTTCACAGGAAAGAGGAGCAAACTATTTTTTTTCTCTTTTCAAGCAGATAATGTGGTCCTGCCAGTGTAGTTATCAAAGCTGCCTTTGGGTTGGCTTCTGAGATATTTGGCTTTATAGCAAAGAGTATGCTTTCTTCTCAGTTGTACTTCTAAACATCTTTCTGCAGAAGAGTGATGGAAAAGCTGTACCAGAAGAGTCCAGGATAAGTGCTTTCCAGCTGTAGTCCCCAATTCTGCTTCATGACAATTACATGAGTTACATCAACACATCTGGAAGGCATTTCATTGCCTAAGATTGGTTTGTTTAGTCCAAGATTTTGTTCCCAAAATGACCAACCAGCTACCCGTAATCTCTGTCATCTATAAATGCAGAAGTTCTCTTCCATTTGCTTTCTTTTTCTGTTAATTTACTACAGCGCATGGTGTTTCATTTGTTTGTTTGTTTGAATTAATTGAATTGATATCCTTTCTGCTTCCTCAGTTACCAAAGCGACATTCAGCAGTAAAAGAAAATAATATATAAATAAAAACAACAGTAACTGAAATTAAACATTGGAATTAATAATACTTGATGGAAAAGATGTGGTTTTATAATACCATTTTCCTAAAGTTTGAGAGATATATAAATCTCCAAGGAAGCACATTCCATAGCCTGGAAACGGGTGAAATCCAACAGATACTGACAGGTTCTGGAGAACCAGTAGCGGAAATTTTGAGTTCGGAGAACCGGTAGCAGAAATTTTGAGTAGTTCAAAGAACTCAAGGAGCCTGAGTGGCGTAGCAGGCTAATGCCTCCTGCTAAGGCAGCATTTAACATCCAGCTGCCTGCAATTACTGCGAGTTCTAATCTCACCAAGGCTCAAGATTGACTCAGCCTTCCATCCTTTCTAAGATGGGTAAAATGAGGACCCGGTTTGTGGGGGCAATAAGCTGACTTTGTATAAAATATACAATAGTATGAAGGCTATTGCTTAACGCATTGTAAGCCGCCCTGAGTCTCCAGAGAAGGGCGGCATATAAATATAAATAAAATAAAAAAATAAACCGGCAAATACCACCTCTGGCTGGCCCCAGAGTGGGGTGGGAATGGAGATTTTGCAATATCCTTCCCCCAGGAGTGGGGTGGGACTGGAGATTTTGCAGTATCCCTCCCTTGCCACGCCCACCAAGCCACGCCCACAGAACCAGTAGTAAAAAAAATTGAATTCCACCACTGCCTGGAAGCCGCACTAGAAAAGAGGCTTTCCCAGAGATCAGATAACTCAAGCTTCAGGCATGAGGGGCCGGGGGGGGGGGGCAGTGTAATCTGAGGTCCTTTCCTGATAATCAAAGTAGTTAAGCAGGTCTATTGCAGGGGATATCCAAGTCTCAAGTTGCTATAACCTTCTGTCTGATGAATCTAGTGGTGAATCTAGGTGTCTTCGTGGACTATCATTTATGAGCCAGCAGTATGCTGTGGCCACCCAAAAAGCCAATGCAATCCTGGGCTGCATCAACAGAGAAAAAGTGATAATACTGAGGCCATACTTGGAACACTGTGTCCAGTTCTGGTCACCAAGATACCCAAAAAAAAGAATGCTGAGATCCTAGAAAATGTGCAGAAAAGAGCAGCAAACATGATAAAGGGTCAGGAGGTTAAATCAATTGAGGGACCTAGGTCAGTCTTGTCTATGGAAAAGAAGGATCAGGGGCAGTGGTGGAATTCAAATTTTTTTATTACTGGTTCTGTGGGCGTGGCTTGGTGGGTGTAGCAGGGGAAGGATACTGCAAAATCTCCATTCCCACCCCACTCCAGAGGAAGGATACTGCAAAATCCCCATTCCCTCCTCATTCCTGGGGGAAGGATACTGCAAAATCTCCATTCCCACCCCACTCTGGGGCCAGCCAGAGGTGGTATTTGCTGGTTCTCCGAACTACTCAAAATTTCCACTACCGGTTCTCCAGAACCTGCTGAATAGCACCCCTGATCAGGGTGTACATAATAATTGTGTTCCAGTACTTAAGGGGCTCTCATAGAGAAGAGGGGATTTTCTAAAGCGTCAGAGGGCAGGACAAGAAGTAACGTGTGAAAGCTTATTTTAAAAATCCATCATTGAGGGAGATGGGTGGTTCAGAAATATTAAATATAAATAAATATAAATAAATAGAGAGATCCAACTTAAAAGTAAGGAGACACTTCTTGACAGAGAACAATTAAGCAACGGCATAGCTTGCCTCCCAGAGTTGCAGGCGCTCCATCAATGGAGGTTTTCAAAAATAGACTGGGATGGTATCAGCAGTGGGTTTCAGATTATCTTACTACCAGTTCGCTCTGCACGCGCATACTCGCTTCATGTGCATGCACACCCAGTTCATGCACACGCCTGCCTTCCACACATGCGCCTGGCCTTCCATGCGTGCACTTTGCTCATGCACATGCCTTCCGCGCATGCACTCAGAAACGTGCCTAAATAGGATAGCATAGAGCCAGGGCGAGTGGGCAGGCCCACCCACGATTTCCGCTACTGGTTCAGGAGAACCCATCTGAACCGGCTGAATACCACCTCTGGATTGTATGAAATCTGCCTTGAGATGGGGTTGGACAGGAAGACCTCTGAGATACCATGTTCTACTTCTATCTATCCATCAGGTTGTTGGTAGTCAGTGCAAATCAAGACACAGGAGCCCTTCGTTTTGTACCAGTCAGCAGCCTACCTGCCACTTTTTTGCCCAGATTGCACTTTTTGGAGGCTTCTCAAAAGAAGCCCCCCCCACAATGCATTTCAGAAAGCAAGGTTAACTGCAACAAAGGCATAATTAACTGTTGCTAAGCTCAGGTAGTTGAGGAAGCACCTGTGTTGGTTCACTATCCATAATTGAGGAAAGACATTCATTGTCATTGCTGTCACTGCAGAACCTGTGATTTTTGTTGTTAGTTGCGAAGTCGTGTCTGACCCATCGCGACCCCGTGGACAACGTTCCTCCAGGCCTTCCTGTCCTCTGCCATCCTCAGCTGATCATTATAAAAAGATGTCCCAAATGATGAATGTACTTTACAACCCCATCCAAAGTAACACTCATCTCATCTCCTGCTTATTTGGAATTAATTGCAGTGTATATTACTTCATCCAGCGTAATACGCAGATTAAAACAGCCCTGAGGTTCTGCAAAGTGGCTTGCTTTCTTAAAAAAAATTAAACTAATTTTCCCAAAAAAATTTTGATCAGTTGAAGTGCAGTTGTCATCATCTGCATTACTCTGTGCAAGCACCGGGACACACATCAAGTATATGAAGTTTTAATACATTTTCTTGTCTGGGTACATGTACTTTTATTTAAGTGATCCTTAAATTTAGACAAATTGCTCCCTATTGACAGCAATAAAAAAATTGCATAACTTTGGTGACATGGGCTCATTAAATGCTTACGTGCAGTTCAGACCTATTTGTAAAAAATTAAGCAATATTTAATGGACTTTGTGGCATCATGGTTTAATTAAAAAGGCTTCTACATCATCAAAGCATGTGCTATTAATTTTAATGTTCTGAAACTGACATTTATTAAAGCAAGTGTAACAGGTCATTACATCTTAATAAAAAACACAACAATATTCCATAGTTTTGATGCATTCAGTTCTTTGTTTTGGAATTTTTACCAGCATTTAATATTTATGCCAGGAAATAATACCCCATTTTTTTTCATTGTTTAAACTTTGGATAGTCCAGTAAAACCTTTACAACACGCAATGTCTTTATAGCAATTGCACAGCATATTCAATTGCATTATTCCTACAATATCACCATATTTTTCATCTTCATGTACAGGATTCCTTTGCTTTATGCAAGGATTATATTCCCCTCAAAACGTCACATAAAGTGAATTTAAATAAAGTGAGACAATGAATCAGTAAAAAAAAATGTATGGATTATAAAATTTGACAGCATAGTGAACTTGGTGTCAAATGTTTTAACCCCGTAAATTTTAGAGGCTTATTCTTAAGTATGACACTATTCAAACATGTTTTATCCTAGCTTTGTGGACTTGCCATCTTTATATAGCTAGATTGCTATTGTATGCGGTTATTGTGACAGAGAGGTAGACTGCATCGCTGTATTTTAAAGGTTAGTGGCAGTCTTTGTGGTAATCCACACAGTAGATACAGCCAAGTTAAAAGCTCTTTCTCAAATACATTCAACTTTGTTAGACAGCTAGTTTGGTGTAGTACAGGGGTGTCAAACTCAAGGCCCACAGGCCAGATCCGGCCCTTGGAGTGCTTAGATCTGGCCCACAGGGTTGCCCTGGAAACAGTGAAGGACTGACACACAGTGCCTCCGCCAGCTAAAATGGAGCACGGGACCTCCTGAGCTCTGTTTTCACTGGCAGAAGGTTACAGGAGGCCATCCTGGCTGGAAACGGAGCTCACCAGCCTGTTTTTGGTGGCAAAGTACTCTGGCCACCACAGGCGCCCCCAACATGAGTGATGCCAAGCTGGCCACGCCTACCCTGGCCACGCCAACTTCCCCGAGGTCAAACACAACCCTGATGTGTCCCTCAATGAAATTGAGTTTGACACCGCTGGTGTAGCAGCTAAAACACCAGGCTAGGAAACAGAAGACTATGAATTCTACTCCTGCCTTAGGCACTAAACCAACCTGGGTGACCTTGGGCCAGTCCTTCTCTCTCCACCCTAGAAAGAAAGCAGTGACAAACCACTTCTGAAATCTTGCCAAAAAAACTTCAGGGACTTGTCCAGACATTCACTAGGAGTCAGCAATCATTCAAAGGCACAACAACAACAACATGTCCCACTTTGTTTCTAGGGTTGGGTAAAAGGACTGGCTTAATACATTGGTGGCCGTTTTGAATCCTTGGTCAGCGTTCCAAAAAACGCTGGAGCTATTGCAAGTATGGAAGTGAGTGAAAGACCAGAAGCACAAATGGAACAATCGCACAACACAATGGTAAATGAGTGAAGTAAATAAAGTCTAAATAAATAAATTACTATTATTATTAAATGAAAAGTAAATTAAAAATAAGTAAAATAAATAAAAAGGTAAATAAAGTAAATGAATAAATAAAGTAAAAGTGTGAGGGGCAAGAAGAAGACAATACACTGTTGACTAAGCACCTTTGTATAATAATGGAAAAAATGTATAAATAAAAAAAAAATTTAAAAGGAAGTGGTTTGTACTTGGCCTAAAAGGCAGTGTTTCTCAACCTTAGCAACTTTAAGATGAGTAGACTTCAACTCCTGAAATGGGAGGGATTGGGAAGTTAGTTCACTCCACTTAAAATTGTTACGGCTAGGAAGCAAGCCTGGAGCCTAAGGATAGAAACACAAATGTGCTCTTGGAGCATTGAGCAGCAATCCAGTTTTGCAGCAAAAGAACGGTTCAACTCCATTTACGGTGGCAGGAAGAAAAGAAGGCACGACAAGGCATGCTGCTTTTTATCATCAGGCCTTCTCTTTCCTGGACCACTACATTTTTTGGGAGTTCAATCACAAATAATATGCACGACTAGTCTTTAATTCCATAGATCAGCCTGTCCCTGTCTGTTGTGGCCGGTACGCGGCCTGTGCGGCTGGTGGCTGATTCGGACAGCGAGGAGGCTGGTGTGGTGCTGCGCCAGCAGCCTGTGCAGCTGGCACTCAAGTCAGACAATGAGGAGGCTGGAGAAGATGTGGTGCCAGAGGCGGGGATTCAGCCAGGGCCTTCAGAACCTCCAGAAGCTCCCTTAAGTGAAGAGGACGAAGAGGAGGAGCCTCTTCTTGATGTACAGGCAGGCAGAACTGCCAAAAGGCAGGAGTGGCTCCTCAAGAGGAGGTCTCCTTGAGAATAAGACTTGGGGTTAATTGGCCACTCCCTTAGCCTATTTAAGGAGGAACACCGACTGAAGCAATTTGTAGGGAACAACTTTGTTCACTCTCCTTCATGCCTTGATCTTAGTTCTCTGCAAATTGCTTCTGGGCTTTCTGCCAACCATAGTAAGATTAAGATTATTTATTCTTTGGATTCTTGTAGGCTGTTAAGAAAGTTAATTAACAGCCTTTGTTTGAAAAAAAACTGATTTAATTTAGTAAACTAAGGTTTGTACAGACTTTGTGTGTGGTGCGTTCTTTGGGGTCCGTAGCTGGGGCAGAACACTGTCTCTCTACAAGCTCTCTTCCCTCACCCAAGAATAACACCTTTTTAATCCAGCCCTTGGAGCATGACAAATAGACAGCCAACTGCTGAGGTAGCTGGAAGTGAAGAAAATTGAAGAAGAGCACAAAGTGACTACCAAAACATCAATAGCTCCCCCCCATGTGCAGCCTCAGCAGCGTGTCTGATAGCAATAGATCAAACAGATGCCAAGAAACTAATAACGGCAGCTGATGGATATCACAGGATCCAAATCTGAAAATATAAAATGCCTGCTCTTGTGAAGACAGATTTATCGCTTGCTTTGCAATTACATCCGTTTATTACATTGCTTTCACTGGTGAGCACATTGGATCACACGGTGCTGCTGCTCATTTCTTATGAATTTAGCCAAGGATGGAGACTGCCTCAGGAAATTAAAAAAAGAAAGAAACCAATAACATTATTCATCAACTTGCCAAATGCAGATCCTATTGTCCTGGGTCTGGATAAAAGACAGCGCCACTGTTTAGTCATAAGAGCAAGGTAAGCATTTTGAATGATAGCTTGATTGCCCTGCAAAAAATATTTCCACTTAGGATAGATGGATTATAGTTGGGATATGGGATACCATATTGGGTTGCCAAAAATCTGGAAGGCTGCAAATTCTTGAGAGTTTTGTAACCCAGATAGGGCCTCGGCCTGGTCGGTTTTAATTTGGAATGTGGAATTACAATCTCTTCTTCAACTTGGATGAATTATAAATTCACCTGGAGAAAGAACCAATCAGAAAATGGCTTTTCAGAATTCCAGTGACATGGTCCAATGCAGTGGTGGATTTCTACCAGTTCGCCCTGGTTTAGGTGAACTGGTAGCGGAGGCGGCGGGAGGCTCCACCCACCTGCCCAGACGTCATGACGGATGCTCTGCGCATGCGCAAAAGGTTCTGAGCATGTGCAGAAGCGCTATGCACAAGAAAAGCGAGCATGCACACATGTACACTCACAGTTTCAAACCGTAGCGAAGGTAAGTGAAACCCACTACTGGTCCAATGACTGATTAGTTCTGTTACATCCACAAGAACTTGGTTGGTTCCAGCTCAGTTCCACAGGAACTGCCAGGAGGTGAGCTACAGTGTGAAGCAGATCGTTTGCACCCCTGAAGATGCTGGGAAAATATCATGATAATTAGACCATGGTCCAATAGCCTGGAAGATCATCACCATTTAATATAATCTTATGGTAACATCCATAGAATTGCAGACTTGATACAGATTCCAAACTTGTTAAGGATCAGGGCACAGAATAGAATAATTAACATCTGAAAATATAAGGTTGTGCATTATGTCAAGTCAGAGAACTGGTGATGCCACAGCTCCCAAAAGATGGATGCAAATGCATTTTTTGATCCACTACCTGATCATTTGAAAGAGTGGTATCCATTAAATCTGGGACCTGCTATTTGTAGATGACTGCAGAACTGTGCTACAGTTTTACAGAGCCTGAACTAACGATGATGCGGTATGTGTCTGCTCTCTACAAGATCCCATGTATATACTGTATGGACCTATTGAACAAAATTGCAGAATTAGGAACTTCATCCACAGGAATTGGATGGGAGAGCCTTGATTTGCCATAACTCAAGGCAAATTATCCCCATCAAGTGCATCAGGAGATGGTGCGTATCACAAAAGTTAAGATGACAGACCATCTTGACTTTTTTGACTGGCCTCCAGCTTCTAGGTGCTTTGAATTTTAGACACTTTTGCAACTCGAATTTGTTTCTACATTGCAAAGTAGATTGTCATGCCTGAGTTTCTTATTTCAATTGGTGCTATGTTTGAACTCTAAATGTTTTGGCACTGGGTTATTCGTTAGACCTACTTTTGATGAATGCTTGCCCACTGAATAGGATTTACATCTATTGCAATCAGATATGTGCTAGCTAAGAGCTAGGGAAAGGTAGACTCCCCGCTCTCCTCCCCAAAAATCAAGATGGAATGGACCTTGGAGATCTTCTAGTCCAACCTCAGGCCCAAGGCAAGAATCCTTATTTCATCCTGGACAAATAATTGTCCAATCTTTTCTTGAAAACATCTAGAGATGGAGTACCCACAACTCCAGGAGGAAATTGTCTGGTAGCTCTTCGGTAGATTTTTGTTAACAATGCTAGTTATGAAACTGTCATAAGAAGCTCTTCGTTAATGTTTCTTCCAAAATTCTCAACTCCATAGAAAATGATTTTATTTCATCCACCAATTATTTTTCTTTGACTGCAAGAATGCCTTCATGAACTCTGGCTGGGATTTTTTATGAACATGCATGTTTCTTGGGAGCAATACAAACATCAACAGCTATTGTCTTCTTCCATATTTTTTTTATAATATTCCAAGTCAAGGAACTTAATTTCCCATTCAAATACTAATCCTATCCAACCCAGCTTAGTTTCTGAGATGGGCGAGGTAGATACTGCCACCTGCTAGGAAGAATATATATATAAGGATCTTATTTTGATAAATAATACTAAGAAATACAGGCAGGCTTAAAGATGAAATGAGCTCCCAGTGTCAGAGTTCCAAGTAACACCCCCAACAAAAGAAAACTCCGAGGCTTGGATTTCCTCAGTTACTTTTTATTAGAGATGTCATATTGGCACATCTGGGAAAACCCGAATCTAAAAGTTTCCACGTTTTCCCCACCCAAGTGAAAGTTCAAGTCCCTGCCCAGAACCCTCATGTCCATCATATGGTCCAAACATCCACCATCCAAACTGGAAATACCTCCCAATTATCCGACTCCAGGTGCCAGGGCAATGTGTCCTTTACTCTGAGAAAGGAATGTTATTTTGACTACAGACTACATATCACCCATACTCTACACAATCCCCCCTCCCATTTTCCCACAGAAGATGATGTGGCAGGCCTGAAGGCCCAAATGTAAAAGATGACTTCCAGGTCTGACACCCAATTCTTATTCAGCTGCAAATTATAGAAGTGTATTCCATTTTTCATCAGATCATATTCATATTTAAACAGAGGTCTACCCCATTTGAGAACTTGTAGCTCCACCCACAGGACTGACACAGCCCTACAGTGATGTGTTCAGAGTGATTGTCTGTGATTGCAAGAATCATGAAGCTGATCCAGTTCCACAGCAAGTAATATATTTTCCCCCTCTTAAAAGAGGATCTTCTGTTACCCCTTCAAAACCCTGACATTTGCATGTCACAAAAAAAGGTAGCTTCTTCTTTCCTCATGTCATGATTCTAAACTGATAAGATGTCCACCTTACTGCCTGAATAATTTGAACAACCAGTTTATTGAATTCTGAACAATATACAACATGAACATCAATGGAAGAATAAAGAGAAGAATAAAGAATAAAATACATTTAACTGAAACATAAACTTCACCTTAAGAGTTGATTCTGTACAAGATTAGTAATTCTTCAGTTTCCGAAATGGGATGTACTTTTATTTCTATGATATTAGTGACATCCAAATACATAATATTTACAAGGTATCATTATTATTTTTTTTAAAAAGGCAAGTCACATTCATATATTATTTACTAAATGCTGACAGTGAGAGAACCAAGGGACAGAAGAAAAGAAAATATCACATTACACAAAAATGTGTTTAACAGCAACGCTGTCAGCATAATTCTCTTTTTATTAAAATCACCATGAGATGCAGGAGATTCAGGCACATTAGCTTCTTTGTCCATTTTCATTATATTACGTTCATTTTAATTTCCATTTCCATAAGTTGTGGGTGCTCCATCACTGGAAGTCTTTAAGAAGAGATTGAACAGCCATTTGTCTGAAATGGTATAGAAGAGCTCCAGCAGGGGGTGGATTAAAAGACCTCCAAGGTCCTTTCCAACTTTATTATTCTGTATACAGTATTCCATGTGGCAAAGTCCTGATTAGCACTGGAGAACCTCAAGCTTGTAGTTATTTTTATGTGTAGTAAAAATACAAGTAACTCTAACATGGTGTGTATTTTGACCCTGAATATTAAGAATAGCAAGATAAGTATACGATTTTGCTGGGGTGAAGGATGTAAAGAATTAAGATGAAATGTTCCTTAGAAAAGGTGGACTTTGAAGAGGGATATGAGATAGTATTACCAATATAATTTAGAAGGTTTTGCAAGCAACAGGATATAGCAAGAAAAAAAAAGGAGGCATAATGGGAATGGGAATGACAGAGCTGAAGGGCTAAAATCTGTGAATTCATTTCTATAGGATGGAATATAGCTGGAAATAGAAGTTAGAAATAAAGAATGTTAAGGTGACTGCAGATAATTTTCTTAATGGTTCTACAGTTATAGGAAACAAATTTTGTTAAGGATACAGTTATGAAAACAGGACTAAATGCACCGACATATTATCCATGCAATGAATGAATCTAGTTCAGAAACTACAATGTTTTACATTATAATTTATATAAGAATAATATTACCGTACAAAATTTAAAATACTATACATAACTGCACACGTTATACATATTTCTGAAGCCACACACATTTCAAAAATTGTTCAGAATTGTTCAAACTTTGCATAAACGCAGCACCTCTCTGCTATTCATTACAGCAGCCTGCTTTTTTCCCCCCTTCAGGCATACATCCGAGCTTGAAAAATGCTGCTGCTACTTTAAGAACCCAATTCTAAAAGCAACTTTTAAAAGAGCTACATCTTTTCTCTAGTTCAGAGGTCACCAACTGGTGGGCTGCAAGAAAATTTTGGTGGTCTGCAGAAAAATTATTTGCATTTTTTATATTGCACTAAATCAGGGGTCCTCAAACTACAGCCACCGGGACAGATATGTGCAATGAATGTTTGTGTTGCTGCAGAGAGTCTCCCCCTTCGGGGTCTTTTTGTGCAGGTCGGAGTGGGGGAGAAATTCTAACTTGGGGTCTGCTTCAGCCTTCTGATGTAGGGTTTTGGGCAAAGGCTGGAGGGAAGCACCGCTGGTGGCAAAAAGAAGAAGGCCTTGTTCCAGTGGGACTGCATCATGGCCTGGAACTGGCTGACCATCTCAGCCCGCTGAGCCTCCAGGTGCCGGTACCTGGCCTTGCACTCCCACAGGTCTTCCCTCTGCTTGGAAAGCCTATGCTCGTAGTCCTCAGTGAGGTGCTTCTGCCGAGCCTCCTTCTCAATCAGATCCAATTTGAACTGAGCCAGCTGCTTTGCCAACTCTTTCTCATGGTGGCTGCTTAGCTCCAACAACTATTTCCTGTTGGGGCCCTAAGGAGCCCAGGTGGGCAGGCTAGGCTGGGAGGGGAAGGGCGAGTAAAGGCTGGCAAGGCGCCCCTTGACATGACTGATATCTAGTTGGCCACGCCCACCCAGACACATGACCACCTAGCCACACCCACCCAGCTGATCATTAGGCAGATCATATTAGTGGCCCGCAGGATTTAAAATTATGAATTTAGTGGTTCCTGGGGTCCGAAAGGTTGGTGACCCCTGCTCTAGTTCACCTGAAAAAAGATGGACAGCTGCATGGTTTCCTTGCATATGTTGCACACACGTTCTGAAGCAGCTCTTTTGAAACATTTGCAGAGTAGGTACCTCCCTAGCATAAAATATATATATGAAGGGACATAAATACATATAAGCAGCGACTTTATAATAAACTTATACAAAAATATTGAAACAGTGAAAACCACATTCAACACGTTTCATCCTTCATACATATTTGATGTTCTGCTTCATATTTCATAATTTCTAAACTTCCGCAGAAGTTCAGATGGAGTGTCACCCGACCAACGGAAGCGCAAGTGCCAGCAATTTGGATCTGAAAAATCATGTAAGGAAAAGAAAATGAATTATTCATAAGACTAGAAATAGTGTGACAGTTAAGAGGATTTGTGCATACAATAACATTTTGTGACGGTGGTGGTATTCCACATTGTAAAACGTGCTATAATCAGATTTACCTGGCGAATCTGGGCTTTTTGGTGACAACGGTTTCCCATCAAAGATTTGAAAATCCTCCATTTCCTTTCTATCATTGAATAAATCATCCCCATTGATTTCTGTCTTCAGTGAAAAATTATCAGCCATCTTGTCATTACGATTTGAATCGGGAGCATCCAACATTGGCTCTTTTTTATCTCTGACAGCCCAATGCATTGACTAGAACAAGAAAAAACTTTTTTAATATAATTTAATTGCCAAAATAAGGATCTAGTACAAAACAAGCATATTCACACACAGTAAATGAGCAGAAAAGTTTCAGGATGATATTGTAGATTAACTTAATGGTATTGTATGTGTTTATATCTCTGCCAACCCCTTAAATTTTAGTTATTCTTATAGCACTGTATTTAGATTTGACAACTGACACAATGGGATGGCTTTAATTTTGTTAGTCAATGACTAAAATAGATGATGATGATGATATTGGTAATTTCCAGTGGTACTTTGAGGAATGAATGTTGTGTGAGTGTATTTGTGTATGTTTGTAGATAAAGAGCTCAAGGGAATCCTTAATAAATTGTTTTGTTTACTTGACAAAATCAATTGATTGTGGTAGAGATAGTGGTAGTGATAATGGTAGTGATAGTGGTTGTAGCAATTTTCAAGCAGAGCTTAATTAAGAAAAAAATATTCTTAGTTTTCACATAGAGGGAAGGAGTATTTTTACTATCACAGGCCAGTTTTGCCTCATGGGTTTGTCGCAAAGTCAACGACCCCTTTTGCACACAGAATTGTTCTTCTGTTGGGAAAGAACAATCATCTATTCATGGTGGAATCTAGAGCCGAGGTGGCATGAGCTGTACTGCAGGCGACTTCAGCTGACTGCTAGCTGCAGTTCAGCAGATCAAATCTCACCGGCTCAAGGTTGACTCAGCCTTCCATCCTTCCGAGGTGGGTAAAATGAGGACCCAGATTGTTGGGGGCAATATGCTGACTCAGTAAACTGCTTAGAGAGGGCTGTATGTCTTCATGCAAGCAGAAGGATCCATCCATCTGGCCCCAGAGGAAGGCTGAAAAGGGCACCACACAGGTCCTGAAAAATTCCTGCCATCTGATCTTTTCAATTATGGTTCCCATAAGTCTCAGACATCATGGTCAATAGATTAATAATCTTTAATAAAGTTGTTGTGCAAAATGCCTGTGAGGGTCCTTGGATGCTCCCTGAGCCGGTTATTTTCTTGCAGATGTTTAATTACCAAACTAGGCAACATCATCAGTGCATTGATGTTACCTAGTTTGCTAATGAAACATCTGCAAGAAAACCACCAAGCTCAGAGAACACCAAGGACCCCACAGTTCAATCCAGAGCTACAGATATTCTCTTCTATCAAAATGTTGGTTTATTGTATACTATAGGAAATACTGAGGAACATAAATAAAAATCTGATTTGGCATAAGGTTATGCATAATA
>WNWU01000021.1:10054151-10066651 GCA_012654045.1 Ptyas mucosa | reverse complement strand
ATTTTCAAAAGATACTCAGTCCTAACTGAAATCCTAAGAATTAGTGCTTTTAAAGCTATCGCCAATGACATATTTGCAAAAAGAATTACTTTTCCTTCTGCATATTATTTAGAAGAGCGAGAATATTTGGAAGGTGCATTAATGGTTACTTCTACTGTACTGAGGGCATTATTAAGTGGGCCTTCAGCTCCAAGCAAAACTCACTCAACCCAGAAGTATAGGGTGTTCCATTCACTGGATGTTTTCAAGAAGAGATTGGAATGGTACAGGCAGTGGTGGGTTGTTGCCAGTTCGCCCCAATTTGGACAAACTGGTAACAGCGGCAGGAGGCTCTGCCCCCCCTCCCCCGCCTTGACACTTCTGCGCATGCGCAAAAGTGTCACGCACGTGCACGTGCGTGCGCACGAGCAAAGCAGTAGCAAACTAAATTGAAACCCACTACTGGGTACAGGGTCTTCTGCTTGAGCAGGGGGTTGGACTAAATGACCTCCAAGGTCCCTTCCAGTTCTGTTATTTTGTTATTCAGGATAAGTCCTAACCTCATGCCTACCCATTAGTGTAGAGCAGAAGTGCTCCCCCCCCCGGGGGCCACATCTGGCCCTTTGGGTTGTCCCTGTTTGGCCCTCATGGATTGCTTTTACTTTGAAGGCGTACTTTGAAGGTGACTGCTTTTTTTTCAATTTACATATGTGTGTGCATGTCTGCATGTATCTTCACAACCGTATTGATTCAGTCCTCCACAACAGCCCCAGCTTCTCATGTGGCTCACTGAGAAAATTAATTGCCCATCCCAGTCTAGAATGTTTCTGGGTATTCTTTTGCTACCATCAGAGAAGATAAATCATTCTCTTTTGGTTTCATAACACTTAGGAGTTTCAGTCTGGTATGTGGTGGTTCAGGTGAACAAGCCGGTGACTATAAATTCTAGGCCTCTCTTAGGCCCCAAAATCAGGCTGGGTAACTTTGGGCCAGTCACTATCTCTCAGCCCAGCTTCCTCACAGGGTTGTGTTCTTGTAGAGAAAATAGGCAGAGGGAGTATTATGTACATTGCCTTGAGTTGTGCAAAAGAAAAGTAGGATATAAATGTAATGCAAAATAAACTGTAGGAGAAGCCAAGCTGTTATCTAAAATGCCCAGAAACACCAGGGTCATCTTAACAGCATTATGGGCCCCAGGCAAAGCAGTGTACTGGGCCCCCTATGACAACTATTCACAGGAATAAAAATGTAAATGGTCGATAAAATTAGACATATATTTATTTTATTGGCACTTCCCACAAAATCGGTGTTGAAACATTAAAAGCATGCTGTGCAGCAACAACTAATCAACATGATAAACGTTTGAACAATACACGAGGCTTGAAAAACTCAACATGCACATAATCAACATATTGCACATCAAATCCCTCAATGCTTTTATTATTTAGGAAAACAATGCCTGGAATTTGCTGTAGTCTAAGCCACAAAAATTCAGTGGGGTGGAGCTGAATTTCAAGATTTAAAACGGCTAAAAAAAAAACTCCCAAAAAGAAAAATCTCCAATGTTCATGTCAGATTACAGAAAATAAAAAGTTAATTCCTAGAGGAGCACTGGAACAGCTAAAGGATCATCACATGATTCAACAGTCATCTCCAACGCTAGCTGGAGAACCTGTGGTCCACCTAACCCACCTGGAGATGACCCAGATGTCCTCCTCTAGTCCTTTAATGACATCTACTACACCAGAGGTGGGTTCTAAATTTTTTTACTACCGCTTCTGTGGGCGTGGCTTATTTTGTGGGCATGGCTTGATGGTCATGTGACAATTATTTAGGATTTACCAGAGGTACTGGTCTACCAGGCTTTTAACTGCTTGCAGAGCTGTACCGATCTACTCATGTATTTTTGCAGGCGCTGATCTACTCATGTATTTTGGCAGGCACTGGTCTACTCATTTGTTTTCTTTTAACACGGATCAGCTGTAGGGCGGCCCTTTAAAGCCCCGTGGTAAGAGTTTAAACAGGTTTTTTTCCCTCTAGCCATCAGCTGGGACTCAGGAGGCATCAATAGATTGGGGGTGGGACCAAATAAAAGGTAAGTATAACGCGGGGGATGGGTGGGGTGGGCACGGGGGGGTGAGGGGACACGGGGGGCGGGGGAGCAAAACCGGTTCGGTAACATCATATCGTCACCGCTACCGGCTCGGGAGAACCGGGTTGAACCAGGAGGAACCCAACACTGTACTACACTGGTGTTTCTCAACCTTGACTTCTTGAAGATGGGTGGATTTCAATTCGCAGAATTCCCCATCCAGCTTTGAAGTCCACCCATCTTCAAGAGGCCAAGGTCGATTACCAATCTGGTGGGTTGCCTTATGGTGGTGAGCTCCTTGTATTTTCTCTCTAGGGGGTTTAAATCTTTCTAGTCCTTCTCCTGGTAACAAAAATAGCATCTCTAAAGATTATGAAAATATGTGTTTTAGCTATGAGTCACCTTTCTGTTCAGAAAGGTGAGTCACCTTTCTGTTCAGAAAGGTGAGTCACTTTCTGTTCAGAAAGGTGACTCAACAATGATTCTTCATTTATGCAGGTTTACTAAAACGGATATTTGCTTGGAAATACATGAAATTCAAATGCTAACAAAGGCTGACAAATACAAACATTGTAGAGATTGCTTTTCCGATTACATTGCTTCTCACCATTTTGCAGGCTGAAAGCGCTTGTACAGGGAGTAATGCAGACAAAAGGAAGGTGGTAGCTTTTATTTTTAGTGACGCAAATTTTGCGACACACACAGGAATCATGAATTATTTAATTGGGGGGGGAGGTTGAGGAAGCACGCACACCATTCATTTTAATTAGCGTGCAGTATTTTCCCTAGCTCTTATTTATCCACACATCCACGCTCCAGTTGCCTTTTGAAGAAAAAAAGCACCTTTGAGACTGAGACAGTCTTGTGCATCTGCATTGATTTGTGTTAATGGAGAAACAATTGGGTTTTTTTTAAAAAAAAGAGGAATAGCTTTGAAAGAAATTGAGATGAATGGGCAGGATAGGCTTTTAATAGTGTTGCATTGAGCTTTCCCTAGGGGCTCAAGATGTGTGATTCACTTGGGGTCAATTGACAGCAGGCATGTAATAATTTCAGTGGCTTTTCACTTTCAAATAGCCCCCTTCCCAAGCTTTTATGCTAATAAACAAGCAGGAAGAGGAACTCCTTCGCACATATCACCAATTAGGCATTAGGTGAGGACAACAAAAACCACACTGGTGTATCTCAAGGACTCTCCAGCCAGCCTTGAGTCATCTGAAAACTATACTAACAGGAAATGTGCTTTCTCCGTTGCTGATCTTGCCTCTGTTGGCTCTGTTTCTAACCACAGTAGTCCCCTAACTTCCCGCCCATGAAATGGGTTCATATGGCTGGGGCTGGACAAAGGTGTTTTATATAATTAAGGAGGGCTTAAGCCCCTCACAGGCACAGCCTGAGGATTAGATGAAAGCCACAAAACTAAGCTGCAGTTGTGCTGTGGTTAAGTGCAAGCGGGGAAGGGCCCCTTCGCCTAATATTGGTTGTTGTTAGTTGTGAAGTCATGTCCAAACCCATCGCAACCCCATGAACAACTTTCCTCCAAGCCTTCCTGTCCTCTACCATCCCCCGGAGACCATTTAAGCTCACGCCTACTGCTTCAGTGACTCCATCCAGCCACCTCATTCTCTGCCATCCCCTTCTTCTTTTGCCCTCAATCGTTCCCAGCATTAGGCTCTTCTCCAGTTGAGTCCTTCCTTCTCATTAGGTGGCCAAAGCATTTGAGTTTCATCTTCAGGATCTGGCCTTCTAAAGAGCAGTCAGGGTTGATCTCCTCTAGGACTGACCGGTTGGATCGCCTTGCCATCCAAGGGACTCACAGGAGTCTTCTCCAGCACCAGAGTTCAAAGGCCTCAATTCTCTGACGCTCAGCCTTCCTTATGGTCCAACTTTCACAGCCATACATTGCAACTGAGAAAGCCATAGCTTTGACTATACGCACTTTTGTTGGCATGGTCTTAGTTCTAATATTGGTAACCCAGCATTAATCCAGATCCAAACAGAGTCATGCCCCTGGTCATCATGAATAGATATCTATCCAAAGCCTCAAGGAAGGGGATCAGATAAATAAATAGACTAGGTCACAGCCTAGCATGTTCTAAGATTTGAACACTTGCAATTAAACAGCTGACCAACAAGGTGACTAACTTTATTTTAGACAGGATACCTAAATCTGCATGAAGAGGGAATTACACGTTTGAATATCATTCCCTTTTTCTGGTTCACTGGGTGCTACTGAGGATGCTTGCTTTGCCCAAGAGCATCCATTTCCACCCCATGATGGTTTACAGAAAGAAAAAGAAAGACATACCAGCCTGAGGGTTTCCAGGATGCTTGTCCGGATGACATTCAAGTGCTCTAACTTTAAACTCTGCAATAATTTGTTCAACCTATGCAAAAACAGCCAAAACAATTCATGAAAATTGAGTCTTTTTAATGTTTTTCTTTTTCTGAGCATCTTTTAAGAATTGCTCATATCCTCACTGCAGGCAAGGGAAGAGCGAGAAAGTAAAATATTAGCATACCATTATATATGTGAAAATTATGGACTTCTATGACTACAGAAATTTATCTATTTAAGAGTATGAAATTATTTACAGGTAGTCCTCAATTTACAACCAATCGTTTAATGACCATTTGAAGTTACAATGGCATTGAAAAAAGTAATTTAGGAATGGTCCTCATACTTACAACAGCCGCAGCATCCCCACAGTCCCCTGATCAAAATTCAGGTTATCACCATTCGAACCTTCCCAGCCAGCTTCCAACAAGTAAAGTCACAGCCGTCTGATTCACTTAACAACCATGTATCAAATTTACAAGTCTCAAAACCTCCACTCCCAACAGACTAAAGAGCATTAAGCTGAGGACTAAAAGAGTTATTTCTATGCTAAAAACTGGAGCTAAAATCCTCACTACCTAGTAAAGTACGGAATTTAGCTTAGAGTTGACATACTCTTCATTTTACAGTAGTGGCTAAAATTGTGGAAACCCTTTGGGAAAAGTGTATTTTCTAAAACTAGCTAATAACACCACTTGTTTTTGTAGTAGTGCCATAAAATTATATATCAATGGAAAGATAATTTAATCAAGATTGTAATGCAATCCTTCTATGAAGGATTTGCTATTAGAATAGCAGTTACAATATAAAGAAGAAAAGTGAAACACATAGAAAAATGAGATATGCAAAAATTATCACCATGGCAGTTAATACTTAGTTGGGCAACCTTTAGCACGAATTATGGCCTTACAACATCTTCCCATGGAGTGAACCAAGTCTTTTAATTCTGCAGCTGTTATAATGTGAAACCAGGATTGAATGATTGCTTCTATTAACTGGGTTTTATTGCTGGGTCGCTTCTGACTAACAAGTTTCTTTAGTCGGCTCCATAGGTTTCCAATTGGATTAAGGTCTGGGCTATTCCAGCAGTGGAATATGACTATCTTGAAACTCCCCCCCAAAAAGTGGTGCTATTAGCCATCAAACCTCAAAAATACATTTTTCCCAAGAGGTTTCCACAATTTTGGCCACTACTGTAACTCAAAGATTTGAGTGAAGATCAGAATTCCCAGTAAAAAATGTGCTGCCTAAAATAGGTATGTAGTAGCACATCACCACTTAAATGTAATATTAAGAATGTGAATCCAAACGTTACGTCTCCTTCATTATACTTAGTTTTCATTAGTTTAATATGAATTTTAAATCATCATACTGAAAATAACAAAAGTACATTGTATTATTCTGTTTTCAGAAAATTTCCATGTTTTAGTTTATAAAATCTGATTATACTCTTGTGCAAATTAATCTAATTAAAATTAAATCTTTGATTAGCATCTGGGATCTTATATACCGGTACTTGTATTTGTGGAAAGTAAGATAATTCAAATAGTTTCAGTTTAACATTCTTTGTGGCCAAATCAACTATTATTTATATTTCCTTTGAAAAATAAATAAATTTAGCAAACATTTGAAATACTTTTCTATACTTATAAAAAAATAAATTGATACCTCATCAATTATTGACTCTTGGTGGAAATTAAAAAAAAACAACAGGTGAAAGCCAATAAAAGAGGCAACTTTTTGGCTACTCCATTATCATAGCAGGAAATCTAGAAACCTTAATTCAAAATCCACAGTTGAGATCACACATTTTTAAGAATCAAAATGTTTCATAACACCTGGTTGCTGTTTAAGTCAACTGAAAAGTATTTTTACTAGAATAGCTAAAATTACATTCTTCTTAACCATTTCCATCAACAATATTGACTAAAACTTCAGTATTTACAGGATCATAAAATGAATAGGCGACAAAGTACAAGAAACAGAAAATGTTACAACATAAGCTTTACTACGTACTACTCCACTCCAAAAATCACATACTTTCACTACAAGAGATTACACCATTCATTCAAGTAAACAGGTATTTCCATCTCTAGTAAGTGGTGGTAACCTCAAAAAAGGGTCATTGCTCAGTAGTAGAACAGCTGATAAATATTTTCAGTTCAATTTTTGGCATCTGCAGTCTGAAATTCAGTCATGGCTAGTCACTGAGAGGAGCAATGGTATAAAGAAGTGCTCTAGAGTTGCATCATAAAAGGGAACATTTAAAAAAAAAACATGCTACAGGCCCTGATCATTACTATTTCACTGGAAAAACCATTGCCAACAAATGTTACAATTGCTGTCAAATTTTGGGAACATCAGCCTTTAGCACAGTACAACCCTATTAGCTCATAACTGAAGGGTGTTTATCATGTATAATCAACTGTGAACATTTTGTAATGTATCCAAGATTTTAGACATTCTTAAAAGTCTAAAAGATTTGTCAATATTCCACAATTCATATCCTATGAAAGATTCACCATAGCAGATAATTACTGTTGCCCCCTTACTCGACAAGCATCATAGGAGTTATTTTCTAAACAACATCCCTTTACCTTGTGTTGCGTTATGAATAGCGTTTTCTTTGCAGACTACTTTACATTTACATGACACTATATAAACAATGTAGAATTCAAGAGAAACTTTTCCAGCAGTATTACAGAAGATGGTGAAAGAAAAAGACTAAACAGCTTAATTACTACAATAGGTACAGGTTTGAGAACATTATAGAAAAACGAGAAAAAGTCAGCACTCTTCTTATACACACAGTTCAAATTCAACCAATTGACAAAGGTGGAAAGAGAATACGGTATATAAATTTAAAAGTTATCTTACTGTAGATAATTCATCACATCCCAGCAAGCTATAATAATCTTCCATATCCTCCAGCCTGCAGCTGAATATTGCATCCATTTTTTTTAACACACTCTGTTTTCTCAGAATCAGGGAGTCTAAACAGCCAAGGTTTGTTTAAAATATTTACACGAGAATCCACAGATGTAACAGTGATGCTAAAGCTCAACTACAGCTGGCTTTATACACAGGACAAATGTCATCCGAGACTCTAAAGTTACACCCCTGAATACACTTGCTTTTATTGGTGAAAACAAAGGACAAACTGCAGCTGCAAAGCTTCATGGGAGAGGTAGTTTTCCATGTCATGTTAAAAATAATCTAGCTATTTCCAAGGACTTTCAATGACTGGAGGTGGGATTCTTCAGAGTTGGTTCTTATGTATATATGAATGATGTATTTTATGTGGCATATTTGTAATTGCAATACAATGATGTATTGCAACTAAAGTTACTAAAAATAAATATACAAGGCCTTTAACTATTAACAATAAGAAATTGAACTTGTTCTTGATTTTCTTCAGTAATTCTAGCTTCACACTTGGTTGCAAAAGCTTCTGTAATTTAATATTTCTTATTTTCCATGTAGGCTCTCTCCACTCTGACGTGTTTATGACTGCGCTATTAAATTGAATATACAAGAATTGTTCCAAAAGATAATGACTTGGTTCACACAGAGCACCAAAGCAGAGGTTTGTGAACTGTAGCCTATCATTTAAGCCTGTGGTGATTTATTCAATAGACTACAAATAAAGAAACCATAACTCAGTATGAACTCCATTACTTGCTTCCCATTTATGTAGCCTTTATAATAAATTCACCTAACATACAAGTGAGAGGCTTGAGGCAGTCCGATTTAATCACCGTTAAGTCAATGAATAAATGGAATTAACTAATTGTCTAGGAGTTAAATGGGTACAAATAATTCAGATAATGAGAGGAGGAAGCTAAGTCAATGAGAAAAAAGACTTGCTATAAGTTGGGCAACCAATACATTTGATTATAAACCAGTCAGAGTGCATAAACCTTGTACAAATATTTTGCTACAAATGCTCATATGGGATCAAAGTGGTCCATTAACACAATAATTGCTTGACATGCATAATGTTCAGTGATCTGTTTTATGTAGTTGCATTATTGTGACATTTTTTATCCCCTATTTATCCCCTAAATAAATAAATATTTACAATTAACACATTTTTTAGAAATACTGTATTGTTTATGTATATGTATATACCGTACATATTTATATAGCATTTATATATATATGTGCATGTATGGATATATATGTGTGTGTGTGTGTACATATATACATATGTGTCAGGGGTGGGTTCTAAAATTTTTTACTATTGGCTCTGTGGGCGTGGCTTATTTTGTGGGTGTAGCTTGGAGGTCATGTGACCGGGTGGCCATGGCTATGTGTATAGGGACTACTCAGAGGGCTGAAAAAAGTCATTTCTGACAGGTCCTCACACTTTTGACTGGTCCTCACACTTATGACCATCCTCACATTTATGCCTGTGCAGCATTCTTAACAACCATGTCACTCATTTCACAACTGCTTCTCTTCACCATGGTGGTAAGATAGGGCAAAAAACTTAAAATGTGAGGACAGTCGTAAATTCAAGGACTGGTCAAAAGTGCGAGGACCAATCAAAAATAACTTTTTCAGCCCTCTGAGTAGTCCATATGCACAAAAGGACTACCCAGAGGGCTGAAAAAAGTGATTTCTGACAGGTCCTCGCACTTTTGACCGGTCTTCGCACTTATGACTGGTCATCATTTATGCCCATTCTGGCATTCTTAACAACCATGTCACTCATTTCACAACTGCTTCTCTTCACCATGGTGACAAGATAGGGCAAAAACGTAAAATGTGAGGACAGTCATAAGTTCGAGGACTGGTCAAAAGTGTGAGGACCAGTCAAAAATAACTCTCAGCCCTCTGAGTAGTCCATATGCATAAAAGGACACAGCAATAGAGAGGGATGAAGGAAGGAGAGAGAGGGAAGGAAGAGAAGGGAGGAAGAAAGGGAAGGGATATTAGAGTAGGAATGAGGGTAAGAGAGGGAGGAAGAGAGGAGGAGAAGGAGAAAGGAAGAGGAAGTAGGGAGAAGAAGAAGAGGGGGGAAAGAGAAAGTAAGAAGGAAAGAAAAGAGAGAGGTGGTAGGTTTGAGGAGAAAGATTGCTGTACAATAAAAAAGATGAAAGGGAAGAAAGCCAATCCCAAACAAATATAAAGATATTAAGATAAAGAATGAATTGTTAAACTTTAAAGAATAAAAGAGAACAAATATGAATAAAGAGCAATAATTAGAAACACACATACAAACATACAATGTATTTTCTTTGAACAGAGTATTTGTCTGGTTCACAAATTTAAACAGTGTTTAGTCATTTCAATTAAATTTACAATTTCTATATTTCCTTTTTGCCATATTTATTCCTCATCTATTTTTTAAAAAACCAATATTATCCTTTATCCTCATCTCTAATCTTAATCAAATTCAATTTTTCCTTTCTATTCTATAGGCTATGTCCTGGATAGAAGGAATTCCCAATAATCTAATAATTATAATAATTACTCTAATAATTCTAATAATTATTATGGTATACTTATTAGATGATGATTAGTCTAATAATTATTAGTTAGGAATTAGGAGATTTATTAGTTTTTAAAGAGCTCTTGGGGAGGCATAGCAAAGGGAGGGGCTACTACAGTGGTGGGTTGATAACGGTAGGCGAACCAGTAGCAGCAGCAGTGGGAGGCTCTGCCCACCCGCCCGGACATCATCAAATACGCTCTGTGCATGCGCAGATGTGGCATGCATGCGAGCGAAGTGAGCACGTGTGCAAGAGCGAACTGGTAGCCAAGGTAAGTGAAACCCACCACTGGGCTACTACCATAAAGGTGTGCTTCCAGGTACACGAGAGGCCACTTGATGAAGATGAGCTTGTAGAAAGTGGTGTTCCTCCAAAAGATATGGTCACAGGTACTTTGCATAATCTCTTCTGTAAACAAAAGTGCTTGACCAGTTAATATCAGCACTTTCTACTGAGGGAACTCAGGAGATTATCATGCAATTCTAGTCCCTAATCTTGTTGTGGTATCTTGTGGATTGAGATAATCTAATCAAGAAGTCATCAAACTACTATAGCAATGCTATCTCTCTAAGATGGGCCATAGTTAGCACAGATGTGAAAAAGCATTTAATGCACCAAGGACATATAAGAGAGTTAATTTGCTCTAATGGTTAAGGCATCGGGCTAGAAACCAGACAACATGATTTCAAGTTCCACCTTAGACATGAAAGCTAGCTAGGTGACTTTGGGCCAGTCACTCTCTCTCAGTACAACCCACCTCAAAAGGTTGTTGTGGGGAAATTAGGAGGAGGAAGATGTGTTGAATATGTTCATCGCCTTGAGTTATTTTTTGTATTAATAATAATAAAGACAGGATACAAATTAAATAAATGTCTTCATAACTCAAAGAAAGAGCTTAATCTCATCATCTGATGCTGATGACATTTTATTCTACTATCTCACTCAGTGTTCATTTGTAGGGGAAATACAGATAGTCCCCGATTTAGGACAATTGAACCCAAAATTCCCATTACTAAGCAATACAGTCGTTAAGTGAGTTTTGCTCCATTTTACAAACTTCTTTTGCCACAGTTGTTAAGTGAATCACATGTCATTAAGTGAATCCAGCTTCCCCCATTGACTTTGTTTGTTGGAAGCCAGCTGGAAAGGTGACAAATGGTAATTACATGGCCCTGAAACAGTGCAATTGTTATAAATACATGCCAGCTGCCAAGCACTCAAATTTTGATCATGTGCCATGGGAATGCTGCAATGATTGTAAGTGTAATAAAACAGTCATAAATTACTTTTTTCAGTGCTATTGTAACTTTGGTCACTAAACAAATGGTTGTAATTTGAGGATTACCTGTAAAAGGAGACCATGCAGAACCTAACCACATAAACATGATAAAATTGAGCAAAAATCCTTCTTGCTCAAGAGATGACTATTGCAAAGGTGTGCCATCCCCCTAATTATTTTAAAACAAATTTTTATTGAAAGTTTCACAATGAACATAAAAAACTAACAAACTAATAACAAGAAAAAGCAGAAGCAAGAAAAGAAAAAGACAAAAGGCAGAAGTGCAGAAAAAAAGAAAAGAAATAAAAGCTGCTGATTTTCTTTGCAGCAAATGTAAGTACAATTATAAAGTTATCTCTTACTCTTTGATTACAAAATAAAAGTCGCTCTTTTCTATTATCCAGGTTTTAACCAATCATAAGTGCATTTTTTCCATTTTACAATATGTAAAAAGTCTATAAGGGGGTCCCAGTCAATCATAAATATATTTTTTCTCTAAACCAAAAAATAATAATTTAGTCATCTTCGCAAATTCCATCATGTTCACCAATCATTCCTCCATTGTGGGTATTGCTGAACCTTTCTGCTTTTCGGACTATAGCATCACTGAAGTTATAAATTATAAAAAGAAAGTTCCTTGATTTGTCTAGCTGCTTAACCATTGATCCCAAAAATCTCTGGTTTCAATTATATTTTAATTTTTAAAATCTTTTGAATTAATGTATGCGTATGTATGATGACAGAATCTTAATCCCCCCCCCACTAAACTGAACCCCCCCCCCACCAAGTTTATTCTATTGCTGGTTTCAGATCTAAACCAAACTATGCGTAAGTAAACAGTGTTTCTTGCAATATCATATAAAATTCTGATGTTACCCCTGAATGTGAAATATTATTACTGTTTATATAATGGATTTCACTGTAACAGAAGCATAGGAAAACACCTACAATGAATATTTATCCTATCGATTGTTCACATAGTTACAAATAATTACTTACAATTCTGTTTACCCAGTGGTTTTTACAACTTTAGGGTACTAGTATTACGTGAGTGATGATGAAATCTAATATTTGCAGTTCCACTTAGACATGGACAACATGTTTTGCACCATGTTTGTTACAAAAAAAAAGAGATCACCTGTGTTTAAAATTTATGCTCACAGGACAGTATTTGCAAATTAAGTAATACCAAGCAGACTAATTTAATAGAAGTCAGAATGGACATATGTAGTTAGTATCTGTAAACAATCTTAAGGATCTGTAAACAATGTTAAGGATATTGATGTTGTTTTACCAACCAGCAGAGTAACTGCA
>WNWU01000021.1:9999692-10052506 GCA_012654045.1 Ptyas mucosa | reverse complement strand
GCTGCTGTCCAAGGAAGTTTATAAAAGGAAGACTATTAAGTTCCTATATAATGATATGTATAATAATATATATAATACCTTATTAGTAACTTTTTCTTGTATCTTTTTTATTCTTGATAAATGTATTTTATTCTCCTTATGTACACTGAGAGCATATGCACCAAATTCCTTGTGTGTCCAATTACACATGGCCAATAAAGAATTCTATTCTATTCTATTCTATTCTATTCTATTCTATTCTATTCTATTCTATTCTATTCTATTCTAATTCTGTTCTGTTCTGTTCTGTTCTGTTCTGTTCTATTCTATTCTATTCTATTCTAGTCTGATGTGCTGTGCCTCTGTGGCAGGAGTCTCCAACCTTGGCAACTTTAAGACTTGTGGACTTCAATTCCCAGAATTCCTCAGTCAGCAAAGCTGGCTGAGGATTTCTGGGAATTGAAGTCCACAAGTCTTAAAGTTGCCAAGGTTGGAGACCCTTGCTCTATGGCATTTCAGATTCCCTCAGCCCTAAAATCTCCTCCCAACGCAACGAATCATCATGTGGGGCTGACTCCCAAGGGCGTGTAAAATGTACTCTTTTTTTAAAAAAAACAACACAATGCTTGGTTTACCTCACGTCCTTCTCCACCCCCCTCACTTACTCTTGAACAGCCCCGTTGGGTGGAACCGAACCAGGAAAAGGCCCACCTAGGAAGGCTTTCAAGGAGCAAAAAAAAAAAAAAGTATGACGGGATTCAGTTTACGAACGCGGGGCGGAGGGTGGGGGGTGTAAACCAAGCACGAGGCAACCCACAGCGCAGCCACGAGCAGAAAAAAAGGAGCGACTCGGCAAACGATCGGAGAGCGGACGGCGTCACGTGACCGACGCTTCCGCAGCGAAGGCCTCTCCTTCCCCCTCCGCTTGCTTTTTTTTTATTTTTTATAATTTCAAACCTCGCTTCGTCATGTGACCCGTTTGTTGTTGTTGCGGTGCTAGGGCTTCTGCCCGCGTGGGCGTCGGCCGAGGTCACGTGCTGCGTTTAAATCTCTCTCTCTCTCTCTCTCTCTCTCTGAGGTGGGGGTGGGGGCCGCTTCTATCTGCGGCGCCACTATGAGCGGCTGACGGCGGCGGGAGGGGGGGAAAAACAGGAGGAGGGGGGAGGGAGCAGTTGCTCCTGCTCCAAGATGGCCGACGAGGAGATGCCACTCCTCCATTCTCGGAGCGGCGGCCGCCGCGGCAACAACAACAACAACGGCGCCGTGGCGGCCGCTGACGCCGAGAGCCCCGAGCCCGCTCTCAAGCGTCAACGCCAGGCTACGGTTGAGCAGAGCTGCGCGGCCTCGGCGGGAGCCGGCGGAGAGGCGGACGCGGCGCCTCTGCCGGGAAGGGCTGTCGAAGAGGCCCTGAAGGGGGACAGGGCGGTCCCGGACGCCTGTGTCAGCGGCGAGCCGGGCGAAGGGGCCGCGCCGGCGGAGGCAGGAGAAGGCTGGAGCTGCGCGGAAAGCGGGGCCCGGTGGTGGGGCCTGGTCCGAGAGGAGCCGCCGTCGCCGCCGCACCAACGGCAGCTGCCGCGGGGGCAGAGCCAAAGGGAGGGCGCGGAGGCGGTGCCCGCCGGAGAACCAGCGGAGACGGCCATTGGCTGCGGGCCGGCGCAGTCTTCGAACGGCGCGGCTGAGGCGGAGAGGGCGCCGCAAACCGGTGAGAAGCCTCCGGGGACGGAGGGGAGGGAGGCCGGCCGGAGAGAGAGGCGGCCCGTCAGCCTTGACAGCGAGACCGCTTGGCGCCCGATAGGGTCTGCCTGCCCGCCCCCTCTTTAAAACTGGGGCCCGGCCGCTTCTCTTAAGGGGAGTCTGTCTCCCTCCCGGCTCTTGACAGGTTTAGTTTACTTTATTGTCATTGCACATGGTACATCGAAATTAAATGCCATCTTCAGTGTACATTATAACTATAACTATAAAATTAAAAACGTACGTAACTATACGTACATCCTTTACATTCTATATAATTGAAATCGAAAACCCAATATTGCACTATACAGTAGAATTCAATATGTAGTTACTGCCCTGGGGTAGAAGCTGTTTTTCAGCCTATTTGTCCTTGTTTTTATTATCCTGTACAGTCTGCCAGATGGTAATAGTTCCAAAAAAAAGGGGGGGGGGTGACCGGGATGAGATGGATCTTTAAGAATGTTTTGAACTTTCTTAAGGCAGCGGGAACTATAAAACTCTTCCAAGGAGGGGAGAGGGCAACCAAAGATCCTCTGGGCAATGATGTTGACCCTCTGGAGCGCTGTCCTATTTGCCACTGTGTAATTGGCAAACCATACACAGGTGCAGTAAATTAAAATATTCTCTATGGTGCAGGGGTAGAAGGCCACCAGCAGTTTTACTCAAAAGTAATTCGGTTCCCCCCATATCGGCACCTCTCCTGCTTGTCTAGGCTTTCCTGTTGCTGTCTGTAGAGCCACCTGCAATCCCAGGCTCTTCGGTCTTTTAACTCTTGATTTTCTTGTTTATGGTACACGTGGTTGAAGAAGGAGTTTGTTCTCATTCTTGCAATTCAACAATTTTTTTATTTGCATCCTTATGGCGATGCAATAATAATCTTCACTGGTTTCATGGGAATTTTACCCTAATGACGGATGGGATTTGAAGATTGCAAAGGAAAATGTTAGCTCTTTTTAGTGAGGCGGGAAGAAAATAACTAATCATTATAAAACTATTAGTGCCGAATGTGTGAAGTTCTGTAGGGCAAGTGTTTTTTATTAAAATTGGCTTAACTCTAAGATACTTAATTTGTACTAGATAGATTGATCATTTTTCTCACTAACAAAATGGACATGTATAGACAGTAATTGTTTAATTTTGGACTGCAATGCTGTATGGATTTGTCAGACTATTAAATCAGTTCAGTATCACTTCTCTCTGTGTGTATATGTATGCACACACTTGTGCACATGCACAAACACACAAGCATATAGGATATAGAACAATTGCTTCAGTATCCTGTCCTATAAATGTTTGCTTGAAAGCCATCATATTACATAATTGGAATATTTTTTAAGCAAATACAAGATTGCAACCTTAGTGAGTTTAAATCTATATCTGAATAGGGATGAAGTTGGAAGCAACTGATAAAGCTGCTTTTGAAATGAAGGAGAACATGTTTTTTCTGAAAGCAAGAATTGTTGGGGTAGTTTAAAAGATTGAAAATATATTGATACCTTAAGTTCGTTTTCGATTCTATAGAAAGTATACACAGTAGTATAAAGCAGAAAAAACAGTGTTCTAAATGAGTCTCAGGACTTATTTTTAACACTTGCAGTTTATATTTCAGATATTAGTAATTGCATAAGTGTATATATTGGAAAGTTGTTTCTCCTTATCTCCTTATACATCTAATTGCAGAAATGTAAGCTGCACTTACAATCTAAAGCTGTAGAAGATTTTAAGAGGGGTCATAAAAATATTTTTTTAAAACATATTTTTTTCAACCACATGTTTTCCATTAATTGAAAATGCCAAAATTAAAACTAAAGTTATCATAGATTTATTTCTATACAGAATAAAACTTACGTTTACTGATTTTTAACTACCCAATACTATTACTTAAACCATACTTCAAGAATATTTTTGCTTCCATATAGATGTGCAAAACAGTATAGTGTATTACAAACATGATGGCACTACTTTTGTACAATAACTTTATCATTGTTTTACAGATAATATATTTTTTAGTGATGAAATTATTGCAAATGGCTTCCATTCTTGTGACAGTGATGAAGATGATAGAACCTCTCATGCAAGTTCCAGTGATTGGACTCCAAGGCCACGGATAGGTAAAATTTAGTTGTTAATCTAAGGCAGTAGTTCTCAATTGTGACAGCTTTAAGATGTGTGTAGTTCAATTCTCAAAATTCCCCAGACAGCCTCTTCTGGACTAAAATTACCTCAGTTCTTCCTTTATTTTCCTATCAACATTGAGGACATTGCGGTATTTTATTTGTTTTATATAGTCTGCTACTTGCTCCTTCTGAAATGTCTATAATTTCCATTTCCCTGAGTTTAATAGCACTTAATCTTCACAGAAGCATGGAACTATAGTGTTCTCAGTGATTCTTTCTATGGCACTTTAAATCCATGATTAAAAGTTGCGGACAGAATGTACACAGTATAATGTACTTTGATCTTCGATTCTTTTTATAAATGAAGAAGCGTCTCAAATTGTTTCCCTCATCTGCTTTTTTACATACTTATTTTCATGTATACATACGAAAAGATGTCATATAGGTAGTCCTCAACTTATGACTGGTCACTTAGCAACCATTCAGTGTTATGACCTACCTGAGGCAAGCAAGTTGTCCTGTTTCTGAAGTTGTGACAGTCTTCTCCCTCAGGCAGTCACATTTTGGGTGCTCAGCAACACAGCTGCATATGGTCACATGATGCCTTTTACAGCAGTTTGGCAAAAGAAATTGTAATTTATTGTTGGTTATTGGCAAGAATAGTCATAGCAAACAATGCTTTGCTTAATAACTGTGGTAATCACTTAATTACTGCATTAAAAAGATTGTAAAATAGTGTCGATCACATGACCAACCTGATTTATAATTGTCACAGGATAACAACTAATAGGCAGGCTCCATTATGGTTATATGTCAAGGACTACCTGTAAATGGTCCCATCTACTTCTTTAAAAAAGTGTAAAAGTTGGTACTTTATTATGGCAATTTTATGATATTTTATTAGGGCAAATTTTTTTTGATCTTGTGGAAGTAATGAAGGGGTGTTATAGTTAAATTTGAGGAGATATACACACACAAACACACACAATATCAAAAGGACAACTGAGTGGGAGAAAATTGAAATCTTTCCCTAGCAAAAATGACAGCGCTTTGAATAAGATGATTCTGGGTGTTGCATGTTCCTTACTATACTGATAAGGTGTTACTGTGTTTCCCCGAAAATAAGACCCTGTCTTATATTTTTTTGAACCCAGAAATAAGCGCTTGGCCTTATTGCCCTGCCCTCAAAAGCCCAATTGGGCTTATTATCAGGGGATGGCTTATTTTGTGGGAAACAGAGCAGTAGGTGAAGAAGCTTTATGGTTGCCGAAATGGAAGTTACTCATAATATTGCTGCCTCTGTTTTTTATGACAGGAAGTGCAATGTGTTTTCCTATTCAAAATACAGCAGACGAAATTATCTGCACAATTTTATCATTTGTTTATTCTGTCAGAAACATCACAATTAAAATAAGTCATACTATATGACATAAAATTTTAAATATAAAATGCAGGTTTATAATATGTAGAAGTTAAAAGCTTTCCTGAAAAATGTGTGCTGTTAATACATTTGGGCGTCCCCTGGGCAATAGCTTATAGCTGGCTAGTCCTTTCAATCCAAAAGCACCCGAAGTGTAGTGAGGTGCTCATATTCTGATTTAATCTGTCTATACTCATAATTATTTTGTACTCATAATTATTTTATTTTATTTTCCGTAATAGGTCCATACACTTTTGTCCAACAACATCTCATGATAGGCACAGATCCACGTGCAATTCTGAAAGACCTATTACCAGAAACAATTCCTCCTCCTGAATTGGATAATATGACATTATGGCAAATTGTTGTTAATATTCTATCAGAACCACCTAAAAGAAAAAAGAGAAAAGATATTAATACTATAGAGGATGCAGTGAAACTCCTGCAAGAATGCAAAAAAATAATTGTATTGACTGGAGCTGGGGTATGTATTCACAAATAGAATATATCATAGTTTGATGTTTTAATATGCTCATTGAATATAAATGTTTTATATTCAATTGCAATTGAATGCAATTATGTAAATAATTGCTCTGTGCCATGTAATTCTTACCCCTGAGCAAATAGTTGTGATTGCACATATGAAACAGTGCAGCTTATGATGCAGATTTCATTTTGTCATTTTGATAAAACCGTTAACTCTGCAAATACTTAAGGTGCATATTTTACTTGCATGAACAATTTTATAAATCTGAAAGCAATAATGGTGAAGCCAAAGCTATAATCATTTTTAGACAGGAAGAGGCAACTTTGAGCCCTTCAGATTTTTTTTATTTCTTGCTGTTGGTTATGCTGATTGGGGCCAACTTCTGAAAAGCACCAAATTGGTAATAGTTTCTATAACTTTTTGAAATAGCAGCAACCCTTAGTGTTGTAGTTCAAGTTATTTTCTGGTGACTCGTAAATAAGAAAAAGTGTAGCATTATGATCTGAAAATAGTACTGTATATATTCTCATACAAGCCCATCTGTGGATATGCTTACCCTCAAATTTTTAATGAAAATACAATGAAAAATGTGTCATTTGTGGATGTCAACCCACATTTTTCATGGTTATTTTGGATTTAAAAAATTGATGGTCGGATTATCAGCAGATGGACTTATTCACAAGTATATTGAGAAATACAGTATTTTAAAAAGTGTGTACAAATAAGCCCATGGACAGTTTGGGGGGATATGTTGGCACCTGATATTCTCTGCTTATATGACTATCTACACCAGTGTTATTAGTCTGAGTTTCAGGAAACATGGCAAAGCATCATGCTACTACTGCTAATAGAGTCAGGCTGCCTGTTTTCATTTTCGTGGAATGGTAATGACAGCAATAAAATCAAGCAAGTCTTAACATGCTTGATTCTCTTAGGTGCTCTGGCTACAGTTATATTAGCATTCCGTCACATGGTAATTTTTTTCATGTAGATGTAAAGAAATACGCTGTTTCTTTTGCAGTTAGACTTTCCTCACATGTAGGTTTTTTTAAGTATATCTGAGTATTTCACAGGTCATTCTTGATAAAAGAATCTTTGTTAATAGCAATAATATTAGCAACTGTCAGCTATATATTCTATATTTTGCCATCCATTTCAGGTATCAGTTTCTTGTGGTATTCCTGACTTTCGATCAAGAGATGGTATATATGCCCGCCTAGCAGTTGATTTCCCAGATCTTCCTGATCCTCAAGCAATGTTTGACATAGAATACTTCAGAAAAGATCCAAGGCCATTTTTCAAATTTGCCAAGGTGCTAATTGTCTCTTTGATTTTTTAATCTTTGGAAGATAATCATTTAAAAACTTCAAACAGACTTCGTACATCTAAATCTTTTTATTTGAACACCCCATTTAGGTCACATTGGGAAAGATCCAGTGAAGTTGTCCTGGTGAAATACTGTAGATCCACCAGCAAAATCGATTTTCCCCCTCATATATCAGCTTGCATCATAAATCTGCCCTGGATGAGGAGGGGATTTGGAACAAACTTGAGACATAGAGAGGAGACAAAGGAGAGATGTACTAATTTGATACTGCACCTATTTATGGAGTGTATCTTACTATTTTCACAAACCCATGTATACCCAATCAACCTCAACTCGAGGTTCAATGTGAATAAGGACAGTGATAGACTAAATTAGTTAGATTTGGAAAACAGTGTAGGTTTTCTCCCCAGCATAATGCATGACTTAGAGGTCATCATTGAAGTTAGGTGATAGACAATTTAGGATATAATTGTGGTAGCAAGCTATTTATTTCATTAAATTTATTATTGCCACCTCCTCAGGCAGACCCTAGACTGTTTACAAAATATACTTTTAAAAAGACACAAAACAAATGGCCAGACTAAAAACAGTCATTAAAACAAAGCATGACAGCCCCCATCTTCAACATAATATTCCCTGGCTTGGTAACAAAGCTAGATTTTAAGGACCTTTTGAAACCCTAGATGAGAGTCTGCAATCTGTACCTGCAGAGATGCTGTAATGGTGATGGGTGGGGGTGCTATGACAGTAAAGACATATTTTCTAGATCCAATATGTCATTTTTCTGCAGAAATATTATTATATTAACATATATTAATATATTTAGTGCTAATATAGATTGCGCTCTGGACTATTTTGCCTTTAGCAAAGTAGATACAGCAGTTTTCTGTCCTTCCCAATCAACATTTATGCAATTTGCAATGTTAAGGGCATGATTTTCTACAATTAAGTTGTATTGTTTAGTATATTCACAGGTCAGTAATATTTGTGGGGAGAATTCTGTTGTATTTCAGTAATATTTCAAGTTTGTGAAATTACTTAAATATTAAATGAAATTTTGAGATTTGGATTATATATGTGATATCCTATTTATATCTATTCCGAAATGAGCTCTATTAAATATGCAGGATTGCTCTTTTAGTATTCTGTTCCCAATAACTATGGGAAGCTGCAGCAAGACATAATTTCCAAACTCTGCTCCCCAACAATTCATTTTCCTTACCAAATAGTACATATGTAACAGCAGGCAAAATTGCATTTGCTGCATTTTTCAATAGTAGTCTTTATTGTATGTTGAAATTGTATATGTGATGCCATGTAACAATTGCAGCGATTATTGACAAAATCTTGTTTGCATTCTTTTGCAGGAAATATATCCTGGACAGTTTCAGCCATCTCTTTGTCATAAATTTATTGCTTTAATGGATAAAGAAAGAAAACTCCTTCGCAATTATACACAGAACATAGATACACTGGAACAAGTTGCAGGAATTCAAAGGATAATCCAGTGCCATGGTAAGTGAAATATACGTTCTTTTCTATCCTAGATACAGAGTTCTAATAAAGATGAGGAGAAAATGGTCACAACTAATCAAAGCCACACAGTCTAAAAATCCTTCCCTTGTTCTGGCATTTTATAACAAATTGTTCACATAACAACTTTACACAATTCCATTGTTGCATACTGTATTTTCTCCCAACCCAGCTAATTAAATCAAATTCATATTGGCAGGTCCCCGTATTAGCCTCTTAATTTTCCTACATTAATCACACAACCAAGATCCCAGAGGACTGGAAAGAAGCCATAATTGTCCCCTTATATAAAAAGGGTGATAGGATTGATCCAGCTAATTATTGACCTATTGCATCACAACAGGTAGTTCTCAACTTAACAATGGGTTATTTAGTGACAGTTCGAAGTTCATATTGACCTCCTCCCCCAAAAAAGGTTTACTTCTGTTTCTGGCAAAAAACTATCCATTGTGAACAATGCATTCACTTAATGACCCAGCATTCACTTAATAACCATAGCTTTGTTTAATGCCATAGTGATGTGCTTAGCAAAATGTCATAAAATTGGTGTGCTATGTTGATGAAGCACTTAATGACCAGCATAATTTACATCCATAACTTCAGGCGCAATTACAGTCCTAGGTTGAGTACTATAGTAAACTATAAGCCAGGTACCTGTTTAGCAAACTCCAAATTTGGGTAATAGAAAAGGGAATAATTGACTCTGAACAAGTAGAGCGTCAACTGGGACAATTTACTATGGACTAGCAGTGTTTCAACATCTGTCAGACAATATACCAACCACACTTGACTTGAATCTATATGTAGCCCTTTATTGATTTTAAGGCAGTTTTTGATAATATCTCAAGGGTAAGATTTTGAGACATTCTGAGCAGATTGTCTATAAAACAAAAGTATCCTGCTTTGTCAGGCACAAGTATTTCCCAACATGTTCCTAATCAATAAACTACAATAAAATCCAGCCTTGCATATAATCAGAGAGCTTTCCAACTTTATTCAAACTGACAAGAGGGTGAGACAGGGATGTATTCTGACATAATTTTTAAAACACGTATATCTGCTCTCTAATTAAAAATTTTCAGATGTGCTCTCTTCCTAATCATCTTGGAGGGAAGTAAGCAATGGGGTACCACAAGGTTCTGTCTTAGGCCCAGTACTCTTCAATATCTTCATAAATGACTTAGATGAGGTATAGAAGAGGAACTTATTGACTTTGCGGATGATACTAAACTGGCAGGAATAGCCAATACCCTAGATCAGGGGTGTCAAACTCGCGGCTTCACGTTGCCACATGACATTGTGACTTTTTCCCCCTTCGCTAAACCGGGGGTGGGGGTGGCCAGAGCATGACACATCTGGTCCGTAGGCTGTGAGTTTGACACCCCTGCCCTAGATGAGATCCAGATGGAACTTGACAGACTTGAACACGGGGGCCTATCTAAATGAAATTCAATGTAGAGAAAAGTAAAATCTTATACTTTGGCAAGAAAAACCAAAAGTACACATATAGACTGGGTGAAACCAAGCTTAATAGCAGTAACTGAGAGAGATCTTGGAGTCTTAGTAGACAACGAATTAAATATGAGCTAACAGTGTGCGGCAGCAGCCAAGAAAGCCAATGCAATTCTAGGTTGCATTAACAGAGGGATACAATCAAGATCAAGTGATGTACTAATACCACTCTATAAAGCCTTAGTATGACCACACCTAGAGTACTGCAGCCAATTTTGATCACCACATTATAAAAAAAGATGTTGAGAAAAAGTGTAGAGAAGAGCAACCAAGATGTTTAGGAGACTGGAGGCTAAAACACATGATGAGCAGTTGTAAGAACTGGGCATGGCTAGTCTAGTGAAGAGAAGGACCAGGGGAGACATGATAGCAGTGTTCCAATATTTGAGGGGCTGCCACAGAGGTCAAGCTATTTTCCAAAGCACCTGAAGACCAGACAAGGAAAAATGGATGGAAACTGATCAAGGAGAGATTCAACCTAGAAATAAGAGAAAATTTCTGACAGTGAGAGCAATTTACCCATGGAACAGCTTGCCTTCAGAAGTTGTGGGAGCTTCATCACTGGAGGCTTTCAAGAAGAGACTGGACTGCCATCTGTCAGAAATGGTGTAGGGTCTACTTGGGCGGGGGGGTTGGACTAGATGACTTACAAGGTCTCTTCCAACTCTGTTAATTTGTTAAATCTCTTCAAATTTGAGGGTCATATTCCTCTGTCAAAGGTAACACTCCAGCCACTATGCCATCCAGCCACTTGCTCGATTTCATATACTGCATACAATGAATATATTGAAAGTACATGTATTACTGATAAAATCCCTGAGTGGGGGGAAAAAACCTTGACAACTGGTATGTTCCTTTATTTGCTGGGATATGTATTTCAGGTTCCTTTGCAACGGCTTCTTGCCTCATCTGTAAATACAAGGTTGATTGTGAAGTTGTACGAGGAGATATTTTTAATCAGGTAATTATTATTTTAAAATTGACTGGTGAAAAAGAACTATAAATTAGAAATATTATTAAATACATTGAAAATATAACTAAGCATGCAAAATCTTTTTGTTAAAACTGATCCCATACAACTTAAAATATAGCATTCTCTGAATCTAAATATGTGAATCATAACTATATATACAGTAATTATTTACTTTTCCTTACAAAGAACCAGTTGTAGGCTCCATAGTTGATTATATATAATTATTTATTTAATTATATTTGCATCTTATCAGTTCTCCATTTGAAAAAGAAAATGGGAGTTAAATGCAAAGAATAGTTCATTGCTTAATAGCGATACCATCTAGTACAAAGTATTGCATTTTAAAAAAGGATCAATGGAAGTAGTTTTGCAATTTCCCCTTAAAGTTCATGTTCAGGTCAAACATACATTTAAGAAGGATTGAAGAAAGTGTGTATGCTTGACCAGGACATGATAGCATACTTTAAAAACCTAAAGCATTGTCACCAATCCCTTAAATGACAGAGGAGTACACTTACGTTGAACATTAGTTTTTAATAAAGTCAGTGAAAGCTGAAGGCAACCTCTCCTTTAATAAAGGTTTTCAAGTAAGACTGAGCAGTTTGATGGTGGTTCTGTTACTCTTGATCTCCATGGATCAGATAGGATTGGACTAGATGGCCTAGGATACAATTGCAAATTGCATATTATTACAAAATTTACCACAATTTGTCGAGGGTCAGAATTTCGTTTGGGAATTTCAGTTTTGGCTTTACACCACTGTATTTCACATGGCTTCTAGTAAACTACCTTTCTCCACCCGATACTGTTAAGGATTGTTCTTACTTAGAGGCTCAAGCTGAGGCAGGTCTGACACCGAATTGACAAAATGAAGTGAACTCACATATAGTATCCAAGCAAATAACAAAGTTAGAACAAGAGAGAAGAATCTTGCAAAAGAAAGTTTAGAAGGTTGAAGACAATAAGATGGCTGGCTGCCCGGACATAATTGCTGTAATTTTAAAGGATTTATAGGCAATTTCAGATCTGGCAGATTCTGATGATCGGATTTCATTAGCCAGTTCCTTAGCTGCAAACATACAGCTTTTCTCTTTATAGTCCTTGGCAGAAATTCATACCAATATGCAACCTAGGTTGTGCTTCATTCTTTTATTAAACGTTTGGTCAGTTATGAGTGCTACTTTTATAAAATGAACACTGCTAATGCAAATTCCTTAATCAGGTTGTTCCTAGATGTCCCAGATGTTCACCTGATGAACCCCTTGCTATCATGAAGCCAGAAATAGTATTCTTTGGTGAAAATCTACCGGAGCAGTTTCACAGGGCCATGAAATATGACAAAGATGAAGTTGATCTTCTGATTGTTATTGGGTCTTCACTTAAAGTAAGACCAGTAGCATTGATTCCAAGTGAGTATTGATTATGTATGTATTGAGAATAACAGAGTCCTTGTTTCAGTTTAAATTTAGTGATCATGATGAATGGTGCTAGAAAGCATAGAACGTAGAGAACTTCATAATGTGGAAGCATGTTAGGAAAAAAGAAATATATGTATGGATTCAGACATTTACATAGTTACATATATTCCCTAAAATTATCCAGTTGTTAATAGTTGATTTTATTTTTTTCTTAAATATGTAGGTTCCATCCCACATGAAGTGCCTCAGATTCTAATTAATAGGGAACCATTGCCTCATCTACACTTTGATGTCGAGCTTCTTGGTGACTGTGATGTTATTATCAATGAATTATGTCATAGATTGGGTGGAGAATATTCAAAACTTTGTAATAGTTCCATTCAGCTTTCAGAAATAACAGAGAAACCTCCACGGCCTCACAGAGAGTTTGAAAAACATTTAACAGAATTACCACCCACTCCTTTAAACATTTCTGAATCTTCTAGTTCATCTGACAGAATTCCATCACAAGATTCTCAAGTGATACATTCAGAGCATTCTGATCAATATAAAGCAGGAAATTCTGATGTTGCTTTGGAATCTAAAGAAAACTCTATAGAAGAAAAACCACTAGAAGTCCATAACTCTTTAGAAAATTCAGAAAGTACTCATGATCAGTTAGAAACTACAGAACATGTGAAGGAACTTGGATCTAATCAAGAAGAAAACAAAGAAAGAAGTGAAAAAATCTCTGTTGAAACAGTGAGAAAATGTTGCTTGAACAGATGTATAAAAGAGCAAATTAGCAAGCGGCTTGATGGTAAGTTCTAATTCTGGATAGTATTCCAAATTAATGGATTTTATTTTTAAATCAGTGTTGGTTTAGAGGAGCAGGAACCCCTGTAGTCATTTATCTGAGACAGGAGGCTGTCTTTGATTCTGAATAGATAAGTATGGCTGAAGTGATCAGGTTTCAGATTTGCAAGGTCTACTTCACCTCATTCATATTCACCAATAGGTGCAGTAATATTCTTTATGATAATGGAATATTAGAATTAAGGCCCAAGATTGCTCTAAAAGCATCTTGAGAAATCCAGAAAATCTACTCCTTCAAACTTTCTTCTATCCTTGTAGCCCAATTTAGAAAGTGGGGAGGAACAATAAATATTTTGCAGAATATTGAGAGATAAACATGCTGCTTGGTTTTCACTACCGTGTTTCCCCGAAAATAAGACCCTGTCTTATATTTTTTTGAACCCTGAAATAAGCACTTGGCCTTATTGCCATGAGCTGAAAAGCCCGATTGGGCTTATTATCAGGGGATGTCTTATTTGGGGGGAAACAGGGTATTAGATCACCTAGTTCAAGAGATCCCATTCTGTTTTCTGCGTGCACAATAATGTCAGTTATACTAAAGATAAAATCCTGTTTTTTTTAAAAAAATGTTTTTTTATCATACCCCTTGCTTTGTTTGTGAGATAATATTTGTAGCACAAACCCTTTGTGGTAATCTTAGTCCTATTGCAGTCCTTTTGCAGTCTGTGATGCTGATTTTTAATAGATTTTTTTTATGGTGAGATCTGAAGCTTAGGGCCATATTTATTTACTTCATTAGATTGGATTGACATAATTCCTGATTTAAGTGAGCCTTTTAGAGAGGAAGATGATTTTAAGAAATAAAAAAAATGGATTTAATCTGGATTTAAAACACATCTTGGCAATTAGATAATTGCATTCTTATTACATATTACATAAGAATGCAATCACATAACTTACATATGATCTGCTTCCAAGTGCAGTTCAAGAAGTTGCTTATGACCATCTGGACTACTGTAGTCCCGCCTGGACTACTGTAATGCTCTCTACATGGGGCTCCCCTTGGGGTGCATCCGGAGGCTCCAGCTGGTCTAGAACGCGGCCGCGCAGGGGATTATGGGAGCAACGGGATGCTCCCATGTGACACCTCTCCTGCGCGAGCTGCACTGGCTTCTTGTGGTCTTCCGGGTGCGCTTCAAGGTGTTGGTGATCACCTTTAAAGCGCTCCATGGCTTAGGGCCAGGGTACTTACGAGATTGCCTTCTGCCGCCAATAGCCTCCCACCGGCCAGTACGTTCGCACAGAGAGGGCCTCCTTAGGGTGCTGTCTGCCAGACCCCCAGAAGGAGAGCCTTCTCTGTAGCGGCACCCGCCCTTTGGAATGACCTACCCCCAGAGATATGCACAATACCTGACCTCCGGGCTTTCCTTGAGCCCTGAAAACACATTTATTTCATCTAGCCGGCCTGGCCTGACCCTACTGTTCTGGTTTTAAATTGTAAATTGGTTTTAACTTGGTTGTTTTAAATTGTGGGCCAAAACTATTTAATTATTTTAAATTGTTTTTTAATTTTGTATGCTCTGTTTTTATTTTGGCTGTTCACCGCCCTGAGTCCAGCTGGAGAAGGGCGGTATACAAATTAAATAAATAAATAAAATAAATAAATGACCTTTAAAGCCATTAATAGCATAGGTCCAGGCTATTTGATAAACCACTTTGTACCACTAGGCTAGGACAAGGCTGTCCTTTTCATGCTGGTAGAAAGGGCATACTTCAGATCCTGTTGGTCAAAGAATTCCAACTGTCAGGATCCAGGAGAAGAGCCCTTTTCTGCTGCGGTTCCCGCCCTTTGGGACATCTTACCCTCTACAGTAAGATCCGCCCCCAATCTCATATCCTTCCACAACAGCTTGAAGAAGACCTTGCTCTAGCAATTGGCCTGGGGACCAGATGGGGGAGTTCTACGCTGGGGTAGGCTGCTAGATTGATGGCAGACTCCACTTCCCCTCCTCCGTGCCCTCTGCTCTTGACCCATCCATCTTTTTGATTACCATATTGATGTATGATACATCAGTGTACAGAGATGGGCAGCAAATAAATTTAACAAATAACTCTATGTTTGCCTTGCTTTAAAAGTCATAGAAACTGGTCTCCCATAAATAGAATATGTCAGAGCCATTTTAAAGGGACATAATGTACATGTTAATGTATAGTGAAAAGTTTGAACTGTTCTAATTAAAAGTTAATTCAGAAAGGCTATGAGTCATTAAAATGGAATGGTGTGTTTCTGAAGCATTTGAAACTAAATTGCAATAAACATCAACATACTATTAAATAGTTATAAAATGCAAGAGGGAAAGCAGAGTGAGAGAAAAGCAAGTTAATTTAGTGTTGCATTGTAATAATTTTCCCTCGGTCCTTTACGTATACTGACACAAATAAATGTTTCCTTATAAAAAATATAAGATATGGAGCACTCAGAACCATAAGTGTCATGCATTTATGTATGATTGTATTCTTAATGCTGATGCCTTCTTTTTTTCCTTTGTTGTTGATCAAACCTGTTTCAGGTACTCAATATTTGTTTTCACCACCAAATCGCTATATTTTCCATGGTGCTGAAGTTTATTCAGACTCTGAAGATGATGTCATCTCCTCCAGCTCTTGTGGAAGTAGCAGTGGTAGTGGATCATGTCGGAGCCCAAGCTTAGATGTAGAAGAGGAGAGTGAACTGGAAGACTATTACAATGGCATCGAAGAAGAGGAGGAGGAGGAGGAGGAGGAGGCAGACACTCCTGACAGAGAAGAGAATGGATTTGAGGAAGATGGAACTGACCTTCCAGAATCTGTTGACGAATCAATTTCTATAAATCAGACAGTAGAGTTTGACAGTTCATCAGACAAGTTGTAAGATAATTACTGATTTATTTCAGGAACTTTTCCACCAGCATTAGCAATTTGGGCATGTTGGAATGAATGTGTACTGAATTCAGAACAAGGCAAACAACGATGTTTATAAACATTAGAGTAGATTTTCATGCATAGTTTTCTAACTTTTCCAATTGAATTCTATAAAGACACACTCAACACTAATCATTTTGAATTTTGTGGAAGATACTAAGTATCTTTTACTGTCACTACATTCATTTTTATTAATATGTGTTATATGTGTGTGTGTATTCGCACATATATAATATTTTTGGCTTTATAAATTTCACCCTGTGTTATTTCTGAACCATTTAAAAAGCCATCATAATATTAATATGATATAAAGGGAACAGCTAATCTAGACCAAAGAATGGTATTGTTCATACCTCTCTTGCTTTGCAACATTTCAGTTTATTTATGTCTCTCCTTAGTCTGCTGCTGCAAGAATATGTTGTTAAATATTAAGATTTCCCCCAAATACCTATGGCAGCTATGTTTTCTGAACTCTTCTTGTTGGGTATATTTGCATGCAATCATATTAGAAGTTAATTAGACATCAGTGACCATCTGAAAATTCCTTAAGATTACCAGAAAATAGCATTTTAAAAACCTATTTAAATAAATGAAAATGCTATTTTTAAAATAAAGGCTAAAATAAAGCAACTTTCTGTAGATACTTAATAATGCTTATTGGCTTACAAAATTACAGGAAGAAAGTATTAGATAAGAAATCATTAACCCTGTTAACATGAGTATTTAGTGCAGGAAGTTGGTATATAAAACAATGTATAAAATCTTTGTGTACACTGCCAAGATGTGAATATTTAAGTGTTGGAAGGTGTATATATAATGTTCAGGATATAGATGGATTTTTTGCCCAAGAACAAAAGTGTTTCTATACTTTTCAGTACTTTTATACAAACATTTAATGAGAGCTACTCACGCATCCAGTAAAACACAAAATTCAATTTCACCTTAACTTTAAAGTATGCTGCTTAAAGGCTTCTCTGTTCAGAGAACCTCATACCACTCCTTGATAGATTGATGTAGAAAAAGCAGCTACCGAAATGAGTTCCAATGCTGCTTCAAAACTGCCTCTTGAAATAGATGTGTCAAATGTTACAGCTGTAGATTGTCTCAATCCTTCCTGCTTTGTTTGATGGTAGGTTTTTAATTTCTTCTTGAAACCACTTTTCAGCTGGGCCCGTAGTTAAAACCAGTTGCCAATAATTCTTTTGCATTTCTTTAATATTCCATTTTGAAATATGTATAGAGCTTTTCTTTTCAAACAGTCAGTACATCCAATTTGTAACACAGCATAATGAAGTGTTAAAAATGGCATTTTGTGTTCATTTGAAATGTTGGCATGTTTTCTTGTTGTCCAAGTTATAAATAGAACTTGAACAACTACACTTAAAGAATGCAATATGTTTAGCTTGGCATGCATGTCAAACTGTATTTGTGTTATAGGAGATATTTTAAATGGAAATATTTTGTTTTAAATTATTTTTACAGTGTGGATTATTTTCTGCTTTTATATTGTATATAGTGTCTTTTATGTAACCAACTGGCAGATGTTTTGTAGAAGATTGTTTAAATTGACCTAGCTCTCTTCCTGCAACTTTTGAAATACAAAACCAGTGTTTTATACTCAGTCTGATTTAAATCTATTAAATTGTTAACTTTTGGATGCTGTTACAATGTGTGCACAACGTCTTGCATGCAATGTTATTAAGTATGGAAAGTAATACAGTTGGTGAGAAGTAATATGCTGCGTCTCCCATATTGCTCCAGTCACTTTTTAAACTTTTTAAAACAATCTTTTTAAAACCAGGACCTCTGATGCAATAAAGGCCGGGCCAAAACCTTTGACCCCCCTCAGGGTGGGGAGACATCTGGCAAACGATTTCTGCCAAGGCTGGCAGGTCTATCTAGCCAAATTACCATAGCAACTTGGAGGGAATTTGTAGTTATTTGTAGATTTGAGCTTTTTAAAAAAATATATACATTGAATACTCCTCCATGTACTTTTATGCCAATTTAAAAAAATCATTATTGGGAATTTAATATTGCTATGCTACTTTCCTCACTGAATGCTCAGACTCTGACTCTGGTTCTAAGACACTTGAGTCTGCAGTGTATTGTGCGCATGCTGTTTACCAGTGGTGGATATGGGCTTTCGGTTCCTCCAGTGGTTTGCTCCCAAGTGATAACATCATGCACTTACCTTCAATGGATATATACAGCCTTGACACTAGCAAAACAGGAAGGAAGTACTAGGAATGATAAGAGCAGCAGGCTTCCAAATTCTGGGTCCTATTGAAGTGAGGTACTTCACTTATTGATGGTTTAAGGTGGGGGTAAGGCTATGGTGGTATTTTATAGTGGGGGGAAAGACAGATTGGATACTGTATACTTGAGGTGAACTATAGTCTGTCACTGATTTGCAAGCTGGCTTACAATGCAATTACCTCCCTTTTTCTACTTCCCTCTAGTTACTACCCCTTAAGACTTTCCAAATGCCTTCTACATCCCCAGAAAAGACCTCAGAATACATATGCTTTGATCCGAACACAGATGAAACTACTATACAGACATAAAAGATCATAGACTTGTTTTGCACATTCCTAACCAAGTCAGACAAAATAGTTGTTAGTCCTTGTGATATCCTGTAAAGCAGGGGTCCCTAAACCCCCAGGCTGTGGATTGGTACAGGCTTGTTAGAAACTGGGCCATACAAGTGAGCGAAGCTTCATCTGTGATGCATGGACTCTAGGCAGCACATAAAATCACACCACCCCCAGGTCTCTGGAATTTTTTTTTCCCCACATGGAACTGATCCATAGTGCCCCAAAAATTGGGGACCGCTGCTCTGGTCAGAACTTTTATGATCCTCTCCAAAGATAAACAATTTTATATTACCTGTTGAGTTATTGTTAAATGCTTTAATTTTCCACAATTTATTAGTTCTCTGATTAAATGAGAGAACGCCCCTCTCCTTTTCTCTATATATGCTACACTATTAGTAATGAAACCAATTCACGTTTGTCCTTTGAGTCCTATAACAGCAACATTTTAAAACACTACAAGAAATGTAGCTATAGTCAAACCTGATTTTGTCACATACCAGGCTACCTTGTTTGGGGTTCTTCTTTTGTAAAGCAGGAAGGCAAAGAATAAAACAAGCATGCATGTTTATTGGTTGCAGGAACTGGATATGTCTAGTTTTATGAAAAGGACGACTGAGGGTGACATCATAGCAGTGTTCCAATTTCTAAGGGGCTGCCACAAAGAAGGAGTCAACCTTTTCTCCAAAGCACCTGAAGGCAGGATAAGAAGTAATGGATGGAAACCTAATCAAGGAGAAAACCAACCTAGAACTAAGGAGAAATTTCCTGACAGAACAATCGATCAGTGGAATGAGTTGCCTCCAGAAGTTGTGGATGCTCTGGAAGTTTTTAAGAAGAGATTGGGCAACCAGTTGTCTGAAATTACTGTTATTTAGTTATTAACAGTTATTAACTGTTAGGCATTTCAAAATAGGTATACCTTTACACATTACTTCAGAAGACCTGAATGTATAATTGAATATGTCTGACAGGATTCAAATGAAGTTTAAACACATGTCCATCTTAAAAAAATTTAGACACATGACTTAAGCAAATTTTCTCCATAATGTTTTAAAAAATGAGACTTTTACATTTATACATTATCCAACATTTTCATTCAAATATTTTTATTTTATGCTTGAATTGTTTCACTGCAGTTTATAAATCTAAAAAAAATAAATATTTATTTCACAGCTGAAAGTCACGTACTATTAATAACATGTAAACATTCAGGAACTTGACACCTCCTCCCCCCCTCCCATTTATCTGCTTGGTTCAAAGTATCACTTCCAATGACCAAAGTCCTTAAAAAACTGAAAAAAAATAATTTAACCAAAATTTTAAAACTACTCCAATCATTGAGTAAGAAAGATAAAATCTTAGTTCTGCCCAAGAGAAAAAATTTTTGCTGATAATTCTGGACTCATGTCAAACATCCAAGTTTTATTTGGATTACCATGAATGAAATCTCAAAATTTAAGAAAGGGATTTTTCTTTCATAGTTTTAATTAACAAATGACAACTCCATGGACATGTGAAGGAACTGCCAAGGAAAACAGTGTTGACATCTTGATTGCTTTCATTGTAAAAGAAGATGAACTAGTTGCAAGATGAAATGGTTGCTATATAAATTTTCCTCGTTATCATGGTAAATCACTCTCTTTTCACCAAACCCATCTCCAAATGTGGATAAATATGTTGCACTTGCTTTCTCTTTCTATTTATTGTAACTTTATTTTAACAAAACAGCCCCAATTCCATAAAGCAAGATACTCTACTGCTGCTAGAGCATTTTTTTAAAAAAAAACTTTTAACAAAATGAAAATCTAATTTGACTTTCAGTGATTTGAAAAGAAAAGCACATCTTTCACACACACAGCAACATTTTTGCAATATGTGAAATACCAAAATTTAGTTATGAAACTTGTGTTTATTCCAACATTGCATTTTTATTAAGATGGCAAAATGCAATTCCACAGTTCGCATCAAGACAATCATTAATATAAGGATTTTTGGCTCCTGTGAAAGAATCAGATCACTGAATATAGTTTATGAACAAGCTTCTTATAATCATCACCACTTGGGTATCACTCATTTATACTGCAAAGCAGATCTAAGCATTGGCTTAATGTTCCCAATTAAATGATTGGATGGTGCTGAGTTTTTACATTATACTAAATTGAAGCCTTCACAGTGATCGATTGCTTGGATCAACTTCGATCTGAGTATTTCCTTGTTGGTATATTTTGGAAGATCAAGGAGATTAAAACATGTATGAGATACTGGAAGATATCCATCTCCACCTCCAGTTGGTTGGATAATAAGACTAAGGCTCTTCATTCCAAGTATAGGAATACGATCGCTCCCTGTCAAAAACACTAAAAAGGAAGAAAATGGAATAATCTAAGTCAGATATCAAAAGTTTATCACAGAGTATCAGTATATGATATACAGGATTACAATATAGAGAGTTTTTGTTAACATACTGTGTTAAAGTACTTTTGGCTAAGCACAGAATTATTTACTTTTGTGGAGTCTATATTAATCAGTAAATGGGCAGACAAGCTATTTAAACCTTCAAGAATTTAGTGTTCAGGGAGTGAATTGGGTTAACCACAAGGAAGATTTTATTATCATGGTGCTGCCATTCATCACCCCAACACTACACACCAGATATTCAAAATTCAGTGTTAGATCTAAAATAAGATAAAGAAATACATCCCTCCATTCGGGAGGAAAAACATTTTGACTTTTCCTAAGAGTAAAAAAGAATGTTGCATTGTTTGTCAATTAAAAGGAATGTTTTAACAAAGTTATGTTTAATAAAATGAGAGAATACTAAGGATTCCTAGGAAACTTAAAACAGTCTATAGTATTTGTTTGAAATATTCATCTTGTATTTTCCCCCTTCTCAGCTTTTTAAAAAATATATTTACCGTATTTTTTAGAGTATAAGACACACACCTTTTTCCCCCAAAAGAGGGTGAAAATCTGGGTGTGTCTTATACTCCGAATGTAGCCCCGCCCAGCTTCTCAAACAGAAGTTTCAGAGGCTGAAAAAAGCATCAGAAACGAAGCTTCAGAAAAGAAGCCCCCAAACAGAGCTTCAGAGGCTTTTTTTTCTGAAGCTGTTTCAGAGGCTTTCAGAGGCAGAAAAAAAAGTTTTTTTCTGAAACCAAGTTTCAGAAGTTTCAGAGGCAGGAAAAAAAGCAAAAAAAAAGCAAGGCACAGAGCTCACAACCAAGGAACCTGTTGCTAAAATTTGGCAGATCCACCTGCCAATCAGCTTTTTTCTTATTTTCCTCCCCAAAAACCAAGGTTATACTCTGAAAAATACGGTACTTATGCTTCCCATAATACATTCTACATTTTATAGGAAACACTGTAAGGCAGGCCCATAGGTTCTACCAGCGCAATATTGCTGTAAGCTTCAGGCTGGTATGTTCTCTTCTCCTCTAGTGTGAAGAGGTAAGAAAAATCCCTTTCTATCCAAAGTTATCTACAAGATTCCTGGAATTCTGCCTTATTTGAACTATAGTTTGATAATAAACTGATCACTGACTCAGGCTTCTTTGAATAAAACATAAGATAGACCTCAAAAATACATAACCAAACATCCAATTCTACGGTAAGTTTACCCACTCTTTACTTCTGCATATCTTGCACCAGGGACCACTGAGGGTAAAAGAGATTTTCCTATTCCAACAGCAGAAATGGTTTTCATTAAAAAAAAAATCAACTCCATTCATTCAATTTATAAAGCTACCTTACTTGCATGTGATTTTGGACAGCCTACACCAGGGCTGTCATACTCATGGCCCGCAGCCTGGATGTGTTACCCACTGGCCACGCTCAGGCCGTTTTGTGAAGGGGGGGGGGAATCCCGATACGTCACGTGACAACGCCATGACAACATGAGTTTGACACCCCTGGCATACACAATTAAGAAAAAAAAATCAACCATTAATTAAAAATGTTAAAAAGCAAAGTAAGCAAGATACCTGCCTTCTGGACAGTTTAAAAGTAGAACTAAATAACTCTGGGTGGTTTTTGCTCATGTTGGAAAGGAGGAGGATAGATTTAACATTATATGCAAAATAGGACCCCAGCTAACAATGGTCAAGATGTATTCATTTTATGAAGATACTTACGCAAAAACTGTTTCTTCTTTTCCAGTGATAACTCATGAAAAACTTCCCAGAACAATTTAATTGTTGGATGTTCTGCCCAATATTCTCCTTTGTATTGAGTATTCTAAGGAGGAAAAAAAATCAAAATCACACTATTGAAGAACATTGTCTCTGGGATTCTTTCTTCCTTCTCCCCTGCAAATGGTAGACTAAATGTTGACCATCAAACAGATATTGAACTGCAGGCAAGGACACTGTAAGGAACTGTGCAATATGCATGCTTAAATAAGCTATTTAAAAACTTCAGCTATAATCTTCTATTAACTTAAGTGATACTTACCATGGGATGTCTGGGGAAGCGTGCAAAGAACTACAGCATACATACATTTTCATTTTCTAACGTAGGGGTGTCAAACTCGATTTCATTGAGGGCCGCATCAGGGTTGTGTTTGACCTCAGGGGGCCGGGGTGGACGTGTCCAGGATGGGTGTAGCCAGCTAGACGTCACTCATGTTGGGGGGGCCTGTGGTGGCCTGAGCGCTCTGCCAGTGAACACAGGCTCCCAACCTCCGTTTTCGGCTACGATAGCCTCCTGCAACCCTCTGCCAGCAAAAATGGAGCTCCGGAGGGCCGCCTGGAGGCGGCCCTCGGGAGCTCCATTTTCAATGGTAGAAGCACTACAGGCCGGTCCTTCAGTGTTTCCAGGGCAGCCCCACGGGCCAGATCTAAGCACCCCACGGGGCAGATCCGGACCCCGGGCCTTGAGTTTGACACCCCTGTTCTAATCCATTATTTGAATGTTTACTACCAACCATATTATTATTTAGTTTAATAAAGGTCCAATATCTATAGTGAGTTTAGAGGTTTTTTGGGGTTTTTTTCTTTTCATAACAACATTCTCTGTTACAAAAGGGCATAGGAGAGGACAAGAAATATTGGAAAATAATCTTGGCAAACAGAAGGCTTAATTCCTGACCAGCAGCTAATTTCTGGCAGAGCCACACACCTTCTCTAGTTCTTTCCAGTCATAGTTTGTGTTCCCAATCACCATTGCTTGCAGTTCGTTAGGCTCAAACAGCTGAAGAACTTTACCGCCACACACTTTGTGAAAGCCTTCATGGAATGCATCATAGAGAGAAGCCACAGATTTATTGAAGATGTAGTCCACATAGGCATCCACAAACTCTTGCCTAAAATCGAATTAAAAGAAAAGCCCTTTAGAAAGACTCAATACACAATCCATTTAACAATGGCAGTTTTTCTTTTCTTATGAACACGACTTCTTCCTTCAACAAAATATTCAGTCAGGCAAAGGCTTAATTCAGCTAAATCATGGACAGATATAGTTATGGAAGTGCTGTTTCTCCTCCTGACTCTGGAGCCTCATTTATAGTATACATTAAGCCCAAACATCCTGTTATGTCCGATTTAGATTAGGTTAACTAAACATAGCACTAGCTTCTTTAATGGTTTCATGCACATCACAGGATGGAGCACCAAAATTAAGAACAGAAAGAAAACTTGGGCCTGTGCTAATTCCCAGCTTCATAAGCCACAATTTATGAAATCAGAGAGGACTATCTGATCATCATTAGTGTGTTGATGCCTTGATTCCTTTTAGTTGATTTTGAATTAAAAGTAGAAACATGAAATGCTAAATGAAGTATACTATTAAAACCTACCTATTCTGTTTGACAACAGGGATATCAGCACCATTTGGAATTAGCTCTTTAACTTCTGTGGCACCAAAGTTTTCAACCGTAATCTGTCCAGGAGAGAACAAGTATCTTATTGTTTGCTTGCAGAAGATTTCAACGTTGTTTTGTAAGGAGCATATCAAATTTTCACTCAAGACAGAAACATACATACTCATGTAGTATGGCTATATTACTTTTATCCTTCTCATCCATTCCACTACCTTCTCTATTGGTAGCATTATTATGATTATCCTTTGTAATTATGTTTTAATTATATATTGTTATATATATAATTAATACACTATATTAATGTTATATTTATAATTAATATACCACATCTTATGCGTGCGTGTGTGTGTGTGTGTGCAAGGGATGCAGTGGCTCAGTGGCTAAGACACTGAACTTCTCGATCGAAAGGTTGGCAGTTCAGCAGTTCGAATCCCTAGTGCTGCGTAATGGGGTGAGCTCCCGTTACTTGTCCCAGCTTCTGCCAACCTAGCAGTTCGAAAGCACGTTAAAAAAAATGCATGTAGAAAAATAGGAACCACCTTTGGTGGGAAGATAACAGCGTTCCGTGCGCCTCTGGCGTTTAATCATGCTGGCCACATGACCATGGAGACATCTTCGGACAGCGCTGACTCTTCGGCTTTAAAATGGAGATAAGCACTGCTCCCTAGAGTCGGAACCGACTAGTACGTATGTGCGAGGGGAACTTTTACTTTTTTGTTATTATGAATATTATTTGTTTTGGCATGTACACTGAGAACTTATGTACCAGAGACAAATTCCTTGTGTTTAATCACACTTGATCAATAAAGTATTCTATTTGTAGATTAATATTCATTCCACTTTGAAATGAATTGACATATGTGCTAACAGATAATGCTTACTGTAAAGTTGAGGCAGAAGGTATCTTCCACATCATCTTCTGGATAATCTAGCAATTGTTGCATACTCCTGGAAAATCAAATATTCTAATCTTTCATTTCAGCAACAGCAGAATTTAGTTAGACTCTGCAAACTTGAAAGGTTTTACTATCTTTCTACCAAAACTGTGAACAAGGAGGTACATCCACAAAACATTGCAATGCAGAATGGAAGCACCTTCAGTTCAGTTATCCATCATTTGTTCTTCTTTGAGGATTTTCAGCTCTAATGCTACCTTTTCTGGTCTCCTCCCAACCCTTCATGCTTCCCCCCTCTCCCTAAACATTTTCTCCTTTTGCAAACTTAGATAGTTCCCCACAAGTGCATGCTGTTTTGATAATTAGATTGAAATCACTCCATATGTAAATATTTCATCCACAGTACCACAACAGTACCTATTCTAATCCCAGGCACCAATTTATAGCACGTGCCGGCATTTTTTCTAACATTCCAACATATGGCACAATTCTCCTCAACTACACAAAAATTCATCTCGATAGCACCATCTTAAGGCAAACCCTGTTACATTGCCAATTTTTATTTTGATAACCTTCATCCCAAAGTTTTAAAGGATGTGTTTTTAAATATGCACAAATAAAAATTTCTCATTTTTAAAATGTTTTAATTTTAATTGAGTTGTACTGTAATTCCAAACCAGAGAAAAGCAATGAAAATGCCAGGCAGATTTTGTATGTTCATTCAGCACCTTATTCTGTCTTACAGTCTGTTCTTGACAACAGAGGAGAAAGTTTGCTCTTTCTTCTACAAGTGCCCTCCTTTTTTTCTACCCAGATTTCAGAAAATATATGAAGCCAGAAAACAGGCTAGTCCTATGGGAAAAAATGGTCTCAAACCAAAATTTGATAGCACTGACTTCTTAGAACAGCCATCAAATGTTTTTCATTATCATAAGATTTGTATTTTTAATCAAGAACATTAAATCAAAATTGATTAAACCACAAATCTGTGTATTAACATCCTAAGCAGTGCAAATTAAGCAACATTTATGTCATCTTCTGATTGACAATACAGAACGTAATTCTTTTCATTAATGAAAGAAGCCAAAGCACAGATAATTTAATTTCTATATTATAATATCAACCACAATTGTGTTCACCTGCCAACATCAGGCATTAACTCTTTGAGGTCTTCCAGGGAAGGTTTCTTGTTCAGAAGCTTCTTATATAAAGCCAATGGAAAGTGAAGTTCTACAATAGTAAAATTATATATTGCCAGTCCGCAAACAACACCAATCAGATGAAACAAGTCACTGTCTTCAAAGGTCTGTGAACACAAACAGAAAGCAAAGCAAATAATGTTAACCTACATTGTTCCATAAGAACCACACATTATCTAAGTTTTACAAGTAATGTGCGCGTCCAATAAATGTCAAACCTCAAGTAAAATTTTAACCTTTTTGAAAGCCAAAACACTGAAAATTAACTCATCTGTCTCAGACTGGAATCTACACTATTAAAAGATTCTTCTAACCAGCTACTTTCCCTCAGAAAAAAGAACAATTGTCTACTTTAACAATCCTCCCATGTTATATCAATTAAATGGATACTGGCTACTACATGGGTAGGAGTCAAATGTTGCCTGGCACAACATGAGGTTGGTCGAAGGAAGAAGATGGAGAGTGTGCTTTGATACCCCAGATCAGAGGCTAACTTCAAAGAGTAAGAGTCCCTTCTCCCTGAAGAATTAAATTAGCAATTTAAGGCTCCTATTGTATCTGGCATTCTTAAGAGTCAATACAACTCTGTGTACAATTCATCAGTTACATTGGTAACTCTTGCAACTTCTACACTGAAATACTTCGGCCATCATCCCTAGGCTCCAGTAACATCCTGCCAGTGTTACTGCAATCCAGAGCTGAGGAAGCACTTGGGCTCTGAAATTGCTGCTCAGGTTTTAAGAGTCATGCCTGTACATAGATCATGCATATATACAAGGGCCTGCGCACATATGCTTATTAACACACTCTCTCTCTGAGAGAGAGGGGACAAGGGAGGGGCGGAGAGCGAGAGCGAGCGCTACATACTACACAGTTCTTAATTTAGGGACACAGTGAATTTCAGTCCTTTTTTTCTACATGATGGTCCCTTGCAGCCTACCTGGGGGTAGGAGAAGGGGAGACTAGGCAAGACTATATGGACTATGTAAATGGCTTTCAAAGGCCATATACAATCCATTGGTGTAGTCGGTTAGTACTGGGAAGACTCAAGTCCATAGTCAGCCACAAAAACTCACTGGGTGACTATGAGGCAGCTGTTCTTTCAGTTCAATGTGTATGTGTCGCAAAGAACTGTTGATTTGCAAAAGAAAATTGGACAAAAGAAATGCTGCATATGCACTAGTCTACATAACTTCCTTTGTGCACTTTTGAGTACAAATTGAGATATTTCAATCTTTAAAGCTGCTTAAGACAAAAGTTTATATGCCCTTTCACACTCAACCTGGCTTAAGTGACAACATAATACTCTCAGACACTTCTTCAACTCTAAACATTTTCTGAAGCAGGACAGATCGTGATTGGGGAAAGGCCCTTTTTCACAGTGCCCTTCCATTGCAAAATTATCTTTCTAGATACTTTTTTTGAAAGGTCTATTTGTCCCACAATTGTTTTTGCTTATCCTATTGATTTTCATATAATGCTATTAACTCTATGTTAATTTTAATGTTGCAAATGGAAAAACAGCACTTATGTTTTCCTAGAATAAAATAAATCACAGCTTAGAAGTCCCATATCTAAATTCAAAGCATAGATCCTGCCCCCACCCCACTGCAAATGTTCTTCTCCCCAACAAGTGACAAATACCAGACCTCAGCCAGAAAGCGCATAACCAGATATAGCTGCCCACCTAGAAAGTAACCCATCCAAGCTGAAGCACAAAGCCAGATGCAGAAATTCCATCATGAACCACAAGAGAACAGTTGATGTGAACTGGTATAATTAGAATAAAATCTTTCTTTAACCACACTTAGGGTCAGTCTGCAAGGCAAACCAAAATCTATTCACTGCCATCACACTAGCAAAAATACCCCCATCATACAGATTACATACCTTATCTGAGAACCAGATCAGTCTCGAATCTTCGTTATATCTAAACATTCCATACTTGGGATCTAGCAGTTCTCTCATAATAAGCAAGAAAAATTCTTTGCGGACTCCACCTGCATCAACAGCTTCTTCACCTACAAAAATAACCTAACATTGGCAATGAAGTTAGCCTAATAAGTTATAATTGTTACATTGAAGTACAGATTTGTTGCAAATTCATCATGGATCTCAAATTGCTCCTAATTTTGATATTCAAATACATTAATGAAGCGCCAGTTTTTTAAAAAAAATAAATAATAGTGATAGTATTTTTGAATGGCTGGGACTACCAAAAGAATCTTTTATGGGCCAGCAAAGGGAAAGAGCATAGGAGCGAGAATCACGATTGTTAAGTTGAGGTGTGTATCAAGAATTTAAAATATGCCAACATGACCTACCTTGAGAGGTTTCTTGTAATCTAGATTTTTTGTTTTCCTTAGAACTTCCATGGCATCCCCCACAATATTTTCTCTGCGCACAATTAAGATCAGACATGGATTGACAGATTCAAATACTGGGAGAAAAATAGATGAGAAATTCTGTCTGTGAGCCTGGTCAACAGCCATCTGGGAAAAATCAAGTAAAAGCCTTAGGAGCAGCAGTTTTAGTAGTGAACATGGGACGAAGACAGAGTTTACAGAAAATTCATACTAAGTTAGTAAAATTATATTAATGGTGATTTCCAGCATTTGCTCCTTAGAGCAAAGTTTTTCTCCATCTTCTTCCCCCCCAGATGAGCAAGCATATTGTTCCTAACCAAGAAATTTCTTGCTGCCTAAAGCTTGCTCTGACCTCATAAATGCTCAACAACAATGATGATGATGTTTCAGGGGTTGTTTGGCAACTGCAGGAACACAGGATGTCAGAGAATTCAGCCAAAAGCCCAAGTCTCAAGTCTCCATCAATGTGACACCCAATTTTTTTTCCCATTAAACTGCAATGTTCAGTGTGACTAAGGAACACTGTGAGAAAAACCATACTGGCTACATTTCATTAACTTATGTTTTATGAATTTAAACTGCATTATATTGAATGTGTTTCAGTACACTGTTATGTTTCTCCAAGCTGGTGGCATGAAACCAACAACCCTGACTTACAAAATACTCTTGTCGTTGAAGACCCTGATTGCACAGAACAGCTTGAGAATGTTTGGAGTTAGGGTTAGGTAGAAAATGGAAGGTAGAAAAAAGGAAGTCAATAAATTGAAAACATTTCTGGAAAAAAGAGAGAGGATTTGGTAGATCTGTGGACTGGCAGCAAAAAATAGTGGAGATGGAAATAATGGTTGGATTGAAAATGAAAGTTTTAGACGAGGATCCAGGGAAGGAATATGGGAGGCAAGTTAAAAAGAGAACCCTTTTTAGAAGAAGGGAAATTCCAAAAGAGTGAGAGATGATGGATAAAAAAGATTTTTTTCTTAAAAAATAATAATATTGGCTGTACTGAGAATTAGAATAGATTAAAAAATTAGAATTAGGGGGGATACTATTATACATGTTTTGGTACAACATATTTAAAGTGAATGTTAGAGGTTAAGATTAGATTTTGAAAATGGATGATATTAGATATGCTCAAGAACAGTGTTGTGACTATTAGAAGGATGTAGTAAATACTGATTAATTGAAAAATGAAAGAATATGCGCTGATATTAATATATATATATATATATATATATATATATATATATATATAATTATACTAGACTATGTTTGTTTGATTAATGTAGTAATTCTTATTTGTATTAATATGGGTTTTGTACCAAAATGAATCTCAGATGCCACACTGTCCATGCAAAGATATTGATGATATTGATGTATGTTTAAAAATAAAAAAAAACTAAATTAAAAAAAAGAATGTTTGGAGTTATCCTGGTACCCTGGTGTACGTACACCTTTTATATCTTACTAAAAAAAAGTACATGGAAACTCAAGTGATTCAAACCATGATGGGCAATGGAGCTCAGTGTTATGGGCCTATCTATTGGCAATTTACAAGATATGGGATATTATGATTGGAATGTAAAATGGTAAAGGGCATAAACTAATGAATGAAAGAAGGAATGAAACTAAATTAAAATTAATGAAGAAATGAATAAAATACCTATGTATTTGTGAAACTAAGATAAACAAGCAAAGTAACACTAAAAGAAAGATGACTATAAAAGTTTGCCATGAACATGGACTGTTCTTGTGAAATTCATCTGATAAATCCATACAGAATGTAAATGAATGGATGTAATTGTGATTGAAATGTTTAAAATGTATAACAGAAAGTATAAACTGGTGTCATTTAAGCTGCTCTGGATGCATAAAAATCTAGGAATTTATATGTGAGTGGACGGTAAATGGTGATAATGGAAGTGCAAGATCAGATGACTTTGGGGGGGAAATTAGCCAGAGTTGGTTCCAGTTGATTCTGATGGGGGTGGGGGAGGGGAGAGATCAAGCTCACAGTCCCTTCTCTACAGTGTCTCTTAGGTCTTAACACTCTCCCCATTCTATTTAACATCAACAAGAAGTATTGATACCTAGCTTTACATTTCCACTCCAGACTGACCAAGTGATGTTTTGGAGATTCTGTCTCAGTGTCTGGATGCCATGGAGGGCTCAATGAGGAAGATCAGTTCAACGCTGGCAAAACTGAGTGGCTGTGAATTTTAGGACTCCCTGGGTCTAAGAATTTTCCATCCAATGATTGGAATTAATGTGCAACTTGTGGTCCTCCTAGACTCAAACAGCAGATGGTAGTCATAACCAGGAGGGCTTTTGCACAACTTTGGGCACCAGCTGTGCCTCTTTATAGACTGGGACACACTGCTTTCAGTCACTCATACCTTAGTCACCTCCTGAATGGATTACTTCAACATACTCTACATGCTTACAGTAATATTAGCTATTAAGTGTTGCTGGGAATCTGAACAAACTATACTTTTAATGCAGATGATCCATGTGGGTAGCTAAGAATCTTAATGATTTAAAGAATATGAGATTGTGCATAGCAATTAGTGATTTAAATTGAAAATTAATGTATCAAAGAGAGAGTTGTGTTGGACAGGAAAATGAACTGAACAACTGAAAGTTACATATAAATTGCAAACTAGAACATATGAATGCTGATAAAAATGTAGTGAATCAGAATCGGAATGGAGCTGGAAGCGACCTTTGTATCTTCTAGTCCAGCCCTCTGCTCAAGCAGGAGACCCTATAACATTTCAGACAATGGTGGATAGTACCTAATCTGCTGTAAGGAAGAGAATAACTGTCAAACATAAAATAGCTTTGTTATACAAAACAAAATATTGAGGGAAACATAAAAGTAAGTGGAATGCAGCAGAAATTATTTTTTTAAGGAACAAGAAGAAATGGGATCAAGAATGAATGAATGATGAATTAATGGGGACTTCAGATGGTTTGGTCAGATAGACGGAATCCATAAGGCATGAACTGTAAAGAAATGCATGAAGTAGGAATGGATGTGCTAAGAAGGCCCCAAAAGCATGACTGCAGTTAATGAGATCCTCAGAAAGAGTGGTGAGAAGTTTATACAAACAGGCAGTGTAAAAGCAATTTAGATTTTGTACAAATAAAGATGTTGCAAGGATGGAAAGAGATGGACAGATATAATGCCAATACAAACTAAAGTTATCAATATTTCTTCCCCCTACCCCCATCTCTTGCCTTAATTTCTTTGTCTTATAATTTCTTACTTTTTTGGTATAATGTTCCTTACCCCAGAAAGGAAACAATGTGATTGGTACGCATGTACTTACATCAATTGAATTAAATAATATTTAGCTTTGATTCTGACTACACTAATATCTCTTCCCATTGTAGAAAAGGAAAGGGGAAAAGATTAGGATCAAATGTGAACTTTAAAGATTACATTGGGATCAATAATGACAAAAATAAAGAGGGTGGAAAGAGACAAGGAGAGAAAGAAGAGAGGAAGAGACGAAACACAAAAAATTGAAATGATTACACTGGGATCAACAGTGGGAAAATAAGAAAGGGGGAAAGGGGAAAAAGGAGAAGAGCAGATGGGAATACAGGGCAAATTAGGAGAGTAAGGGAATCTAAAACTAGGAAGAAAAAAGGGAAAAAAGAAAATAAGAGAAAGGGAGAAAGGGAGAAAGGGAGAAAGGAGTAGTTAATGGAAAGGAAAAGGGAAAATATGTTTTATGTTTAGAACTATAAATGAATTGAAGTAAAATCTATAATTATAAATGAATTGTAGTAAGTTTAATATATATGTGTAATACTTGGAAGGTCTTTAATTGTAATAATGGAAATCAGCTAAAGCATTTGAAATTATATTGCATTGTGAAAAGGGATTAATGGATTATTAAATAAAAGGTGAAGGGAAAGGGAAAAGATGAAAATTGACTTTGTTTACTGTTTAACATGAAGAGATTAAGACACTGAGCAATAATTGAAATTAACTGTTAAGAGGGGGAAATATTACTGATTATGATTATGGTTTATTATGAAGAGGTGTAGATAGTATATATATTTGAAAAAGCAATGGAAAATTGGGTTTATTTTAAAAAACAATTGGAATTGAGAAATAAAAAAGAATGACTTTAATGCTATATACTTAAGTGAATCATAGTAATATATTTGATTGTAGTATTTGGATAAACTGATAAAGGAAAGAAATGGAAAAGAAGGAAGGAAATGGGTTATATATGTAAAATTGTATGAATACTAATATCTATAATTGGAATAATGGAATCTAGGGAAAATATCTGAAACTATATAATATTGTGAAAAGGGAGCAATGGGAAAATATTTTAATAAGATGATTTAGAGTTAGGGTTAGGTTTTAGAAAAATGATTGACTTTAAATTAAAGGTTTGCAATTTGGAAAAAAGTAATGGGGGGGGGGGGAAGAAAAATTGACCAAGATTAGAGATCAGGGCGAATAGTAATATTGGTTATATATCAGAAGCAATATAAGGAAAATAAAATAAAAAATTAGAGAGAAAGAATATTATGGCAAAAAGTGAAATATATAAGTTGCGTTGGAGAAAACTAAAAGCTGTACAAATTTTGACTCGGCCAATACTATGTTCAGAAAAAATGTATTGTTTGTTTGTTTGTGTGTGTGTTGTTTGTTATGAAAAAACCCCTAAAAAAAACCTAATATCTCTTCCCATTCTGAAAGGTGATAGCCACAGCAAGCTACTCAAGCCAAAAGCAGTGCCCAAAGTTTCCCTTTTAATAAGAAATGAGATTATAAAGCATCTTTCAAATAATGAAGATGCAGGAAAAGTTACTTATTCTGAAAAGGCAAAGCACACACTTTTTAGTCAAATTAATCAAGGAATAATCATACTTGCTTTGCACATTATTTTAAAAATAGTAAAGTCATATTAATTTACCTGCATCTGCAGGACTGCATCTGTTTGCAAGAGTGTCGTCTTTGCCTGGGCATCAAATACGAAGGGATAGGTGCAAATTGTAACTGGTCCATCTGACACCTAAAAGAAGGGGGGAAAGGGGGGGGAGGGATTACTTGAAAAAAAACCCTCAAAAAACATTGTTTAATTTATGAACTAAAGGTTGACTACAACAAGAAGCTACGTTTAAACAAACAAGTCAACAGATGCAGTTTGAGCAATCTTTATTATTTATACATTAATTATATGCAGTTTCTTCTTTGACAATCCAGATCTGACCAGACAGTTTCCAAGTGGGTATTATCAGTGTAATCTCAAGGTCTATGAATAAACCCAAGAAATTAATTTTGTTGTGTCTGGTTCCTAAACTGTATTCTGATCATCACTTACCTCATTTAATCCATGGCTGATATCCTATTCACAATGCACAAAAGCCAGCAGTAATTAAGAGGAAAAAGTACAGTTAGTTTGGGCATGTGAATTTCCACTTTCTTATAGTGCCAAACCCTAAGAATAAGTACTTCTGGTCAATTTGTTTCTCTAAAATACCCATACTGTTCTATGCTTACAGGGAATGGAGCTAATGAGCTAACAATGAGCAAAAACTAAGATAAACATATCGCCTCCATGCCAGCCCACCCCCTTACCCCCACTATATCACTATGCCATCTCCCAAGGACAATGGGAGACAATTGTCCTTGGGAGATGGCATAGGAGATGGGACACAGGACAATGCTATCCCTGTGAGATTGCTAGTGGGAGTGCTATGTTGGGGTGTCCTTCCTTGTGCCCTATTTATGGTTCTTTGGCCACTTCAGGCTCTTAATTCTAATTCTTAATTCTAAAGTTCTATGTTTTTACCTCTGAAAGTGCTGAGCATGTAGAAAATCATTAAGTGAAAGGATGAGGCAGAAACAGAAGGGCAAGTTCTAACAAGATCATGTCGACCAATAAATCAGTTTGCTGCTGCAGAATAGGGATCTCCAGAATCAACCACTTAGAACAATTATTCCCAGTATTCTCTTCAATCATCATTAGAGGCTTTGACAAAATAACACACTCTTAATGGGAAAACTAAACAGAGCTTTCCATTTCTTGAGTTATTAACAGCAGAAGCAGACTTCTCAATCAATATTTCTATTCCATTTATTCTAAATTGTCCCTCGGCTACTCTCCAAAACAATTCCAAAAATATTTCAGACCCAAGATACAAAAAAAAGAGAAAGAGGCATTTCTGATCTAAAAATACAATCATATATAGTGGGATGGCAGTAGTGATTTCAGAGTCTGCTTTCGCTGAACTGAAGAAGTGGAGAAACAACAGATGTCATGCCTCACTGAGACTGTGAAGTCAAACAAGGATACCCTACCTACACAGTGCAATGTATCTGGGTAGATCATGGAGAATCTTGAGAGCAGAAAGGCTTCTTAGCAAGGTCCTAAGCATTTTGATTAAAGTCATTTAGTGATGCAAAAGTTTTGCAGTTCCAAAACATTTACTTTGAAGCTCAGATTTAGTACAACTTTCAGTATAAACTAAGAGACCATGTTCTGACCTTGGCTATTATCTTAATTAAAGCTTGATAGCTCAAAACAGGAAATACACCAGAAACTTGAGATAAACAATTCTGAGCAAGAGACACTCACAACCCAGGTAATCCGTCACATTTCCAACACAGATATTTCACTTTTTCCCCATATTATAAACAGTATGAAAAGCACCCTCCTATTCAGGTTTGTACTTGACGTTTTTAATACAATATGCATGTAACACTAATATACCTGTCAAGTTTTCTAAGGGACCAGCAAGATAGATGTTATTAATACAAAAAACCAAAATTAGATATGAAACGTGAAGATAAGAAAATGCCTGAACAAAATTTGTTTTGTTAGTCTGATATTAGGGCAGCCACTCTTTTAAAAAAGCTACATGACATTTTTCTCCTTCCCTGCCCCACAAGAAGTGGGGGGAGGAGGGAAGGGAATGTTCTTTATCATTTTTCTACAGAACCTTGCAGGAGATTCTTTTCTCTGTTCAGAAAGCTCAGTGTCAACAAAATCAGAATTTCACTAGTAATCAAATGGAAAATTATCATGGAATTCTAGGACAGCAGAAATGTGTACGAACATCCTAGAACAGTGATGGCTAACCTTTTTGCTGTCGCATGCCAAAAGTGGGGGAAGCGTGCCACACCCATATTTCAATGCATCCCACTCCCCGTGCATGCGTGCGCGACCCCCCCCTGCTTTTGGCATGCGATGGCATGGTGGGCCAGGTAGGCCCATTTTTCGCCCTCTCCAGGCTCCAGAGGCTTTCTTGGAGCCTGGGGAGGGCGAAAACAGCCTCCTCCCCACCCGGGCCCTTCCAGTGGGCCCGGAAGGCCCGAAAATCCGCTGGCTGGCACGCACATGCACGCTGGAGCTGAGCTAGGGCAACGCTCAAGTGCCCAGAGATATGGCTCCATGTGCCACATGTGGCACACGTGCCACAGGTTTGCCATCATGGTCCTAGAAGAATGCAAACTATTTTTCTGCTGCTGTTGCTGTTAATTTCCTCATTATAGCTTAATTCAAGGACATCTTTAACTTTTTAAACCCAGAATAAATGGGCTTTTAAAAATTTAATTGGCTATTACCGTCTGCAATGCAGCTCAAATACTTTAAATAAACCAAGTGGTTTACCGGATACAATCTTACTTTGCAATTACAAGTGACCAAACAAGTTCAAGTTTTACAGACAGTTCCTGTTTAATGACCAGTTATTCAGTGACAGCTTGAAATTCGGATGGCATTGAACAGAGGAGACTTCCAACTGGTCTCATAGTTGTGGCTGTTGCAACATCCCCATAATCACAATTGTCGATTCAGGCGCTTGGCAACCAGCTCCCAAATACAACACTGCAACATCCTGTGGTTGCCATTTGCCACCCTCATTGCCGGCTTCCAACAAGCAAAACCAATGAGAAAGCCAGCACAAGATTGTAAGTGGTGAACACGGGACATTGTGACTGTGTGCGATTTGCTTAACAATGGCAACGGGGACTGCTAGAACTCCTGTCTGAAGTCGGCAGAGTAACAAGACAATGTGCTTTATCACCAGGAGTACCTGTAACTACTTTAAAAGCATACATCAGCTTCTCTAATGCTGATAAGGACATACGGACATATGACACACAGACATTCCATCAGATAACTGAAATAACAGAAAAATTGAGAACCAGTCTAGACAGATTTATCCCAACATAAATCTGTTTTAGACATACTTTGCCACAGGGGAAAAAATCCCTACAAGAAAACACAGCCAAAAACCTGACCCACGTTTCTTACCAGAACCCAATTTTGTATGGCCAAAATCATGCAACCTGCTCCCTAATGGTTGGAAGTAATAAACATGAAGAACTGCTCTATCTACGTGGTCATGTAACATACTTTAAAGATACAGTGTGAACAAAAATTAAGACATTTACCATTCCATATGCCTGCTGCTGGATCCAGTTGAAGTAGTCATTTCTTATATCGATCAAATCCTGTATTTCATGAATGTAGAATCTATCATACTGTATTATCTGCCCACCTCTTTCGTTCACCTAAGTGTAAAAAAACATAAGAGAATCTATCGCTAAAAGTATTTCATAGTTCACTTCTAAACTACCTAGAATGTATGTTTCTAGATGAAATGTTAGCGATGAAATGTTTGACACCCCTGTACTTGTTTGTTTGGTAGTTGACGCATGGTGATAGGAAAAGGGAGATGGCCGCCGAGAACGGACAAAAAGTCAGCCATGCTGGGATGGTTGTGGCAAAAGGAAGAGGACAGCCACAGAGGGTGGACAGGAAGTCAGCCATGCTGGGCAGGTCGCTGACATAGGAAAAGGGACAGAGGAAGTTCTTCCCGGCAGAAACAAAGGTCACATGGTAAGTCACATTATTTGTTTGGTACTCATTGTTTTTAGTACTCATTGTGCCTCCTAGAACCAATTAATGATGAGTACTGAAGTACCACTGTAATTATGGGATATAATATTTTTTTTGTTAAATCACAGAAAACTGGTTATAGAATGCAACTGTGGTAAAATTCTGTTTGAATTTTTGTAATAGTAGTGGCATTGCAGTGGATTTAAAAAGTGGTATTCACTCGTTTGAATTATTATCAAAATTGAATGTCTGTAAATGTGATTAGAACAGTACCCTGACCACTTCAGCTTTGGCTTGGCATATTGTAGCAAAGTTAGATTTATTTATTTTTTTGAAAAATTGGTTTAAATATTAATTTCTATTGAACTTGTGAAATTGATATTAGTTCATTTGTTTAGATTTACAGTTCAGATGCTTTATTAAAGCATTTCTTTTCACTAGAAGATAAATGTTCCCTCAAATGACAACTATAGTTGCCAAATAAATTCCCATTGTGTACAAAATAAGAAAGCACTCTAAAAGAACCTAGACCTATAAATTAATATTTGTATCAACTACACTGAAGATAGATATAATCTAAACCTTAACTTGCAAATAAGAATACAGATTTTCAAGACATACCCTATGTAATATTTCCAAAACTTTGAGCGAAGCATGTAGGCAGCTTGCAAATATTCTTTGCTCTGAAGCAGGGATACCCAACTTGTACAGTTTCAGAAGGTGGACTACAACATCTTTGTAAAGTTCCACTATTCTGAGGAACAATGGAGGTTCCAATACAGACCACCAGTTTTCTACAAACAGGCAAGAAGGTGATAATTACTGAAGCATTCTATAGCTTGTTGAATTAGTTTTTATTTAACATTCTCTATGACCTCATTTCACCCAGTGTTTAACTCTACATCAAACAAAACATCCATTTACTATATTATGTTTTAACCAAAAACTTTTTAGTTGCTTCTGACTCATGAAAAGTTTCTATGATATAATGAGATATAAAGCAAGCAAACATATTAAACTAATTAAAACAGGGGACAACCCATGTTTGAAAACAGTGAGAAGAAATACCAGAATTTATAAAATTGCAGGTAGAAACTGACAGCTTCAAAAACTAAAGAATCAATAGACGCTCTCTAGAAATATCTCAGTTGGGTTTCTTAGAAAAAAGTTCCTGTCAAGGTTTCAGGACCAGCAAAACTGAAGAGTCTCATATCATATAAAATAGCGGTCCCCAACCTTTCAGCGACAGAAAAGTTTGGTCTTCCAAAAGCAATAATAAATCCTGAAAGTGCTTTCAAAATGGGATCTTAGCCTTTGGTCAAAGCACAATGTCACCTGAAACAAATTGTACTTCCACTGCCAGATTGGCTTATTAGATTCCTATAATTCTATCTTATCTAAGAGAAGTTGTTAGTCTACATGACATCTACTATTATGTCTAAACATTATGTAGAGAACTAGCTGAAAAATAGGGTTATTATATTGTCCACATCATCCTTAAAAATAAATGGAATAAAACTGATCCTTAGGAACACAACGGCTAATAAAATCCCGCTGCATTAACTCTTGAGAGTTCTCAACCAACCAAACTAGCACCAATGCAACAGAGTGCTCAAAATCCTATAATGGATAAAATGGACACTGTAGTGTCAGAGGAGTATAAATTGTCATTGATAGAATGCATCAGAGTCTTCTTCTAAATCTACGTATGTAGTTCTTAATATATGTCCTTCACTAGCAACTATCCTTAACAATGTGGTCCAACTCTTCATATGGGAAAACCAAAAATAAATTCTATTTTACATAGTTTTATTACCAATAACCACCTCAGCTTTGCCACTTAAATATCAGACATATGAAAATGATTTTATAACAATACTTCTCTTTTATTCTCTTAAGAATTTAAAAAAAAGCCCCAGCTACTGCAGAACATACACACATTGACTTTTGCAATGTACTCATTCTTTGCAGCAGAGTAACACCTACATATTTATAATTGACATGAAGCAAACCAACCTTACCAAGTACTTTCAATGGAGCTTTTTCTAGATTCACGATAGCAGTTGCAAATGGAATAGCCAAAGTCATGTAATTGTTTGCTTCATTCATTAAGGGGCATTCTGGCAGTGTTAGAAATAGTCTTAATGCTTCCACATCAGGCAAGGAGCTGGTCAGTTTAGGAATAAGATTCTTCTCCAAGCTGGCTGCCACCTGGGGATGTTGTGTAAGACAGAATCTAGTTTTAAATTAAAAACATATTCTGGGAGAATAAGCCAATAAGAATAATACAAAGAGATGCATCTTCTTCTTCTTGCAATTTTAAAAACTCGTTTTTAAAAGCAAAGTACATGTTTTTAAATAAAATTAGCATAATTGTACCATTTATTTCAGTTACAAACATTACTAAACGGGGCTAGAAATCAGGAAATTTTAGTTCCACTTTAGGCATGAAAAAGAAACGATGGGCCAGTCACTCCCTTTCAGCCCAAGTCACCTCACAGGATGATTGTTGTTGTGGGGAAAATAGGAGGAGGAAAGAATATTAGATATTTTCACTGCCTTATTTAAAAAATAATAAAGGCAGGATAAAAAATAAAAAAAGGCAAGACAGCATTGTCAGAGCAATCGAACCTCTGTCTGGTTTTGTGTCTTGCTTTTTTGAGGCCTTCTTGCCTTTTATAATCATACCCTTTGAACTTCCCTGCTACTAAAAATGTATTTGTTACATCTAAATATAAAATTAAAAACCACATATTTGAAGAAAATTGCATTTTGCTTCATCTTTTATTTGTTTGCTGCTCTCTATTTACCCCCCTGCTTTGCAAATTCTTTACTGTTATATTATTTGCAAAGCAAATAATAATAGCAAATAAGTCTTCGCTTTGTTAAAATGGGACAAAGAACACTCGTCATAGTTTGTTACACAAGCCTGAATAAAAAGTATAAACAAACCAGACTTCTACTCAATTATTTATCATTCCATCTTGCTGTGTAAAGCACCTTTAATGACATTCATACGTTTTGACAATTTGGAAATAAAATATTAAATTAAAATATATTCACAATTCAAATTTCCCCATTCATGACATAACAAAAAGAACACGGTACGGACGTTAACACAGAATAGCATGCAATGGAATCGAAATGAACTTGAAAAGATTTTTAAGGCCAACCTGCTGAGATATGTGTGGGTGTTCGGGCTGTATAAGTTTGTGAAATAAAAGCCTGGCAGCATTCATATCCACCCCTGAGAACCTGGCACTCGTTCTGTAGTGATCATCATTGCTACAGAAAGAAGAAAGATAAATGTTACTTTGTACACATTTTTCTATATTTTAAATAAACAAATGTTAAGGATTTCATTCAATTATGTGTTCATTATCCACTGACCTGACAGCTAAAAAGCTTCCATTTAGGCAGCCAGCAGAAGAAAACATTCCGTCTATTTCACTATTACAAAAAGAAAAAAAGAAAAAAAGAAAAAACATACATGTCCATTAGTAAGTATGGCTGACACACCCATTTCTTCTTCTTTTTGTGTTCCCATCTAGGTTTGTTGTATCTGCCATTTTAGTTCCTTTGTGTTTAGTTTTTAAATGTGTTTAACAATTCGTAAAAAGCCATTTAGTCAGCTTCCACATTTAATAAATTATCACAGGTAGTCCTTAACTTATGACCAATTGCTTAGCAACTATTCAAAGTTCTGAGGGACCGACCTAGGGGGTACTTATGACCCATATTCAATGTTCAGATGGTCCCGCCTCCCCCTCAGTCACATGATTTGTGGCATTAATACCCGAGTTTTCTCTCGAAACAATGAAATCACCAGTAACATTTTTGCATCTCTTGGGTTGATGACACTCAAATAAACTGCCTTGAGGAGTGCATTTAGGAGTTCATTTCCAGAGTTTTTTGTTTTATGGCTTCAGATGATGAGGAAAGATAGTTTTATTCCAATGTAAGAACTGATTATGTAACATCAGATAAAGCACACAGCTTTATTATTGGCTAGGGAATTCTGGGAGTTAGTCCACACATCTTAAAGTTGTCAAAGTTGGGAAAGACTGGTTTATAAGATTTATCAAAAAGTAGGAATAATTCTTACTTTGCTATCTCCACGGGGAGCCTCCCTGCACCTGAAGATGAATAGTTTATTAATTTCTGAATGAAAGCTTCGTTCACAGTCCAGATTTGTTTTGAAGTATTTGGATATCTGAAGTCATCTGCTGGTACCAAATCCTGCATTGAAGTGGTAAATGATGTATCACAAGAAATTGTTTCATAAATTTCAAATGCCTAGGCTGAGCGCTGAAAAAAATTCATTCTCTTATTTATACCATGCAGGTATAAATTAAGCCATGTTTTATAACCCAGCACTAAATAATAAAATAATTAATACCATGAAAACAATGTACAACAATGAGCAACAATCAAACCATGCACAATCCCTTTTTAAAGCTTTTATAACTTGTCCTATTTTTATTTTTAAGTCACTTCATTCTTGGCTACTTTTTATATGTTCACATATTGGACAAAACATAGGTAAAATCTGCTGAATTATTTTTTTGAAATTGTTTTAAAAGTAAAATATAGACTATTATCTGCTTCTATTCAACTCAGGCAGGCTGACTTGTTCAAACATGAAACTGGTGGTGTCGGATTAATCTATCAAGTTTGAAAGCAAAAAGTTATGTAATAATTACACAACAATAATTCCAGTTCAAATTATCTTACATTGGAAACATTATGCCACCACTCCCTCTAGAGAAAGCTCTAATGCTGGATAAGATGGAAGGAAAGAGAAGAGGGTGACAAGCAGCAACATGGGTGGAATCAGTTAGAGTGGCAATGTTGCACCTGAAGGGCCAGACTGGATGAAAATCTATCTTTATGGTCATCAGGAGTCAAAAACAGCTTGATGGCACATAATCAATAATTACAAAGATACTAAGCAACAAATCATACAATTATCTAATAATTTAAATTCCAGGAAAATCTTTTTGGAAAAAAGATTAAGCAAGCTAATATACAGTATATCACAGAAGTGAGTACACTCCCTCACATTTTGTAAATATTTAAGTATATCTTTTCATGTGACAACACTGAAGAAATGACACTTGGCTACAATGTAAAGGAGTGAGTATAGTGGTAGGAATGTCATGGTCTGGGGGTGCATGAGTGCTGCCAGCACTGGGGAGCTACAGTTCATTGAGGGAACCATGAATGCCAACATGTACTGTGACATGCTGAAACAGAGCATGATCCCCTCCCTTCGGAGACTGGGCCACAGGGCAATATTCCAACATGATAACAACCCCAAACACACCTCCAAAACGACCACTGCCTTGCTAAAGAAGCTGAGGGTAAAGGTGATGGACTGGCCAAGCATGTCTTCAGACCTAAACCCTATTGAGCATCTATGGGGCATCCTGAAACAGAAGGTGGAGGTGTGCAAGGTCTCTAACATCCACCAGCTCTGTGACACTGTCATGGAGGAGTGGAAGAGGACTCTAGAGGCAACTTGTGAAGCTCCGGTGAACTCTATGCCCAAGAGGATTAAGACAATACTGGAAAATAATGGTGGCCACACAAAATATTGACACTTTGGGCCCCATTTGGACATTATCACTTAAGGCTGTACTCACTTTTGTTGCTAGCAGTTTAGACATTAATGACTGTGTGTTGCATTATTTTGAGGGGACAGCACATTTACACTGTTATAACAAGCTGTATACTCACTACTTTACACTGTAGCCAAGTGTCATTTCTTCAGTGTTGTCACATGAAAATATATACTTAAATATTTACAAAATATGAGGGGGTGTACTCACTTCTGTGATATACTGTACAACAGATACACCAATTAGGCTCCTGAAATGGGGATAAACCCACTAGCATATGTTTCTATTATCAAACTTAATCATTATGATTAGTGAAACAGAAGCAAGCTTCTCAAACAAAATAAATAACGTACCTGTGGAGTAACATAATGTGAAAAGCTTTGGTCTCCACCAGAAAAAATCCTCTTTACACAATAATAATCTTCATCATCTATAATTAAAATAAGAATATCTTCAAGGGACTAGCTACTTTAGTTATAAGTGAAATTAATTTAAGAAATGTAACTACTGTAATTCTGACACATTTGCTAACTTAACAGATACTTCAGTTAACATGTTTTATTTCAGGGTTTAACAACAAGAAGTTTCTATTCTGTATTATATTTACAATTATTTTTTATAATCTTATAGAATAAATTGGTGCTGGCAGTTTCCTAAAGATTGGATTTTCCTTGTATAGAAATGATTTACTTGTCTTGCAATGTATTGTTACTACTATATGCTTAATCAATATTTTTTTCATGAGACAATGGCACATCTTGAATGTACCACCAAGTCATGGTCTAGTCAAAGTTTGTGCACTAAACTGCAACTGAGTGTGCACAACATGCAAAGTATAAACCATGGCTTATAGTAAATGCAAAAGATTAAACCAAGAAATAAATCACATGATACTGTAGAATTTATTTATTTATTTATTTATTCGATTTATATGCCGCCCTTTTCCAGAGACTCAGGGTGGCTTACAATGCGTTAAGCAATAGCCATCATACTTTTGTATATACCTGCTTAGTAGGGCTTTTGGCCCCCCCAAGTGGTGTTCTTTTTTATACAAAGTCATCTTATTGCCCCCACAATCCGGGTCCTCAGAATAATGTGTGAACCCAGCCAGTATCTCCAATAGTATCTCAGTCCAATAACACTTCAAGCAAAGAATAGATATAATCACCTAAATTCAGTGGAATTTGGCCACTATATGGAAGCCAATTTCCTTTTACTGGAAAGGGACTTTTCCTATTACTGGTTGTTCCCATGCCTAACTGTCCATTTCCTCCAAGACCAAAAGAGTAAATTCTTCCAGTTGAGGGAACAAATGCAGATGTGTGTTGCCTGCAACAAAGAGGAAAGAACCATCTAGGAAGTAAGAAAGGAGGAAATTCCAGACTCTTTTCAAAAAGACATTCAAAATATAATTTATTCATTTATTGCAGTTTAGCTAACCCAAGAGTCCCCAATTTCAGGTACTACAAGGTAGTCCTCAACTTACAATCTCAACTGAGTTCAAAATTTCTGTTGCTAAGTGAGACATTTGTTAAGTGAATCACTGCAGTTATTAAGTCAATAACATGGTTGTTAAGCGAATCTGATTTCCCCATTGACTTTGCTTGTCAGAAGTTACAAAAGGTTATCATATTACCCTGGGACACTGCAACCATCATAAATGTGAGTCAGTTGCCAAGCATCCGAATTTTTATCACATAACCCCCTTTTTCACACATAACCCCCTTTTTCACACATAACCCCCTTTTTCACACTTATGACCATCACAGCACATAACCCTAGGGTTATGTGCTGTGATGGTCATAAGTGTGAAAAATGGTCTTAAGTTACTTTTTTCAATGCCGTTGTAACCTCAAATGGTCACTAAATGAACAGTTGTAAGTCAAGAACTGCCTGTAATGTATACTTGAACACTAAATATTTGGATTCAGCTGCTCCATCTTGGCTAGGAAAATAAAGATGCCCAAAAAAGGACAAAGCTTGCAATCCAGTGAACAGAAGCTTATTATGCCTATGGAACAATATTGTGCCAAGGCAATTAACTCATCCCTTGGGTCTTATGAATTATTGTATTGTCTAAATCATAGCAGCTTTTTCTCTGCAACAGCACAATGCTGGAACCCCCAACAAGATTTCCCAATAAGAGCAAGTGGTTATTAATTTATTATGCCTGTTAGAAGAGTGCTTCAAAAAGCATATCTCGATCCTTTAGAAGTCAGCTTAATCTGACAGCATTTAATTTACTTTAAACAAAAGTTGTAACCATCCCTCTTAAAAATATCTTTCGGGGCTATAATTTGGACATGTTACATTGTATTTCCCGCTAAGTCAGTTTGAAGCCATCTTGAGAGTTCCAACAATCCTACATCTTTGTTTTGTAACCTCCCAGTGCTTGATGGGACAGCACCTAATAAAGGCACAGAGAGATGAGAACCAACAATGTAGAGTAGAATGTCCTGGGCAGAGCATTCTTGCCTAATATAGTCTAATCTCTGTAGCTATATTCACTTCATGGCTGTCGATGGATAACAGATGCAATTGCCAAATGACCTTAATTCTGAATTATGATCATCACAGTAAACATACTGAATAAATAATTGCACATTCTAATTAAAATGTTTAAAATAAACTTAAACCAGTTTCAAATGACTATAAAATAAATCCTTTATTAAACAAACAAGGAAAAATTAGTAATCTCTTTCTTTATGGACTTTAACTTGGAACAGGATGCTCACTTCACCTCTGACTGATTTTCAAGAACAATGTTGAATATTAAAGCTTTTTAAAAAGTAATTTTTAAAAAAAAGTAATTAATACTTCAGCTGGGCCAGAGAAGCTCACTTCGGGAAAAAAAAAGTAGTTAAAAAACAGTTCCATTCTAACAACACACTTACCTCCCACAGGCAATTTGTGCGACAATGTTCCCCATAAGTTCAAAAACTTTTCTGGGGTTTATCTCATGCGCAGTAGAGTTATGACCTAATTGTCCATAGCCTCCAGCTCCAAAAGTAAACACTCCACCTTCCTAAAACATATTTCAAATTGGAATGAAATCTGTCAATGTCTTCACTATTTTTTATATATACAAATACCTACCTAAAATGTATAAAGGAACAATAAAATTGCCTAAAATGGATTATAATCATAAATATATATCTCAGATTCTAAACAATTGAGGCATATAATATAAATTAAAAAGGAATAAATTGGTTGCATTGCTTTAAACCAGGGCTGTCAAACTCCCGGCCCGAGGGGTGGAGCTGGCCATGCCCACGCCAGGTTTAGAGGGGGGAGTCCTGAAACGTCATGTGATGCTGCTGTGACACCGAGAGTTTGACACCCCTGCTTTAAACTTTAAAGATTCTGAGTAATTTGCAAATCAAACACTTCTGATCAAATATAAATCAAAGGTGTAAACTGTAAAAATGCAGTTTAAGCAGAGTTCTTCACTATCAATTCCCAACATAGAGACTGGATTGTCCCCAGAGCTAATTATAAAGGTAGTCCTTGCTTAATGACCCTAATTAGGATAGGTGACTCCACCACTAAGCAGTCACCAAGCAGGAATTCGTATGATCAAGACTATGTTTTCCGGCTTGAAAGAGATGACTATTGTATTCAATTTTACACCTTCTGCATTTGTTTGCCTCATAATCACTCCCCCACCCTTTGGAATTCTGAAGTGCCCACTTACTGTCTTGTACACATCAAAGGCAATGTGATTGTACCGCAGCCCTGGAGATGGGAGACATAGGCACACAATGTAAACAGCTTACTCTCTTGAAATTCCTTTATCTTCAATCTCTGCATTGCAAAGGGGTTGGGAAGAGCAAATGATTCTCTAGTCAAGCTCTCCTTTGCTTGATCCTTTCCCACTGCCAGTGTGTTCACACTGCTTTCAATGTGTAGAAGAACAATCAGTTTATTCTCTTGAAATCTCTTCCCTTCCAGTTTCTCTACTGGGTGGGGTAGGCCAAAGGAGAAAATTGTCTACAAAAATTGCTTACTTCCTCCTGGAAGGCCAAATATGGCTCTTTTTAGCTTGTGCCTTGGCATGTATATTTTCCAATGAGTCAAATGGAGACAGGAAGATCATTTTATTACAATTTATCAGAATAGTCAGACAAAAGGGACCCAACCTCAAAGCAGGGAGATTGGAGAGAAAATGATTTCAAGATGGTAAACTATTTGTCCTTTTACACATCAAGAGCTGTGTGATCATGCCAGCAGTCCAGGCCTGCAGTCCAAGTTGCAAGTGCACTATACTAATATCTTACACATTAATCTTTTGAAATCTTTTCCTCTCCAATCTCTTTGCTCTGCATGGGGTAAGGGAGGAAAAAAGCAAGCAATTTATGTATGCAGTCTCTCCTTTGCTTGCCTCTTTCCTGCTGCCTATGCAATTGATTTCTTCTCAATGTATAGAAGTGCAAACTACTTACTCTTTGGAAATCCCTCTCCATACTCTGCTCTGCAAGGAGGGAGGGGGAGAATAGTCAGGCAAAGGAAAGATTGCCTACAGAAACCGCTTGCTTTTCTCTCTCTCCCCCAGACCCCTATGCAGAGTGGAGGGACTGAGAGGAGATTTCAAGAGGGTACTATAAGCGGTTTGCATTGGATACCTGTGGTTCCCAGCCTGCTGGTGCAATCACATTGCTTTCAATGGGCAAAAGAGCTAGCAGCTTGCTCTCTTGCAAACCCCCTTCTCCAATCTCTCTGCTTTGCAAGGGGGGGGGGGGGCAAAACAAAGAAAAAAAAATAGGTCAAGAAAAGGACAACACATACTGATTGTAATGGCAATCCCATGACTGAGGGACACTGCAAAGATTATAAATGTAAAGTTATTTTTCAGAACTGTCATAATTTTTAACAGTCACTAAGTGTGGACTATCTGTATCTCAAATTCTGCTTTGCAGCAAGTTAAACTAATAATAAACAGTCAAATTATTGTCTAGATTTTAAATCGTACCTTGGAAAGATTCTGGAAATTTATGTATGTTGCCCAAGTTGGTGAATTTATTATATATGTGTGTGTGGTTCAAAAAGAGTACTACAACTTTAGTATACGAATTGACCCTATGATCAGGGTTGAAATGTGGAAGAAGGAGAGAAAGAAGGGGTGCTCATGACTATCTTCTGCCCTGGCTATGAAATTAGAAAATGCAGAACTCTTGTAGCACAGTGCCTTAAGCATAATTCCCATTGTAATTAAAAGGTAACAATTTTCTAGCATCAGAGTACCAGGGATAAGCTTAATAGATTTCACGGAGCAGACACTGTATTTCTGGCTACATTATCAATGCATATGGGATAAGGCCACCAAGAAATATTAAGTCTTTTACACATCCCAAGTCAAATCTGAAATCAAAGACAGATTGAACACACCTTTGTGAGAGCTGCAGTATGATCTTCTCCACAGGAGATATAAACAATTTTTTGGGATCTTAGTGACTTCAGAAGATTGGGGACGTATCTATCTAAAAATTGTAATAATTTGGTAAATTATAAATTGTGGCAAGTTGCACATGCACAAAAATACAGAATGATCTCATTTGACAGATCACTGCCTCCTGTAGGAACTTTTGACACAACTGAAAAGTTCATAATTTCACAGAATGTATTGCCATCAAGCAACAGTGCAGGGCATCTGGAGGCAACATTTCAGAATATTTAACACAATTCATCCATTGTTTTGAAAGTGCTATTGTTCTAACAATTAAGGAATGCAGAGCATTGCCAAGTCATGTAGTTTAATAAAAGTCACAACCAATTTCAGCAAGGTTTTGTAATTCAGAGAGCTCCAGCCTATAACACAAACCATTTGAGCATTGAGCAAACATCATGAAAGTTCATTTTAAAATCTGCATTTTAGAACTTACCATTTTCATCATTAAGACCAAGTTGTCCAAATTTGTTCCGGCCCCATCCAAAGACTGCTCCAGAAAGAGTAAGTACAAAGCTATGGGCACCACCTGCTGTTATTTGGGCAAAAGGGATGCCTAATAAAGATTTGATTACTTGTGGAGATGTTTGTTTTTTATATTCATAACCTAATCCTAATTGTCCATACTTGTTCTGACCCCAGGAAAAAACTTCACTTCCTGTTGAAAAGAAATGAAGATATGTTGAAAAGAAATGAAGATAAATAGTAGTTAAAAATCACTGTAAGATTCAAGTTAAAGAATCAGATTATTTCTTTCAGTGCAAAATTCAAACAAAACAGAGAGGATTCAGTAGAAAGAGAAGCCCATTCAAAATTATATAAAAAAGAAGACTGAAATCAAAATAGATTGGGCCACTTCCACAAGCCCCTTCTCAAACAGATCATAATTCAAAGAACTTATTTTTAAATCTGAAGTATGGAATATTAAACTGGCCAATAATATATGAACTGGAAGTGATACTTTAGAAGAAAGAGGCATGAAAGACAGTAAGTCCATTTGAGCATAGTAAATAAATGCCCTTTAATATATTTCTTTTCCCTAACACAGTATTTCTCAGCCCCAGCAACCTTAAGCTATATGGACTCCAATTCCCAGAATTCCCATTAAAGTTAAAGTTGCTGAGGTCGAGAAACCCTTCGCTAGCAAATGATCAGATCTTATTATACAAAAAACTTTTCTATGATCTTAGTGGCAGTGAAAGTATTTTGAAATGAAACAGACAGATATAAATGCAGCTAAGAGCATGGTTTACCTTTAGAAAGTGCAAGGGAATGGCAGTAGCCACAGGCCACTTGTACAATTTGAATATCTGATAAGCTTTTAATGTTCCTTCGAGAAAATAAGAAAATATTAAATGAATAGCATTTAAAAAACACAGAAAAGTTAAAAATACTTTAAGAAAATTGTAAAAGTATAATTAAATGCTCAAAAAGAGCAACCACAGAACATGATTTCTCAATATATAAATAAGAGGTATGACAAATTTCCAGTTCTGAAGCTACTGTAAATTAACATTTCCTATTCCTACAATACCCCAATTTGAACAGCCAAAGTTTGTTCAGGTTAGAGAAGAAACTAGAACAGGGGTGTCAAACTAGATTTCACTGAGGGCCGCATCTGGGTTCTGTTTGACCTCCGAGGGCCTGGGGTGGGGCGTGGCTGGAGGGGTGGGCATGGCCATGGTGGGTGTTTGATACGGGCTCAAGATGCATTTCCCCCCCTTTGCATTCAAAACAGCTGTTCCAGACAAAAGGAGATTTACTTTCCGGCACAAATAGTCTCAATTCCATAATGTAGAGAATAAAGACATGTAGAGTCCCCAGCTGCTATGGGGCTTGACTCTTTTGTATAGGAGCAGAGAATAAATGAACTGACAATTTCTCCAGATGTCTCTAAAAACTGTCTGTCCAACAGTCTATCCATCTTTGTTACTACCTCTAACACAGCCCTAGAGGAGGACTTAATATTAGTAATAATTTAAAAAATTGATATACCACCCAATTCTCAATGACCCTGGGTGGCTCACAAACAAGCAAAAAATTTACAATTAAATCAACCACAGGTAAAAGATTAATATAAAAAATGACAAATTCAATGATACGAAGGGGCTCACTCTCTCTCATCAAAGATCTGGCTGAAGAGCCAGATGTTTTTGGCTCTTCTGAACAACAGCCATCCAGATCTTGGACAGTACCTAGTTCTAGTTGGCAGATGCTGCTAAAGAGAAGGTGAAGAAAGTGCCGCCTCCTGCAGCACTCTGCCAGTCAAAATGGGGCGGGTTTTCAACTGGCAGAGTGCTGCAGGAAACCGAAAACAGGCCGCGTGTGCCTCCCCCCCCCCAATCGGTGGCCAGTTTTGGCTGACAGAGGCACAGTGGGTCAGACCTTTGATATTTCCAGGCCAGATCTAAGCAACCCGTAGGCCAGATCCGGCCCGCAGGCCTTGAGTTTGACACACCTGAACTAGAGTATGAAAACACACTTTGACTCCATTTTATTTTAAATAACTAGAATTTAAATAAATCCCATCAGAGTACATTTGGACAAAGCATGAAATTTAAAATCTAAAATGAAGGCTGATCTCTTTCTATTAAATGTAAAAGAACAGGGAGGAACAGGTTCTATATTTAAAACATACAGGAATCTAAATGCAGAACTTAAAATTTACCACACTCGTACATATCTATATGGCTAAAGCCAGTTTAAATGTAGAAGAAAACACTTTATTTACAGATTAAAGTAGTGCTAGTCTTATAGCTTTTCAAACTGTGGGTTAAGATCAAATGTAAGCAAATATTCACATAATCCAAAGTATTTTGATTCATGCAGTACAAATTAATATATTTAAATCACACTGGCCTTCCCTCTTTTTGCAGCCCCAGTATAGCTTTCTAGTCCTCTTATATAGACTGTGAACAGTTTTGAACCTGCTCCAAGTTTAACACATAGGATATAACGCAGCAATGCTATTAAACTAAGGAGACCTAAAGCTCTAGTACCGTATTTATCGGCGTATAACACGCACTTTTCCCCCCTGAAAATAGGGGGCAAATGATGTGTGCGTGTTATACGCCGATATAATGTTAAGAAGGGGGGGAGTGCAAACAGCAGCTACCTCGAGCAAGCCACAGGGCTCCGAGTTGTTGGAGAAGCGGGAGCAATAGCAGCCTGGACTGCGCTTTCAGCGGGCAAACAAAGCTGCCTCTGCCACGAGGAACTTTGGAGAGAGGGGGAGGGACTGGCTGTGGCCGTTCTCGCCAGCTAAGAGACAGGCTGCTCCCACAGCTGCCCCCGCCCCCGCCCTCTCTCTCCAAAGTTCCTCACGGCAGAGGCAGCGTTGCTTGCCTGCTGAAAGCGCAGCTGCCGCTTCTCCAACCACTCGGAGCCCTGCATAATAGCGCTGCGGCTTGCTCGTGGTAACTGTCATTTAGACTCCCCCCCCCCTTCCTCCTCCTTGAGTTCGAGCCTCGCGGCGTGGCCGAGGCGGGGTGGGATAATAGCTGCACGGATCCTCCGGTGCCATGTGTGTCCCGTGCGCTGCAATGATGAAGCGCTTTGCCAAGGAAAGCAAAGTCTCAGGCTGCTCCTGGAGCAGCCAGGAGAAGGAGAAGCTGCCAGCGGGGAGACGAGGCGCCTCAGGAGGACCGGAGGAGAGCCCAGCTTCTCACTCATGGAAGCCTACCGGTGGGGAAAGCAAAGTCTCAGGCTGCTCCTGGAGCAGCCAGGAGAAGGAGAAGCTGCCAGCGGGGAG
>WNWU01000021.1:9986066-9999292 GCA_012654045.1 Ptyas mucosa | reverse complement strand
TGAGACTTTGCTTTCCCCACCGGTAGGCTTCCATGAGTGAGAAGCTGTGCTCTCCTCCGGTCCTCCTGAGGCGCCTCGCCTCCCCGCTGGCAGCTTCTCCTTCTCCTGGCTGCTCCAGGAGCAGCCTGAGACTTTGCTTTCCCCACCGGTAGGCTTCCATGAGTGAGAAGCTGTGCTCTCCTCCGGTCCTCCTGAGGCGCCTCGCCTCCCCGCTGGCAGCTTCTCCTTCTCCTGGCTGCTCCAGGAGCAGCCTGAGACTTTGCTTTCCCCACCGGTAGGCCTCCATGAGTTTTATTTGAAATTTAAGTTTTTTTCCTGAAATTTCCCTCTTAAAATGAAGGTGCGTGTTATACGCCTGTGCGTGTTATACGCCGATAAATACGGTAACTACTGGAAATTACCTATTATTCTAGACAGCAGTTACCAATTGTAATACAGAAATCTTTGTGCTCTGGATGCTGGGTATCAGCCAACCTTTTTTGCTCCTGTAGGTCCAAACAGTAAATCCTCACACTATTTTTTAATTGGCCCTAATTCTTAGGAGAGGGAACTTTTGAGAAGAAAGCATGATGGATATTAACACAAATACACTACAATTGTTCTAAGCATGCAGCTCTTCCATTGGGGCTTCAAATTATTAAATTAAAAATATTTTTGATATAAATATAAATATTATACATATTTATATATTTTAAATATTTTATATATAAATATTTTTAAATAAATGAAATGTTAAGTTCCATAGCAAATCTACAATATTCAGAATTAAAATGCTGCATAAGCATTAAGGTTATGTGTTGAAAAATATGCTACTTATACAGTTTAAGGATGGCACCTTAATAAACCAATTTCCAAATGTTCTAAAAAATAATTAAAACGTCAGAAATACCAACTTGTTTTTTTTGCAACTGCTAAAATGAAACTGACTTCATAGTATTATCCCATTCTCATACTTAACTCAAGTGCATCAACCAATAATGAAAACAAGCCAGTTTTAGCAAAAGTACAATATGTCTTGAATGTGACTTATAGAAACCTCCCAAAAGCCATGGCTAACTCTGAATGTGACCAAGGAGGGAAATCTTTAAATAAACAAAATATTATCAGCATTTCATTTAATTTTAATTAAATCAAATATACATTGCATTTTGGTCTTGTCCACATACACAAATAAATTATCATGCTACTTAGCTTACATTAAATTCTCATAAAGAATATTAGTATTATAAATATTGTATTTACATATTACAAAAAATTGTATTCCGTCTACCCCTGAGTATATAGCTAAGGAAATACTGAAAAGAAAAAGGTTCAGGAAATTCTAGTGGTTGCTTCAGTACACTACAACAGCTTTCAAGAGTATATTGATACAAATTATTTTATAGAAAACTGAATCTGAAAAATTCTAAATGTATATAAAGTTAAATATATAGAGAGTTAAATTCCCTTGTCCAGTCATTTCCAACTCCAGGGGGCAGTGCTAACGCCATTTCTTAGCAGAGGGAGCCAGCATAGTCTGAAGACACTTCCATGGTCATGTGGCCAGCATGACTATATGCCAACCCTGTTCCCTTCCCACCAAAGTGGTACCTATTTATCTACTCACGTATAACATGCTTTTGAACTGCTAGGTGCGCAGGAGCTGGGGCAAGTAACAAGAGCTCATCCTGTCGCAGGGCACTCTGGTCTTGAAGCTCAGTGTCTTTAATTGCTGAGCCATTGTGCTCCAAATGTACATAGATGAAGCAATTAAAATAATCCCAAAGTAAGCATTTTCCTAAGGAATTTTTGAAACATTATTTGATTATTTTGTTTTACCTGGGGACTCTGGTATATTCCTCAGCACCAGGTAAGCCCAGCTGCCCATCCGCAGCAAAACCCCAGGCATAGACTTGACCCTTGTCATTTAATGCTAAAGTGTGGGCTTCTCCACAAGAAACAGTGACAATGTTTTGAGCATCCAAGGCACCAACTTGCTCTGTAATTATAAAAAAGTGGCTTTTATTAAGCAGCAGAAATAGCAAAAAATTGTGTCTTTACAAACAAATCAAGTCAATTCTATACTATTTCTGTGACTATCTCTGTCACAGACGGAGAACCCTAAATCTACTTATTGATAATTGCACCCAGCAAGGTCTGAATTTTTATCCCCAAGGGACAAGTTTCAGAACCCTAAATATTTCATTCATGCTAGAAACAGCAATTTGGATTAATTAGGAGAGCATTGAAGCTATTACTAATAAAAAAAGAGACACCCTAAACACAGTTCTTGAATTTATCTAGTGTCCTGTTTCACTCCACAAGCATGACACGCACAAAGGTGTTAAGAGCTTTACTAAAAGTCCAAGCTCCTAATGTGAATCCCTAAAACCCATTTGGATCCACTATAAAGTTCTAGGAAGTCCAACATTGCTCTATCAAGGTACAAGGGTACCAAATCCAAGGGCAAAGGCAAATTCAAAGTCCACAGTCCAAGTCCAGTCTGATATCCAAGGCAAACGTGCAAAATACACAAACAAATCCAAGGTCCAAATACATGGTCAATCATAACACAATTCAGAGCTGAGAAAACCAACAGCATGAGTGTGAAGCATGCACACAGCAAGAGATGGCCAGTTGTTTCCAACAACCCCCACCTCCATTCATCCAATTAAATAGACGCTTGCCTGTGTAACTCATGAGGTTGCGGCCTCTCAAGTAGCCTTGCCAACCTTCATTGTGCCTCCTTCTCTCAGCCCTATGCATTTGTGAATCAGGTGGTAGAAGCAATTCCTCCTCCTCCTCACTGGCCAACTGCAGCTGCGCCTCTCCTTTTCCTTCTTTAGCTGGCCATTCGTCCGGTTGTCCCTCCAGCAACTGCTCCAATGTGCCTGGCCTCTCCACTCCTGGTTGGAGCCCTCAGCAACTTCCTGACACTCCTCCACACCCTCCTCCACAGTCCCCAGAACTTATCCACATCCCCCTCCGGAGTCCCTAAAGCCAGCTCTTCCTCATCATCCGAGCTGGGGAAGCCATCACATGTAACTATATCTGGAACTGATTTTCATACAGTCAAAAGGCAAGGTGTTAAGTTATTTCTAGAGACTATAATTTCTGAATTTCTGCACTAAAACCTTGGACATAAATAGCTAATATAATCACAAAATGTAACACTAAATATCACACTACTGTTGCCCACATACTCAACTTAATGACTACAATTGGGACTGGCATCTCAGTTATTGTGTGAAATGGTAATTAAACAAGACATTAATGTAACTGCTTTGCCCAATAAATGCAATCCCAACACTCCTAGTTGTGGTCATTAAGCAACCTCCCTGCATGTTAAGCAGATGGAATCCCAGGTAAGAAGCCCAAGATGCCAAGAGGAGGGGGACGCCATAGGAGGGTCCATGAGGTATGTGTTATATCCACTGGGGGGAAGGTCCTTCATTGGGCTGCAAGACTGGATGTCATGGCCCCATCGGAGCATGGTCCAAGGAGGAGGACAAGAGGGAGCCAGGGCTGACGGAGAATGGCACAGCCTCTCTGACCCCAGAGAAGCAATCGGGGGAGCAGGACGAGGCAATCCCAGGTCCCTCGGCCTTGGAGGGATGGTCAGTGATGGAGAGAGGGCACAGGACAACTGAGCTAGGAAGGAGGAGAGAGAAAGAATAGGTAGCGGAGCAATGAAGCTCTGGGGAGGAGCAATTGACTCCCTGCCCGATTCTTGAGAGCGGAGGGTGGAGAGGAGGTGGGATCAGCACAGGGCGAACTGACAGCTGGGGGGGGGGGGGCGCCCCACCCCTTGTCACAAGGCGCACCTGGAGAATAAGATTTAAAGAGATGCAGTGGGGAGGAGTGCTTGTCGGGAACAAGCGTAGCTGCTTTTTCCAGCCACGCTTGCAGTTGTCGACATCTTGCCAACTTGTCTTATTATGCTTAGCCTTGCTTTGCCAGGGTTCGACTTGCCTTGCTTTGCCTGGCCTGGTCGTGATCAAGTACTCAGCAACACAGCTCTTCTTCAGATTGTGCTGCAGCCCCAGCAACCCCTTTGTGCGATGAAGACTCCCTAGTACCAAGTTTCCTGAACTCTGTCTGCTCTCAGAACTGGATGCTCTTGTGGACTCACTGCAGCCAGGAACTAGTGGAGGGGTGTGTGTGTGTGTGTGTGTGTGTGTGTGTGTGTGTGTGTTTGGAGCTTTGCTTTTTGACTTAGTGAACTGTGGGAACTTTGGGGGGAAAAGTTCGAGCAATAGAAGGGAGTTAAGCCTTCATTCTAGCTGTGTTGCTTTCGTGCCCAGCCCTGGGTCCTCACACTGGAAATAAAATATTCAGGAAATCCCAGCAAGCAGCCCTTTCAGCCAGTGCCACAAAGACAAGAGAGAGTCCTTTCAGGAGGTGGCGGCAGCATTCAAACTTCTTTGCCACTTCCCCACTGACTTTTTTTTTTATTTGATTTATATGCCGCCCTTCTCCGGAGACTCAGGACAGCTTACAATGCGCTAAACAATAGCCTTCATACTTTTGTATATTTATACAAAGTCAGCTTATTGCCCCCACAAACTGGGTCCTCAATTTACCTACCTTAGAAAGGATGGAAGGCTGAGTCAACCTTGAGCCTTGGTGAGATTTGAACCTGCAATAATTGCAGGCAGCTGATGTTAATAACAGGGTGCTTTAGACCACTGTACTATCCAAGGCTCTTTTCTTGGGAAACTGCAGGGTGCTTAGTAACCAGTTGTAAAGCACCCTTTCTGAGGCCATTGTAACTGGTTAAATGACCAATTGTTAAGTCATAGACTACTTGAAATACATATAAGGATTTAAGAATGAAAACTATACCTGCTTACCTCCCTAGAAAGCAAAACTGAATAGAAGATTCATGCTTCCAAAATTTTCCAAGCTATAATAAAGCATTTTGTCATTTCCATCATTTTCCTCAAATATTATACTAAAGATTTCACTCAAAAGACTGTGATATATAGGTTAAAAAAATCTTCAGTTGCCTGCCTTCTTAAGGATCCATTAGTTATGTAGATTAGTCAAAACCTTTCTAGAAGTACTAACGTGCCATACTTCCCAAGAAAATAATTCTATAGAAACGGATGGATTACTTTTATAGGGTAAAACCATGCAAAATTTGTTTTATCACTGCTACTGATATGTTGGATCTTCCAAACCATAGGTGCTTGCTGTTTTATCAAATTTTCAACCTCTAAACTTAAATTTGCTGAATTTAATTCAATTATAATAAACAAAAAATAGGGTTTTTTTTCTTTTAAAACACATTTGGATACTGAACTGGGAAGGACATATATAAATAGAAAGTCACATAGAGAGAGATCTTTTACATCAAGCATTTCATAAAAGGAAACTGTATCAGCCCCATTCACTTTAAGATTATTATATACCTTTCCTGGTACAAATCATCAATTTTCAAAATGATGTCCAGGATAAAAAATACCGCCATGAAAAATTTAAACATAAGATTAGTTGTAGATAAGGTCCCTCAAATATAGTATTTTCAAAATCTTAACATCCCATTCATTCAAAAATTGTGGTAAAGCTCTTTAAATATGAATGTTTGATGGTATAAATTAATTAGATGCCTTCATGTGTGCAAATCTGTACCAAAATTTAGAATCAAAACCGTGCAGGATCCAACTAACATTATTTTTGTTAGTTGGTCGTCTTACCTGGTCGTTTTCTAGATTTTTCATGGCCTAACTGTCCTAAATCATTACATCCACAGGTATACACAGTCCCATCATCCAATACAAACACAGTATGCCTCAGTCCACAGCCGACATCTTGAACTTTTCTGTTTACAAAGAAGCTGCATCTTCTGGGTTCCAGGACAATCTCTTCGTCAATACCGCCCAATCCAAGTTGTCCAAAAGATGCATTTCCCCAACATAACATGTTGCAAGTCCTTTCAATGGTCTGCCAATTTCAATCTGCAAAAATGTTCCACCAGCATTACTGTCACAAAAGAAAAGGTTAGCCAATAAGATTAGCATTTATATCAAGGTACACTATTTTCACACCTCAATTTTTACGACTGACCCAAATAAAAACACTGTGAGAATTTTTGGATTTATATCTTCAGAGTGATAGAAAAACATGTAGCTTTAAATATGACTGTTTTGTGTATCTAATAGAGAGCAAGTTTGGTGTTGTGGTTAAGGTATCTGGCTAGAAGGTAGAATGAGAGTTCTAGTCCCGCCTTAAACACAAAGCCAGCTGGGTGCCTTGGGCCAATCACTACAAGGACGGCGACCAGGAGTCAACAATGACTTGAAGGAGCCCACCCAAAAAAGTATTTAACTATCTCAAATAATTATGTGATTTGAATATTTTTGTTCTTACAACTATCCTACCTGTGTGGTTGCTATTTTATTGCTAGAGTTAATTGGTTTTTTAGAGAATATGTCAGAAAACTTAGGCATGAGCAAGCCAGAGGGCTTTAACTGCATTTTTTTTATCTATCTATCTATCTATCTATCTATCTATCTATCTATCTATCAATATTTCTATGCCGCCCACTCTCCAAGGACTCTGGGCAGCTTACAACAATCGATAGTATACTAAATAGCATATTGCCCCCAACAATCTGGGTCCTCATTTTACCCACCTTGGAAGGATGGAAGGCTGAGTCAACCTTGAGCCAGTGAGATTTGATCTGCTGATCTGCTGAACTAGCAGTCAGCTGAAGTAGCTGCAGTACAGCACTCTAACCACTGCGCCACCTCGGCTCATTTTACCTTTCACAAACTGAATATGTTTAGTATGACTGCTCCTCACATATATAATGATTTCTCATTGTATCACATTAAAAAGTAAAAATAACTTTTAGACATTCCAAAGACCACAACTTGCCCTTTAAGAGAGATGAAGTAGCCTCCCGAGTTGCAACTTTAAAGGGTTATTTCTGCTTTCAAATAATTGCTATTTGGAAGTGATGCAATACTTTTCTAAAGGCCTTTATCAAAGCAGTTTCCGAAAATGTTATGCATGTACTAAATATCATTCTAGAACAATATAGCATCAATTGTTCTGCTTAAAAAAAAATGACCCAGAGAATTCAAAAGTATTATAGGAAACCACAAACAGAACATCAATTAAGATATTTAATAGTGAGCCTAAACCAGTTTAATAACTCATGAAGTTAGATTCTACAACTTCTAATTATATACATATAGTAAAGGTAAAGGTTCCCCTCGCACATATGTGCTAGTCATTCCCGACTCTAGGGGGCAGTGCTCATCTCCGTTTCAAAGTCGAAGAACCAGCGCTGTCCAAAGACGTCTCCGTGGTCATGTGGCTGGCATGACTAAACATCAAAGGCACATGGAACGCTGTTACCTTCCCACCAAAGGTGGTTCCTATTTTTCTACTTGCATTTTTACGTGCTTTCAAACTGCTAGGTTGGCAGAAGCTGGGAAAAGTAACAGGAGCTCACTCCGTTACGCGGCACTAGGGATTCGAACCGCTGAACTGCAGATCTTTTGATCGACAAGCTCAGCGTCTTAGCCACTGAGCTACCGCGTCCCCATATACATATATTAACTATTAAAATATCTAGGCAACCTCTTGAAACACAAAAAGAATGTAACATAAAAATATAGGGCAGTCATCACAAATTAAGTTAAAGCAGAGTTTGAATAATGCTGTTCAAGGATTTTCAAATTATGTAATCCAATTTAGGGGGACTGTTGTTAAACCTCTGAAAATAATTGCATAGGAAAATGCCTATACTGGAAGATTGTTCCGAATAGCCAAATGTTTTCCATTATTAACTTTTAAAGCCATAAACAGCTTAGGGTTGATTATAAGAGGGATCACCTTTGCCATAATGAAACCACTTGGGCACTAATCTCCATGTGAAGCCTTCTAAAGTTCCTTTACTCCAAAGCTTATTTATCTAGCATGGTCAAGAAAGCCCTTTCTGCACTGATCCCAATCTGGGAAATGTACTTTCTCAGAAGCTATGTTTAACATTCAATCTTCTTTAGGAACAGCTGGTCTTTAAATGGCAATTGTTTATGATTTAATCTATGTTTATGCATGTGTATGTAATAACACACACCACACATACACATGGATGTATTTGTTTGCGTTGTTTTAACTACAAGTTGCCTTGAATGTTCTTTCAGACAGAAAAGAAAAATACAAATCAAATACATTTATAATATTAAACATTCATAAAAGCTTCCCCCCCAACTTATTAATTATATGCACAACTGGACATTCACAAAGGAGTCCACCTAACTGCTAAGCAGTATTTGGGAAAGACAGTACAATTTTTGAAGTGTTTTCCTAAATTTTCCTAAATTTAAAACTGCTTATGGAAGAAATTCTGCTGCAGTGATTGTTTAGGCACTTTCAAAATTAAAAATAAAGCCTGAATCAGAATAGGTTATAGCAACTATGGTCTAACTGTAGTTCATGGGATATTCTCACTTAAAAATCTTCCAAGAGTTTCTCATCTCTCAAATGGATTATAATTCAAAAAACTTTATCAATTTTTTTTTACATTTTAAATCTGAAATGCTGCATATTGCACAGGCTAATAGAAAATGGACTAGAGTTAGCAGTTTAGAATCAGAAATGGGTATGGGAACATGCCAGAAATAACAAAATATTTTGGGGACATGGAAATATTATCCTATCCTACAACTCACATGTATTTTTCCTATTTGAGCCAATTCCAAATATGACTTTCTGCTCAAACTTAGAATCTTATATATTTATTCCTAGCTAACCCGATTCAAATATTGCTTCAGACTGAAATACAGAAAGTATTTAATTCAATCCTACCACATTTAGGGGACATTTAAGATGATGTTGCCTTGAGGAGTACATAGCAGTATTTATGCATTCACGTCAACAACTTCACGTGCAATTTTAATCTGTTGCAAGAAAACAAACAGATACACATTAATGGAATCCAAATTTGTCCAACCCTAAGTAAATAATCTACAAATTAACTTTTTGATTAACAGAGAATTTTTAAAAATATTTTCTCAATGAAAAGAAATGCTAAATTTAAGACTTCCATTTAATTAGCAAGAAATTTCTCCCTCCCTTAACACTTCTATGCCACAGTTCCAGGAAAATAATAATCCAATGTAGTAAAAAATCCATTTTGCAACTTGTAGCATGTGTATTATTTTTAAAGACTCATCACTCTCAAACTACATAGTAAGGAGTAATTTTGCAATATGGTGAGTAGATACAGTGCAAAGTTCATTTAAGAAGCAATAGCAAAGTGACAAGATATAGATAGTCCTGTTAAAAAATATTATATGGATTCTTGAAAAAGAGAAGTTTTAGGTAACTTGGGTTTACATAAAATTATTTAAAATTCTACATATTATAATGCCTATAAAAATTTATTCCTATACTTTTAAATATCTTACAAAAAAATTCTAAAAATTTATATCAATATCACTGGTTCCTTACAGATTAAGAAAGGGTTATAATATACCGTAGTATAGAACATTATTTCTCAACCTTAGCAATTTTAAGATATGTAGATACTAACTCCCAGGATTCTGGGAATTGAAGGCAACACATCTTAAAACTGCTAAAGTTGAGAAACACTGGTGTAGAAAATAGTCACTTTTTTAAAAAATACATATCTGTGTGCCAGAGAGAATATGCCTTCTTAAGAAGTTTTGAAGTTAAACTCCCTTAGGATACGCAGTATAAAATGCTGAAAACAAGGGCCCTCACTGAATTAACCTCTATAAATGAACTGTAAATATTTGTTCGCCTTTGCGAAATATTTACAAAAATCTCTTAGCAAAAAGAATAGGTAGAATAAATCTGATTAACAGTTCTATTCCATTTCCAGGGATTAGAGATTTATTTTATTCATGCACCTAAGGATTCTGAAAAGATCTTCTGCATAAACCCAGATCTTTCCAGAAGCATACCTGTTTATGATGAATCATTATTGCAACATCACTTTATTCAAGATGAATACTATAATCTCCATTCATTATGCAAGATCAAAATTAAAATGAAATTGCCTTCATTCTATCACCTTTTAAAAAGATATGTATTGATATTTTAAGTTTATTATTACATTAAAAATTTACACATTTTCTTTCTTTTTTAAAGCATTAATATAATCTTGGTAATTTAGAAGCAATTTGGGAAGCAAAAGTGTTGGTAGAAGAGTCAACAAATAATTAACTGCCAGCTTTGGGAGAAAACCAGCAAAGAGACAGATTCTGAAATGTCTACTTTAAAAGTCACAATGTTGTTTATTTTAAGATTACTGCTCCTTGTTCCAAAATCTTTCTCTCATTTTCCTCAAATATCCCTCAGCTTCAGTTCAACATTCCAAGTCTTAGCTCTGCATATTTCATCAATTAACACTGTCCTTATATGAATAGTTCTCATTACTCGTGTAAATGTGTCATTGTGCTATGTAACTCATCATCCATATAAATATGGGTGATATCATAATTAGTGTTCTTGTCATAGAAAAATAGGAGTATCTACTGAAGAAAACTGATCTCTGGGAGTGTTGATGTGACTATTAGGTGCAACTGCAGACATTGATTTAATGGTAGCAGCTTTGGGTTTCATTTCCACAGAATCAGAAAAATATTATAGTCAGCATTTTCTGACATGACACTGGAGCCAACATGAATATATGTTTTCATGTTCCTAACATAGGCACATACATAAAAGATATCTTCTCGCCTTTACTTTTGCAAGGACTATATCATTTCTGAAGTTTCTTTTGAATTATCTACACTCTGTAATCAAACAGTGAATAGTAATACCAAGAACGGTTAAGACCTAGAGCACACTTGATCTTCCTATCTCAATTTACAGGTCCTAACCCTATACCAAACTTATTTCTGTTTTAACTTAATGTTGGTAGCTGAGAATTACAAAGCCACTCTGAACAGTATATTAATATTTAGTATACTAAACACCTGCATAGAAAGAAAAGAAATACTTTGATGCGATATTTCTATGATTTCAATTATTATATATAAATGGAAAGCTCTATCATAAAAAGAGCATTAGATTAGTGAGGTCTGAGATTATACAACTATATACACTTTTGTGCAAGTATGTTTTCAAGCATAATGGGACTTGGGAATGGGAATTATCTGAGTAATATGATATACAAAACAGTTTTTTATACTTTGAAAAAATGCCAGTGCAAGAAGAAATATTAGACAGCACCTTTCTTATCTTTCACAACAACCCAGGTCCCAAGCAAAAGTTTCAGGTGCTGTAGTGGAGACTGATGAAATACAAGAGAAGCAAAGATTGAACTGCAATCCAATCTTCCCTTACTTAAAAGCAAGCTTTGCCAAAAGCAATGTGATCTACTTCTAAATTTAAAAAGTTGGGCTACACAATTTATCAAACAACAGACTTTCACATTATTATGGGATACTGCTCCCTCAGTGATATTTTACACTTTTTCTTCAGCTTTCACTTTTCACCCCCCAAAACAACCTTCTTGCAGCCATTTTACGTGTGGAAGGAAAACAAAAAGCATGCAGGGATCATTTGCCCATAAACAAGGCAGCCTGGATTTTTGGCCCATTGGGAGGAAAGACCATCACAAGGAGGACAGTTTTCAATGAAAGGGAAGGGCCCCGTCCATCCCAAAACCTTCATTTCTCCCAGTAGTCAAACAGAAGCCTGTGGGGGAAAAACATGTCCAAGGTAAATGCGATGAGCATACGCCCCCCTCGCCTTCCTCCAGCCACTGGAGGCTGCTGGTTTTGAATTTGGGGTGACCTTACAACATGGCTAGGAGCACCCACCGCCCAATTTTAACTGGAGGGAGGGAGAGAGCCAAGTTTTAACCTTTTCTGGCTTTTAACCTTCTTCTCCCACAGCCTTGCCATCTCCGCGGTCTGCAGGTCCTGCAAAATTTTAGGAATTTTTCCTTCCCCTCTGAAATAAAAGGGGGGAAAGGAGCCGAGCTGCCTCAAATCCTGGCTCGGCCTGCCCTCTGCCCAGAAGGCCTCCCCGCCGGGGTGGAAAGGAGGGGAGCAGCGGCGTTGAGCTCTTTCCCCGGACTGCCCCTCCGAGCCCCTTAGAAGGAGAAACGCCCCGCCGAGCCGTCCTACCCAAACCGCCACACCGGCCAGCCATGGCTCCACCCGCGCCTTCCCTCGCCAGCGCGCGGCCTCCTCTCCTCTCCGCGCCGGGAAGCACCCCAGCCTGGGTTGGACTCACCGTGGCCGCTACGCGTCCCTCCCTTTCTCGGGAGTGACCGCGGCGAGGCTTCCTTTCCGGCCGGGCTTACAAATGCGGCAGGGCGGGTGGGAAATAGGCCCAGAAGCGCCGGCTCGGCGCGTGTAACGCGCAAGCGCCTTTCCCGTTCGCAGAGGGCCCCGATAGGACGGGAGGCGCTGCACGGGGTAGGCCGCCCTTCCTAGCTCGCCCGAGGGAGAGGCGGCGGAGAGCGGTACGGGGCACCGTCTGTTCCCGCTTCTGCTAGGGCAATCCTTGGCAATTCTGGCCGCGGGGTTGGCTCGGCACCGATCTCGGGCGCCGCCTGGGTTCTGCTGAGGGCCGGGGCAACCCCAAGCCAGCCTGGCTCTGTTGCGGGGCCGGCGAGCGCTGCGGGAACCCAGCTTTTGCCCAACCGGGCTGCCCTGCGAATCACCCGGTGCCAGGCCAGAGAAGCAGGCAGGTGGCTCTTCGCTGCCCTCTAGTGTTTATCCGGTTCGTGGCCATGCGCCGGATTTTACCGGCTTATCCCAGTGGGGTAACGAACTATAATGCGGTCCACTGGTCTCGGCCCATCCGCTCCGGAGGTGGCTTGTGGAGGGAAGCCTCTGGGGGCTTCCAAGCGGTTATGTGGCCTCGGATCGGACGGACGATCGGACGGCTGAGCAAAATTGGTCTGGCACTCCCGAGTTTCCCACTGGAGTTGTATTCCCCCAGGAGATATTTTGCCACACGAAAGTCAACTAGTAATTGTGGTGTCCCATTTAGAATTAAAAATTCATTTGGAAGTCAACCTCAATCTTACCATTTTGAAGGAGATATGGTTGATTCCAGGGTGACTGCAAGCAAGCAATAGACATCTCTACATAACAACATGTTAAAAGTTGTTCTCAAACTTGGCCATCTAAACTGTGTGGATTTCAGCTCTCAGAATTCTCCAGCCAGCCAACTTAATAAGGTGGCCAAGTTTGAGAAAGGTTTGCATTAGATGGAAACGGTATCTTGCAAGTGTGGGGGGAGGG
>WNWU01000021.1:9881460-9979198 GCA_012654045.1 Ptyas mucosa | reverse complement strand
TCCTCCTCCTCCTCCTCCTCCTCCTCCTCCTCCTCCTCCTCCTCCTCTGCCATATTCATCATTGGACGTTGGCGATCATGTTGGCAATCCTATTTTTGTCAACAGCCGAATGAAAAAGTGCTGCTGAGTTTTGTCCAAACCAGTCCCTTAGGTTTTGAAGCCATGATGTTCTTCTTCTGCCTGGACCTAGTTTGCCTTCAGTCTTTCCCTGGAGGATTAAGTGAAGGATGCTGTATTTTTCTGGATGTCGCATCACATGTCCAAAATATTCTAGCTTTCACTTTTTAATGGCGTTGATTATTTCCTTTGCTTTCCCAGGTGGCTTATCACCTCCTCATTTGTGATTTTGTTAACCCAGCTTATACATAACAGCCATCTGCAAATCCACATTTCAAATGCTTCTAGTTTCTTCAAGTGGTTTTCTGTCAGAGACCAACTCTCTACTCCGTAGAGCAGGATAGAAAAGATGTAACATCTGACAAGCCTGATTTTCAGTCTTATATATAGCAACCTTTATTTATAACCTAAAAGAGATGCTCAATAGTCATATCCTACATTCATGCCTTTTTTTTTTTTTTTGCTCCAGCTCAGTGGCATCACCAGATATCTCAGCCAATCAAGTTTCGCTCAAGCAGCACACGGTATGCACACCTCACGGGACAAGGACTCGACATTTTCTCTGCTTTCTCCGCTGTTGAGAATCCAGCACGCTTTTCATCTCCTTCCCAGCCCGTGGTAGAAAGTGAAGAACTGTAAGAAAAAAAGGTTCAAATTCTCCCTGAAAGTAAAGAAATACTAGAACTGTGAAAAGGAACGGAAGGAGACATGCTGAAACATTTAAGGTTTACAGCTAATATAATTGATAAATGGTAAAGATATTGAGAGCCAAGATTTCGATGCAGCATCATACCATGCAGCTGTTGTGGTATAGAATATACTGCAACAAATTTTGTGCTGTGTTACTGCTGGGTTATGAAGAAAAGTGACCTAGTTTTCAGCTGTTAAAAAAGTTAAAAAAAAGATGTGCCCATTTTCCTGCTAAGATTTTAAGGCAGTTAAACAGGCACTTGGTTAAGATTTGGATAGCTGTCTGAAACGTACCAAGAAGGACATTTACAGTGATGGTAATCATTCTGAGGAAGGAGAAACCAAATGCAGGGGCATCTGGAAAGGGAAAGAGGCTCGAAAAAGTCAAGATGGCAGTTTCCACCACTCTTCCATGACACCATCTTACTTTTTGGATCCCCTACATACACCCCTGATTTTGAATACAGTGTTGGCTGGTAGTCACAAAACACACGTCCAATACAAAAAAATAAAATAAAAATAAAACTGTGACCGATCAGTTTGCTAAGAATTCATACAAATGAAATAATTAGCCAACCCAAAACTAGATAAGTGTAACATTTCAGATAGAAACTGCTTCTAAACAATAGAAATTTTTAATAGTGTGACTCTTATACTCATGAATCTTGCACCCAAAGAGGGCTCTTAATATTAGTGTTAAGGTGCCCTGTTGTTAGGCTGCAGGCATACGCTTACCTTAAAGTAAGTCCACTCAACTATAAGAGCCTTACTTCTGAGGAATATGTATAGGATCATACTGCAATTAGCTATAAAACAGCTTATGTACCACAAAGCCCATATTATAGTCATCCCACAAGCTCCCAATGGTATATACATTTTGAAGCATGCTTATTTTTTTTTCCATATTTAGAAATCAATATTTGAACAAAAACAAAAATGCCTTGCATGTTGTTTTTGTTTCTTTGGCCTTTAGATAGGATTTTTCCCTGTCTTCAGAATTCTACATAACTTGCATAATACATACCTATTATCAAAATGGGTTAGGATATTCCCTTTAAATTATAGCCTTCTTGCAGACAGGGTTGGGTCTGGATAATTGCATTTTTTTCCTTGGAAATAATTCTATTCCTTTACAACAACCTCACTTCTATTTTTCCCCATTTTGAGCATCCAGAGGTCGCTGTACCGAGAATAAAATTCTTCCGTAGATGATACTAATTAAACAAAAAGGAATTATCATTTAGTCCAAACTTAACAAACTTCATTCACGTTGGATATTGATTGACCTCCCATATTTAAAACAAATAATTTAAAGAGGCCATAAAGCAAAGAGATTTTGTTAGCACATGATATAAATCAGTATATGCAATTAACCAGTTTTATTGCATTCTGCTTTTAGTCAATATTCTAAATGAAGACCCATTAAAGTTTGAAATACATATTAGCATTTTTATGCTTAAGCTACAACTCAGATATACGATGCTAATTTCACTGTGAAAGAATACATTTATTTCTATCAGTCTTGCCAAAGAACTTTATAATACTGGGTATTATTAGCAGTGAATAGTTATTGGCTATATATTTTAAACAAAGTCTCAATCCTCTGTAAAACTACAACTAAATTGAAATCCAGCTCAGGATTAAAATATTTTGAACTTTGCACTAGTATTAGGAATTCACTGGTATTAATTACGGCATTTTATAATCCAATCCTTCCACAATAGCCAAACCTATTTTCTTTTTGGGAGTATTTCTGGATGAGACAGAAAAGGAGATTTTCTAGGAAACTGTAGTCACCATGCATTCAGAAAGGGGAAATCTGGTTTAAATAGTTTTTCTCACTAGTGTCTTCCATGTGTTTGGGGCTACAGCATGCTGAAACTTATAATCCTCAAATAGCTGGAGAATTCCAGATTGGAGAAATCATCATAAGATATATTATATGCCTTAAAAATAAATTTGAATGAAGAGCAGTGACCTCATCAAAATAATACAAGTAGACTTCAACAAATGACCACACATGGGACCAGTACATCTGTTGCTAAGTGATGCTGTCATTAAATAAGTCACCCCTGATTTTAGGACCTTTTTGCCGCAGTTGTTAAGTGAATCACAATTGTCATTAAGCAAATACAGCTTTTCCCATTGACTTTGGTTGTTGGAAGCCCCCTGCGAAGTCGCAAATGGCATTTATATGACATCAAGATGCTGCAACTGGCATAAATTCTTGCCGGTTACCAAATGCCCAAACTTTCATTACATGTCCCCAGGAACAACTGTGATGATCGTAAGTGCAAGGGCTGCCATAAGACAATTTTTTCAGCACCGTCATAATTTTGAATGGTCATTAAGCACGTGGTCATAGGTCGAGGACTACTTGTATGAGATTTCCGATTACTCTTGACCCTGGGAATAATGTTTCCATGACTTCTGTCATTTCTTCCTAATTATCAGAGGTTAGTATCTTGTTCCTAGGAAGGCCTAGTGCCCAGGAAACCATCTTCTCTGCTTTGTTATAAATGAAGCCGGAATGTAAATCTCTATTACTCGACTTTGGCAATTTAAAGAGGTGTGCATGTCAGCTTCCAGAATTCCCCAACCAGCATGCTGGCTGGGGAATTCTGAAGTTGACATCCACACCTCTTCAAGTTGCCAAGGTTGAGTAATACAGTTCTAAATTAATGTGTGATTGCCATGAGATCAAACTGTTTCATTAAAATCCCAAATACTCTTATAAAGGCAACTGAATCTTCCCAAGTGAGTAGAACATGAGACGGTTCTTCTAAACTTTGATCAAGAAAACAGTACCTTGTTCCAAACTGGGCTGTAAAATCACTTTGGACAGTTCATATTATAAAGAAAAATTGAAGACATCCCTTAAGTATTAAAAGAAATGCTGTTCTTGTATCCAGGTAGCTTAAACAGAAATATGATGGCAGAAAAAATAGAAAGCATTATGTGACAACAATAATGTATCTCAGCAGCATAGGGATTCACTGAAGTCATGCAACTTCCCATAATTTTGTAAAAAATAAGTCTACTTTCATATGGCAAAATGTTCCAGGAGAAAAATTGAGTATGCCTGAAGAATCAGATATAAATGAATGAATATCACTGATTAAGTAAATGTAATTGTCATGTATTGATGTACATTTGTGAAAACGTATGTATCAGTGGTGAAATTCAATTTTTTTTTACTACCGGTTCTGTGGGCATGGCTTGGTGGGCTGGTGTGGCTTGGTGGGCGTGGCTTGGTGGGCATGGCAGGGGAAGGATACTGCAAAATCTCCATTCCCACCCCACTCCAGGGGAAGGATACTGCAAAATCTCCATTCCCACCCCACTCCAGGGGAAGGATACTGCAAAATTCCCATTCCCTCCCCACTCCTGGGGGATGGATATTACAAAATCTCCATTTCCACCCCACTCTGGGACCAGCCAGAGGTGGTATTTGCCAGTTCTCCAAACAACTGAAAATTTCTGCTACCGGTTCTCCAGAACCTGTCAGAACCTGCTGAATTTCACCCCTGATATATATCTCCTGTAGTACAGGGAATATGTTTGTGTGTTTTCAAATTTAATGACTGAAACTATTCAGAAAAACATGGACATTTACCCAACAGCAATTCCTTGCCATTTGATCAGTGCTGGACCCAGTGGAATTTAGCCAAGACAAACTTTAATTCAGTAGTTTATTTGGCATATAGAAAGTAGCCCTTCCTTGATATGTGTAATTGATATAAAATCAACTGAGTGGGTAGATTTATGTGAAAAAAAAAGGCCATTGTGGCTATTGAATATTGCTGAAAGACAATATCTTTCAGAATTTCCAAACTTTTCTTCTTGCAGAAGACAGTTTCATTTCTCTTTTTTATTTATTTCATAAACTAGAACGTAAACTTTGCACTAGAAACAAGTTCTTTCATTTTATGCAGCCAAAGTCATTCCTACAAATTTCCACAAGGAAAGAAAGCTCATGGAAGCGAAATAAATCTATTTTCTTTTGAAATCCTTGCTGACTTAATAAAGATGTTGAGTAGATGTGTGCTTCCAAACCAGGGAAGCTAGAATAAATGAGTATCGACCCCTGGAAGAATATTCACTATCATAATCAAATCATCTCTTTCATAAGCCATTCAGTCTGCTTCAAAGAGGTGGAGTGCTATAGAACAGGATGAAGGAGAGAGAGGAGGCAGAGACAAGAAATGCATGGCTTGAATGAAAGTGCATTCAGGATTGGATGGCGCCCAATAGCTTCCACAAAGCAGTGTTTCTCAACCATAGTACTTTTAAGACAGGTGGACTTCAACTCCCAGAGTTCCTCAACCAGTCATGCCGGATGGGGAATTCTAGGAATTGAAGTCTACACGTCTTAAAGTTGTGAAAAACTGCTGAAGAGCATGTCCACATTCTTCTATTAATATATTTATTGGGATTCTGGTTTCTTTTCTGAACCTGCTAAATTCCAATAAAAGATTAGAGAATCCAAAGGACTCTAAAAACATTGTTTTGCCTAAGAAGATACTACAAAGCAAAGAAAATGCTTTTGTGTTTTGAGATTATTTCACATGCAGTAGACCAGCCCCGAACTTTAGATATCCTTTTTCAGTGAAACCATACAGTATCGCTGTGAAAGCACAACTTCAGAAATGTAACAAGGAGGATATTCTGTGGAAATATTAGTGAAAATTTGAAAAATGGATTCACCACAAATAATACTGGGCAGTCACTTGGAATCTTCATGTTTCTCATATAAGTCAGCAAAGCACAAATATAAATGATAGCACCATTGTCTTCCTATTTCTGATGTAAAAATATTTTTCTTAAAAAAATAGATCAATTGATCCACAACTGCTTTGTTGTAAACTCTTGATTTGTGTCATAGAAAGGCACACTATAATATATATAGGGAACTGTTGTAAAATTCACAGCAAGCACTGTTCTGTGGGGGGGAAATTACTTCACCTACCCAGTTTAATCAATACCTGAATTAATATAGCAGGAAAATCAAATGAAACTTCCTACCTGTTAAATGAAGTATGTATTGCACAACTCAATGGCCTTACATTCTACCCATATGAAGTTGTTATTTTTCCATTAAAATGGGTTTTTAATCCTAGTAATATATAAGGTACATATCTTTGATGGAAAGAGGGATGGGAATGAACGGTATGTTCTAAAGTATATTTTAAATGCATATAAAGAAAAATGCCAAACTGTTCAGCAAATGTGTTTTTCCTCATCCATTGAATAAATGCTTCAGAGTGGCATTATACAAATATCTCTTTGACTGTGTCCCTGGGGAACTGTTATCCAAAATATTACAGAGCCAAAGGCTTTTTCCAGGTTGTCTTTAGAGTGCAAGTCATGATAACAGATGACATCTATTGAAGCTGGCATGGAACACCTGTGTCCTCCCTTAATGAGGGTGACTCACACCCCAAAAATAGTTTCTGTGTGCAGATCTGAAGACAATCCTGTTGCCCTCAAGGCCCCGTGCCTGGATTTGCTACAGAATGTGCATTTGGAGACATTCTGCAAGGAAGTCTCATCATTGCCCCCTGGAAGAAGAAGAGCTGCACCCAAACACAAAAGCATATACGGTATTTTTCTGTGTATAAGATGACACTTTTCCTTAAAAATAATTACATAAAAATAGAGGAGCGTCTTATACACGGGGGACTGAGAGGAGAACTGCGGTTGCGAAACTGCCAATACCTTATCTCTACAAACTAGCCTCACCAGTGAAACTTCCGATTGCTTAAAATATTGATTCCTGAATTTTGGGTAAGAAAAATGGGAGAGGGGTTGTCCTATACATGGAGGGTGACTTATAGATGGAAAAATACGGTGCTCTGTCTGTCTTGTCTGCTGCTGTCCTTAGCAAACCAGTAACTCCGCCTTCCTTTTTTCCAACAATGTACAGTATGAGGAATTATCTCTTCATTGCCTTGGCTCTGTCCAAGGTATTCTTTTATCTTGTACAGAGCAGCCAAAGCTTAAATCAGTTTCCTGATGTAATTTCATAGTAAATTTAAGCATTCCCTTGAGTCTAGCACAACTTCTGCTAACAATATGGATGCACCCCAAACAAGTTTTGGGGCAATAGTACAGAAGTGTTGTGTGATTTCCTACTCCGGAGATGATTTTCTGTTTCTCGCTGTAACCTGTAGCCCTGGAATTTCGTGGTGGCCTCACCCATCCTTGTAGTTACAGGAGCAACTTTTCTGAGCTTCAGAGTCCAAATATAGTCAGCTTAAGTAGATCTGCTTTAAATAAACACTTGCTATTAGAGAAACAAATTTGTCTGTTTTTTACATCAAAGTGCTGAAAGCACCATATCAGAACTTTTGCTACTCTTTACTTGCAACTCATCTCACTACTGTCGCTGACAAAAATACATGCTATGTTTAAGATGATTAAATGCAGTTGATCTGCTTGCAGTCTGAAATTCTTCCTCTGTTCCTGGGAAATATAAATCACACAAGGAAGTCCATTTCCTGACTTTCATAATCCAGATTCTACAAGCAGCTGAGGGAGGCCAGAAGGGATGAAACTGTCTGCTTTGTGTTTAGTCCTGGCTGGGATGAAGGAGAGGATTAAATATTATTCCTGTAACTTTAAGAACAATTTGATTGATTGATTGATTGATTGATTGATTTGATTTATATGCCACCCTTCTCCGGAGACTCAGGGTGGCTTACAATGTATTAAGCAATAGCCTTCATACTTTTGTATATACCTGCTTAGTAGGGCTTTCATCCCCCCCCCCAAGTGATGTTCTTTTTATATAAAGTCAGCTTATTGCCCCCACAATCCAGGTCCTCATTTTACCTACCTCGGAAGGATGGAAGGCTTAGTCAACCTTGAGCCTGGTGAGATACGAACTCGCAGTAATTGCAGGCAGCTGGCAGCTAAGTGCTACTTAACAGCACTTTAGTCTGCTGCACCAACCAAGGCTCTTTGTTCTGTCTTTAGCAACAGGAAGCAGTGGACAATCGCTACTTTTGAGCAGGTTTGAGAATTTTCAGGGGGACTGGCATCAAAGCAAGTGAGTGAGAAACTCAGGGCAACAGAGCCAAACATCTTCACTGAACTTGGATTTGGGCACAACAGCCAGTCAAAATGAAAGCTGAGTTTTCAGAAGGGAAGGGGCATTTGGAAGAACAACTTGCTAACTTGGATTGCTTCAGACCCTTTCCTGTGTCTTCCCATTTCTTCATTCATAAAGCTTCACAGTGAAAGGTTGCTGTGTAGCCTCACATAGTTTTTTTAAAGCATATTTTTCAAAGGGGAAAGAGGGACTTTATCTTAACACTGACAGCTCTGGGCACTCCTGCCAATCATCTGTAGCTCCAGAAAAGGGAGGGAGGGAGAAGAAGAAGCAGGAGGGCTCAGACCCCCCTGGCTCTCCTATACCCTGATGGCTACCAGGGGAAAATGACTGCTTTTTCCCTTTTCCTGGTTACAGACATGGACTGGGTGAGGTCATAGTATCACCCCCACACAGAACATTTTGTCATGAGAGGAAAATTAGCTTCACCCTTTTTTTAAAAAAACCCCAATAATATTATTGTTCTTTAGTCTCCAGTGAGTAATACTATACAACATAATCAGGACTGTCCTTGGGGGAGGAGGGAAACACACAAAATAGTCAATATGGCATCCACAACCATGCTATCCAAGCTCCTTTTTATGTGTGTCATCGCAGAATGGCATAATACCGATAGTCTTCGCTTATGACCCCCCAAGTAAGCCCAAAATTTGTGTTGCTAAGCAAGACAGTTGTTGCTTTGCCCCATTGTATGGCTTTTCTTACCACAGTTGTTACATGACTCATTGCAGTTGTTAAGTTAGTAACACAGTTGTTAAGTGACACAATTGTTGAGTGAATCTGGCTTCCCCATTGACTTTGCCTATCAGAAGGTGATCGGTCACATGACCCCAGGGCCAGAGGTGGGTTTCAGCAGGTTCTGACCAGTTCTGGAGAACCGGTAGCAGAAATTTTGAGTAGTTCGGAGAACCGGTAGTAAAAATTCTGACATCCCCATCTATTCTCTGCCTCCCAAGTCCCAGCTGATTGGGAGGAAATAGGGATTTTGCAGTAACCTTCCCCAGATTGGGGAGGGAATGGAGATTTTACAGTATCCTTCCCCTGCCACGCCCACCAAGCCATGCCACGCCCACCAAACCACACCCACAGAACCGGTAGTAAAAAATTTTGAAACCCACCACTGCCCAGGATGCTGCAACCGTCATAAATATGAACCAGTTGCCAAGTGTTCAAATTTTGATCACATGACCATGGGGATCCTGAATACCGTCGTAAGTGTGAAAAATAGTCATGTCACTTTTTTCAGTGCTGCTGTAACTTCAAATGGTCACTTGGTCAAATGGTTTCAGTTGAAGACTACCTGTATAGGGACTTCCCAAGATCTAGTCCATTCCCAGCTCAGGGTAAAATACTGTAATGCTAGATGCTGTCATGTCTAGAGTGGTGGAATAAGTTACCCCTCAAACACACATGAGCTGCCTTTGCTACCAATTCTACAATATTTCCCATATATACAATCTATGTGAATTGCCTAAAGTATCCTAAAGTAATAGCAAGTTGGATTGACCTGCATGGTGACAAGGTAGAAATCAGATAGGAACGTGTGGCCATGAAATCACACTCTTCTATATTTGGCAATTTTACGACCTGTGGACTTCGATTCCCAGAATTCCTGAGCCAGAATGGCTCAGCATGGCCGGCTCAAGAATTCTAGGTGTCGAAGTCCACGTGTCTTAAAGGTGTCACAGTTGCCCACCCCAGCTATAACATGACGTGTTGGTCATAACCTGGGCTACGATGCCAAATACGATCGTGTTTCAAGTGAAATGGATTCTCACTCTGGTTTTGAAATGTGTGTGCTCTCCCACTTCGCTAGCAGCTTCTCTTCCTGTTAAAATGTTTAAATATTGTTTTAGCCTTTTGGTAATGTCCGTGGATGGCAAGAGAGAACTGTCTCTCTCTTTTTTTTCTATATTCCTTCAGGCAGAAATATACCCATCACACTGCACAAGCTAAAATCCATGAAATCAATTTCTTGCTGGCTCAGATGGCCATGGAAATCAGCCAGGCATATGGTTATTTGGCTTTAACGGGATATGGGAAAAGAATCCCCAAACTGAGCTTGTCTACTAGCAAAAATGCTTATTTTAATCAGCAACAAGACAGAAGTGACTTGTCTGGAAATCCTCAATGGCCACTCCCAATCCTTGTGATTCAATTGACCTGATCATAGCGCTACAGGCAGCCAACCAATAAAGCAAAGGAATGATCCACTCTGCAGATATCCCTGACAAGGATTAAATTCAGATTTAAGTCTCTTTTCCTCTGAGAATGCAGCAATCTCTACTCCAATATCCATCCACAACAACAGTCCTATCAGTTGGGTTAAGAGTGACAATTTAAAAATCATCTGGTTAATTTCCATGAGTGAGGATGGATTTCAGTTTGTGTCACCCAAGTCTTCGTCCACAGCTTTAATCATTTACAACCATAATACCTCCAAAATAATTAGTGCATTCCTTTTTTATGTATGTTATCCATCTAAAGGAATGGACAGAACCTTTCCTCTGGTAGAGCATACCTAGCTCCCAAGATCGAATGCCCACCACTTTTAATAACAGACATTTTATATGTGAAAAAATGTGCTTATTTATATTTTACAAAACGTTTTACACTGTAAAAGAAATGAAATAATGTAAAAAAAATCAGGCTTATTGTGAATCAAAAATTGTAAAATTTTATTTTCACCCAAGCATCTTACATGATCATGTAACATTGTTTAAACTTCATAGCAGCATATGGAATATTTAAACACTCTAAAGACTATAACTGAAATTAGTTTCATTCTAGGTTTACACTCTGAGAAATTGCAAGTTATAAGGTAAGTGAAACTTGCACAGTTTGGTTTAGAAGAACCTATAAGGACAAACTTACAAAGTTTAAGGAAGTTACTTCTTTCAGGACTAAAGAATATCATTTCTATTTTCCGTTATATAATATACCATTAATGAAAAAACAAAATAAAATACACTGTCAATTTAAGAATTAATGGAGATTTGAATATCTAATCATTCTGATTAAATAGTCAATTACATTCTCCAATAGCCAAATTTGTCCATGCGTGCCATATATAAAACTGGATTAATTTTGTTGTTGCTGTTATTGTTACTATTAATCCTGCTTTGTTTTCTTCAACATATCATTGTGAAAACAGAAGGCATGGTAGGTCAGACAAGTATAACTACCCCCCCCAAAAAATTGCATAAGGTCAAAAGGATGCAACCTGAAGATATTGTACATATTTCACAGGTAACCACTAGGAAGGGGGGAAATTATCTCCTCCAACAGGCAGCCGATGAATTAGATCGATTTGTTCCAAAGATGAAATCAAATGAGATCAAGAGTACCACAACTGGTGATTTACCTGATGCAGTTGTTCAAATTCTCGTTGCCAAGTTTTACAAGAGTGAGCAAATGAGCCTGTCCCAGATCCACAGGCGATCTAGTTGATAAAACTTAGAAGTGATCAGGCTGGAAGTGGAAAAGTCTGGGAGTGTAGGGCTCGGTCTCCTCAGTCGCCTTCTGACCTGTGCAAGTGTGGAAATGCTCCTCCTGAAAGTTAATCCAGCCTTTCTGTGCGCTGAACCTCTCGGCTTCAGCCAGGATCCTTGTCAGGGCCATGATGTAACTAAGCGCCATCTGAAGAGTCTCGTACTTGGAGAGCTTTTTGTCTTGCCCCCACTGGGGGACCACTTTGCGGAGGTGGTCAAAGGCCATGTTGAGCCCCTGCATTCTTCTCCTTTCCCTGGCGTTGGCAGCCAGCCTGCGCTTGGCGGCGTTCTCCAGCCGTTCAGAGCTGCCTTTCGCTGCGCAGCCTGCCTCACTGCTGCAGGGGAAGCCAGCATCTGCACTGGGAGTCTCCTTAGGGTTTGGCTTGCAGGGTTTCATGGGGGAAGCTTTTGCTGAAGTGATTTTTTTTAAAAAAAAAAATCTGCTTGCAATAGGTCTTCAAGAGAAAATACTTTCCTCAACTTCAAAAGGATGGACTTATTGTGAAAAGCACCATCTTCTCCAAATTACATCATTCAATAGGTATGAAGTGGCCCCTGTTTTGGACAAACCAAGAGCAAAACCTGGAATTCCCCCTACATTTGCTTGGATCTTGAGTCTCCTTCTTCATTTCCTCTCACTTTGAAAAGAAGCAAGCGGCATCTTCGCCTTCAAAGGTTCCAACTTAAAATGGGAAGAAAATTTACAGTGCGTGCCAAGAGCTCACTGTATCTCAAAGAGTTTTGGTGAACCTCTGTCCCAAAGGGTTACTGCTTATGAAGGCAAGGCCAGGTAGGAGAAAGTTCTACCAGAAATCTTCCATAGCAATCATCTCAGATCCGTGGTGACCTAAAGCAAAGCTCTGTTGCTTCCTTCTGGGCTCTGAGCCCAAGTCACAAGTCAGGGAAGTCTTTATAGCAGCAGGAGCAGGAGCTGAACAGGTTGTAGCAGGTGGGTGGGTGGCCCTCGGCTTCTCTCCCAGCACCTTGATACCCTGGGAACAGGATGCACATGCGCATGTCCAGGAAAATCCTGACATTGCAATCTGGGTCTCCCAAAGCCTGGCTTGTCTGACTTGACAACTTGCCATCTGGAGCAGCGTCTGGCCTGACCCCACAAGAATCGCCACAACTAAGCAAAGGTCTATTTTTCCCCCCCAATGAATCAGCTTCTGCAGCTCAGCAAAAAGCTTTCCTGACACATTGCTGGGTTGCTCACTTGCCATAAGGTGCTGGGGGAAGGGGGTGGGTGGGTCGGAGAAGGGGCTATTATGTGTGAACCCAAGAGGACATAAGAGAGGCAGAAAACAAAACAAACATTAGAATCTGTAGATTCTCACAACTCGCTTCATACAGCAGTGAGAGAGAAGATAAGTTGAGTTTTTAGTTCCAAAGAATAGCCGAACAGTAGTTTTAAGGAATATGTTTTTATGGTATTGCAAAAGCATGAAAAAGAGATTTGTCAGCCTGCTTTCCAAATAGTAGACAAATACTATCTGTCACAGATAGGTATTGACTGCAAAAGGCAGTTGATTTTCTAAATAAGAAACACAAAATATTATTTTCTTCTTTCACAGCATATATTGGTCTTCTTAATAAGGCTTTTTTTCCCATCTTTTTTTCTTTCCCACTTGAAAATGTGATGTAAGTTTAAGCTGAAAGAATATAATTTCCAGACTAATTAAATTATTACTGAGTATTTGTTCGCAAGTCATGTTTTCATTCAGTTTTGTAACACGGTGTTTTGATCTAAAACTGTGGGTCAATTGTTCCGGTTATGACTCCAAAACATCACGTGATTGCAAACAGTTGATTAAACCTTCACAATGACAATGAATGGAGTCAAATAACCTGAAAACAATAGGATTCAATTGAACATTAGTGATCTGCAGCATGACAGATGTTGAGCCCAGCCTGTTAGCCGCAGTTATTCCACTCTTTATATTCTGCTTCCTAAATGGGCTTGTTAATGGGAAGAGAAAGCTGAGCATCTCCAAATTTCAGCAACATTTTTCCCATTTATGAATGGCACTGCCCTTGTTCCCACAAGATAACTCATGTGTTCCTTTTTTATCTTTATTTGCCTTCCATCCGGTCAAAAAAACTGCTTCTAGGTTCCATATTATTTTCTCAGTGAGATCTGTAGCTGTGGCTGAGCACGTTGCTTATGTGTAAGAGGAAAGACATAAAGCTGTTGATTTCTGTGAAGCTTCAAACTGGTGTTTCAATGCCAGTCAATCTTCCGTGTTTCCATTTGAATCAATATTGTGACTAATCAAACTGTACTTAAATCTTTCCTTTGTTTGAATCGGTTTTCAAGCCAGGCTATTTCTGAAGAAATGCAGAATGCCAGAATTAGAAGGGACCTTGGAGGTCTTCTAGCCCAACCCCTGATCAGACAGGAGATCTTAGCTGTCCAATGTCTTCTTAAAAACCTCCAGTGATGGAGCACTCACAATTTCTCGAGGCAAGCCATTCCATTGTTTGTTCTGTCAGGAAATTTCTCCTTATTTTTAGGTTGGATTTCTCTTTGATAAGCTTCCCTCTGTTACTTCTTATCCTGCCTTCAGGTGTTTTTGAGAATAGGTTAACCCCCTCTTCTTGTGGCACTCCTTAGATATTGGAAGACTGCTATCATGGCATCCTTAGCCCTTCTCTTCGTTACACTAAACATACCCAGTTCCTGCAACCATACATCATATGTTTTCGCCTCCGGTCCTGTAATCATCTTTGTTGCCCTTCTCTGAACCCTTTCTAGAGTCTCAACATATTTTTATATTGTGGCAACCAAAACTGGATGCAATATCCTTATAATATTTTCATGGAAACTCTGCACAGGCTAACTTACTGGATCAAATCCTAGCTTATTGGCAATTGGAAGTGTTGAGAAGATAGGCTATGAAGTTATCATTGTGATTATTAACCACAAATAAATGGAACAATCGGTTAGTTAACATAGATTTTAATTATCATAGAAAGAGACTTAAGGAAGCCAAGGGAGAAGAGGAGAATTTGTGCTTCAAGGGCTGATCAGAGTATTTTATTTATTTATTTATTTATTTATTTATTTATTTATTTGATTTATATACTGCCCTTCTCCCAAATGGGACTCAGGGCGGTGAACAGCCGAAATTAAGATACATAAATACAAAAGTTAAGATAATTTTAAAATGCATTAAATCGATCGGCCTCCCAATTTAAAACCCCGAATCCTATAAAATTTAAAATCCCAGTAAAAATTTATTTAGGCTAGGCCCACTTGATAGAATAAAAATGTCTTCAGGGCCTTACGGAAGGTCCGGAGGTCTGGGATCAGTCGTATTCCGGGAAGTAGCTCATTCCACAGGGCGGGTGCCCCCACTGAGAAGGCTCTCTCCCTGGGGGCCGCCAGCCGGCATTGCTTGGTTGACAGCACCCTGAGGAGGCCCTATCTGTGAGAGTGTATTGGCCGGTGGGAGGTTATCAGTAACAGCAGGCGGTCTCGTAGATACCCTGGCCCTAAGCCATGGAGCGCTTTGAAGGTGAGAACCAATACCTTGAAGCGCACCCGGAAGACCAACGGGAGCCAATGCAGCTCACGCAGGAGAGGTGTTACATGGGAGTGCTCCGTCGCTCCCATAATCACCCGTGTGGCCACATTCTGAACCAGTTGGAGCCTCCGGGTGCTCCTCAAGGGGAGCCCCATGTAGAGAGCATTACAGTAGTCCAGGCAAGATGTGACGAGGGCATAGGTGACCGTGCATAAGGAGTCCTGATATTGAAATTGAAACACTAATCCAATTTACACTAGCTTTAAATGCTGAAATTTGAACTTCAATACGTTTGCCAAGCATCAGGTTGAAAAACATGGCGCCATGGAGTCCACCTGTCCATGTACCTGGATAACAATCTCACAAAATGCCTGTGTTTAGTGTCAAGGAAAGTGGTAAGGTACAGGAAGGTTGTAGATCAGAACTCAGTGGATACTTTGGACTAGTTACTTCACACACATCTTGTTATTGTTATAAAAACAAAATGAAGGGAAATCTATCTTGATTTTATCGTAATCCTAACGGGGGGGAGGATAGAATAAGATAGAACAAGAAGCTACAGAAATTAATTAAATAAATAAATAAGTAAATAAATAAAATTGCAATCCCCAAGTATTCTGCTAATATACTATAATACATGTTTTAAAGGAGAGAGCTACATGTGGAAAAATGAAGATCCTAATCACAATAGCTGGTGAGAAATACAGAATTAAAACATGGTAAATTTAGAATTGATATGCAAGCAGATATGTGAGAAAGCTTGGCTATTTTAAGTTCCTAAACAATAATTCCAAGACACACTTAAGTGCCTTCAGGGCTGGAAAATGATGGCATTCTACTATAATTAGAACCAAGTCTTTGCCAAGCATTCAAGAATTCTACAGAATAACCCTCCAGCTGAGCCTGTAATGTTATTCATGTTCACTCCAACTCATTACAGGAGTTAACAGAATTTTATTTATTACAAGATTTATGCCCTACAACAGCAGTCCCCAACCTTTCTGGCTTTGTGGATTGGCAGCGTGGCGGCAGCAGTGCCGAGGGGGAGGAGGGATGGTGTTGTGGCCCGCCAGCTGCCAGCAGAGCCGGCGGCAGACTCGGATGATGAAGAGGTTGGGAAAGAACTTGGGCCAGTTCTGGAGCTTGGGGAAGGCTCTGATGGATGCTCACTGTCGGACACAGAGATAGAGCCAGGGCCGTCCGGCATTTCCCAGCCACCGGAGAGGCAGCTGCCTTTGGAATCAGAGATGAGGGAGGAGGAAGAACAGCTGGGGCCTGTTCCAGATGCACGTATGTGCAGAGCAGATAGGAGACATGAACAACAGAGGACAAGAAGTCAACTCGGGAAGCAAAACAAACGTGGATGCTGAATGGCCCCTCCCTGGCTGCGGAATAAATAGGAGGAAAGGGAAGTGGTGGTCGTACCAGACAACCGTTCGCATTTCTGGAGATTTTGCTCATTGTGTTTTGTGCAACAAAGACTGCCTTACCAGAACTGAGGTTTGTCTATTTGAACTGACTTCATTTGTAGCCTTTCTGCTGGGAGCTCATGGCCTTGCAATTATCGTAACAAGCTGATGAAGGCCTATTGCTTCAGTTAACTCCTTGCAAGGACTCTTGCCTGCACTTTGTGGGTGAATGCAGTTAATTCACAAGGTGTAAATAAAGAGGGGTTTTTCTTTGCGGGGAGTCTGTTTCTTTCTTCAGCAAAGGCTGGGTCAGAACAGATGGTTTTATGTGCGTAAACCAGTGGTGGGATTCAGCCGGTTCTGTCCAGATCACGCGAACTGGTAGCGGCAACTGCAGGAGACTCCGCCCACCCACCCAGACGTAATGTGTGACTACTGCGCGCTCACATTTGCGAACTGGTAGGGAAGGTAAGTGAATCCCACTTCTGGCATATGCCCACCATTTGTGCAAATGGAACTTCTCGCATTGGTGTGCTCACCCATAACTTGTGCGATCCTGTTTCAATGAACTGCAGACCAATCCTGGGCCGGAGACTGGAGGTTGGGGACCGCTGCCGTACAAGACATACACTACAGTGAGAAGTGCTTATAATGGTAAGCCCATTAAACAGCACCCCTTCCACTTTAATAAAGATGGCAAGCACCTGTGAGAAAGGCTAAAACAAAGAAAGCAAGATACAATAAATGCAGATGTGAAACATGCCCAGTTAGACCCGGATGCTGCGGTTGATCACACAAAATGTGCTTATTGATCCCAAAAAGAGGCTCTGCACCTGCGGGAAAAAAAGGCATGACGACGACGATTATGATGATTATGTTTATGTCCCATCTTTATTTTGTACGGTTCAAGGCAATACATCCAATGCTCCATCCTCTGCTTTCTGCATAACATCCCTATAAGGTGAGTTGAGATGAGACAAAGTAATTGAGTTCATTATCATTTTTATAAATTGCATCCAGGGAATCTCTTACAGTGCAGTATATATTGACTTACTTTGTCCCAAATGTTTCAAATGAGAAGATGGTGCTTTATCAGATTTTTACTTCCAGTTCTCAATACATCTGCTTGACACACTTTAAAGCAGGGGTCTCCAACCCTGGCAACTTTAAGCCTGGCGGACTTCAACTCCCAGAATTCCCCAGCCTGAGAGTTGAAGTCCACCAGGCTTAAAGTTGCCAAGGTTGGAGACCCCTGCTTTAAAGAATATTTGGTGGTCAATCAAATATACAATTGCTCTTCCTTCCCTCCATTACCTTATTTGCGAGAAACCAGATTCGATTTCTGCATAGTAGCAGCCATGAACTGAAATCCATCACAAGGACCTAGACTAGGCAGGTGTTTTTATCAATCCCAGATTTCCCTCCAGTTACTGGACCTCCTGATTCATGTAAAAACTAAAGTTCACCTAAGAATTAAGAGTTTAACATTATACGCAATGCCCTGGCCCAATGCCTGGCTTGTCGTTCAGGGACACATGATCATAAAGAGTATTGTGCTGGCAGATGACACAGACCTATTATTTTTTAATTCCAATTTATCTCCTTGTGCAAACAGGCATAAAATTACAACCTTCCACCCAGCATGTCTTATTGATTTCCAATTGGCACAGTATGCCAGATGTTGTCTGGTTGTTGGCTTTGACCTCCACTAGTGACACGGAGAGCTTTTCGGCTTGGTCGCTTAGGGTTTTCTCAGCAGGGAAGCCCCACCTTTGGCTGGAGGCGTCTAAGTGGGTCCCATATGCCGGGTGGTGGGAGGGCCTGGCTGATGGGAATTAACTCTGAAGGGGCTTCCAGCGTTATGGCTTGAGATGGCCTAGAAGGTATTATAAATGCCTTATTTAATGCCTAAATATTTTTGCCCTCTTCTGATGAACAAAAGAAAACAAAGACAAGGAAAGAAGGGAGGGAGGGAGGGAGGGAGGGAGGGAGGGAGGTGCCCCATTTGCAAACAGTTAGATAAAGGTGATCTTGAAGTCAAAAAGGCATGTTTAGTAAGCTTTTAATGGACCAAACCAGTCTAAATAATAATTGATTGCTTTATGAATTACACAATTGGTCCATCTCTTTGAGCTATTTCATTTGCAGACAAGCTGTACAAGTGGACATGTAATGTTTACTTGACTTTCAGAAGCAAAACAGCAGCAACAACAACAATAATAATAATCCTGAGTATCCTGACTTTGCAAAAAATCACCCTACTCCACGGGTGGGCAAATATGGCCCCTTTATGACCTATGGACTTCAACTCCCAGAATTCCTGAGCCAGCTTGGCTGTCTCAGGAATTCTGGGAGTTGAAGTCCACAGGTTGTAAAAGGGCCACAGTTGCCCACCCCTGCCCTACTCAGAACTGCCTATATATTCAGACGCTACCTGAACAGCTCTTAGTTCCTTGGTTAGGAGTTGAACTGTTAAGTTTTTACCAGTCCCAGACTGTGAATCGAATTGAAAATTAAATCTTAAATAATAATAAAAATAAAGACTTGTCCATTGAATTGAGAGATGCTGGCATTTTGTTGTTGAGAAATTAATGCAGCCTTTCTTAATGCAGCATTATTTTCAATATTTTTCCTTTGCATTCAAACACAATCGCAGCACTTCAGCCCAAGTTAAAAGCTTTTAAGCAGCTCTGGTGAGTGCAGGTGCTTCATTTCCTCCTATGGAAAACACTCAAATGTCTTTATTGTAGTTTCTATAATCTTAGATTAAATTTTGTATGATTGTTTTGTTTTTAATGGTTTTACTTGGTCTGGTTCGGAACCACACAACACTTTCTTCACTGAGCACCTGTTTAATTCTGCCTCGATTAAGCATAGTTTCTTTAACATAATTTAAAATTCTGCGTGAAATTCCTATACGGGAAACAGATAGTTAATTCGATGATTGGAACAATATTTCACTGGACTCTATAAGGACCAATGTAGCTAATTAAGAACAACTTGGTACTACCGGTGAATTCACAAGAATGCATACAATGACTTGAACTCAGATTAAGACCTTACTGTTAAAATGGCATTACTTTTTTAAAAAATGAATTTGCGTGGAACTTTATTCAAGCTTTTACTTTCAGATAAAACAGGATCTGCAGCAAATATTGAAATATATCCAAACCACCAGCCCAAATGCTTTTCTTTAATCAGCTGCCACTCAATTTCTCCACTGACTATTTGAGGGACTCTCTGGTTTTGCCTTTTAACATATCTGGACATACAATACATGGGAAAATCCCATTGGCGGGAAAATCCATAGTGGATCTGATTTGGTTAGGGTTAAGATTAGGGTTAGGGTTAGGATTAGTTTTGGGTTAGGGTTAGGGTTAGGGTTAGGGTTAGTTTTGGGTTAGGGTTAGGGTTGTTAGGGTTAGGGTTAGGTTTAGGCTTAGGTTTAAGGTTAGGGTTAGTTTTGGGCTAGGGTGTTTGTTTTTTTTAATTTGATTTATATGCCGCCCTTCTCAGGAGACTCAAGGCGGCTTACAATGTGTTAAGCAATAGCCTTCATACTTTTGTATATTTATATAAAGTCAGCTTATTGCCCCCATAATCTGGGTCCTCATTTTACCCACCTTAGAAAGGATGGAAGGCTGAGTCAACCTTGAGCCTGGTGGGATTTGAACTTGCAGTAATTGCAGGCAGCAGATGTAAGTGGATGTTAATCACTGCCTTAGTCTACTGAGCCACCAGAGCTCCTTAGGGTTAGGGTTAGGCCTCAATGAATTTGGACAGAAAGATGGACATCACCAATCAATTTGGAGCACATGTGTATGTTCAGGAGGGCACTTACTTTTCGTGTCTGGCTTTTCTGGCTTTTCTGGTAAAGTAGATGGGAAAACTCCATTGGCGGGAAAATCCACTTAGGGTTACAGTTTGGGTTAGGGTTAGGGTTAGGGTTATGCCACCATGAATTCGGACAGAAAAATGGACATTGCCAATGTTCTCGGAGCACATGACTATGTTTAGGAGGGCACTTACTTTTCGCGTCTGGCTTTTCTGAATTTCCTGATAAAGTACATGGAAAAATACCATTGGTGGGAAAATCCACTTAGGGTTAGAGTTAGGCCTCCATGAATTCAGACAGAAATATGGACATCGCCAATGAATTCGGAGCACATGCGTATGTTTAGGAGGGCACTTACATTTCTTGTCTGGCCTATCTGAATTCCTGATAAAATACATGGGAAAATCACACTGGCAGGAAAATCCACAGTGGATCTCATCTGGTGCTCCTGCCTGGTTTCCTGTTACAGGAAGTTCTCATTCTTGAAATATGTCCCTTAGCCAAATCTTTTCAATATCTTGAAAAGTTTGGAAGAGTTTAAAAAACTGGAAAGTAAAATCCCTAATTAATTATCTTTCTGGTTTGCAGCCGTATAGGAAGATTGCAGTGCACTTGAACAGAATGCTGGCTGCTTCCTGAAGCATCACTTGATTTAAGATTAATGAAGAGCTGTTGAGGTCAGGCTTACAAATATAAAACCATCTGCAGCCTCTCCTGAGGTTTAGGACCTGCCGCAGAGTAATTTTATAAAAAAAACAGGTGCTCATTTGAATTTTTTAGATTTATTTTTTGCTGAAAAACTAACTGTCTCAAAAATGGCCTTGGCTAATTATCAGTATTATTGGATGGATCCTTATTGGTATTTTAATTGTGTTATTTTGTTTTAAAAGGACACACATGAGAGTGTAGGTAGAACTACCTACAGTATACAGATACTTATCTTGCTGGCTGTGGATAATGGGAAGTGTAGCCAAACATACCTGAAGTGTGCTACCTTGGAGTTGGTTGGGTTAGCCCAGTGATGTTTGTTGAGAGAAAGAGAGGGAGAGAGACGGAGAGAGAGAGAGGTGATGGATGAATAGACAGGTAGGTAGGTAGGTAAGTAGGTGGTAGGTAGGTAGGTAGGTAGGTAGATGGATGGATAGATAGATAGATAGATAGATAGATAGATAGATAGGCGAGAGAGAGAAAGATAAAGAGATACGGAAATAAAGAGACAGATCCTTGGTGCACATTCAGCTTGGTTATTTTCTTGCAGACTTTTCATTACCAAACTAGGTAAGATCATTTGTGCTAGAAGAGAATGGGATTGGCTCTCTAGTTTTGCATACTAGTGACTTGCTTTGTCAGTGTTGCTGGGAGCGTTCTTGGTGATTCCTTGATTGGGCTGTTCTTTGCTGTTAGCTTGTTTGTCTGACTTGGTCATTGTTTGATTTGAGTAATGTTTATTTTTTTTATTTTTGTTCTAGTGTTAATCTTAGTGATAATCTTTGATCTTTTTGTTTCCTTTTCGACTTTTTGATTCTTTTTTGAATGGTACGTACATGTTGTTTATCTCACTATGCCTGTTGATGGCAGATTTGTCTGAGTGCCAAGCTTCCAGGAATTTGGCAACATTTTTGGAGTTGGCTTGGTCTAGGATGCTCACCATTTCCAGTTGAAATTACAGTTAAGTCTGTCCATGTGATGTGAAATTAAGCAGTTTTCATCATGTCTTCTGGTTGATAGTTGGTGTTTATGGATACACTGTCCTAGTCTTCTGCAGAGAGGGGATAGAAGGGGAACTCATCAAATTTGCAGATGACACCAAGATGGCAGGAATAGCCAACACTCCAGGAGTTAATCTCAAAATACAGAAGGATCTTGATAGACTTGAACATTGGGCGCTATCTAACAAAATGAAATTCAATGGTGAAAAAAATAAGGTTCTACATTTAGGCAAGAAAAACAAAACGCACAGGTACAGTATATGTGGTATCTTGCTCAATAGTGATAACTGTGAGGGGGATCTTGGAGTCCTAGTGGACAACCATTTAAATATGAGTCAGCAGTTTGCAGCAGCTGCCAAAAAAGCCAACCCTGTTCTAGGCTGCATAAACAGAAGCAGGGGTGAAATACTACCTGTTTGCTCCAGTTCGGGCGAACTGGTAGTTTGAAAAGCTACCAGTTCAGTCAGCTAACTATCGGTTACCTAACTACTGGTTTTTCCAAACTGATAGCTTTTTAAATGTGCAGTGCACGCAGCGCACGTTTGAACAATTAATCAGTGGAACAATTTGCCACCAGAAGTTGTGGATGCTCCAACACTGGACATTTTTAAGAAGATGTTGGATAACCATTTGTCTAAGGTGGTGTAGGGCTTCCTGCCTAAGCAGGGGGTTGAACTAGAAGACCTCCAAGGTCCCTTCCAACTCTGTTATTCTATTCTACTAGAGGAGAAACAGGAATTATCTACAACATACAGTATAAGGACTGTAATAGCCTTATTAGACGTCTGTAAACTGTCCTACATAGTGGCTGTCACACTGTATGTTGTAAATGCACAATCCACAACCCAAAACCTGCACTAGGAACAAAGCCTCATCTTCAAAGATTTGCAGAACCCTTGTAGGGATGTTAATCACTAGGGGGAATGCTGTTTTGGAGGGTAAGCACCCCCAACAGAGAAAACACGCTTCTGGGATCCCCCTAGGTGACATGATTTAAATGAGGAGATCCAAGTGCCCCCATTCTACCTGATTTCACTGGATAGGCACAGGGTTGGGCTGCTGGGGGTTTGCAGGGTTCAGGAGAACCCCCAAACCCCACTCTTGGCTGGCCCCGCCCACCCCACTCCACCCCTCCCAGGCGTTCCCACATGGCCTGTTTTGGATGCAGGCTAATGCAGGGCACACACGGAGGCTCAGGGAGGGTGAAAAATGGCCCTATCGGAAGTTCATATAGGCCGGAAACGGGGCCTGGAAAGCCATTTTCACCCTTCCGGAGGCTTGACAAAAGCCTCTGGAGCCCAGGGAGGGCAAAAATGACACCCCCCTGCTCCCGCCATGGTGCAGGAGGCCGACTAGGCTACGCCTACCATAGCCATGCCCACCCAGCAACCGGGCAGAGAACCCTTTGCTAAAATTTTTGAAGTCCACCCCTGGATGGGCAGAAATTATTGGAGACAGGCAGTCCTTCAAATAACCAAGTCCTGTGCTGTGCAGGTCTTTTTAGGTGGCAATACTTTAAATGCTGATTTGCATTGGTAGATTGTTATGATTCTTTTCTTCCTACATGTTTGAAAGACTCTATTCATTATGTTTGTTTTCTTCCATTCAATCATGTCAGATTCTCAAAGATTGCCTGGATAAGTTCCCACAGTTTTTTCTGGCAAGTTTTTTCAGAAGTGATTTGCTGTTGCCTCCTTAGATACAAATACAGAGTAACAGAGTTGGAAGGGACCTTGAAGGTCATCTAGTCCAACCCCCTGCCCAAGCAGGAGACCCTACACCATTTCTGACAGATGGCAGTCCAGTCTCTTCTTGAAAGCTTCCAGTGATGAAGCTCCCACAACTTCTGAAGGCAACTTCTGTTCCATGGGTTGATTGTTCTCACTGTCAGAAAATTTCTCCTTATTTTCAGGTTGAATCTCTCCTTGCCCTTCCTAGGGCTGAGAGACAGTGACTGGTCCAAGGTCATCCAGCTGGCTTTGTGCCTAAATCAGGATTAGAACTCATTATCTCTCAGTTTCTAGCCTGATGCCTTAACCACTACACCAGACTGGTTCCTATTGTTTTCATTATTTAGCATTTTTCTATCCCTACTCTCTTACTTCATATAGAGGTCAAACTGATATCCACAGATTTTATTGATGTGTTTATTAAATTGATATGCCACCCATTCCCAATAAAGCAACTCTAGGGTTTTCCAAATGCTCTCCCACCTACTCGTTAAATATGACTGCCACTGATACACTGAAACCATAAATATTTCTTAGCTTATCGATCAAAAATGCTGCTATGGTAGCAATAAATAATTTGTAAATCTTACTCCATAAAAAAAATCAGCCCAGTTTTTTAATGGGTGAGAAATGTGTGTGTGTATTCTTCTATGGAACCCAACTTTAGAATTAAGGGCTGCTGCTGCTTTATAATAGGATTTCCTATAGTTGCATTGACATGTGAAAAAAAAAGAGCTGGCAGATCATCAGTAGACTGAATTCTAGAGTTGTGATAATTCATCCATTTAAAACAAGTCTCAGAAATTACTTGTTTCTCATTTTGGTTTTTCTTATCCAAGCCAGTGGTGGTATTCACGTTTTTTATACTACCGGTTCTGTGGGCATGGCATGGTGGGCGTGGCGTGGCGTGTGTGGTGTGGCTTGGTGGGCATGGCTTGCTGGGCATGGCTTGCTGGGCATGGTAGGGGAAGGATACTGTAAAACCCCCATTCCCTCCCCACCCCACTAACTTGCTTTCCAGCTCCGTTCTCCTGTGCAGGGCAACAAAAGAAGACCCAGCTGATCAGCTGAGACTCCGATCAGCTGTGACTCGGGAGGCAGCCAATAGATGGGAGGGGCCAACCATAGGTGGTATTTACTGGTTCTCTGAACTACTCAAAATTTCTGCTACCGGTTCTCCAGAACCTGAATATCACCTCTGATCCAAGTCTTCTAACTTCTGCATCATCAAACTGGACAAAATATACACCTTGGTTGCAGTTATGTTTTCTCATTGGTGAAAGCTGGCGGTGCAATGGGGGATGCTGGGGAAGAGTTCAAGGCATTGTGAGAACTCTTGGCAAATAACATGCTTGACTTGTTGGGTCAATATTGTAATATGTTCTGAAGAATAAAGTTTCACAGCTCAGAAAACAAGACTTTCTATTCTTGCCATTCTCAGCAGCTAAGAACTCATTCTGCGTAGGTTGCATGTTTAATTAGCAGTCCTTCCGTAAGTGTCTGCAATTAGCACCACAATGATTAATAAAAGAACCTCTTTAAGGCTCCGTTTAGCCAGCAGAAATGCAAAATCAGGAATAACTAATGCATCATTAATAAATCATGGCTGATTAACTAATCTGTTGATTACAAACACACTTAGAGCTCAAATTCCCACCTGTGTTGGGCATCCCCAGCCCCCACCCACCCACCCCAGACCTCTGCTGCCTGGAACAGAATTTGAGATAACAAAGAAATAAATTATGCCAAAATAAAATTTTGCATTAGGAAGGTGGGAAAAATCTACATTCAGCAGCAAGTAAGTTGGTTTCATGATGAAAATTGTGATGGGAAAATAATTATGAGGCCTGGGGGATTATGTATTCCCGTAGGAAACAAAACACTACCACCTATTTGTTAGGTTTGGACAAATGAACACAATAATTGCCTTCTTTAATGCAGCCCCAGGAATCCTACACACTTTTCACATAGGTAAATTATATGCAGAAACACACCAGCCTCCAGCAGTGATTAATTTTACTAGCCACAAACTCTCAGGGATTTGGTTTTCCCTCTCGAATTCCTCCAAAGCAGATCTGCTCCAGGAGTGCTATTCAGCAGGTTCTGACAGGTTCGGGAGAACTAGTAGTGGAATTTTTGAGTAGTTCGGAGAACTGGCAAATACCATCTCTGGTTGGCCCAGAGTGAGGTGGGAATGGAGATTTTGCAATATTCTTCCCCCAGGAGTGGGGAGGGAATGGGGATTTTGCAGTATTCTTCCCCTGGAGTGGGGTGGGAATGGAGATTTTGCAGTATCCTTCCCTGCCACACCCACAGAACTGGTAGTAAAAAAATTTGAATTCCACCACTGATCTGCGCCTTGTCTTCACCACCATCAGCTAATAAGGACAAGCTGAGACAAGAATATTTGCAGGGTCTGGTCAAGATGGCAGCTGCAATGGTTCAACTGAAGCTCCACCTCTTCCATATAAAAAAAACAGGTAACACTTCAGTCAGTCAGGCATCTTGGCCACCATTTTTATTTTTTAGACCACATCTTATGACCTCACCTGAGCTAGACCCTTAGAAAGTCAAACAGTGCTTCATCCAGTTGACAAATAGGTTGGAAAACGACACCATTGATTCAGTTCTGTCCTCTAACATTTGCAGGTCCTGCAGTTAAAATAAATAAGCAATCCCTTCTTCACTTCCACATCACACAAAAAGGAAATTAAAAAAACGGCTAAGATACCATTCTAGTGTTGGAAGAAATATCCATCTGTTTCAGTTCCAAGAGGGGTGGGATTCAGCCGGTTCGGACCAGTTCGGGTTAACTGGTTGTTATGATTTTGGGCAGTTTGGAGAACCGGTAAAATCGACAACTGGCTAGCCTGGCCCATCCCATCCCGCCCTATATATTACCTTCCCTTCGCCACGTGGTCCAGCTAATCTCCGTGCCTTTCTCTCCTTTTCATGCAATAGAAGTCTTTAAAAGTTCCTTTCTACTATTGATCAATCAGCCAAAAGTTCAACATATCTATCACAAGATGGCAGCAACATGTCAGCATTGTTCACCTTTCTTGCATTCAAAACAGCTTCCCACATGCATCAACATGCCTGCACAGCATATCTGGAGATGGGATAAAAGGGAAAACACCACTTCCAGAGCAGAAACTCTAAAGTCTTTCTAAAGTGAGTGGGCTAAGGCAAACAGATGTTTCATGCAATCTTGTCCTCTAAAAACAGTGGTCATTGGATGAGAACGTTTGGGGTTTTTTCCCCCCAGAAGCAGAGCAGAGAAACACACACAGATATGATAATTGAACTGAAAGCAAGCAAGCAGAGAATTCAAAGACAGAATGAACAAAGTGGAACTGCAAAACAAACCCCGTGGAATACTCACAAACCAAAGGAAGAAGTAAAAACAACGACTTCTGTATAACCCAAAAAGTGCAATTTAACCAAATAAGAAATATCTGGTTGAAAGACAGTATTCTCAAATCATAACGAACTCAAAAAAGTTGCACCAATAGCAATGACCAACAGTTTGCTTGAGCCATCAGCAGGTCATGGACAATCCAACCCATTCAGTGCCCAGATTACATTTAATAATCATGAACAAAAATGATTGAAAAGACCTGGACAAAACTAGAACAAACTGAACAACACAACAAAGTATTGTTGTTGCTTTTAATTATAAAGATAGGGATATTTTAGAATCTGGAAAAATACTACTGAAAGAGAATAATTTAATATAGTAGCCTACTAACAAGAACAGAGAAGAAAGAAAAGATGCGTAAAGGAAAGAAGGCTAGAGAAAGTTAGCACCCACCCTCTCCTAGAAGAATAAAATATTCTAGGAAATATTAAAAAGGCAGAATATTATACCTTCCTGGATGAGAAAAGGAGAAACATACTCTTGGAAAGCAGCTCCCACCTTTGCTAATAGCCCCAGAAAGGCTAGGCCAGCTTATCTACAACACAAAAGACCTTCACCCTCAGGACATAATAGGATTAGCCCGCTACCCATCTCACCACACGGCACCTGGGAAGATTACATCACCCAGCAAGATTCAACCAAGCCTAGGACTCAAGACAACCTAGAAAGGTACCCCTACATGGCCTCAAGTGGTGGGTTGCTACCGGTTCGCACTGGGTTGGGTGAACCGGTAGTGGTGGCAGCAGGAGGCTCTGCCCACCCGCCCTGACACCTTTGCGCATGTGCAGAAGCTTCTGCACATGTGCAGAAGCACTGCCCGCGTGTGAGCAAACAGATAGCGATGGGATTTGGAACCCGCCCCAGTACCATAAGGAGCTTGTGAGCCCATTTTGCCTCCTGGTATCATTTTATTTACAGGACTTGCTACAGCAGCTGAAACTCAAGAGCCCATGGAAAGTGTCTGGTGACTTTCTGCCAGTGGGAAAACAGGCTGTTCACAAGTTTTACCAAGTTTTGCTATTTCAAAAAGATTGCTCTTTATGTGATTAGGTTTTGCCACAACTGAGCTAGAAATAAATACACTCAGCTGCCAGTTCTGTCTAGTTATTGGGATAACACAGATCTAGAGCTGTTTTTAAACTGGTTCGTAGTTTAAAACTATGAATATATAAATAAGATAGATAGATAGATAGATGATAAATAAGAAAGAGAGAGAGAGAGAGACAGAGAGAGAGGGAGGAAAAGAGAGAGATAGAAAGAGATAGAGAAAGAAAGAGGGAGAGAGAGAAAAAGAAAAAGAGAGACAGAGAGAGACAGAGAAAGAGAGAGGGAACGAGAGAGGGAGGGAAAGAGAGAGAGAAAGAGAAATACAGAGAGAGAAAGAGGGAGGAAGGGAAAGAGAGAGAGACAGAGAGAGAGAGAGGAAGGGAAACAGAGAGAGGGAGGGAAAGAAAGAGAGAAAGAGGGAAAGAGAGGGGGAGGGAAAGAGGGGGGAAGAGAAAGAAAGAGGGAGGGAGAGAGAGGGAGAGAAAGAGAGAGAGGGAGGAAAAGAGGGTGGGAGAGGGAGGGAGGGAGAGAGAGAGTTGAAGTCTGAGTCTTGTGTCTAGTTGTTCTGGTGTGCAGTGCTCTATAGTATCGTTTTGAGGGTAGGAATTTGAAATAATTTATGTCCAGGATGTGAGGGACCTGTAAATATTTTCACAGCCCTCTTTTTGACTTGTGCAGTATACAGGTCCTCAATGGAAAGCAAGTTGGTAGTAAATGGGTAACTTTGGACAGGTTGGATCACTTTCTCTTAGCCCTAAGAAGCCAATGGCAACCTACTTCTAAAAATGTGGCCAAGAAAACTTATCCATGTAGTTGCCAGAATCAAGACTGATTTGAATGCCCAACAATAATATTCAATATAAAACACAAATCCATATCAGGAGTGGGTCCAAACAAACAGAAGCATGTAATTATTGAGCACTTTTAATTATTTTTCAAAGAGCCAAAAAACCCTCTAACACAAAGCATGCTTGTCCTCCAATGTCTACTCTTCCATCTTGCCGGAGCAGAATCTTCAACTCTCCCCCACGACTGGAGCACTGAAATGCTAAACGATGACAGAATTAATTTAGGTAAACAGGAAATATGCTTCTCTTTCTATCCAAATTAACAATGCAGACTTGCTGTTCACTGCTGAAGAGCAGGTAGATAAACAGAATTGAACACAATTACCTACAATACAAACACAAGCCAGACTGGAAAAGATGAAATATCTAAACAATTTTAACTACCGTATTTTTCAGAGTATAAGATGCACCTTTTTCCCCTAAAAGGGGGTGAAAATTTAGGTGCATCTTATACACCGAATGTAACCTCGCCCACCCACTGGCCCCCACCCTTTGGCCTCTGCCTCCCTGCCTCCCTTGCAAGCAAACAACAAGAAAAAACAGCTCCTTTCAGCTTCAGCACAGGCTAATTAACATAAGTTGATTGAATCGGCCTCCCGACTCTCAGCTGATTTGATCTCAGTTGTTTTGTGCAGGGCTCTGCTGCTTGCTCCGTAAATTGCTGAAGCAGATTTTTTTTTCTTATGCTAATCAAGCTATGCTGAAAACGAAAATGAAAGTAAAGCAGGCTGTTTGCTGTTTGCTGTTTGCTGCAACGAGGCAAAATTGCTCAGAGACAGAGGGAGATTTCTTTTTCTTCTTTTCCTCACCAAAAAAGGTAGGTGCCTCTTATACTCCGAAAAATATGGTATGTTTCTCCAAAAAAAATACAAGAAGTCCTCAGTGTGCGATTCCAATTGAGCCCAAAATTTCTATTGCTAAGCGAGATAGTTGTTAAATGAGACTTGACCCATTTTACCAACTTTCTTGCCACAGTTGTTCAGTGGATCACCGCAGTTGTTCACTTAGTAACACAATTTCGCCTTGAGTTTGCTTGTCAGAAGTTTTCAAAAAGTGATTGAATGACCTTAGGACACTGCAACGATCATAAATTTGAATCAGTTGCCAAGAATCCAATTTTTGATCACGTGACCATGGGGATGCTGCAGTGATCATACATGCAAAAAATGTTTAAGTTGAGGACTACCTGTAGATAGCCACCAATTTAAGTGCCAATTATTTGCCATAATCCTTAATTTTAGAATTAAAGCTACAGTATTGGAATTTTAGAATTAAAGCTACCATTGGGTGGGCAAACTAGAAGAAAAGATTATGTCTGGGGTTGTTGGTTTTTTTCATCTTGATTAAATTTTGCAGGGAAGGATGGCTAAATTGGTACCAATTGTACAGCATCAGGGCAACCCAATGAAACAACCAAGGTCCTTGTTTGAGTTCAAGAGTTCAGGAGGACACTGCAAATAAAATTTTGGCAGATTATACTCAGAGACCTAAAAAGAGAAACTGTAAAATCATGATGGTGCTTTAGAAGGCCAGATCCTGAAGAGGAAACTCAAATACTTTGGCCACCTAATGAGAAGGAAGGACTCACTGGAGAAGAGCCTAATGCTGGGAACGATTGAGGGCAAAAGAAGAAGAGGATGGCAGAGAATGAGGTGGCTGGATGGAGTCACTGAAGCAGTCGGCATGAGCTTAAATGGACTCTGGGGGATGGTAGAGGATAGGAAGGCCTGGAGGAATGTTGTCCATGGGGTCACGATGGGTCGGACACAACTTCACAACTAACAACAACAACAAAAATCATGGGAATTCCTACCGCATAGTTTGTTTTTCCCCAGTTGCTGTGACCAATAGCTGCTTAATACAGCATGAGCAGACCCTGATGGAAAAATAAGATGTAATAGCTGTTATAACAATGTCATAGCAGATGAGTGTTCAAAGCACTTCATTGTATCTTAACTTCAATAGTAATTATTGCAAGAGTGTAAGTTACTGCGATTTCTGAAATAAATTTCCTATCAGCTAACAAGCAAAATACATACGGTGGAAATGTTATCTCAGTTGTTTGCTGTATTTCTGAAATTGTTAGTCTGCCATTCTGTGTTGTAATCCCACCCATTCTCAATGGATCAAATCTGCTTCAAGGCAGGGGTGAAATTTACTTACTGTACCTTCCCTACTGGTTCGCCAATGTGCGAGTGCCTGTCATCTGCAAGCGCAGAGGCTTAAAATGTTGCAAAAAAGTAACATCATGACGTCCGCGCAGCCGCCGCTACCAGTTTGCCCGAGCAGGATAGAACTGGCTGGATTTCATCCCTGCTTCAAGGGCACTTTCCTGAATGTGTGTTGGGTTATAATTGTGTCAACCCTGACCAGATAGTTTTAATCCAACACCTTCAGAAGGTACCAGGCTGTTAAAGGCTACAATACATAACTACTATTTTAAGAATTCCCAGACACCCACTTATTCATAAACGAAGTACTAGAGTTGGGCAATGTTTCAGATTCAGTTCCAGAATTATGCTTTGGAACACTTAGGGACATGCCTGCAGCCCTCGCTGCAATTCAGTCAAACTATGATTAGGGGACTGGAGGCTAAAACATATGAAGAATGGTTGCAGATGCTGGGATGTCTAGTTTAATGAAGAGAAGGACTAGGGGAGACATAATAGCAGAGTTCCAATATTTCAGGGGCTGCCACAAAGAAGAGAGAGTCAAGCTATTCTCCAAAGCACCTGAGGGCAGGACAAGAAGCAATGGGTGGAAACTAATCAAGGAGAAAAGCAACCTAGAACTAAGGAGAAATTTCCAGACACTTAGAACAATTAATCAGTGGAACAACTTGCCTCCAGAAGCTGTGAATGCTCCAACACTGGAAGTTTTTAAGAAGATGTTGGATAACCATTTGTCTGAAGTGGTGTAGGGTTTCCTGCCTAAGAAGAGGGTTGGACTAGAAGACCTCCAAGGTCCCTTCCAACTCTGCCATTCTATTCTATTCTATTCTATTCTATTCTATTCTATTCTATTCTATTCTACTCTACTCTACTCTACTCTACTCTACTCTACTCTACTCTACTCTACTCTATTCTATTCTATTCTATTCTATTCTATTCTATTCTCCAGGATCATGTGACTGCTGCACAGGGTCCCATGATCCCATCATGGAAAACGCACAATGGCTTTAAATTGTTACAGGCAAGGGTTACATTCAAACTTCTCCAAGATGCCTTTTCTGCATTATTTCCAAAATGCTGCACAACCTTACCATGTATGTAGTAAAGAAAAAAAATCATGTTACCTCAAAAATATGTCTTCAAACAGTCCTAAGGCACCTTAACAATAACAGTATAACAGAGTTGGAAGGGACCTTGGAAGTCTTCTACTCCAACTCCCGATCAAGCAGGAGACCCTGTACCATTGCAGACAAATAGCTGTCCAGTCTCTTTTAAAAAAAAAAAAACAACTCCAGTGATGGAGCACCCACAACTTCTGGAGGCAAGGCATTCCACTGGTTAATTTTTCTCACTGTCAGGAAATTTCTCCTTAGTTCCAGATGGATTTTTCCTTGATAGGTTTCCATTGATTACTTCTTGTTCTGCCCTCAGGTACTTTGGAGAATAGGTCCTCTTTTTGACAGCCTCTTAAATTTTGACAGCCCCTTAAATATTGGAAGATTGTTATCGTGTCATCCTTAGTCAGGGGTGAAATCCAGCAGGTTCTGACAGGTTCTGGAGAACCGGTAATGGAAATTTTGAATAGTTCGGAGAACCAGAAAATGCCTCTAGCTGGCACCAGAGTGGAGTGGGAATGGAGATTTTGCAATATCCTTCCCCCAAGAATGGGGAGGGAATGGGGATTTTGCAGTATCCTTCCCCTGGAGTGGGATTGGAATGGAGATTTTGCAGTATCCTTCCCCTGCCATGCCCACCAAGCCACACCCACCAAGCCACATCATGCCCACCAAGCCATGCCCACAGAACCGGTAGTAAAAAAATTTGAATTTTACCACTGCCCTTAGTCCTTCTCTTTAGACATACCCAGTTCCTGTAACCCATTCATTGCATATTTTATTCTCCAGCCCCCTAATCACCTTTGTTGTACTACTCTACACTCTTTCTACAGTTAGACAAACTAATTTACTGTTGCACTGACTTTTATAGATAGCAGTTGCTTATGAAAAGTTGTTTCCACAAAGTTTTGTTCCTCTTATGGTTGAAATATTATTTCAGGGCTTCTGGTACTATCGTATTTTACTGTTATTAAATAAGAATTATTCACCTATATCTAATAAACATAGGAAAAGCCCTCCAAACACAAACTTACCTGTGACAGGATCTTCAGAAATGCCATTCCATGGTGCAAAGTAACGAGAGTAAAAATCATAGCTGTCAGGATTTTTACGATGATCTCCTTTAACTGTGATTATTACACCTTTTATTTTTCCGGTCTTGTCGGCCAGCAAAAGACGCTGGGTATCCACTTTTAATTTCTCCAGATCATACCTTGGTGACAAACATTCACCGTTAAGGACTCAAAACAGATGTCTATACCCTTGAAAATGCAAAACTAAAAATACCAATGAGAACAATGAACTGAACAATATTGCATTTTTAATTACTATAATACCAATGGTAATTGTAAGCTTTAGCTCACCATTGGCATATTTTCCATGCAAAATATAGATTTGAAACCAAAATATTAAGCTTAGTAGAAGCAAAAAAAAGGCCAGTAATAAGAAGATTGTCCAAAACGGGATTCCCCACTGTGGTATCCATTAAATCAGGGGTGTCCAATGATTTCTGGACTTGTGAACTTCAACTCCTTGTGAATTTGAAAACTTCTGAACTTCAACTCCTAGAATTTCCCAGCCAGCCATGCTAGCTGGGGAATTCTGGGACTTGCAGTTCACAAGTCTCCAAGTTGCCAAGTTTAGGCACCCCTGCCCTAAATGGACTAGGAATTCCCAGAAAGTAGAATTCCCAACCAGCTGAGAAGTGCCAGGTATAGTCCAAACATGTGGAGGGCATCAAGCTGGAGCAAGGTGAGCAAGGCAAAAATTAACAGGGAGAGGTAAAAGGAAAGTCTTCTTCCTATAGCTTGTGCAAGATCAAAGAAATGAAGGAAATCAACTAAGGAAGGGAGGTGAGACTGCATAAACTTACCGGTACATGCAATCATTTAAAGAAATGTGCAATTGAAATGTATATACCTTTCATACACCTCACTGAGACAGATAAGTAGCTTTTTTGTGTCAGGAGAATAACAGACCTCTTGAATGTTCATATCCCCCACTGCTACCTAGTGATAAAATGGGACAGAATGAGCCAAAGAGAGCTATTGTATTTTTCTCATGTCCACATAGTAGCAAGCTTTTCGTCATTACTTATTTACTACGTCTGGCAACACCAATTTTATCCCTCTTCCATGAAGTCTGGACTTGCCTTAATTCCAGTCCATGATTTAAGCACTCTTTGCCAAACCTCCAACAATCACCAACCAGACGATCCCAAAGCATGTCAGGAGACTTTTTAATGCCAGCAGTAACAGAATAACAGAGTTGGAAGGGACCTTGGAGGTCTTGTAGTCCAACCCCCTGCTCAGGTAGGAAATACCACTTCAGACAAATGGTTGTCCAGTCTCTTCTTAAAAGCCTCCAGTGTTGGAGCACCCACAACTTGGGAAGGCAAGCCATTCCACTGGTTAACTGTTCTCACTGTCCGGAAATTTCTCCTTAGTTCTAGGTTGCTTCTCTCCTTGATTAGTTTCCATCCACTGCGTCTTGTTCTGCCTTCAGGTGCTTTGGAGAATAGCTTGACCTCCTCTTGTTTGTGGCAGCCCCTTAAATATTGGAACATGTCACAACATGTCAATTTTGGTAGCTATTGGTTTGCTCACGGGCGCGCGCACCCTCACACACATGCATGTGGTGCTTCTGCGCATGTGCCGAAACATCCGGGTGGGTGGGCGGAGCCTCCCGCTGCCACCGCTACCAGTTCGCCCAATCCGATCGAACCGGTAACAACCCACCCACTGGTTGAGTTGGTGTGATCAAGGCTTTATCTTGTTTTTTGTGTGTGTGGCACATGTGTATAGCTACAATTGCCCTTGGCTGACTTCTACTGCTAAGGAAAAAGGTTCCATGTAGAATTTTTATTCACTGTTTTGTTAAAAGTGAAGTGCACTTTCTGGTATGTTACCCAAGCAAAGAAAAATGGAATGTGTATATTGAGCCACTCATGGGAAAATTCTAGAGATGCATTAAAAAGGGAGATCAGTCACAGCCATAATCATCCAGAGATCATCCACATGCAATACAAAAAGGGTGGGATTTAGATGCAATGCCTCACCCACCATTTTACAGATTTTGACGCTGAATTAGTGGGTTTTAGATTAGGCTTTTAATATTTAATTCCCCACTTCATTTGTAGCATACTTGTTTTCATTTAGTTTGGGGATTAAATTTCACATATAGGAAGAATTTAACAGTGAGCAAACCTAAGGAAGCCTTTGCAGGGGTGTCAAACTGGCGGCCCGTGGGCTGGATACGTCACGTACAGGCCCCGCCCATCCCAGCTCGGCAAAGGGAAAAAATGTTGTGATGCGTCACATGACAGCAACGTGACGCCACAAGTTTGACACCTGGGCTTTATGGTGATAAATACAATGGGGAAAAAAGCTGTGTAAATTACCTTTACCAACTCTTCTACTTCCTGGAAATCCTAGATTTAAAAAAATGAAAGCAATATGAAAATCATGTGTGCCTTTCACTTTTCAATGAATTGTTCAAAAAGTACCACGTAAAGCTAACCTGTGGATAAGTGAAGTAAAGTGGCAAATCCAAGATAATCTCATCTCCTGGTTTCCTGGCTTTTAATTCTCCACTAAGAGTTTTGAAAGTGAGGGTGGGATTCATATTTTCTGTTTTTAAAATCAGAAATGTATAACCGTCAAGATGGTTAAAAAAACATGCATTGTGTTGTAGGAAGTTAGCACCCACCCCTTTCCTAGAAGAATGAGATATTTTTGGGAAATATTAAAAAAGGCAGAATATTATATTTCCCTGGATGAGAAATGAATAAGCATGTTTTGAAGCAGCTCTCATCTTCCTGTCCCCACCCTTTGTCAATGGGCCATTAAGGCCTGGGCCAGTCTATTCTACATAACAAAGATCTACTTCCTTCAGGCAGAGCCATAGTAGGAATTGCCAAAGATCCAACAAAGATAGGATTAGCCCTCTACACAATAGCAGCAGAAACTCACCACGTGTGACCTGGGAAGCATGTGACCTGGCAAGTACATGTGTCCATCAGCCAGCAAGGCTAGCTAAGACCCCCACCCCCTGGGAGTCTGACAACCAATTAGGATACTGTTTCGGGGGCCCAGGAAATGCAAAGCCAGAGAGCATAAAAACCCGAGGATTTACTGTATCTGCCCCTTTTCTGTTCAGGAACTCAAACCATGTGATCCTGTCCACCATTAAACCATCTTTCCAAGCAGTCTCCATGTTTCCAGTGTCTGTTTCCCCACTTGGAGCAGAACCCAGAGGATGTTTCTTCCTATAGTGTCAAACTATGAATGGTTAAAATACCACTTACTCTTATGGAATAATACAGCAGCAGATGCAAGGGTGGCATGGCCACACAGAGGGACTTCATTTGTAGGTGTAAACCATCTTAATCCAAAACAGGAACCTGAAAGAGGATGCTCACGAATCACACTTATTGGAAATGATGTTTCAACAGCAGAAAAATTAAACAAGGGAGCAAAAATGGTACAAGGAACAAAAAACTCAATGTTCTTTTAAAAAAAAAAGTAGAAAAATACAATGAAGAAAATGAAAGACTGGCTTCAAGATCATTTCTTTGGGGAGGACATTCTGAAAATGCTTCACATATTTGAAAAAATGCCTCTAAAGATGATCTGGTAATCCACAAGGTACATACAGGAAAAGATCACCCCAAAGTGACCTATTCTAAGCTATTTAGGATATCAAGGGTTAATTTGATAGAATTTGATCGGGCTGCATAAAAAGGCATTCTACACTAATGAAATATCTGATTTTTTGTATTTATTTATCAAATTTATACACTCTGGGCAGCGTATAAATTTGATAAATAAATTTTAAAAAATAGGCCCCCTTTTGTGAGATTCTCCGCTTAGGGAAGACCCTCCCACGAGACCTGCATTTGATGTCCAATATTTAAGAAAATAGCAAAAATACATTTCTTTCACAGCTTTAAACTGTGTGCTGATGTCAATGATATTAAATAGACTATTAAATAATTTTTTTAAAAAATATTGATATTTCAATTTTGATTTGTTTTGTTTTGATTTGAATGTATTGATTGTACTCAATACAATCAGTACATTCTTGGTTTTAGTTATGGCACACCACTGTTCATGCCGAAAGAAGCAGAAAGGCTAAGTACAATTTTAATAATACGTTCATTCATTGATTGGCAACCTTCAGTCTCAAGAGACTATGGTATCATGCTCTGGAAAGAGGTCCTAAAACAGCATCTGGTGTGACTAAAAAGGCCAATTCAAGAGTGGCAATCCCTTCCACACTGAGGGCATACATTCTGTCCCCTGCCCAGACCCCAGATTTTGCTGGTTTCAGGACTGCCTCTTTGCCTCAGACTGCCAAACAAGTGTCTCTTCAAATTGGAGGCGGCCATGCTGTGTCTTTAGCCTCCAAGCTGAACAATCAGAAGCCAAGGTTTCCCAATCATTAATGTCCATTCCCAAGGCCTTTAATAATAATATGTTAAGAGAGAAAAAAATCAGAATGTTCAAAGGCAGCCATCTGGTAGATGGAACTGCCCCAAGGAATTTTGGAAACCATATCTTGATTAACTTCTCAGTATTCCAATAAGGAACAATTGTTGCTTTTCAGAACCGAAAGTAAGACAACTTTTTCTAATTTCAGTAGCTTATGAGTATAGCAGCAACATCTACAGGGAAGAGGCATTAAAAAAGAGATGACAGGCTGAATCCAGGTCCTTTTTGTGTTTGTTGATAATATTATCAATATTTTAACCTGCCCTTTTTGTTATATATATATTTGGTCAACTTGTGGCAGTGAACATACCTCATATCCCTATCTCCTATTTTTCCCACAACAACAAACCTGTGAGTATGATGGCATCACATATGAATACAAATTGGAGGGACTTTGATTGATTTGATTTGATTTGATTTGATTTGACAGCTGTATCCACCATCTGCAACTTCTTGAACCTCCTACGAAAGCCATTCAGCTATAAATTAGATCTTCACCTTCATTTCATAATTTGTCATAATAACACCCAACTTCTTTATCAAAAGTGCCTCAATTGTCAAATTCATATTTCAGCAAAGCTACATTTAAACACACAAATGATTATTTACTTTTGGTGAAGTCATCTGTGGGGTGCAGTTTTCTGATGAATGCTGTTTCTGAGAGGTTCATTTCTGCAGCAATTTTTTGATGCCAACCTTCTTCCAGCTCCTAAAATGGACAGCAACCAATTTAAACAGTGATCTACAAATGCATCCCATGTCTTTTGTAGCAAGCATATAATGTTTCACATTTTTTAATAAATATTTTGTATTTAATAAATATTTTAATAAATATTTTGAGTTAAATGTATCTTGTAAACAACAAGGGGACACGGAGGCTCAGTGGCTAAGATGCTGAGCATGTCAATCGAAAGGTCGGCAGTTCAGTTGTTTGAATCTCTAGTGCTGTGCTACAGGGTGAGCTCCCATTACTTGTCCCAGCTCCTGCCAATCTAGCAGTTCGAAAGCATGTAAAAAATGCAAGTAGAAAAATAGGAACCATCTTTGGTGGGAAGGTAACAGTGTTCCTTTGTGCCTTTGGTGTTTAGTCGTGCCGGCCACGACTAAAGGACCATAGAGACGTCTTCAGACAGTGCTGGCTCTTTGGCTTTGAAACAGAGATGAGCACCGCCCCCTAGAGTTGGGAATGACTAGCACATATGTTTGAGGGGAACCTTTACCTTTACTCTTAAACAACTCACTTCTCCTTACACCCAAAAAAGAGGACCATTTCTATCTCCCAATTCCTTATTCGACAAAAAGGTACAGAAGACCCATGAATAACAACATGAAAAAAATCACTCATGTTCCAGTTCCTCTATGAGACGATGGTCTACCCAAAATACTGGTTCAAGGTGAGGTGTGTTCTGTACCTACGGTGACCATATCTTCCTGAAATGAAATAAAGGACCAACCTCAAAAAAGAGGCAAATCTGAAGGAGGTTCATACGAAGCTTTAAAAATTAATTGTTTCTGTTTTAACTGTTTTAGAAAGGAAAATTCAAGAAGAAAACAAGAAAAAATAAATAAATCTAACAGTCAGCTTTCTGAAATGAAGTATTGCTCTTTATTATCATTATGTAGTGACAATAAATACCACGGTATTTGTATTTATATTTATGTGTGCAGCTCTGAGGGCAGAAAAATCTATTTTTCCTGCCCTCTGGTAATTGTGCACATTTTTGCAGCCAAACTCTGGTAGCCAAAGGCAAATCCAGTGTCTCTCTACAAGTAATTCTTGACTTAGGAACATTTGTTGAGCAATGGCACTAGGAAAAAAATGACTTACAATCAGCCCCTTGTATTTACAACTGTCACAGCATTCTCATGGTCACATAAACAAAATTTGGGTGGTTGGCAACTGGCGGGTAATTATGACAGATGCAACATCCTGAGTTCATGTGATTGCCATTGGTGATTTTCTCAGCCAGCGTCTGATAAGCAAGTTTATTTATTTATTTATTTATTTATTTATTTATTTATTTATTATATTTATATACCGCTCTACTCCTGGGGGACTCAGGGCGGTGTACAGACAAATGATAAAATACATATAATACAAATATTTTAAAGAATTGATTAAAATACAATTAAATAATTTGGTCTTAAACCTAAAATTAAAACTCTAAATTTATGAAATTAAGATTTAAGAATATAAGAGCAGTTTTAGAAGAGGTTAGTCCAGGCCAGCCTGCTGGAATAGAACCTGGCAACTTTAAGGAGTATGGACTTCAACTCCCAAAATTCTCCAGCCAGCATGCTGGCTGGGGAATTCTGGGAGTTAAAGACAACATGCCTTTAAGTTGCGAAGGATGAGAAATACTGCAATAGATGGTGCATGATTTTGGGGGCCTAGATGCATATGTCATTGTGATTCCCCCTAATTCTCTCCAGCAAGGATTTGCTTGCCACCATCCAAACTGGAAACATACTATGTCAAAATAAGTTTTAGACTATATTTCAGGAGATCTTTAGGTTTGAAATGTTGAGAACACATGGTCTCTCTCTTTTTCACACACTCACAAAATGGCTGCCAAAGGTTAGCTAAGAACAAATGGGCTGCCATGGCTAGTGTGATCAAACATGATACACTCGTTATGCCCAGTTTTCCGTTCTCCAGCTTCTTTTTGCTTTCTTTTGTTTCTGGGAAGGTGGACAGTTTCAACCAAATCTATTGAACTTACCAAATGTAATAAATTTAAACAAACAAATATTTAAATATAAAACAGTCCCCATCATGTTGCATTGCAAAAAATGGCTGTGCTCAACTCCCATTTTTCTCCCCCCCCCCTTTTTTTTTGTACCCCCCCTTTTTTTTTCATTGTTGGGGTTGGATGTTCATTTTTCTGTTTTTCTGCTTTGTATTTTATTCTTGTCGACAAACAAAAATAAATATGTTAAAAAAATAAAAGAATTCTGAAGAATTCTGAACAGCTGGGGCAGGGACCTTAGAAGTGATACATGGGCATCCCAGCATCATCCTCATGAATTTATCAACCTAATTTTCTATTTTCGAAGCCCAGCAAAACAAAAGGAATATCCTGATAACCATGATATACAGTATGTTTTTAACCATCGCCATCTTGTGGTAACTTTGAAATATAATACTGTGGTCTTTGTTCTCTCAATTTTGCGTAATCAGCTCACTGTTCATACAAAGTTGAGGTAACGTTTGTTGGTTCAAAAGAAGGGAACATGAAAGTAACCTGCATAAACTTCTCAAAAAATTCCAGTTTTGAAAGAACTGTGTTCTATCTTTGCAAAGCTTGGTTACAGACCGTGCAACACTAAGTGCAAGGTTGTATTTCAGTTTGAATTGAAAAGCTTCACGGAATACACACAAAATCTTTGGCAATATACAGTGGCTTCATAAAATACTGGCAAAAGATTTTCTTGAGGACAAACCTCCCACCCATACCTCCACCTGTCACTTAAATAAGCAATGTAGATCCTCTGTTTCTACAAAGGATCAGTTAATCCTTCGTATAAACAGTCAAGTAACTTCTAATCAAAGAAAATGGTATCACTCACAAATAGCAGACATTGCTAGTTAATTTTCTTTAAACTAAAGGAATTTGTTAAAAACTTACGTCTTCCAGAAGACAAACAGCAGCAGGATTCCCACTGAAGGGTTGGTTGGTAAATGCATCAATTATGAAAACTGAAATCTGCATTTTCTTCCTTACAGAATTTTACAGAGCTTTTTAAAATGGCCCTTTGGAAATTGCTGAGTCTCTCTTTCTTGTTATTGCAGAAATGCCCAAGTTAATATTAAACTCAGCAAGTAGAAAGAAGCAGGAGTCTTTTATCTAAATTGATTTGTCTTCTTTACCTATTTCAGCAACTACGCAAAGACTAAGCAATTTATGGCATTATTATTTACTATGGGACTTTGAAGAGTTATTTTTGATTATCTGAGTATGCAGTTGTCAGGACAATTGTGATTCTGTAAATTTACTCAGAAGTAAAGCCTACTACATTGTTTAACTTTTCCATTACTTCAGTAGCTATAGAATTACTTTTTGCCATCCTTTAACTGCAAAACACAACCATGTTGGCATCTGGCAGCAGTTTCTACCGTTTCAAAGAAAGAAACCTGTAAGGACTCCGCTAACAAAAACTAAAATAATTCATATTCCATCCCCAAATAACATTAAGAAAGCTACAAAACCTTGGGGTCAAATATGTGTTTTGAGTCAGAAGATTTTAAAAATAAACATACAATTGAAGCTAGAGATTTTCCGTTTGGGGTTAATGGATGGAAAGATCTTATGGAATTATGTTTTTATATATAAAACAGTGGCAAGGCTCCTATATGCATAAAGCTAGAAGGACTTACAGATACCTACAATGCAGGGGTGAAATGCTCCCGGTTCGGACCAGATCGCCCGATCCAGTTGCGATGGAGGCAGGTGGTAGCAGGTAGCAACCTGCGAACCGGTAGCAAAAATCCCTGCCCCTCCCCCCCATGCCCAGCTGAGCCGCACAATCATCAGAGGCTTTTTTTTTTACTTTTAAAAGCATTTTTTCTACAACCTCTTCGACTGAAAAAATGCTTTTAAAAGTTAAAAAAAAAGCCTCTGATGATCGCGCGGCTCAGCTGAGATCATCAAAGGCTTTTAAAAGAAAAAAACCCTTTTTTTCTTTTAAATGCCTCTGACAATCCAAGCTGAGTTGCCTGATCGTCAGAGGCATTTAAAAGAAAAAAAGCCTCTGCCCATCAGGGAACTCAGCTTGGATCGTCAGAGCCTTTTAAAAGCATTTTTTTACAACCTCTTCGCCGAAGAGGTTGTAGAAAAAATGGATTTAAAAGTAAAAAAAAAAATGGCCATGCCCACCCAGTCACATTACCCTCTCACCAAGCCACGCCCACAGAACTGGTAATAACAAATTTTAGATTTCACCACTGCTACAATGGAAGAATGGATGGCTAAGCCAATAGAATTGACAGAAATGATGAAAACTAAAGAAGACTTTGAATTTTATTTCTACCTAGCAACCACGACTTTTTTGCAAGAGACTGGAAGAAATGAAATTGTGATTTTCAGATTTGATGATTAGAAACAAGGGATTATGGAAACGTTAAAATCTGAATTTGATGTATTTTTTATTTATATCCAGACAAAAAAAGTTGAAAGTTATTCTTTTTCTATTCTTTTTTTTGTTCTGCACTTTTATCTTGCTCTTTTCCTAAATTTTCCCTTTTTCAATTGATTTTTCTTCTTGCTCATTTTTAGAAACTAAATTCCATTCTCAAATATAGAAAAATGCAGGCAGTTGTGGTTTTGACCATGTGAATGACATAACCCTTCCCTCCTTTCATCATTGCTTTTTCTCCTGCCTTTGCCTCCCTAACATTACATTAGTAGCACACATAATTCACCTTTGAGAGCCATAATATTCCCATCAGAAAGCAAATATGTTGGAAAACGTGGATGAGGAACATAATTGTGGGAGGTAAGGAGCATGGGCTACCATTGGCTTCTTGGGTTTTCAGTTTTCCCTTAGATTTGTAATCCCAGTTCACCTGCTATGCGAGATTTTATAATAAATTCTTTCTCCAATATAAACATTGACTGTACATCTATACATCTATAACAGCATTAACAACACCTACACTAATATTGCAATATTTGATTTACAATATTTGCATTGTTTACTTCTACCATGTTGTTGAATATGGTACATATTTTTAAAACTAAGCTTCATTTGTACTATAAGATACAATAAAAAGTATAATTACACTCTTTCACTGTGCATACAAGTCAAAATATATGTTTTCAAGTCTCTATGTGTGAGCACGTGTCTTACCTGAAATACCAGGTATCATAATCTAACTTAATTATGAAATGAAATTTTTGGTTTAAAATTCATGTTCACCACAAAGCTCCCTATGAAATTGTCATATTAAAGAATCTTTATGTAATAATAAAAAAGAATTGATACACTTTGTAATTTAATTCTTGGAATTATCTTCTGATGGTAAACATGAAATAAGGCAGATTTGTAAGTAAATGTGCATGGGGTGGTAAATGCATACTTTTTATTTTTATTCTAAGCTGATCTTGATGTAAAGCTAATCATTGAGTTGCATTTCAATAATAAAACACATACCTTAATAATGAACAGTTAAGTCTGCTGTCATATTGATAGTCCTCGACTTACAACTGATCACTGACGATTTGAAGTTATAACAGACCACTCCAAAGGTACTTTCAACCCAGTTCCAAAGTACCAGTGGCTGCCCCTTCCCCCCCCCCTCCCAGACATGAGACCATGTCAGGTGCTCAGCAACTGGCTCACATTTATGGCCATTTGCAGCATCCTGCTGTCAAATGACGTTTGATTTTTTTTTTGCTGAAAATTGGTATTAACTTCCATTTTTCAAGAAAAATGGTCCATAGAAAACAATGGGTTCACTTAATGACCATGGCTTCACTTAACAACCATAGCATTCACTTTGCAACTATGTTCTTTTAACAACCATAGCGTTCACTTTGCAATTATGTTCTCTTAATGACCACTGCAAGAATGGTCATAAAATTGGATCAGTGATGTGAGTGCCTCACTTTATGACCATCAGGACTCACAATCATAATGGTTGTATGCCAAAGACCACTTGTACTTTGGAACATTGTATGTAAAAGTGATTTGTACACCAAGTAAATCTTGATTGTTGAAAGAAAAAGACGTAATGAAATGACATGGCTTCTGAATGTATGTGTTATACCATCTGATGATTGATAAATGCCATAGACAAACAGAATGGTAAACTTGACCGATCATATTTTATTAACCCTTTCATATAGCTGATTGTATCATTTTTATTTGTCTTTATTAAAGATTTAGAAACTGTAAACATCAAAATATGTAACTTCTCAGAAGATCAAATTGTAACAAAATTAAAACCAAGCAATTATTACAAAGATTAAGACTAATTATAAAATATACTGAAACCAACAAGAAAAAAAGGAAGCAAATCTGGAATGTTGTTTTGTGACTGCATAATGAAGCAAAAGAATTTGCCACTAGTAAAAGTTACTTTTATATTGATATTGATAAATAGGAAAATTCATTCTAGTTCAAAGAATTGATGTGAGAATCAGAATAATACATTGAAGAACTCCACAAGAACACTACATGAAGTATATTCTACGTATGGCTTTTACCCTGCCTACCGTTTGCCTAAATAGTAGCAAAGAAAGGGAACTTAATCTGGGTCTTGAAAAATATAAGAATTTGGGTCTAATAATTACTTTTTTCAGAAAACTGGCATGTCCTTTGTTCAGGAAATCAAAACAGACTTGCAATCATCTCTGTTGGGAGGATTCACTGAAAACAACACAAAAATAAAATCTAAAGAGCTGGTGCCTTACATGCTGGCAACAAGAAGAAAAGATTGGAATTGACATTTTTTACTCCTAGATCAGCGTTTCTCAGCAGCTGCACCTTTAAGAAGTATGGACTTCAACTCCCAGAATTCCCCAGGCAGCATGGCTAGTTCGAGAATTCTGGGAGTTGAAGTCCACGCATCTTAAAAGTTACCGGCTTTGAGAAACACTGCGCTAACGTGGAACGTTTGCTTTTTAACGCGCTTTCTAACGGAACGGAACGTTTGCTTGATCACCGAGACAAGCATCTTAACGAGCGGTACTGTACTCGTAATTCCAAAGTTGTGCGGAGACGGAGAACCAAACAGAAAACCGCCCCAAACTCTTGGATATCTCAGACCACCGCGGTAAGAGCGTTGCGCATGCGTATCCCCGCCTTCCTCGTCGACGGTTTCCTCCCCCGCGCGGAGCGTCCTCTCGTTCGCTAGCCGTTCCGCCACGCATGCGCCATTTCCGCCGCTAGGCGACGGGAGTCCTCGCGATACGCGCGCCTACGACGCCATCCTGTCTGCCTCAGCTGCGTAGCTTGTTAGTCGGCCGTCGGTTAAGCGCTTCCTTGTTCTTTGTGGGGAGTTCCGCGCAGCCGTTTGGGCCGATCGCCTGGGGAAGTGGGTGAGGTGTTGCCGGTGAGTGGGTGGCGGGAAGCGACCGGGCAACTTGTCCCGATATGCCGGGAGAAAAGAGAGCCGAGGTGGGCGGACCCGCCTTTCTCGCTCCTGAGAAACGGGCGAACTCCTTGGGAGGGGAGGGGAGGGGGCGAGAGGGAGGGAGGGAGGTGGGAGGGGGAGAAAGAAAGGGTTAAACGGCGCCGTGCGCACGCGCGCGGGAACATTCGGCAGGGTTGGTTTTTTTTTTTTTTGCTCTCAGCCGCCATTTTTAACGAGCCGGCCACAAGCGGGGGTGGGGGGCGGCCGCGACAACTCGGGAGCTGTGCGAAGGGTTCCCTCGGCCTGTTGTAACGGTCTCGCGGTGCCTCTTGCTGACTGCAGCCGCCGCTACTCGAAGGGACGAGGGCGGCTCTCGGTAGGGCAAGCCCGAGTGGAGGAAAGAAAGACGGAAGACGGCGAAGCGGGGTCCTCCGGAGCGTGACAAAAGAAGCGTGCGCCTCCGCCATTGATAGCCCTCCTCCCCGAGGACCACCTCTCCGGTGCCACTCCTCCCGGAGTGCTGGTGCGCCTGCGCGCTGAGGTCGGCGTAGCGGAAGGTTCAAGACCCGGTTGGAAGCGTTGCGTGTTTGGAAGTCGAAGAGTTGGTTTCTCTTGACAACGTCCTGAAGCATCATCGCAAGCCCAAGTTCAGCTCCTCGGAAGTAAGGTGCCTTGGAAGTCAGTTGGAACTGACGAAATGGAAACATGCCGTCGGTGGCAGGGGCTGGGTCAGAATACCAGTATAAAAACGTGGAAAAGTTTCCATAGGACCAAAATGGCAGTGATTCGGGCATTACAAGCAGTTGAGATTTAAGATTCAAAAGAGCGCAAAGGTCATGGTGCCGGGGTGGCATTGGTGTGCTGACCAGCGGTTGGTGGGGGCCTAACCTGCTTTGTGTCTTGTTAATCAGTTATAAAGGCCCTGCTGTTGGTTGTAAATGGCCCATTTACAGGTCATTGCTGTGCTCGATCCACTTTTGAGACCAGGAATAAGGAAAAGAATTAGTAACCGATGTAACCACTACCAATATTACATGAAGTGCATAGAGTAGCTGCTTTGGTTGAATTTTGAATGGATTTCAGAAATGGCAGGACTAAAGATACTTGGCTGGGGTTCGTTTCCAGCAAGTCAGGAAAAGAAACTTTAATGGGTCTCTCCCTTTAATCACATTGGTGATGTAAGTGAAGAGAAGCTTTCTTGATTTAGGGCCTCTCACTTAAAAGTGTGGTGATTTTTAGCAGAGATCTTTGTGTGCAGTACATGTAAGCTGGAATCCAGCTCAAGCAGAAATATTGTACTGAACATATTGTACTGAAGCAGGACTACTGTGTCCGTAGCCTTGTATTAACCAGTAGGGATATTTACCAAAAGTATATGCTGCCTGCCTCTAGGCAATTTACCATATTCAAATTCATTATCAAATTTATACAGCCATGCGGTGTAAAATAACTAAAGAACAGCAAATATATAACATACATTTAAAAAGTCAATATTAAAAATTAACTAAAGTTATAATTATATATGCCCAAAGCAGAAAGAGAATGTGTAGATCCATCTCAATAGCGGAGCCTTCTAAATGGATCTCGGGCCTCATGACAAAACCAGAACATCAAGAGGAGTGAAGCTAATCTAATTTCCAGTTTAAGTAATTTATTATTTAAAATAATAGCATAATAATTGATCTAATTAAAATATTCGTGCCTTTACTAAGATAGTTTTAAGGCAATCGGTTAAATAGTAAACTGTATTTTTCAAAGTAATATTGTTTACATTGATTGCACAATGTCATTTCAGTAAAAGGCACACCAAGTTCCTTTAAATCTGAGGTACCTTCTCTGCATACATGTATGGGAAAGTAATTTATTTTCATAAATAATTTCTTATTGTATGTTTTAATCTGAAGTCCAACTATTGATCAGTATATCAAAAATTTGATCTTAAGTAGTATTTTAGATATAGTTATAAGTTTGACAGTACAAAAAAGCAGTTTTGTTTTTTAATAAGTACAAGAAGTCTTTATAGGTAGTCCTTAGCTTACAAATGCAATTGGCACCAAAATTTTGGTTGCAAGTTTAGGTACCTATGTGACCAGAACAGGTTTCTTTTTTTAAAATCTTTTTTTATAGTGTCAAGCAGACTACACAATCAAAAGCCCAAATCCATTCTCCTGAATGGGTAATTTTTTTTTGCAGGAAACCACAGAAAATGCTGGAAACTGATCAAAAAAGCCACAAGTTCCAGTCGTGTGACTACAGGATATTGCAACCAGTCTTAAATGTGAGCCAGTTTCCAAGTGCCTGAAATGTGGTCATTTGATTGTGATGAGATTTTATGACTGCTCAAAGTACTTGACAGGCCATAAAACACATTTTCCAAAGCTGTTGTAACTCTGAACAGTTGTTAAATGACCTATATCGTAAATTGAGGACTACCTATAAAGTTTGGATGTTTAAAACAATATTGAACATAGGAATAAACTTAACTGAAGAAACTGGAAATTCTTTTTGGGTAAATATATACAAGATCTTACTAAATTAGTAGATATAAAATAGGAAATCAAAATGGCATTGTTAAGTAAAACTAATTATATATAACCGTGATGGCAAACTTATGGCATGCGTTCCACAGGTAGCACACGGAGCCATATTGGTGGGCATGCAAGCATTGCCCTAGCTCAGCTCCAGCATGCGCGCGCTGGTCAACTGATTTTCGGACCTTCTGGGCCCACCAAAAGTCGGCAAACGGGCTGTTTCCGGCCTCCGGGGGTGTGGGGAAGGCTGTTTTCGCCCTCCCCAGGCTCCTAGAAAGCCTTCTGGAGCCTGGGGAGGGTGAAAAACAGGCCTACCGGATCCACCGTGCCATCATATGCCAAAAGCAAGGAGAGCACTGGGGGGTTGCGCGCGCATGCGCGGGGGGGCAAGGCGCATAGAATTATGGGTATGGGCATGCGTGCGCGACCACCCCGCACTCCCCCCACTTTTGGCACGTGATGACAAAAAGGTTAGCCATCAGTGATATATACTGTCTAAATCACATCTGTAGTGCTCAAGGTTAGATGAAGTAAATAATTACAGGAAAAATACAGTAAAGTGCATTTACAGAAGTGATATCCATTGAGTTCAGTGTTGCTTACTTCCAGCAAAGTGAGCACAGATTTAGTGTAAATGTGGTTTTGACAACATCTGTATGTGTTATTTAGTTGAGACTAATTCATTAGTAGCCAAAAAAAGTTCAACTCTTGAGCAAGAGTTTATATATCTTCAATGACTTTGCGGCTTAGGAAAGAAAAGGGGGAGGGTCAGGATGTGTGTGGATGTCTGTGGAACATTATAACTGATGTGACCTGAACATCTATGCATGTCTTTGGTCATCACAATTGAAGTTTCTTGGATGAGAAATGAAACGGTTTTGTTCTTCTTCCTCAAGGAAAAAACAGTCCAGTTGCCTTTTGAAAAAACACTTTTGAGATGGGTGTCTGGAGGGTTTTGTTTTGTTTTGTTTTTTACTCTGGCCCCCACCATTGGCTTGTTCCCAACAGATTGTTCCAGAGGAATTGCAATCTTCAACAGGAAAACAACTGTTCGTTCCACATAAATAGAATATAACTCTGATGTTCTAATTCTCCTTTTTTATATTAAGAAAAATATGAACGAATTGGAAATTGTAAATGTATGCCTAAAATTCATGTGTGTGTTGTGGAGGTAGTAAAAAAAATAATAATTCAGATTTGTTAAGTAGCATTTCTTGCTAGCCATTTTGATTTCTATTTTGTTCATTATATTTCTAATTAATTTTATGAAACAATTGGGTTTTTGAACATGTTCTAAATGTACATTAATTAAATACAATAAAGGTATTCGCCCCAAAGAGATTAAACCTATACAGCAGGAAAGAGGGAGTGACTTTCTTTGATGCTGCAGTTCTATATTAATTGTGAGAAATGTCTTAATTGGAGTTATGAGAGTGTACAGTATATCAATAACTCATGGTTTTATTGAAAAGAACTAGTAAAAACACAGTGAAGGAAAATATCATTATCCCATGCCCAGGACTGGAGTAAAGTGTTCTGCTACCCTCCAGAATGAAACTTCATAGCGATTTCAGATTTTTTTAATTGGTTGGTGGAATAGAACAGTTTAATTTGGGTGATCTGAAATAAGATTTTTTGGGGGGGGGTTGTAGAATAATTACAATTCTTTCAAAGAAGTATGCATGTTAAATTCTGTATATAATATATTTTACCATACAATTCAATTTTCTCAAATGCTTGTAAATATTTTTCCTTTATTTATTACAGTCTTTTAAAAGAAAGTCTACATCTATGGGTCTTGTAAAAAGAATCTAGGTTCCTTATTCTGATAAATAATGGACATGTTTTTTTTAACGAAGATACTATATTGGAAAGCTACAAAGCTGGTCTAAGAATACAGAATACATTGCATTACCCCAAAGTTCTACTAAGGTTATGTTCCAGTGAAGGTCTCTTAAGAACCCCTAATAATGTATTCAACTTCCATTTGCAGAGTTAAAGGTTCTGCTAGTGATGAACATAAGGAATGTTCTGTTATCTTCTACATTATCAACTGGAACCATGTTGATTGTGAAATAATATCAAGCCCCATAGCTCTACCATAGATCCTATTCTCTACTTAGTTTAAAACTATTCTCCCTATTCTTTCCAAGCTTTGTATTGTAATGGAAATGGGAGATGGGTATAAGGAAGAGGAAGTCACGTTGAGATGAAAACACCTGTCTTCTTTGAAAAAGAACCTGAGGGAAAATCTGTTGATTCAGCTGAGATTTGAATTTATTTTTGAGTGTGTAAACTGCCTGGAAAAAAGCCCAGCCTAAGAATCACTGCATATGTGTTGAAATGTGACTTGTTTTTGTTGAGAAGATGCTCACTTTCAGGAAGAGGAAATGAGACTGCAGCCTCTGGAATACTACATGCATTATAATGTGCATTTTCACAAGTTCTGCACTACTATGCACTGCATAATGACTATGCTTTCAGAAGACGGAGATGGAGATCCACAATTTCCTTCTGGCATTCCCAGTGGTGTTTGCTCCTCCCAAGTTTCTCCCTTCTTTGATCATCCCTGGCTGTTCTAATTGGTTCGGCTTATCAAGTTCTTTAGAGATAATGTTTTAGAATGCATTTTGCTCTAATGGTGAAGCTTCCATTCATGTTGAACAATGAAACACTCTCAACGCTTTATGACACAGTTTTAGTTGAACTTAAGATATTGAGGACAAAAATTGGTGCAGTTGACTTAGGATGTATGGGCTGCTGGGAGAGACTTGTTAATCATGGCCTCCACAGAGCTTTGGTGAAATGGTAAACCAGGTAACAGGTTTATAAACCTGGGTTTGGTAACTTTTACTAGCTGTGGCTGTGCTTTATTCGGTGTTTTTTTATGTGCTGTGACTATAAAATTAGATTTTTTTTTAGTTTGCTGCCACCTCAGCTTTGGGCATTTTAGGAGAAATTAAACATGTAAAATAGGAGCTGTTTGCAATAAGGTAAGGTGAGAGACCATTGTAGGGAGTCTTAAAGAGGCATGTGTCGTAAAGTCTCTGGTGAAAAGTAATTTTTCCATTGTGAACTTCCTAAGAAGTAGAATGAAAGTAGCACTGTCTATTTTGTTCATAAACCATTGCACTAGAGAACAGTAAAACTGATATGGGTAAGACTGATATCTTTTGATGCTAATTGCTGTCTTCCTTATTAAACACTGTTCCATTTATAAAATGGGAACAGACAACTCCAGTCAGAGAAAATGTATAAAATTTTCCCTAAGAGTTCTCCATTCCTATTTTAATGGAGCTTAAAATTTTCTGGAAATTTGGATTGAAATCTGAGAACATTTCTAAAGAGTCTCCTTTCTAATCTAAAGCTAAACAGTCTCCAGCCCTTATAATCTGGAAAATACCTGATAATATGTGTTACTTTAGTATGACGGCTTTAGAAGGTATGGCCAGTCATGGAGACTTTAGTTTCAAAGTGTAAACTGGTGAGATTGGCCTTCCAGTTAAGCATTAACAGTTACCTCAAAGTAAAAACTAGTGCTTAAGTCTAGCGTTTTGCTTTGGATGGATGGATATTTTAAAGAAATATAAAAATATTTAGATGTGCTGTGGAACTTGGTAGATGCAAAGAGAACCCAGGACATAGAACTTTACTTTAATACACTGGTCAAATTTTCCCCTTCTCCAAGAACCTGGGGGATTAACATTATGAGTAATAAAAATGAATCAGACTTTAGTAGGTTCTGCAAAATCTGCTTTAATTTAGCCAGGTAGCGAGAGTATTATGAACTACTTGTACTGCTGCCTTTTGCTTCTTTCTTATTGTCATTACATCTTATGCTATGTACTGCAGTGAGATACTTTTTCTACAAGAAAATTCACTTCGGTGGCAATCTTATGAAATGTTTTTAGTATGTGTACCATATCCATTTTTCCTCATTTTGTGAAATCCTCCTGCCCAAATGTGTGTGCTGAGAATATCATTTTCTTTCTGATATCTCTAGCCCACCTTAGCAAGGTCTAAAGCACAAACTATTCTGAGCATAATATTTTTCCCATTATAATTTTTCTTTAATGTTAGAAAAACCTACTTTTTCCTGTAGTTGTAGGTGGAGCTTCAACTCAAAGTAAATTGTTCTACCCCACCAACCAACACTTCATAAATAAAATTGTAAAGACAGTATTTGTAGATATTTTATTCTGGGAACTATAGTCCAAAATATGTGGAGGGACTATTTTGGGTAAGATTAAAGTGGAAGGATGCTAGTCTAATTGTAGTGGAGGAAATGTCTGCAGGTATGTGAATTGTACTTTGAATTTGCTAGCCATTGTATCATTAAATGTACTTCCTGGTTCTCTCAACTTGTGCAGTTTTTACATTGTATGTACACACTATGCATAGACATACTCTCATACAGACTACTGAGTATTATTTTGCATTTGCACCTTACAATTTCAATGAATTAAAAAAAACATGAACTTTGCTTTTCTATTTTGCTGGTGTTTTATGTTGCTGGGATAACGCAGCCTCTTGTGCACACACCCAAATTCATTTCCCTTCCCCTGTTAGCTTAATGTTATCTTTTCCCTGTCAACCCCTGCCCCCAGAATGAGTTGTTTGACTGTCTTTCCATTTATTTAATTGTGAGAATTCTAGTCCTGAGCCCTGTAGGACTGCTGCCTTAGCCCTTGTAGCTGGCATTGGAATGAACACCCATGAGATTTGTATGCAGGTTGAGAAGCATGCATTTATTTCATATGTATTTTTGGGAAACAATTTGCTGTGGCTTCACTGGCCTGCAGTAGTATGAATTTAAAAATAGTGCCCTTTGCAGTGATTGAATATGTGTATTGAACTGGCTGGGCAAATGTGAGAGGGAGGAACTAAGTATTCAGTAGTAGAATTTGTCTTCATAGATAGATGCCTATCAGTCGAGGTCTTGAGAATAGATATGTGGCAGGTTGCATGAGCAGGTCATGCTAGTTCTGTATGAGTTCAAGACAATGGCAGTTGTAAATTATCACAGCATTATATTCTGAGCAGTTGTTGCATTTTTTAAAAAGTTCAAGATGTTTCTAATGTATACAGTCCTGCTTAGGAAGGGGTTGGGGGTGAATCGTCATTCTCAAATGCTAAATTTGCTGTTTATGTTTTTTATGGTGTTTGATTTTAAACAGCAAAATGGACTGGGCTGGGAAACATAATGGTCCAAATGATTCATCTAGTGATGGAACAGTACGATTGCGTGGTCTGCCATTTGGCTGCAGCAAGGAGGAGATCGTTCAGTTCTTTCAAGGTAGCTCTAGTGTTAATGTCAAGTGACTTTCAGTGTTTCTATGTCTGCAAGATTGATATTTGAAACAGCTTAAAATTTTATTAGTATTGGGGGAGGGGGAATCAGTCTTTAAAATTTAGATTACTAATGTTGGTATTCTTTGTTAAAACTCTACTAAAAAGTAAAGAGTTTGCATTGGCAGGATAAAAATTTACACATTTAGATAGCCTATTAGGAGTCAGAATTTGGAGTATGTAGTTATGACATCATGTAGTATAGGTGGGTTCTTTGTGATGTAGCTGTTGCTGTGTAATCTGAACAAAGAGACAGTAATACAATGTCTAAATGAAAACTTTAGCCTGTGTATTTGGGTTGGGGGGAAGCTAAGCTATTTTCTTGCATTTGTGTAGATTTGCTTTAAGTATTTTCTACAGATGGGAATGTTTCAGACTTTAACACTCTTCCCCTTGATGGGGTTATTTGTCCTTGGGTTAAAGGGTTGGAAATCGTGCCAAATGGGATAACATTGACGCTGGACTACCAGGGGAGAAGCACAGGGGAGGCCTTCGTGCAGTTTGCTTCAAAGGAGATAGCAGAAAAAGCTCTGGGGAAACACAAGGAAAGAATAGGGCACAGGTGGGGATGGAGAGTTTGGGATGGTAAATATTTTGTGGGGGTTGGGGGTCAGAATTGCTTTTGGGGGGCTGGGGTACGTAAATCAACTGGCTATTTTTTTAAAGAAAAACACCCTAAGTAATTCTGGGAGTAAAATAGATGTGGTGGGAGGGGGATTGATAATACTACATAGCTTGCTAAAATTGGGCTAGTTTTGTTTGTTTGTTTGTTTTTTGTGGAGGGTGTTCTATAATAGCCAGATTTTTTTCAAAGAACTTTTTACTGGGGCAGGGGGGAGTGTGGTTCAGAGATTTGCTGTATTTAATTTGCAGTTAGAATTTTTAGTCAGTAAAGTAAATCACAGAACTGCTTGCTTTTGCATTTAATATCCTAAATGTGACACTGGAAAAAAAAAGTGTTCACTTGCCTTCAATGCTATATCTAGATTTAAAAAAATTTAAATGTGCAATTATTGTATTTTTTCCAAGTGTTATATATCTGTATTCTTACATTTGTACATTGTAAATCTTTTTTTACTCAGATATATTGAGATCTTCAAAAGTAGTAGGAGTGAAATCCGAGGATTCTATGATCCACCCCGAAGAATGATGGGACAGCGACCCGGACCATATGATAGACCAATGGGAGGAAGAGGGGGTTATTATGGAGCTGGGCGTGGAAGTATGTATGACAGAATCCATCGAGGAGGTGGTGGATATGACGGTGGTATGTGTATCTAATGACCACAGGCTCTTGTCATTTTCATGTTCCTGACATTTTGTCAAGAAATACAGAAATGACAGTAATTATAATACATACCAAGTCTGAAACCTGGCTATATTTCACTTTGTCTATACTAGCCATATGACTTGAGATTGAAAAGATATGGAGAGGCATTTGAAATGAGATTTTAAATATGAATGAAACTTGGTTTGCATGTCTTTGAGCCTGTTATGTCTACATAGAAATGTTTGTATTTCATTTCAAATCAGTTTGGTTCTAAGCTTACATCCTTTTTGGTGTTTAAAGACTCTTCACAGTCTGTCCCCCTCTTAAATCTCACAGGATATGGTGGCTTTGATGAGTATGGTGGCTATAACAATTATGCCTATGGAAATGATGGCTATGATGACAGAATGAGAGATGGGAGAGGTAAGAAAAAATGTTACCGTGTTGTTCAGCTGTCTATTGTACACTTGGCTAGAGATAGGGATATTGCTTTGATGTTTTCAGTATCCTGTTTATAAACAGTTGGGTACAAGAAATGGTATGTACCATCTCTAATTCTATCGTTAGTACAGGAATTGATTGGCTCGCTTAGAATACTGCAATTGTACTTTACTTTTTTAGAGGAGGCAGTGCACATCCTCAGTCAAGAGTCAGTTATGCCTTCATGGACCTGTTTTGCTTTTAGGAATGGGAGGCCATGGCTATGGTGGAGCAGGAGATGCAAGTTCAGGTTTCCATGGTGGTCATTTTGTTCACATGAGAGGTTTGCCTTTTCGAGCCACTGAAAATGATATTGCTAATGTGAGTATTGTTGAAAATATTTCTAGCTGAAACAAGGGGATGTTGTTGGGGGGGGGATGTTCTAAGAGATGAAAAGTTTCACATCTGGAGTCAGATGCAACTGTTTTAAAGTATCAAGAAGTTTCAGAGTAACCTTCCTTTTGGGGTGGGGGGGAGAATTTAAAAAACACATAAATTAAGGTTATTAAATTTGTGTGTTACTTTTAGCAATTGAATGAATAGTAGTGTTTGGAAATAACTGAAGTGCACGTTTCATGTTAGAATTTGCCTTGGGGTGGGGAGATTTTACATAATTAAACAGAAGGAGAGAAAAAATGCAAAAGAAAAAGAAACCCCAGTATTTGATTTATATCCCCATCTTTCTTCTCTGACAAAATTATTCAGAAAGGTTTGTAAATCTGATAATCAAAATTTTAAACAGCTGTTATTACAATTAAAATGTTACACATATAAATACAAATACTGTAGTTTCAAAATTAGAGAATTTCTAATAGCAAATATAAGAACTTATAAATACTGTCACTATTATTCAATTTCTTTTAATGAGCTATGCAATCTATATTAGTTTGAAACTTGGTGTTGGTATCATCAGTCAGTTGTCAGTTAAGTGTAATATAGAAATGTAGCTATTAGGAGATCTCTAAGTTGTGTGATTCTTTTATGCTGATGAATTTGTATTTTTCTTGCTAATGGGGCTGGAAATCTTCAAATGAAGGCAAGCTTATAAAAGGGGTGGCCGTAATATAAATTAGTATTTAGTGGCTTAGTGGGAAGGATGTTAAATAGTAGCAACAGTATAATAGATAGGTAAATCTGGGAGGGGACCTGCTAATTGTAGCCAGTATACTGATCGGATGCAAGTTGCTGAAAAGAAGAATATTTTTATTTGAAAATAACTGCAGGTTAATGCAAAAATGTAAATATTATAGGTAAATTTATATCAGCTCAGTTACTTCTCTTGATATTTCAGCGTCATTCCAGTGTATAGTTTACAGATACACGACCCAAAGCAGCACATTTTTTACATTTTTCTGTACACAAAAAGCAACTATGGGAATAATTGCATATGCTGTTGCATATTAAAGAAGTTATATGCTTTATTAAAACTGTCATGTACTCTAATAATACTCTCCTAGTCAGTTTGTTTTAATTTATTGGCTACCCAACTCTAAGGGATTTCATAATAATAACTAATGGATCTGCAGAATCAAGATTTGTTCTGTAAAACCTATATGCATGGTAGAAGTGTGATTTATTTTACACAACTATGTGCATCTTGGACATGACAGACTTAAAATAATGGATTAATTTGAGGAGTTTTAACTTACTGCTTTCTTTTAGTTTTTCTCACCACTGACTCCTATAAGGGTTCATATTGACATTGGAGCAGATGGAAGAGCAACTGGAGAGGCTGATGTGGAATTTATGACACATGAAGATGCAGTAGCTGCCATGTCTAAAGATAAAAACCATATGCGTAAGTTACAGTAAATATGTCTGAAATTTTGTACATTTCCCCTTGATTTTGTACAGGTAATTGTAACACTTGCATTTATGGGAGTAAGCTTTTTATTCTTTTAAAGAGCATCGATACATCGAGCTATTCCTCAATTCAACTGCTGGAGGTGGTTCTGGAATGGGTGGCTATGGTAGAGATGCCATGGGTAGGTTTACTTTCAGATTTTTAATTCAATTTCAGTCTGTACAGGATTTCTAGAGACTAATGGTAGCTGCTCTTTTCCAGAGCAAGGTGGTTATGGTTCCGTTGGAAGAATGGGAATGGGTAGCAGTTACACTGGAGGATATGGTACTCCTGATGGATTGGGTGGCTATGGTAAGATTTTGTTTTGTTTAATGTTAAGATATTGGTTTTAATCTCCACCAGTACTTTGCATTGCATGAAGAACTAAGAATGCAGTATAGCTTCCATGCTCGGAAGGCATGAGTGGCATCATAAGGGTGGTAAGATTTCTTTCATTGGTATAGGTGGATATAAAGTTTAAATGATATTAACTACAGGAATAAAAGTGTTGCGGTTATTTTGTAGGTCGTGGCAGCGGAAATAGTGGTGGATATTACGGGCAAGGCAACATGGGAGGAGGTGGCTGGCGTGGAATGTATTGAAGAGTGTCATTGTGTCTCCAAAGCGTGTTGGAAGGAAACAGTACTTGGTCTACTAGGCTTTCTTACAAAACTTAAATTTCTTTTGTATTGAAAACTTTATAATGACTGAAGGAATGTGTTTTCCCATTATTTGGTAAGCATCAGATTGTGATGGGGAAATCTGTTTTCTGTAGGTTTTATTTGTTGCATACTCTGACTTTAAATAAATTTTTTATATTCAAACCACTGATGTTGATAGTTTTTATACTAGCTCCTCCTGAAGATAGTTGCGTATTCTAGGATTTTGTTTAAAAAAAATTGGTTCATTAAAAGCACTTGTACTGGAAGATTATATTATTGATTCTACATCTATGAAATGAAATAACCATCAGGTTTATGTTACATTTGTTGAGGTTTGGAATGAAAGCAAGTATTAAGTGTTAATAAATTGTTTGTCAATGAAAACTAATTCAGTGAAAACTAATGGAAGAATGTCTGAAAATAGTGCAGGACATGAAGGCCATGAGTTAAAATTCTGAAATGACCTAAGGCACAACTGCTACACATGCTGTCTGAGCAATGTGTACATCAGAATTTTCATAATATTTAAAATATATTGATAAACATGGTCTGAATCTTCACTTTGTTTTCTTGGCAATTAAAGTTTGAGATAAATTATTAATAGATACTATATGAGAAAGATATGGGAGAAAAGCAAAAAGCTATGGACTATAGTAACATTGATAGAGAAGTAACTGTTACAGTTCTTAAAGATAAAACAATTGACTTGAGGATGCCAGTTCTATTGCTGAAGATACCGATGTAAGGATTGTGTGGCCAATCTGACAACCAACAGCATTTCCACCTAAAAGTCTGATGGATTACATAAGTAGTCCTCTTGCTTTGCATTTTTAACATGTAAGATTGTTTGGATGAAATACTGTTTAGCCACATAAGCATTTTCTGTGTTTTGAAGAAAAGGTACTAATATTCAAGGATATTTTTTTTTGTTTTAATTGCTTGTCCTCCAGATTCTTCTGAATAATTTGTCAAATGTGATAAATTGAAAGTTTGTTGCCTGTTTTTGCTAGTAATGTTATGTATGTAATAAATGTCTTGTGGGAGATAGCAAAATAGATTTCATTCTAGGACATGTGTTGTGTCAATTTATCTAATTGAAGGGCAAACAATACAAATCCTAAATCTTTTCTACTTTGTACAAAATTTTGTATAGATAAACACTTTTTTAGGTTTATACTAAAAATGGAAGTAATTTAGATCCATAAGAAGGGCTCTTTTTTGGTTGAGCATTTGCATCAAGGCTTGATGCTCAATACTGTAGAGAGTTAAGTATGAGAATTTCATGGGTCATAGAAAAATAGAAAAGATACAAATTTATATTCAATACTATGATTCCAAAGCTAAAAATGTTAATTTGTAGATAAAGTTTTATTCTTAGTAAAGTTTGTACAGACAGCAGCCACGTATGTCGTACTAGCCATATTTGATTATGAAGATACACTTTTCTGTTTGCAAATCTTAGGATCCTAAACAGTTTTACAGAATAAATGAAATAGGAAAACAAAGGTGAGATCCATAATTTCAGTGTGCTTTACTCAATGCACTGTGTCTTCCAAGAAGAGTATTAGGAGGTGGTTTAGCAAAATTAATTTTAATATTTTAAAATTAATATTAATTTCAGGGAGGCAATATATTGATGTACTGTAGTCCTTATATAGTAAACCATCCTCAAAGTATTAACATCATTTAGTTTTATCATAAAAACTAAATTATGCCTTTTTTCCTCTATAGCAGGGCTGTCAAACTGGCGTCATCACGTGACGTATCGGGACTTTTTCCCCCTTTACTAAACTGGGTGTGGGCGTGACCAGGTCATGACAAATCCGGGCTGCGAGTTTGACAGCCCTGCTCTATAGTGTTGGATCAAAAAGAGGGTTAAAACAGCTTTGCTTGGATACAGTGAGCAAATGGGAGCCTTAATAAGGAGCCTCCCTTAGTAATAGGTTCTAGTGTTGAACACTCAAGTGTTAGAAAAAATCCTAACATTCAAGTGGCATCTGCCTCTGAATTACTAAGCTTGCCATACTCCATGAGCCACTCGAAAAGCTCTCTTGACATCTCCTAAGGCTTCCTCCCAGTCCCTAATCATCCCCATTGTCCTCTCATTCCATTTGTTTTCTGCAAACTTTTTTTCAACTGTGCCCCAAAGTAGACACTGTTCAAGACATTTGTTACTACAAGGAGTGTAAGAGAGTAGTGTGTATTAACAGGATCATACAGTCAGATTCATAATGATGTGTCCATCAAAGCAAGGACTTCATTATGTAAGCCTCTGATAACCAATATATTGATATGTTGGCTCAAAAGAGGCAAGGGGGATGGATCATCCTAGCATCAGTTTCATTCTTCATTCTAAATAAGAGTGCATTCTAAGATTAATGCGATTGAATCAGGTTTCCACACATTCAGAGTGTCAGTGTCTGTATGGAAGACTGTTATTTTCTACTTCAAGATTTCTTATGTAGCATTAGCATGACTCATAAAACTTACAAGTCCCTTAATGAGATTACTTTTTATAAACATTAGTGCTTTACACCTTCTGGTCACAAGAGACCAATATAGCTGTGATAAATGTTTCCCAAATTTACTGGGAAGATATTTTTTTTTATTTAATGGAAATATGTGTGTATCAACTGCTATTACACAAGCAGTTACAAACAACGAAGTGAATGATTTGAGCATCACCAGGACAAGCTGAAAATTGTTGAATATTTTTTCCAATGTTTACAAACACTTGTATTTTAAATTAATCAAATTTTATTTATGGTCATTGACCAAAATTTCATGTAAAATGCCAAACATCAAATGCATAATAAAGTAAAATGCTAAAAGACAACAATTTTCTGACATGGAACAGTATCAGAATTATTAGTTATAATTATATAGTTACCCATTTCAGCAATTGTGACCGAACACTACTTTCTTTTGAGATTTCTCAGAATTTAGTAGCTGATAACCTTGGTATAATACATTCCACGATACAATTGAAGTAAATTACAAGAAAGGGTGATATTAATTCAGAGCATCATGTATGTATGTGTGATGGTGAGTGAATGACACCCTCCAAGCAATTCTTTAAGGAAAGAAAGGTTGCTAGGCCTCCTTTCCAAAAACCTTGATGACTTGGCATTAAGCCTAGAAAGCCTAAAACAACTACCTGTAAAGGACCGACTGTGGTGTAAATAACACTCTTTTCCAATGGCTAAGCTTAAACAGTAAGAAATTCTGCTCCCCTCTGTAAGTCTAGACCCAGAATGTATTGCTTAATGTCTTTAAGGACTCTCGGAATCTTTAAGGATTTCCAGGTATTGGATTGAGAAGCTGTAGTAGTCAACCCTGAAGCTGTGCTTTTAAAAAGAATAATAAAAAACCCTTTCAAAATATTATAAAATATGCAGTCAATTTAAAATCTTGGCATATTTCCACCACAGAAATTAACAGCTTCTTCTTAGACAATGTTTGTACATAAGAAATGGATAATCAAATGGAATTTGATGAAGATTCTAAGCTCATATTTCTTCAAAGGCTGGATGGTTTTGAGTTTGGACCAAATGTATCACCTGAAATTGAAGAGGAGCTGGTTTTACAGCCAATAAAATTATTCATTTGGAATTAGTTCCCCAAATATTTCAGAGCCTGTCTGCAATTATTAAGTATATATGTGTCTTTTCTCAGAATTGTACCTTTCTTGCAAACCCATATGAAAACATACTTAAAGAACTGTTAGTGGCAAGTGTCGTGTCCAAAGCATGATTTGGGAATTGAATCACTTCACAGCCCTGATTAAGCAATAAAATTCAACCATCCCACAGCTGATTGGGGGGGGAGAGAATGATAAACAATCATGTGTTAAAGTTAATAACTCATGAGCTTGTAATTATTAGAACATTTATTTAAAAAATCAGTTGTATGGTTGTTAAGGCTTACTGTGACATTTTGATACAAGAATTTCAGAATTATCAAGTTGGAAACGACCTTTCTCCCTTAAGAGTCCTCTCAACAGCACATCACTACACCAAATTTTATTGACCTCAGTAGTTCAATTTGCCTTTCATGGATCCTGTACTGATCTTATATTGCAACTCCATATTTTTTAATACATCTGGAAGGCACCCAGTTGTGAAAGAGGAATCAAAAAGGGGTGGTTGGTTTAGATCAATCTAATGGAAAAATGCATTGTAGCTTTTCAATAGGCAAGGCTTTCACGTTAAACACTGTTCTCAACATCTATTAGAAGCAACCCACCATTACAACAAGACTACCATTTTTTTAAAATTACACCCTCCATTTTTCAAGTAAAATTGTTAATTAGATAACAGTGGTTTTCCAAAAAGTTGGCTTAAACAAGGGATCTTTTCTTCACTTTCCTACAAGACAAATAAAAGCAACCCTATCTTGGCCTGTTCTGTTAACAATTCATTTGGCAATCGGCTATTTTGTAATTTATATTCCTTATAGATCATTTTGAATAACTTTTTACATTAAAAAGAAGTGCAAATAGTTTGTGCATAAGTATAAAAGCTCTATCTATACAAAAAGTCCAGCTAGGCTTGTCTCTAAAATGAGTTCTTGGAGACAATTTTTAAGATACATTATTTTCGCAAGTCTATCCCAACCAATCTTACACAATAGATGAGAACTCATCTAAAGTTGCTACTCTGCCAATCTTTTTATGTGGCATCGCTTGTCTGACAACCATTGTATAGGAAAGACATCCCTCAAGTGTGCCTACCACCCTTCCTTGATATATAAAGGTTTATTTTGCAACTATTGTAAGTGCTGCATGTTAACCAGCTGGGGAGTTAACCATGGATTTTGATTCCAGAGGTTTAACACAATAAGAGACCCTTCTCTCCCTAACCTTTCTCATCTGAACCTCCGAATGGAAATCATTCAGCCCTAAGTAGTCTGTTCTAGATCAGGGGTCTCCAACCTTGGCAACTTTAAGACTTGTGGACTTCAACTCCCAGAATTCCTCAGGCAGCTTTCCTGACTCAGGAATTCTGGGAGTTGGAAGTCCACAAGTCTTAAAGTTGCCAAGGTTGGAGACCCCTTGTTCTACATGAATTTCCCCATGAGAAGCAAATCTTTCCATCTTGCTAAACTAGATCCTCTAACTCCTACTACATTCACTATAAACTTGCATAAACTTGCCCAGAAGCTGGAATCAGAAGCCAACTTGTGTAGAAACACTGGAGAAAATAACCGAGTTCTGCCACCTGAACAAATATATATGTTTATAATTTGCCTAATTCAACTTTGCCCACACGTAAGCAACAATGCTTTTTCAGTGGAAGTGTCCGGGAGGACACCAAACTGCACAAATAGTGCAGTAGATGTAAACGTTATCCAGCTCCAATTTCAGCTTCTCGGCTTCCCCTGTTCTCAGCGTAAAGCTTTCATTACAAGGTCAGTCCTGCACCACATACTAGAATAGCCCTCTGACAACATAAAACAACAGAAACAGAACTGCAAAGCAGATGCATTTCAATCATTGCCTCAGCACAACTGTACAAAACAAGACTTTAATTCTGGTATTGCAAGAACAATGGCACAAAGACGTGACAAGTGTTTCCATTATTTTGACATTAAGGGCATTAAGCCGGAATTGCAGTAATATATATATAAGCAGCCAACACGACAGCACTCATCCTCCTAGTGAGAATGTTTTATAAATTCTGCAGAAGACTTAGGGCATATTGGAAGAACACCTTTGTATGAGTAGTGCATGACAGGAGTCACAGACGCGAACCGGCTTTGGTGACGATGGCAAAGGCAACTCGTTGTCAGAGCAGGCATTGCAGAAAATTTCCCCACAGTTTCTACAATGATGCTAAATAAAATAAAAAAGATTTTTATGCCAATATAGTTTGTGTACTACGCAATAAGTAACCAATGATAACTTTGGTCTACCAACCTAGATACCTATTTTTGTGGGTTAAAAATAAATGTTCTGTACCAAACCTTGAAGATATTTTATTTGGAAAATCATTACAGGAATTATCCCAATTTATTGACTGCTATGTACAGAACTGGTAAAATAGCTACCCTAAAATTTCTACAGCATATTTTCAGGGAAAACTGAGCCAGCCAAATGGCTAATAAAAATGTCCATTTAGCGCAGGGGTGTCAAACTTGATTTCATTGAGGGCCGCATCAGGGTAGTGTTTGGCCTCAGGGGGGCGGGGGCGTGGCTAGCTCGACATCACTCGTGTCGGGGCACTTGTGGTGGCCCAATGCTCTGCTAGCAAAAATGGGCTCCCAAGTTCCATGTTTGGCTGTGACGGCTTCTTGCAACCCTCTGCCAGTGAAAATGGAGCTCAGGAGGGCCATTTTCACTGGCAGAGGCACCACAGGCCAGTCCTTTGCTGTTTCTAGGACAGTCCTGCAGACCAGATCTAAGCACCCTGCAGGCTGGATCTGACCCCGGGCTTTGAGTTTGACACCCCTGATCTAGTGAGTGAAAATACGTTTTTAATTCATAGCAACTGATAAAATTTACTGCACGTAATGAGCAGTACATCATCTGGCACTTGATATATTGCCAGGTTTTAATCATTTTTAATTAATAAAAGACAAGACAACTTTTAATATAAACTCACCTTCCTCTTGGAAAGAGAAAATTCTTTTTCACATAATTTGCAGTGAGTAGCTTCTTTGTCCTTCAACCAGACCAGACCCTAGTGAGGAGAAAAGATGCTGTCTGAACCAAACCACTCAGGTGCAAAACTATTGTTTTGTTACACGCCATTCAGGATTTACCAAAGGGCAACATTCACAGAGTAAGCCTTTCCTAAACAGATCAGAAATCTTTCAGTAGAAATTGTACTGTTTAAAACCAGAGTTTAAGTTCAGAGAAAGGGAATGGACTTTACTGCAAAAGTTATGTGTGAATTTGTTGATCGTCATCTGAAATATACTGAAATAGCATTTTTTAAAAATAAAGCTAGGAACAGAATAAAGATACACCAAAAAAATTAAAAATTGAAAAGGTGTTCCCATCTTAACTGAAAGTTAAGATATTCTTCTAGAAAAATTGAAACACCAGTGTAAGCCTCCCAATGCTTCTGGAGTAGCACAGGAACATTTCTGGTAACATCAGACCAACATATCTCAAATTGAAAATATTTTGTACACACTGGAATAGAACCCAAATGCACAGTGACAATAGTCATATAACAATTTATGCTCCAATTTATAAAGGAAGCTGTAAGTTTAAGGCAGAAAAGTTAATACTTTAATGAAAGAACCAACTTGGGTTATCGGTTACCACCCCAAATATTACTAACCTGAAGTGTTTTGTTTGCTTCTTTTATGTCTTCTATTTTAAGCTTTGATCTAAAGAGAAGACATGATTTAGAAATTACGGGCAATAAAAGTAAGAGGCACATACATCAGTACTTTTAGAGATTCTAGTCTGGAATCAAAAGGTGCAGAAGCTCACCCCTTTTCCTACTCAGTGTGTACCTGCGGATAATAGATTCACTAAAACCTTTGCCATTTCTGGAATTAACTAAGTTGGATGTTACTATGGAGGTTATCAGGCCCTATGAGTCCCACCCTGATCCCAATTTGCAAGCTAAACTAGTGTGAACTGAGCACTTTATAAGGAGAAGATGAACAGGTATTGATAAGACACTTTGGAATAGTTTCTCCCAAATAGCCCAGAGAGAGACTTTTTCATAACTAGCCAAAATCATCTCTTTAAGAAGGCCTTCCTTATTTCTGGATAGGTGTCTTCACTGTGAGACTCCTATTTATTTGTACGGTTCTGTTTATATTAAACTACCTCACATCCACCAGAGGCGGCCTTCAAATATTGAAAATAAAAGGGTAATTTATATACCCCAAAATTTAAACTCTTGGAGGTTTACAATACTCATGGCAAAGGGAATACTGCTGGGAAAAAGGGTCACGCTAATGTTTGAAGAGACAAAGATTCTGAACCTGTGGCTGGTATCAAAGAAAAAAGCTGTGACGAGGACACTTCTATTAACAAACTGGAAACGTCATTCTTAGCAACTCGGGAATACAGTGCAAGAAACTGGCTGCACTGAGCAACTACTGCTGTTTTAGACATAAAGATGGATGCTGCCACACCGACAATCCAAATGAAAAATGACTATAATAACATTTCCTAACTAGAAAACTGGCTATGTGAAAATGGTGACTAAAAAATTGACTCCTCTGATCAATAAAAAAAGCTCAGAATATTTCGGGGGATGACGACAAACATGCTTTTCTTTCCTTGGAAAATCTAACAAAGAGATTCTGGATTTTGAAAGTGATGTATTTCTCTTGAAACCATAACACCTAATATAGTTACCGCACATAATTGTTCACTTTTATCCTATGTCAATTAAAGGTACCCTGAAACCCAGAATTCCTTTAAATGATCTAATTGATTGGTAGTTTGATTTGAAGGGAAATAAAGAACCTGGCTTTGCTTTCAGAATTTGTATATTTGTATTATTCCTATAATATTTGATGAATTTATTTCTTTACCCGTTTTGTTATTTAAATAAGTACTTGTTCATTTTTTGTGATGACAAACTGCTGAAGGATCTGGTCACTTTAATATTTAAATTGTAATTTAGGATTCAGATACACGAAAGAATTCAAAATGAAAGCTCAGTAACATCAAGATATGAAATAAAAGTATCTTATTGTCTGTTTTAGAGCCCAATCTTAACTGTGGGACCATTCAGAAGTCAATCCCACTTAGACTAGATATTTTGCAAGTAGAAAAAAAAGCTAAGCGAAGATGGTTTGGTGTTTTCAAAGTAATTTTTCCTTAGAGCATCTTATTTTTTCTGCTTCTTTATAATATGTATCAATAAACTAATTCATTTCAGTTCTGAAATTCTGAGGCTGAATTCTTTATTACTTGAATACCACACACTAGTATTCTTCTTAGGGTTAGATGGGCTATTTAAACTGTACATTAAAGGCTTATCTTGAATAAAATTCATAGAAGGACCAATAATACCTGGAAAACATACTTCCTTCTCCCACACAAGTAGGTGTACATGTGGCATCTACTGCCCATGGAAGCTTCTGAAGATCTGGATACCTAGCAAGCTGACTTGGCTGTTAATTTACACAACAGTCTGAATACATGTCATGTGCCAATGGAGCAGGAGTGGGCAACTGTGCTGGCTCAGGAATCTGGGAATTCACAGGTCATAAAGTTGCCCACTCCTGCAACAGAATATGAAATGCTTAAATTATAAATGATTCCTAATTAGTCCATTCCACATTGGGATACCTGGATAATTATGCCTCTTCCGTTTAAAAGAAAAAAAGGAAAATTACTCGCTAAGTTTGCCGGCTAGTTCTTGGAGAGCTTCTTCTTGATCATGACAAAGATTTCTCAACTGCTTGTTTTTTCCCTGTAACTTTACGAATTCCTTAAATAGAAACAAACATAATCAATTGATACACAAAGTACGACAATAATTGACATTGAGAAATGTACATCAGGCATTTCTTCAGTTCAAATAAGGCACTCAATGAAAGCTGGATTATCACATATTGACACCCACAAACTATTATTCAGAAGCAAGTGAAGGAATAAGGATTCATTTTATGTCAGAACAGGATAGATCATGTTTTTCAACCTTAACAAGTTTAAGATGTGTGGACTTCAACTCCCAGAATTCCTCAGCCAGCATGCTGACTGCAAAATTCTGGAACGGAAGTTCACACGTCTTAAATTTGCCAAGGTTGAAAAACATTGGGATAGAGGAAAACAGGAAAAGCATCTGAACTGAGGCACAATTGTTTCTAGTGGGTGATGTGAAACAATATATCTTCAGCCAGCACCCTGAGACTTCAAATCCAGAAAAAAAGCAAGTGATTTCTCTTCATTCCAAGACAGAATGATTCTGACTTATCAAATGCTTGGATGGACGGACAGATGGATGCAGGGGTGAAATGCTACCGGTTCACTGGAATCGTTAGTAAAAAAAATGCTAAAAAAAGTAAAAAAAAAAAAAGCTCAGATGATCAGCTGTGCGACAATCAGCTGTGCCGTGCGATTTATATTCCCTAGAAAGCGGGAAATCCTGCTTTCTAGCAAATCTAAATCGCACGGCACAAGTGTTTCCCCCCCCTCGCTGTTCTATTTTGCAGACTCAGAAAAGGCTTCTTAGCGCCTGCGATGTGCATGTGAGCATGCATGCGTGAAGCAAACCCCTAGCAGACTTCAGAGCATTTCACCCCTGGATAGAGGGAGGGAGGGAGGGAGTGGTGGGATTCAGCCATTTCGCACCACTTCGGGAGAACCGATTAACTTTTGAGCAGTTTGATGAACTTTCTGAGCAGTTTGATAGTTGTTGGAAGAAATCAATAGGGCAGAGAACCGGTTGTTAAATTACTTGAATCCCATCACTGGATGGATGGATGGATGGATGGATGGATGGATGGATGGATGGATGGATGGATGACCATAACTTCCATGTAACCCAACAGAAATGTTTACTTTGTATTGTGGACAGCTAAACATAAAATACGTCTTTGAATAAGACCAATCTCCCACCATGCTTTTCACAAATGTTCCTTGTATGGACAAACCTTCAGAGAGCCACTTGTGCTGATTTAATCAACTGAGTCAAGGACAGCATTAACAATATTGGAGAAATACTGTACTCTTAGTTATAATAGATAAAAAGGTGGGTGGAACAAAAGACAAATGGAAGATTTTTTTTTAAAAAAAGAAAAGATAAAACGATGACAACTTTGCTCAAGCTAAGTAATGTGAGGACTAGAACATGAGAATTTTTAGATATAGCAATAAAATAAGAACTTCCAGGAATGTCCCAACTGAGAGCATACTTGTTTGAGCAAAGTTAGAACTTCTGTGAATCACAGCCCCAAAGTAATGGGCAGATAATAAGTATATGCAGGGACCGTCAAAAAAAGTCAAGATGGCTCTCATCACATGACTAGGCTTTGATAGTGTAGTTGCAGCCACCTTTGTTTTTAATGGCCTCCTACATGATGCCAATATATGAAAATTAAGAATCCCACATTAATTCTGTAAAATATCTAAAAGTAAAAGGAAATGCTAGTAAGCACTGATTGTTAATGTGAAGGTTGATAGGCTTAGAAAAGTATGTTTGAATATTCCCATTTGATGAAACCGATTTCATTTCCACCTCTGTGTGAAATAAAGGCCCCGATTTCTAAACAAAATTTATCAGCTCACTTTATAAATAGCCATTTAGTGAATATTAGGCATTTTTAATATATCTTCTGAGCTACTGATCAGGATCAGGATTCCCCTCTTTTCCCCCACCCCCACTCATGTATAAGTGGTTGAAAATAACACTTTTCCTTTCTGGTCTACCCTGTCCCTGTACTGTTTTTAATCAGGATTCATGTTTTGAGAAATTACTTTTTTAAGCGTAATGATTTGCTGAGTCTCTGTTTGTAGAAAACAAGTTGTTTCTTTTTCCTTTTTAAGGTCCTCTTCCATGGTTTGTCTCCATTCTCTTTCTATTTTCAAATCTGTCTCCAACTGACACCTAAAAATATAGAATATTTTAAAAATTCATTCAAGCTGGAAGAATGTTTTCAAAGCATTAGCTTCATTTTAATTAATGTAATCTTTTAATTAGTGCCAGAAACCACATGATAAATATTTAATCTCCTTTAAATCAGAGCATTAATCTAATTATAGATACTTGATATGCTCAATAGACCTCAATCTGGTTGAGACATGACAGCCCTCTCCCGGTGCTTCTCAGGCTATCACCGGAAAGAAGCTGTGGATTTAGTCTCTGTAAGGCCCAAAAGTAAGACAGGAACCACTGAGTGGGGGTTTTATAGAGGAAGACCCAAACTTGAAATAAGAAGGAGTTTCTTGGCCATGACAGTTATGAAACGGTGGAACATCCTGATTCCTGGAATCATGGTGCTCCATCCCCGGAGGTTTTCAAACCAAGACTAGGCAACAATTTGCCTGGGATGGTCCGAAATTCTTGTTCTGAGGAGAGGCTGAACTAGAAGATCCCCCAAAATCCTTTCTGACTTCACCATTTAATCATTCTATGACTATTCAACTCAAGATACATTATCAATGTACTATAGGAGAGCCAGTCGGATGTAGTAATGAAGGTGCTGACCTAGAAACCAGGAGACAGTGAATTCTAGTCCCCTTTGAGCATGACTTTGGGCCACTCTCCCCCCCCCCCCAGCCTAACTCACTTCACAGGTTATTGATTAGGAAAAATAGGAGGAGGATGGATTATTAGGTAGGTCCACTGCCGTGAGTTACTTATAAAGTAATAAAGGAGGGACAAAAATGAATAAATAATTCACTTAGAAATCATGGTGTTTCTTGGGGAATTCGTTTGAGAAAAAAAAAGTGTTAAAAGGCAATGGTTGAAATACATGTATGGATGTATTTATTTATTTATTAGAGTGGTGCCTCACCTTTATTTTGTTTAATTCAAGACAAGAGGGTGTAATTTTTGTCAAGAGTATGAATATTGATGGACTGAAATAGCTCAGTCAATGGGGACTGAATGGAGACATGGTAACAAGGTCAGCCAATGAAGGCTGTTTGGAAACAGAAACTTAAGCTAGAAGTCTGGGTGTGGCTTAGGCAACTGAGTCTGTGCAGAAGCTTAACTGCCCTGTATAGAGGAGGCTCTCTTTGTATTAAGCTCTGTGCTCAGCTCTGAAGTGAAACAAGCCTGGGCTTATCTGCTCTGCTGAAATAAAACTAACTGTTCTCTCCTGCCTTGTGTTTTGCGTGTAACTGCTACTACGTTGAAGAAGAATCTATATTGGTATTGTACATTTATCTTCATGTATTATTATGTATATAAAGAATTTAATGAATCCTGCTGCATCAGTTTGCCTGTTTGTGCTTTCTGGATTTGATTTCTGCAACAAAATCTGACAATTTTTCCAACAACAGCCCTGAGAGGTGGGTTGGGCTGGGGGAGAGAGGCCAACCTAGAAACATTCTAAGGGATGACTAGAACTCACCATCTCCTGTTCCTAATCCTGCACCTTAATAATGTCCATGAAATAATATATTAAAAGTCTACACAAATTTCTGCAAACAAAAATACTGTGCACCCAGGACAAGGTATTGTTCTAAATGGGTAATATAGTAAAAGTATATGCTGACATTATATAAATATTAAAATGTTTATAATAAAATATTAGAAGTACTCCAGTTTCCCCAAAATCAATGTTACTTACACTTGGTTTTCCTTTTGGGCAATTTCTTTCTGAAGACTTTCAGATTTATTCATATAATCTTGTTTAACTTTCTTGTCCTCACTGTCTGCTTCCATGTGAGCCTTCTCTGCTTGCTGCAATCTGGTGTAATTCAAATCAACTTTGGGTAAAACTGAAGCTAGAATTTGGATGTAAAGGATGAAGACAAATAAAAGGAAAAAAATGGGGAAATAGAACATTTCTAAATAAAAACAAAGTTTGGGGATAAACTCACTAACTCAAATGAGAGACCCAGACAATGCCTACAAATTCAAATTATGCATCTCACTATCACCACAAAACATCCATAAATTTCTCCATTTTTTTTTATTTGGGATCCATGATAAACAGGCGCCATCATGGCAGAGTGATACATATTTTAGTTTTCATACATACAGAGTGCTGAGCATTTAAGCTCTTACGGATATTTCTTTTTTGAAAAGGAAAAACCAAACTTCAAATAGCCCAGCCAACTGGCTTCACAAAAGAAAAAAAGGGCACAGGGACATCCTCAAAGGCAATGAAAAGAACCATAATGGTGGCCCTGTCTATGTGGTTGCAGCCACCATCTTGACTTTTTTTGACTTTCATCTACTGATGCAGAACTCTGGATGATTTAATTTAGGACCCAAGTACTGTATTTGAGGCCCAACACAATACGTGCCAAGGAAAGTCGCTGGCTGTCTAATACATTATTTCTCAACCTTGGCAAGATAAAGATGAGTGGACTTCAATTCCCAGAATTCCTCAGCCACAATTCCTTGCAGGGGAATTCTGGGAGTTGAAGTCCACACATCTTCAAGATGAGAAACACTGGTCTAATGTGGCTTGTCTGGCATCAGTTCTGTGGTTATTAACACTGGTCTAATGTAATATCTATGGTATTATGTAAATAGTTGGATTTCCACCCAGGGTTGAGAGCGGTTAAGAAAATAGATATATACTGCCTGGCAGAGCAATCCACCTAGACTTATCCTGTCACCTCTCTTCTAATATCATACACAAGTTGCTCCAAAATTTCTTTCTAAGGAAAAGGGAAGCAGATGATCTCCCCATCTTCCTATGGATCATCTACATTCCAAGGATAATCAAAGTGTGAAGTTACTCTGTGCACTGAGTTTTTTTAGACATGGCCAGGGGTGGACTGCTGGGGGTTCACAGGGGTTCAGAAGAACCGCTAGCTAAGATTCTGCAGTTTGGAGAACCCCCAAATCCCACTCCTGGCTGGCCCCGCCCACCCCATCCTGCCCCGCCCAGGAGTCCCCACGCGGCCTGTTTTGGATGCAGGTAAGTGCAGAGCATGCGCAGAGGCTCAGGGAGGGCGAAAAACAGGCCGGAAATGGGTTCGTTTCTGGCCTCCAGAGGGACTCCGGAGCCTGGGGAGGCTGTTTTCGCCCTCCTGGAGGCTCAAGGAAAGCCTCTGGAGCCTGGGGAGGGCAAAAACATCTTCCTGCCATGGTGCAGGAAGCTGACTAGGCCATGCCCACCATGGCCACGCCCACCCAGCAACCGTGCAGAGAACCCCTTGCTAAAATTTTTGAAGAACACCACATGGCATGGCATGGCACCACATGGGGGGATCTTGCTTTTGAAAACACTGCCTATGCCTAGAGAAGTTTGTAGAAACCATCCAGTAAACCTTTAGTAAAGGAGGTTGAAAGGGGATTTATCTTGAGCTCTAATGCAAGGGTGTCTGTTAGAAGGGGTGGGGGTGGGAGTTAGTTAAAATCTCCAAATGCCAGCAGCCACTTGTGCCATCAATGTCCCGCCCCCAACCCATGCATTCTGTGTAAAAAGGGGCAGGGCTTCTGTTGCATGGCTGTGGCTGCCACCTTGACTTTTCTGACCCATCCACCCCAACACTCCTGCTCTATTGCTAATATGTTCCCAAAGCTCCCTTATCTGTAAGGATGATTCCCCCCAGCTTTAAAGGCAGAGGCGTGGGAGAAAATCCCTTTCCAAGAAACTAATTGTAAAAGCCTTTCTACCCAGGCAGACATCCAAGCACAAACGAAAAATTTCCATTCCACGATTGAATGCTATCAACTATAAATAAGAAATATTTCCATAGTCCCACTTTCTTCTGTACCACGAAGGAGATGCACACATACGTTCCACTGAAAGAGGTTTTATGCTTCACCAATGTCCACCAGTTAATTTTCATTGCACTACTTCTTCGGTTCAAAACATGGTGGATTTCCAATTTAATTCCTCTTTTTAAAGCAAAATATAATTCTCCCAGCACAATTGCAGGACACATCTACACTTCTTAAAAACAACATTGTGCAAAGATTAATATATTCAAAGATCATCCGGAAGACCATGTTTAACTCTTGTCCTTATCAAAACACGAAGAAAAGATCTATGTAAACAGAGGTTAAATTACAATCTAAGATCTTTTCTGAACCTTTCCCCCCCCACTAGCTTCACTGTCATAAAAATAGTGCTAGCTGAAGTCAGTCTCTGTTTATCATTTGCTAGATAATAACACTGAGATTTTGAAAAGATCAATTCCAACGAGAAAATGCTAAATTAAGATTTCTATTGTCACTTTCTTTCGGAAAAACAAAGCAGGAAATCGGTGTCAGAAACACGGTCTGATGAGAATACTACACTGACATCCCAAGTAAACCAAATACATGGACAAGAGACTCAAATCCAAGCATCATAACTCAAAGCTCATTTTCCTTGTGTAAAGCACTGCTGACTGTTTGCTCCATTATGAATTGCTTTGCAAGAACCGTGGCTTCAAAATGATATATCTTTAACCAGCTTGTACTGGGGCTGCCCTTCACGACTGGAGCATTTCACCAAAGTCATAGCAATAGTCCTAGTCTGCGTTAACAATTCTTTGTCACTTCAGATGTGAAATGGATAAAAATCAAAGGCAAAGGCAATAAAAACATCCAAAAATGTGGGATAAAGGAGAAAAGAAAAAGAAAGAGGAAAAACGATGTCAATAAAAGAATACTCATGCTTACTAACGTTTTAATACATAATCATGTTTTTGTTCAATAGACTGGATTGAAAAAGAAAACAACGATGAGACTATGGATGTTTACATTTTTAAGCAATTAGAAAATCAACCGTTTTTTAACATAGTTCTAGGATTGTGATTTGACAACTGCACTAGTGTGTAAATTCACAGGCCAGGAATTGAGGAAAAAAAGGAATAAGCATTTTTGTGTATCCTGTTCTAGACCTCCTCCCCAGGGGTGAAATCCAGCAGTTCAAATCTCACCAGGCTCAAGGTTGACTCAGCCTTCCATCCTTCTGAGGTGGGTAAAATGAGGACCCAGATTGTTGGGGGGCAATATGCTGGCTCCGTAAACCGCTTAGAGAGGGATGTAAAGCACTATAAAGCGGTATATAAGTCTAAGTGCTATTGCTATAATGTGATTTAGAGCAGAAAGGAAGAGTGGATTCCCGCAACTCGGGGAGGCATCTTCTGTGTTTCACAGAAGTATGTGAAAGCAGATCAGTTTGAATTATGGCTGTTCTTTCATGAATATGTATTTAAAGTTAAGAGCAAGTTAAATGGGAAAAATTATGTCCTATTCCTTTTGGTTCAATATGCAGGTAACTGGATCTATAACCTGCCAAACTAGCATGTAGTGCTAAGCCAAGGTTTGTGCCATGTTACTTAACATAAGTTGGATCAAACCCAGTTTCTACTTTCCTCCCATCACCACCATCATCATAAGTTAGCCAGACAAACTTTTGAAGTGTTTATTTTGATTTTTTTTTTTTTTTTGCAGATGCTCAGCTCGTCAATGCATATGAAGTAGAGATCGTGGTTTTTAAAACAAGATCTTAAACCACGGATTATGAATCTGGGCATGAAACTGAGCATGAAAAATAAGTGGTGATTATATAAAAAATACAATTAAAATTTGCCAAGGTTTGTACCTGAGAGGAAGATATAAGCCCAGGGTTTCTCTTGCACTAATATGGGCAAGAGAAAATGAGTAAGAAAAAAACTTTAAAAACTCATGTTGTACCTTTGTTCCAGATGCTTCATAGTTGCGGTAATCTCACTAGTTTTATCCTCCAGGCGACCAATTATTTCATTCTTTTCTTTCATGGCTTCATCTGAAAACTATTATTAGAGATTATTCTATTACAATATGGTAATTGTCATGCAGTATAGTTTTTCTTTCTTCTTCTGCTTTCTTCTCTCGGAACCAACTCTGAATGCTGAAATCTCTGCTAAAAGTAGCAGTAGTGTCCAGTGGTAGGATTCAAATAATTTAACAATTGGTTCTCTGGATGGGTGACTGGATGGGTGGGTGGGTGAGGCCAGGGGGTGTAACAGGCAGCACTTGGCCTCCTGCACCCCCCTGGGGACAAAAACAGGCCACGGGGGGCCGCACCGCACCCCTCCCCACACGCCCCGTTTTGGGCCTAGTAGGCCTCCCTGCAGCCTCCTGGGAGCAAAAACGGGCCACGGGGGGTGGCACACACACCCGCACCCTGTTTTGGGCCTAGTAGGCCTCCCTGCACTTACCTGGGAGCCAAAATGGGGCATGTGGGGACTCATGGACGGGGCAGGGTGGGGTCAGATATCAATTTAACAACCAGTTTGCCCAAAGCGGCTGAATCCCACCACTGGTAGTGGCCCTGTAGGCCACGTAGGGAAAAAAAACAACTCCAGCATTCATCAGGACAACTTCAGTCCTGCAAAACTATTGTATGTTTTTCAGTTCCAAAAACACTTCATGTACTCAATTGACTTGGAAGGACAAAGAAGAGGGGGAAATGGAGCTGATGTCAGAATCGTATCTGTATCCAATTAGATGGCAAGAATAAAAAATTAACCTTCAAGACGGGCACTGCTTTATCAATGTGTATGAATAGGGAGTCAAGCAAAGGTCCTTTCGCCTTTCTTGAAGGGAGAGTACAGGGAGTCCTAGTTTAACTAACATATTAAGCAATCTATGGAGATTCTCAGTCATCCAGGTCATGGTTGTCCCAAAGGGGCTTTTTTCAAGAGGCAACTGGACTTTCTGGTTTTTCTTTGAAGACGTTTCGCTTCTCATCCAAGATTTACAGCTGAAGAAGCTTCTTGGGATGAGAAGTGAGACCAGAGGGGGTATTCAGCTGGTTTGTTTGTTCAAACCGGTAGCAGAAATCACAGGTGGGCCCGCCCCCCCGCCCTGCCTCAGCTCCAAGTCGTGCTATTTAGGCACGTTTTTGAGGCCGGGCGCATGCATGGAAGGCACGCATGGCAGCAAAGCGCATGCGCAGAAGGCCAGGCGCATGCGTGGACAGGGCACATGCGCTCACATTTGCGAACCGGTAGGGAAAGTAAGTGAATACCACCCCTGAGTGAGACGTTTTTAAAGAAAAACCAGAAAGTCCAGTTTGCCTCTTGAAAAAGCACCTTTGGGATATTTGGAATTGGCAACTCCGTTCCAAGCCATGTTGTTGTTAATAAGTGCCATAAAGCATTTATGGTCTCACTTCTGTTTCCATTATTAAGTGAATCACCTGCAAATGTTAAGCAAGACATCATGAAACCCCTGAGTAGCAGCTTCAATGCTGGCTTCTCCATAGACTCTACTTGTCGGAAGCCAATTGCAAAGTGCCCAAATTTCAACCACGTGACAGAAGGGTCACTGTAACAATCATAAATGCAAGGATTGGTCACAAAGTTACTTTTTCTCAGTACCATCGTTAACTTCAAACGGTCACTAAACAGGGCAGTTGTTAAACAAGGATTACCTATACTGCATCCTTACTTGAACTCTCCTGACTTGGTATGAGTGACCTGATAAACTAGATCCCTGATTCTCAAGCCTGGCAGCTTTAAGATGGGTGGATTCAATTCTCAGAACTCAAAATTCTGGGAGTTGAAATCCACCCATCTTAAAACTGCCATGGTTGAGAAACACTGGACTAGACAGTTCAAAAGAGTAACAAAAAGCCAATACACAGGGAAACTATTAGGACTACACAAGGCATTCCAAAGTGGCACTTCACAAGCACCACTATTCAAAGCAGTAGAAAAGTCACAAGGCTTTCCAAGGCTCCCTTAGCTGTTTGAAAACTATCTCCAGCTGTCTGCACATACATGTACTAGGGTGGCCATTTTGCAAACAGTCACCATGTCTGCTTTAAATGCCTACATTCCTTTTAAGTCCCATCAATACGGAATAGTGGTAGGTTAAGAATAAAGGTTCTCTTAAGTTTGTGGAAACTGACTTTGTTCCTTGAACCCAGCCCACAATTCAAACTGAAGCTAGCGAGGTATATCTTAAAACAGGGTCTGTAGTTGTGGCTAGGTTATAGTCAGTTTGCTTTGGTCTGACAGAGTGTCTGAACATGAAGTAACCAAGAGAGGGAAATGCAATCTGGCTACCTTCTGCAACCCCATTTTTGATGCTCCTGGATTTGTTTTTCCTTTTCCTGCTCCAACTACACAGGAAAATATTTTAAGAAAGCTAAGATGTTTAAGAAAGGATTCGCATCCCTAGCTTTGCATGCAGAAGCTGATCAGCCACGGACCCCTTGCGTTTTCTTCAATTAACAAAGGATTCTATTGTTAACTATTGTTAGCCACTACCAGCTAGGATACTGGCTGCACAGACTTTTCTGCAAGAAGGGGTTCCATACTATTAAGATAGGATCATTCCAGGTGTGTAATTCTGCCGTTTCGGACCGGTTCAGATGTACCGGTAGCTCCGACGATCAGCTGGGCCTGCCCGCCCGCCCCTGCGCTATACGTACCTATATTTCCTTTGTTTGTAGCCCAGCTGATAGACGCGGCACAGTGGATTGCTGCACCTCAGCTGTTTTACTACAGCTGTGGCTGTAGAAGGTAAGCTTTGGATTTGTTTTCAACTGTACTGCACCTGCACGGAGCGCCCGTTTGGCGGAAGTGCGAAGCGAACCGGTTGTTACAACCAGTGAACCCCACCACTGGATCGTTCACATGTTTATTGATGGCTGATGCTAAGCAAACATGGCTTAGCACAGTGATGGCTAACCTTTTTGCCATCGCGTGCCAAAAGCGGGGGGAGCGCGATGGGGTCACATGCATGCGTGCCCACATCCATAATTCTATGTGCCCTGCCCCCCCCCTTTTGGTACGCAATGGCACGGTGGGCCCGTTTTTTGCTCTCCCCAGGCTCCAGAGCCTTTCTAGGAGCCTGGGGAGGGCAAAAACGGCCTTCCCCACCCCACCAGAGGCCCTCCGGAGGCCAGTAACAGTGTGTTTTCTGACTTCTGGTGGGCCCAGAAGGCCTGAAAATCAGCTGGCTGGTATACGTATGTGTGCCAGAGCTGAGCTCGCGTGCCCACCGATATGGCTCCGCGTGCCACCTGTGGCACTCGTGCCATAGGTTCGCCATCACGGGCTTAGCATATCATACAACCATACCATGACTCTGCCTAAATGGCACTGTCACCCCAGATAGATGCTATGGGATAACAACCAAAAGTTAACCCTGAAATCCTAGGGGGGGGAATCAAACCCCCAAACACCACCAGACACCACTGCATTACACTTATATATTTTGGTTTCAAAATATAAATAATGAACTACCTGCAGTTTTTGATACATTTCTGTATTTATCACTTTGACTTCCTCCAGCTGTTGCCGCAGATTCATAAGAGTGTCTTGCTTCTCATGTATATCTTTCTCCAATAACTTCATTGCAAGTTCTATCTCATGCTTCATACCAACCTGGACCATCAATTCATTCTCTATATCCTACAAAAGGTAAAAACAAACAAGCCTACATCTTCCCAAAATCTTGTGTTTAATTTTAGACTGAACAGTTCTAGCAAAACACAATGACTGATGATTGACAACTGCATGCAACTACCTAAGTATCGGTCGTTCTTGCAATACAACTGTAATTGAGCCTACCCATTGCAGTCATATGTCATAACAGTTGTAAAATGGGTCAGTCATGTCACCAGAATGATTTTACAACCTTTCTTGCCATAGTTTGTCATGCCCCCGTCAGAATCTGAGACAGAAGATGAACAGCTGAGAGAGAGCGGGACAGTGGCTCCGTTGGCTGTGGAGGAAACTGGGGAAGGGCAAAGTCAGGCTGGGAAGAGCAGGGGAGAGGTAGAACAAGGGAGAGGGGGTTCAGATGAAGACCAAGGCCCACACCCTCCTCATCCTAGGGTGTGCAGAGAAGAACACAGAAGAGAACAATGTGGGTTGTGTGGCTTACGAGGAAGGAGAGGGCCCCGATTCCCTTCACAAGGCACACCTGGGGATGGCATTTAAAGGAGAGGCAGGTGGGAGGGGCATTTGTCGAAACACTGAATTCATCTAGTGTTGAGAGTTGTGGCCTGCATTCCTGGCATTCTTCCTGACTGTTTGAATTAGTGCCATGCTTCTGTGTGCTTATCTTGTCTTGCTGGAATTATTCTTCTCTTCTGGGACTCATTATCTTGCCTTGCTGGAGTTATTAATTGCAGTCATCCTGCTTACAGCATTTGGACTGGGGTATCTGCAGCCAGAAGCTGCTGCAGGTTTGTGGGAGTGTTTTTCTCCAGGCCAGAGTAAACGGGATGTTGGGGGCAAAGTTGGTGCCAATAAAGGGACTCATACCAGTTCTCTGGCTGTGTTGCCTTTGTGCCACGCCCTGGATCATCACATAGTTGTTAAGCAAATAGCCATGGTCATTAAGTCGTGAAGTGATCCAGTGGTTTGCTATGGGCACAGTTTTGCTGAAAACTGGAAGTGACAGTTTTTGGTAAACGTGTCATAAAATACAGTCACATTACCGCAGTATACTGCAAACAGCTATATATGCAACTGTGTTGCCAAGCCTCCAAAGTTCAGTCATGTGACCATGGAGGAGGCCCAACTGTCAGAACTTTAAATCTGAGTCATAAGTCCCCTTTTCAGGTCAGCAGTAACTCTGAATGGTCACCAATGATAAGTCAAGAGCTACCTGTATGTAACTCCAAGGAATATGCAGAACCAACTACTCACAATTTATATAACACCCACTCACTTGTCTTAACTGTGATTCTTCTCGAAGCTGTCTATGTGCTTCATTGTACATTTCATCCAGGCTCTGTCGGGAATGTTTATATGTCTGAAGTTCTGCTTCGGCATCTACTTTATTCATCTACAAAAAAAAAAATAAGGAAAATTATTGTACTTAAAAACTTTGGTATTCAGCAAGAGACCTCTTCCTAGAACAGGTGTGCCCAACCTTGACAACTTAAGATTTGTGGACTTCAGCTACCAGAATTCCCCAGCCAGCCATGCTGACTGAGGATTCTGGGAGTTAAAATCTCAAGTCTTAAAGTTGCCAAAGATACACACTCTAGGTAGCAAGAACACCTCCTGCGTTCTCTTCGTGTTTGTGATGAGCTGGGGACAATGAAAGGGTATTATGGGGAGCTATGCATGTGTCAAAAATGATTTAGATCATATATAAGCTACAAGCACAATACCCATTTTAAAAGTATTGTAATATGTATAAATATTATTGAAAAGACTGAAAAACGCTCCTTCTATAGTTTGGAATCTGCCGTATTTGTTATTGCTCATAAAATGTTCCTTATGGCAATACTGTTATGAAAACTTCATCTTCGATAAGCCAGTGAAGAACACAAGGTGAACGTTTTAAGTTTTTTAAAATGGGGGTTGGCAACAGATTCTCCTTCCAAAACCCCAGCCGTAACTTGAGGTATGCAAAATTTAGCCAGGCCTCACTAATTCAGTGTGTAGTATCCTTATGAATCTGGAACATCATGCTTCCACATCTCCTATGCACCAGTGGAATAGATGAGAGCAAAATTTGGGCCCCTTCTTTGTTGCAGAGAAGTCTGCAAAAATTTAAGAGGTGTGTCTCGAGCCTTGCAGCACTATAACCCTTTACCAAATGTAGGGCAAAAGTTTTCACCTTGTTTACTTCAATGATGTCATGACATGATAGAATTAGTTGTTCCTCAATTGCCCCTTTTAATTCTTTTACTGACTCCACTTATACATCTTTGAAATGGCCACAGGCTGTCCTTCCTTTGGCTTGCTGTTCTGTTTTTGGAATGGGCCATTTGTTAATTGACCCACTATAATACCAAGTGGTATTCCCACTTCACTGTCTTTTGCCTCAGTTGCATGTCAGTTTTACTTTCCTGTCCTACTTCGTAAGGTCTATTTTTATCCCATATTTCAGCTGCTTCACCATTTTTCAGTTCTTTTCTTCAAACTCAAACCATCCTGCTAACTTCTGCGGTTTTAAAAAGCTCCCTCTCTGAATATTTGTGGGTGGTTACTTTGTCTTTCTAGACATTTTTCTACCCTGCCTACAAAATCTTTCTAATCTTACAGGTTTAATGTTAACTCAGATTAAAAAAATGTTCCCCTATTTCCTAACTATCTTGACAAGGGGATGTAAATATATTTTGCAATGAGTTTAGCATGAATTAAATGCCCCTTCGCATGGTATATTTACAAATGATCTTCCAAAAATATCTCCCTGAAGCTGTTAGCTAGTTTCTTGAAGTACATAAAATGCTTAAACATTACATTTTTATAGAAAATTACATTAAAAATGGCAAATTTTGACATACAAATCGTGAATTATTTTAAAATATCATACCTCCAGATGATGTTGTGTTTTCATTAAAATGAGTGTGTTTTCACTTCTTAAGTGATGGTTTTCTTCTTGTAGTTTAATGATGTTGTTTTTAGCTATCGCCAACTAAAAGAAAGATAGAATGCAAAAATTTTGAAAATCCAAATGTTTTCAAACACCAAAAAGAAAAAAAAAAACAAGTCCAGACCCAAAATGCTGCATGAAAACATCACAGTCTCCTAATCACATCACTGGACTACTTCAGCCTACTTATCCAGGGCTTATTCATTCAACCTTTTCTATTGCCAACAAACAAGGACTCATGGCAGTTGACAGGAAGCAGAAATCCAAAATTTGCAACTGAAGATATTAATCTCAATTAAAACCCAACATTAACAATAGCTAAGGAATGTTTCATATGCAGAGCGCCATGAGTTTGGCACTCATAAAAGGCCGTGTACCAGGCAGAGATGCGGTATCATTTAAAAGAGCTTGTCGAAAGGATTCCTGTAGTGATTTCCACAATTGCAAAGGAATTTACACACACACACACACACACACAAATCACATATACCAGTGGTGGGTTTCCCCCGGTTTGGACTGGTTCGCAAGAACTGGTAGTAAAACCGGCAGGAGGCTCTGCTCACTGACCCGGATGTCATCAGTTGGCTTCTGTGCATGTGCAGAAGTGCGCGAGCGGCCCCATTGCAAACTATTAGTAAAGGTAAGTAGGATCCACCCCTGAGTTATACCCCACTGCAGTTCAGGGGTGGGTTCTACTTACCTTTATTACTGATTCACAACGGGGCCGCATGCACATAAGCTTCTGCACATACGCAGAAGCCTCCTGATGACGTTCGGGTCAGTGGGCGGAGCCTCCTGACGGTTTTACTACCGGTTCTTATGAACCGGTCTGAACTGGGGGCAACCTACCCCTGCTGCAGTTGTACACAGACTCTCAGCAGCTAGAGAGAATGTTCTCTCAAGCTGCTGAGAGACTGTTCTATGGGTTGGTGGATCTGGACTCTCCTTCCATAATTTAGGTCCAACACTTCCAGGTTGTCCAATCGGGTCAAAAAGGTCAAGACGGCTCTGGCAGGGCTTCAGTGGCATGGTCATGGCCATCTTGACATTTTGGGCACCCTTGCAGATGCTCCTGCTTATATGGCAAAAAAAATGTATGTTTGTACAGATGGACCAGGATTTCATGGCTAACTGCAGCTGAGGGAAAAGGAAAACATCCAAGAAACTAGGCTACCATCCTCATGCTGCTCAGATGTTCTGTAACTCGCAAGGAACCTCTTGGCCAAGGGAAACATCTTGGCTGAAACAAACCAAACTAAAATAAAATAAAAACCCCAAACGGAAATAAAGACTGCTAATTTCAACATATTAATGAAATCAATGAAGTATATATTGCTGAAAGACAATACCTCTTCGATTAATTTAGTGTTTGACTTCTCTAGTGAATCAACGCGTGTATGGAGGCTGCCGACTGTACTACTGAAAAGGATAAAAAAAAAAATTCTTCAGAATTATTTCTACAATTATGCAGTAGTACAAACTGATTTACAAAACCTCCTAGCAGCAACTCAGTACCCAGCAACAAATGCATCCTGATACCTGATACCACTCCTCAAAATATACAAAGTGTTTTTTATCAGATTTTTTTTAGACTTCTATCTAGCTATAATCCTGATGTAGCCCAAAATCAAAAAGGTCTGATCCGGTATAGCTTTTTGACATCACCCAAAGATGGCTAACTGCTATTATCCAAAAGGATATTATACAGGTAGTTCTCAGTTTATGACAAGTTTAATAATCATTCAAAATAATGATGGCCTTGGAAAGGGTATGTTATGCCTTGTAAAACACTTCCCACCATTATAAAACATTTGCCTGCCCATAGTCACATAAACGACATTTTGTGCATTTGGCAATCATCTTACATTTACAACCAGTTTCAGTATTCAGAATCAGACTAGAGCTGGAAGGGATCTTGAGGTTTTCTAGTCCAACCCCCTGCTCAAGCAGGAGACCCCATACCATTCTGGACAAGTAACTATCCAGTCTCTTCTTAAAAATCTCCAGTGATGAAGCACCCCAACCTCTTGAGGGCAAGCTGTTCCACTAATTAATTGTCCTCACTGTCAGGAAATTTCTCCTTAGTTCCAAGTTGCTTCTCTCCTTGATTAGTTTCCATCCATTGTTTCTTCTCCTGCCTTCTTGTGCTTTGGAAAATAAGTTGATTGCCTTCTCTTTGTGGCAACCTCTCAAATACTGTAGTACTGCTATTATGTCACCCCTAGTCCTTCTTTTCTCCTTTAGACTAACCAAACCCTTTAATCAGGCCTTTAATCATCTTAGTTGCTCTTCTTTGCACTTTTTCCAAAGTATCAACATCTTTTTTGTAACCAAAATTGGATGACCAAAATTGGATGCAATATTCCAGGTGTGGCCTAAGGCCTTAAAAAGCCATACTAATATATCACTTGATTTTGATTCTATCCCTCTGTTTATACAACCAAGGATTGTATTACCATATTTTTCGGACTATAAGACGCACTTTTTTGTCTCCCAAAACGGGACAAAAATGTCTGTGTGTCTTATCGACTGAATATTACCGAAGCTCCACCCACCCACCCGCCATTTTTTGTCCTCCACACACCCTGTTTCTGGGCCTTTTTAGGCCCATTTTCAAGGCTTTTTTCTGCCTGTTTTCTAGGCTTTTTTCACCCGTTTTCAAGGCTTTTTTCAGCCCAATGATTTACAACTGAAATTGTCTCCCAACTGTGATCGTAAATCAGGGATTAACTCTGGTTGTTACATTTAATTTGTTCTCCTCTTATGATCTGGAGAAGTCTAATTATTACTATTAGCCTTCTTGATGGGTTCTCGTAAAGAATATGAGGGAGGGAGGGAGGGAGGGAGGGAGGGAGGGAGGGAGGGAGGAAGGAAGGAAGGAAGGAAGGAAGGAAGGAAGGAAGGAAGGAAGGAAGGAAGGAAAGAAAGAAGGGGGGGGCAAGGGCAAATCACTTCTGAAAAAAATTGCCAAGAAAACTGCAGGGACTATTCCAGGTAGTTGCCAGGAGACACACACACATACACACATTCCAGGGAAAAAATGTGATCATGTGTGCAATGAACTTGAAAAAGGGGCAGGTTTTGATCTTGTGATTGTAGTCACCATCTTGATTTTTAACCCCCTCCCCATCCATGGATTCAAAAATGCATTTCACAGCCCTTCCCAATTTATCTTTTTTCTACTCATTATTCAATAAATACTAGTAATTTCAATACCTGATAATGATCAAAGTCATTGTTTTTAAAATAGAAGGCACCATTTCCTACCACAATTTATACTTACTTCAATTGCCGGTTTAATTCTTCAACATAATTCTTCTGATCCAATATTGCAGCAACATGGTCATTTCTAAAAAAAAAATTAGTTTTAGTTTTGAATATTTAATGTTTAATGAGACATTTGATCTGAGATCTTGAGTGTCGAGAACTGCATATAAAAAATTTCCATTTACTATTCCGGAAATATGTTGTCTTAATAAATGTTCTCCATAAATTAAAAAAAGCAATATCTGAATTCTTGACTTGGCTTGAAATCTAGAACCTTCTGTGTAATTAGCACTAGTATTAACTAGATAACCATCATCAACAGACTTGGAGTCTGTTAAAAAAAGGTTTCTTTTGATTTTCTCAAAAAATTTGAAATTGAACATTGCTCTAAGACTGGGATGGGCAACTATGGTCCCTTACGACCTGTGGACTTCAATTCCCAGAATTCCTGAGCCAGCATGTCTGCAGGTCATAAAGGGGCTCAGGAACTCTCGATATTGAAGTCCACAGGCGATAAAGGGGCCATAGTTGTCCATCTCTCCTTTAAGGATTCACATATGACTTTGATTATCCATTTCCTCAAATCTGTATTCAATATTGATAGGTTGACTATTCATACATCTATTCTGCATTTCTGAATTAAACAATCCCCTTTCATTAAACAAGAGACTCTATTGATTTTTTTCTTAGTTGTTCCATGATTTCTGCTTTGTGCCCTTGAAATCTGTGGCCCCAATGTACAACTTTTTTCACATAGACTAAAATGTTACTATTACTATTATTTTCCACACTCAGAGATTAACGAGAGAATTTAGTAAAAGTAAAAGTAAACACAGATGAAAATTAACACAGAGAGAGAGAGAGAGAGAAAGCACCTATATGTACAATCAGTAAAATAAACAAGGGTAAATAAGAGTCACCTTCTAGGGAAGATGGAGACATAAAGTTTTAATAAATAAATACCGTATTTTTCAGACTATAAGACGCCCTAAATTTAGAAGAGGAAAACAAAAAGTTTTTGGCCTCTGCGCACCCCATTTTTTCCAGCCTTTTTTTGGCCCATTTTCAAGACTTTTTTCTGCCCGTTTTTGAGGCTTTTTTTCTGCCCATTTTCAAGGCTTTCTTTGGCCCATTTTTGAGGCTTTTTTTGGCCCATTTTTCCCGAAAAAATGGGGTGAAAAAAGCCTAAAAAACAGGCCAAAAAAAGCCTTGAAAACAGGGCATACGGAGGCCAAAAAACGGCTAGCAGATGGGCAGGACTTCGGCAATATTCAGTCTATAAGACGCACAGACATTTTCACCCCCTTTGCAGAGACAAAAAAGTGTGCCTTATAGTCCAAAAAATACGGTAAATTGCTTCTGGACTTTGTGCTTGAGGTGGAAAAATGAAACGTTGACTTTGGGTTTTGCTGATTAGATAGGTTTGTATAGAAGTGACTAGTTTATATTGCTATTTAAAAACAAAATGTTCAGGCGATATGTTATTAATAGAAAGTCAATGCTTTTCTTTCTTTTCCCCTTTTTCCCCTATGCCTTTTCCTTTTCCCTTTTCCCCCCTTTATTTTCATTTTTCTATATACGTATTTTACATTTTGATAAATACATTTTTAAAAAGTAAAATTTCGCCCTTCGCTAATTTGAAGAGAGTCCATTCGAGCTCATGGTTATAGTGCTGGACAAGAAGTGTGGAAAACTGAGTTCTAGCCCAGCTTTAAACACAAAGCCAGCTGGCTGACTTTGGGCCAGTCCCTCTCTTTCAGCCCTAGGAAGGAGGCAATGGTAAACCACCTCCAAACATGTCAAGAAAACTGCAAGGACTTGAAGGAATTAGAAAAACAAAGCCCACCCAACTTCCAGAAAGCCAGCCCTGATGGGCCAGATTAACATCTCCATGGCTGGTTCTTGCACAGCATAATCCAGCCATTTCTGGCCTCAGCCCTGTCCGTCCGTCCCCCCCCCCCCCCCCCCCCCCCCCCCATGAAATCAGGGTAACAAGAGCAATTCATGGATCTGGTTGGATTAGGTGGTTATATAGGTATGCAATATGTGAGAAGCCTTAGAGGGCTTTGAAAGTTGGAATTAACCCACATTAGGTACAACATGATATAAAATGGATCATGCGTAAAAATCCCCTTTTTCTGAATATTTCCCCTTATATTCCCCAGGAATATTTTCTGTGAGGGGAAGGAAACTTCTGATTTCCTTGCAGGATGGTGGGTTTTTCAACCATTTAGTTCAACATGGTAAAAGTTCTACTAAAACTCATCTTTCTTTTTTTTAAGATGTATTTTTATTGCTTACATATGAATATATTGAATACTGTGTAATTGTCCCAGCATTCCACTTACCATAAAACAAAAGTAAAAAAACAGAATAACATATACTATTTTTAAACAGTGCTAGTGTTGTATAATACCGTTCCCCCCAAAATAAGACATCCCTTGATAATAAGCCCAATCGGGCTTTGGAGCGCATGGCAATAAGGTCAAGCGCTTATTTCAGGGTTCAAAAAAATATAAGACAGGGTCTTATTTTCGGGGAAACACGGTAGTTTCTGAGCATCATATTCTAGTATGTCAACTTATCTATCGTTCTAATACTTACATTCCTATATCGATATTAACAATAATATCTCTTTCCATGTCCACCTAACCTGATTCTTTCGCATTCCAATTTCTACCTCATGTTTCTAACCATTGTTAGAATCTATTCCATGTTGAATAGTGTTCTGTATCTCCTTTATCTTTTAATTTTAGCATTAGTCTGTCCATTTCCGCACCATCTAGTATCTTCCTTATCGTCACATCCTCTGAAGGGGTGTTTTGGTTACTCACCTTTCTTTATCTTCGGTGTCATCTTCATTCTTTAGGTACATGGAGAAATCAATTACGCCAACCTTTAAAAACAAAATCCAATTTTGCAAAATGAAATAAAGAACCAGCTAAGGGATAAGCTTCATTCTCCTGGATATTTAATCCAATTCAACAGAATGGGAAATTCCAGATTTGATATTGATATTAATGAGTTGGATTATATTGACCAAGGCCATTTACAACAACCCATCTTCCTTGCATCTGCTCCCAGGTATTAAAAATCTCCAGATCCAACTGTGTCGGCAATGGACCAAACACATAATGGATCGAGAGCAATGGGCAGGATCCACAAATGAGCGAAGGTGTGCTAGTTTAATTATAAATATTCTATAGATCAAGTGTCTCCAACCTTGATAACTTTAAGGATTATGGACTTCAATGCTCAGAATTCCTCAGCCAGCACAAGTCTTAAAGTTGCCAAGGTTGGAGACCCTTGCTAATACAATACTGATATTTTTTCATTATTCAAATGTTTAAGCCATCTCATCGAGTTTACAATATTAAGATCTAAATATAAACCAAAACACAGATTTTATACACATCCTGAAGAAAGGACATAGAACAACTTTTTTACAAGGGGAAAAAAAATAGCCATGCTAAGATCTTTCAGTCAAAAACCTTTTTATTGTAAAATCTTCCAGTATTCTGCGGAAGCAGAATTACATGGATCTGCAATATATAGATTTTTATAGTGCTTCAAAGAAAATAAATTGCGTGCGTGGGAGAAAAACAGTTCCTAAACGGATTGACTGAAATGAATTGTTTGAATTATTTTATTCAAGATCCTCAGATTTGCTCGAAGGCTACATATTCTATAATATTGGGGCGTCTACTTACTTGTGAATCCAAATCTTCTCCTTTTATGCACAAGTTTGCATCAATGACATTTAACCCAACAAGCAATCCAACAATGACGGCGCCTTCTTCTTCCATCATCACTGCATGGTATTCATAAAATTCCCTGTAAAAGCATTTTCATATAATTTAAAGGACATTGTCAATTACTGGTTAATTTCATAACCGACCAATGTCAAAATGACTCAATGTGACAATTCAAAAACAAGCAGGCTTACTCATGAAAACAGGTGCCATTGTTATGGAATTTGTTTAAAAGGATGCAAAGTAGCAAAATTGGGAGTTTAAAACCTGTCTAGGTCCATAGATTAGAATTAGCCCTAACTGGTTGTTAAAGGCCAAAATAAAGTACCGTATATTTCCTCTATGCCCCTTCTCCTCTACAAAAGCTTGTTGAGCTGTAGTTAAATATTTCTTCAACTTTGATGGTATGACAGAATCCTTCACAATTTCTAAAAAAAAACCCTGCACAGTCCACAGAGCTCTCATCTAACATCTTTCTTCTGCATCTTTCCCCCCTAATTCCAATGATACACGAATACGTATCTCATGATTCTAACCATGTTGACTCTGTCACCAAAGATCATGCAGAGGCAGGTCACTTAAGCTGTATCCAATGTGAACACAAGTAGAAAAAGTAAACCTGATAATGGTTGCATCTCCAACTATGCAACCAATGGCAGGTGCTTGATCAACTAGTATTGGTAGCACTTTAGGTACCGTATTTTTTGGACTATAAAACGTACCTAAATTTAGAAGAGGAAAACAACAAAAAATGTTTTTGGTCTCCACGCACCCTATTTTCGGCCCTTTTTTCTGCCCTTTTCCAGCCTTTTTTTGACCCATTTTCGAGGCTTTTTTCGGTCCGTTTTCAAGGGTTTTTTTACCCATTCTTGAGGCTTTTTTTGGCCCGTTTTCAAGGGTTTTTCAAGGGTTTTTCTGGAAAAAATGGCCCCCAAAAAGCCTTGAAAACGGGCTGAAAAAAGTCCCAAAAACAGGGCGTGTGGAGGCCCAAAAACGGCCGGCGGGTGGGTGGGGCTTCAGCAATATTTGATCTATAAGACACACAAACATTTTCACCCCCTTTTGGGAGACAAAAAAGTACATCTTATATTCCGAAAAATATGGCAATAATATGTTGAGAAAGCAGCAAACAGCATCAAATATTGAATTTAACATTTGCACAAGGATGGAGAAGACTCTCTAAGCATCAGGGGCTTTGTGCAAGGAAAGTAACATGAACAACATTCCTTGTCTAGAAGTTTTAAAAAAAACAAGAGAAAACTGCTTTTTTTAAAGAAAAAAAATGCCTAGTTCTGCAAGTATGAAATTAAATAGTGTGCCACTGCATTTTGTACATTTTATGCCCTGGGTATGCACCTTTTCCAACAGCTGGCAGCATGATGTAAATTTGCAGAATATATTAAACAGCAAAAGAGAAAGAATAACATTATTGCCATTGTTGTGGTAAGTGCTGCCTGGGAACATCACAGGCATTGCATTGTTGACTTCTGGTTTATACTACACCACTGTCAAAACCTGAATAATTGTTAGAACGTCCCCTTTCTTTTTTGTTCTACCAAAACTTTTTAAAATAAAGATGTCAGGTCAATCAATGAGAACATTTTATTGAAATTTATAATTCAGAAGTGAAATGCTAGAAGCTGCTAGAAGCAATGTAATGTCAGCTGTTTTATTTAGCTAAGAAAATAAATATTTTAGCTAAGTTCGAATTACAGCGCAACGCGATCGATGTGCCCAATTCTGTTCACAATCAAAGCACTAGTTTTTAATAAGAATCTGGATAAGGGCTCACCCGAGGAGATCTTTCCGAAGGATGAGACATCGGAGATAGTCAGCCATCTTTTTCTGCATAAGGGCCAAACGTAACCAAGCCCGAGCACGTCCTAAGGAAGTCCTGGTTTAAAAACAGGAACAGTTCAGAGACACATTATTAGGCAGAGCTGTCATTTCTAACAGGCCTTCCAATAACAAGACATTTTCCATCTTTATTTGGAACAGTGTTCTTAACCGTTCTATATTCAACTTTAGCCAATTTACACTCTCAACAAAAAGTTGTTTTTATAAAAAAACAACCTTCTGATTTAAACATTTACTTGACAAACTCTTAAGATACAAATAAATGTCCTATTCTGTATTTGTCTTGGGCAAATACTATCCCATTTTGGTCTTTTCCGAGGAAGAAGGGATTAATGAATACCCTGCAGTTTCTGCAATGGGCAGTTGGGTAAGATCAAAGGCCGAGTCATTTCATCTAGGGGTGAATCACTGAGACTTGGAGGGGCACATCCAAAGGAGACTATACTCCATAGGACTCTATTCTACTGAAAGTGTCAACTCACAAAGCATCCCTGGCCTGCTCTCGAGTTGCCATAGGCAAGGGGAATGGGAAACCCACAAAGCAGCATGGCAGCCAAAAACAGAAGCACATTCCAGACATATCTCTCTCAAGGCTGTCTCCCAGGGTTACCCACAGCAGCCAGAGGTCTACAACCTGCGAAATTGCTCCATTGGCTAATGTGATTGATGACACACCCTGGGGCAGGGGTGAAATCTAATTTTTTTTGCTACACCGGGTGGGGATTAATTAGTGGGTGGAGCTTGGTGATAAGGTGACTGGGAGGGTGTGGCTTGTTGGTCAAGTGGGCATGGCCAAGTCAATGTCACTTCTTTGCCCTTTTTTAACCTACAAAACACAACACAACACAACTGGATCACCCACAATATAAAAGCAGCTGTGCTAGACCCAAAATGGCCCCTGCAACAAGCAGGAACCTCACACAGCCACAAAAAACCCAAAAAACCAACTTCCACACTTTACACACACAAAATTCCACATACAGCTTTGAGATTTTGTGTGATTGTGTAGTTAGAGTGAAACACTAGAGAAACACACTAAATCTCAGAAAGCTGCACAAATATTATTTTATTTTATTTTTATTTTTATATAAAAGCAGCTAAATTTAAAACTTCCTAAACTTTAAATGGCTAGGTCTAAAAAAAGAACAACTAAAAAAACCCCAATTAACTATTTTTTTAAAGCTCCCAAAGGGGGGAAAAACTTACCAATTGAACAGGGGTCTCCAACCTTGGCAACTTTAAGACTTGTAGACTTCAACTCCCAGAATTCCTCAGCCAGCTTTGCTTTGCTGGCTGAGGAATTCTGGGAGTTGAAGTCCACAACTCCCTGCCTGCTTGATTGCAAGCAGGGAGATTCAGTTGCTTGCTGATGCAATCGATTGCAGGGATAACAGCAAGGCGTTGCGACCAGCAGCTAAAGTAAGCAAGCTGAGGGGGGGAAGGGGAGGGATTTTTGCTACCGATTAGCAGGCAGAGCCATTTAAAATGAAAAAAGTTTTGTTTCTTTTACATGGCTCTGGCGATCCAAGCTGAGTTGCCTGATTAGCAGGGATTCAGAGCCATTTAAAAGAAAAAAAAAAGGCTCTGATGATCGTGCAGCTCAACTGAGCATGGGGGGCGGGGGCAGGGATTTTTGCTACCGTTTCTCCGAACTGCCTGCCACCATCGCTATCTACTCGTCCGAGCTGGTCCGAACCGGGAGCATTTCACCCTTGCCCTGGGGGGAGGAGGGAAACAGGGCCATGATTGGGGCGTAAATTACTTGGGGTCAGAGTTGGCTTCACCTGGAACCTGCTGACATGAGGCTCCTAATAAATAACTGGATTTCTTTTGAAGCTTGGCTTGAGGCTTGTGATTTAATTAGGGCATCCCTCGGAACCCTGACAGCAAGCTTCAAAAAGATTAAGTCTACTCTTGTAAGGCACTAAGAGTGTCTTGTATGACATGGGTACCCATAAGAATTCTTTATTTCAGCTCCTGGTTTTAAAAATAGCACTTTTGAATCACATCATATTTAATATTCTAGTTATTTTATTAAAATCTTCCCCCGATTAATTTGTGACAAGAACAATTTTTTCATGTGTTGTAGACCTACTTTGGTAACCAGATATTCCTGCCAGGTCCATATTTCACCCCATGGCTGAACCACTTCAAAGTCACTTTTTCTCAACACAGTTTTAGCATAATCCATCATGAATGTGGTTCCATACGTGATCAGGGCTGAGATCCACCACAAAAAGACAAGTAGACTTGCTGCCAGCATTGTCATTCTCTTGCAGCACTGATCAAAGATGGATTTCACTGGTTTCCACTTCATCTTGCACCCCTCCTTCCCATTTACAACCTGTGAGATGGCTATTTGGGGCAATTTGAGCGCTGATGGGATCTGCCATTTCAAGCACCTGTTTGGCTTGCCTTGGTGTTAGGGAGTGATGGATGATTGCTTCCCCATCAGGCAATGCCAGATGAAACATGCAACAAAATCCCCCTTTAAAACAGGAATGCTCCAGTGTCTGGCCTTAATATCAGAGTAGAATAGGTCTCGGGAATCAGAATAGCAAATTTTACACAACCCAACTTTTCGGCTGGGTCAGAGATTGATGGATTGTACTTTAACACAAATATTCCCACTGTCAGGTCTCCTTTTGAGTAATGGCAGTTGCAAAGGAATACAGCTTAATGGGAGAATAGACCTCTGGATGAATAAGATCCCAGCTTCAATTTTTGGCACTCTATGGTATTAATTGGAAAACCTTGCCTCAAACACCTGAAAAAACTACTGCCAATTTAGACAATAAATGGGCAAATAATCTGAATCTGGTAGGATTTCTATTTTACCTTCTTTGCATCAGATAAAACCCCATGTCTTCAGATAAAACATTATTTCACCTAAAGAATATTCTGAGGTTAAGAAAAATTACATACATTTTAACTGTGGAAGATGGATTCTTGTTCACTTCATTCTCATGATTTATGTATGGAAAGCAGTGAAGAAAATACTTTAGTATAACAACTTACTTGAGACCAGGTAAATCTCTAACGCTAGCAGCAATCTCCTCAGCTTCTGGATACAATTTCTCTACAAGTTCCAGAGGGCCCCATATTGTTTTATTATAGCTTAGAAAAGATTTCTTTACTAGAAGAGAGAAATAAACACATTTTGACTTTTTACACTCTATTTTATTTTCTTGGAACATTTAATATATTTGTTCCCTAGGCACAGAGATGGGCTGCTGGGGGTTCGCAGGAGTTCGGGAGAACCTCTAGCTAAGATTCTGTGCAGTTCGGAGAACCTCCAAATCCCACTACTGGTTGGCCCTGCTTACCCCGCTCCACCTCTCCAGGTAAGTGCAGGGCATGTGTGGAGACTCGGGGAGGGGAAAAACCAGGCCTACTGGAAGATTGGGAAGGACTTCTGGAGCCTGCGGAGGCCGTTTTCGCCCTCCCAGAGGCTCGAGGAAAGCCTCTGGAGCCTGGGGAGGGCAAAAACGCCCCCCCCCCCCCCCCGTGGTGCAGGAGGCCGACCAGACCACGCCCATCATGGCCACATCCACCCAGAAACAGGGCAGAGAACCCCTTGCTAAAATTTTTGAAGCCCACCCCTGCCTAGGCATCTGAGATACTTACAGAATAGATACATACAAATACAGGGGGCCTTCAACTGACCTCAAAATTTCCATTGCTAAGCGAAACACTTGTTAGGTAAGTTTTGCCCCATTTTTATGACCTTTCTTGCCTCATTAGTCGAGGTAATCACTGCCACTTTTAAGTTAGAAACACAGTGGTTAAGTGAATTTGGGTTTCCCATTGACTTTGCTTGTCAGAAGGTCGCAAAAGCTGATCACATGATCCCAGGACACTGCAACCGTCGTAAATACATGCCAGGTAGCACATGTCTGAAGTTTGACAATGTGACCATGGGATTCTGTAATGGTCATTAAGTGTGAAAAACAGTCATAAGTCACTTTTTTCAGTGCCTTTGTAACTTCAGTGATTGTAACAAATGATTGTAAATTGAGGATTTCCTGTCTTGGGGATGCTTGTAAACATTAATATTTTCTATTTATAGAGCATCAACAAGTTTAATTTAATGACAAGTCAGTGATTTTTTTTTTAAGGCCACTGCAGCCAGCCATGAAACTTACAACTGTACCCAATAACAAATGAAGAAAAAGTAAGAAAAAGCCAAGATCACACTTCCAACGAATAATGGGAATTAGCTGGTCAAAACAAATGAACCAAATTCATAAGTCATTCAGAATCCAATGAAGTAAAACTGGCAATGAAGTAAAAATTGCTCTCTTGAATACTGATGAACTCAAAGGAGGAAGCCACAGCTTCCTTCTGAATTGATTTAGAAAAGAAAGTTTGCACTAGGTCTGCAGGACAAATGAAAGTAAACATGGTAGCATGCAGCAATCTGTATCAGTGATTCTTAACTTCAGTAACTCTAAGATGTGTGGAATTCTGGGAGTTAAGTCCACACATCTTAAATTTGCTGAGACTGAGAAACACTGATATACTCTGTGATTTAAAACACTACTTACTGTATTTTTCGGAGTATAAGATGCTCCGGAGTATAAGACGCACATTAATTTTTGGGGAGGAAAACAAGGAAAAAAATTCTGCCTCTGCCTACCAGCACCCATCAGTATTCATCTGGCTAGCGTTCTTGCACCAAACAGCCTCGTAAGCTTCAGCACTTATTGCAGCCTGATTTAGCACAAACAGCTGATTGGCAGTTGGATCGCCAATCAGCTGTTCCAGGCTGCGGGGATTGCCAGAGCCTATCGCCGCCTCCACGTGTCACGCTTTTGGCCTCCGCATGTCGGGCTTTTGGCCTTCACCCCCTCCATTTTAGACCCATTCCATGCTGTGGGGATCACCACAGCACATCGCCACCAATCGCTGCCATCCCCACTGCCATCCCCGCCGCCTGGAACTGGCCGAAAATGCGATGCGCAGAGGCCAAAAACGGGGCATGTGGAGGCTGAAATGCAATGTGCAGAGGCTGAAAACGCGATGCGCGGAGGCGGTGATCGACAGCGATGTGCTGTGGCAATCCCCACAGCCTGGAACGGGTCTAAATCAGGGTGTGTGCAGGCTGAAAATGCAACGTGCGGAGGCTGAAAATAGCCGAAGGGTGGGAGCCAGTGGGTGGATGGGGCTTCAGCAACATTTGGTGTATAAGACACACCACAATTTCCCCCCACTTTTAGGGGGGGGGAGTGCGTCTTATACTCCGAAAACTACAGTATTTCTCAATGCAAATAAAGTAGCGGTCAGCCCTGGAGCCATTTTCCCCTGGCACCTCCAGGGCTGCCATAGCAGAGATGGGTCGAGCTGTGGGAACATGAGTGGGGAGGTAGAGATAGCTGGGGACTGTAGCCAAAAGAAAATTCTTTCCTCTGAGAACCAAGGACTTTCCCACCAGGTGTGAGGAGGTGGGATCTGAGACCAAGTGACCCTTGGACTGTCACCTGATTGGGCAATGTGATGGGCTGCATGGGCAGGGAACAGAAAACTTTATTTTTAACTAGGGGGAAACCCGAGTCAGGTTTCCCCAGATGTGCCAATATGACATGCCTAATAAATCTATTCTTTGAGGAATATGCCTCCCTTGGAGTTTTGATTCTGTTGGGTGTGTTACTTGGAACTCTGACAGTAGCCAGTTGAAGTTGTCCCTCTCAAATGATCAAATATAGAACAAAAATGGGATGAAAAGACTCAATCACTCCAAAATGCTATCTGTACCTTTCAGGCCATGTTTGAGGCAGTGTTCCATGACAACAAAAAACTGTTGGAGAGGTGGATAATCAGAATCAAGAGTTCGCCCAAAGCTTAGAGCAGATTCAATGAGTCCCTTTATACTCAGTTTAGCCATGTTCAATAGATTTGTTCTTTCAATTGCCAGGGGGTCTTTCACAGCTTAAAAAGAGAGAGAGAGAAAATTGATTAAGGAACATATTTTATTGATTAAGGCACAACAGCTATGTTCGAATCTAAGAAAGTGAAAGGGGAAAAAACATCAAAGCAACAGAGGGCACTGTGCTAAAAAATATGGGGTATTTCCAGCAAAGCCAGCAGTTGTATCAACGATGTTGCAATATTAGCTAAAACCCTATTCCAATTTAGTTCTGACAGCATTTTAACAATGACACATCATGTGACGCTTGCTATTTCCTAGAATAAATCCATTTCACAGTATGAAGAAGCATGGTTATTTTTTTGTTTGTCTTTTTAATCGGTTTATGAATTTTAAATGTTGACATCTCAAAGAAGTGATTTACAGATTTAAATTGAGTGCTTTATGTTAAGGCTTTAAACTAAAACCAACTGGTTATAATAAAGTATTTACCTTGTGGCTCACAGCTAACCTAATCATTATATTTATAATGAAGGAAAGAGGGCATGTTTATCCACCTACTGAGTTCTTCCCAAGAACTGGGATAGGCAGTTATTGTTTGATGGCACTGAAGATATCATCGTAGGATGTAAGCCTGTTCTAAGTGAAGCTGCCTTTTGCAATTGACTGATGGTGAATTTGTCAACAAAGATGATATTTCAGTAATGCTCCAGATGTTTTGGGTTTCTTTTGCCACAGCCATTCTGCTTCTATCCGCAGATCTTTTCTATTTTATGATTCTTCTCCAGTTCATTCTTTTCTATTCTCCTGTCTCTGGATACTGAAGCGTTCACTTTTCAGACTTTTTATTATTATTCTGTATGATCGTTTTACCATTTGCTGCTATCACCAATACGATTATCGTTGTTGCTGAAAATAACCCAGGCCAGAACACGAGACTAGGATGGTGGGAATATTCTTTCCCATCCAGGCAGTATTCCTTGGCACTCAGCAATCCACCAAGTGTGATTTTGGAAGCTCCCAAGAGAAGGATGATTCCCTAGCAACTGGCAATTAAATATGCTGTTTGGGGTTTAAGGCAGGGGTCTCCAACCTTGGCAACTTTAAGCCTGGTGGACTTCAACTCCCAGAATTCCCCAGCCAGCTTTGCTGGCTGGGGAATTCTGGGAGTTGAAGTCCACCAGGCTTAAAGTTG
>WNWU01000021.1:9860593-9881360 GCA_012654045.1 Ptyas mucosa | reverse complement strand
GCTGGCTGGGGAATTCTGGGAGTTGAAGTCCACCAGGCTTAAAGTTGCCAAGGTTGGAGACCCCTGGTTTAAGGGACAATCACAACCACCAAAAAGCATAGCCAGCAATAAGCAAATCTCCATCAATTGACCCAATGCTCCCTCAACTCTGTGCCCTGTTGGCCCTCACTTGCATCAGATCAGATCAGAATCATTTTCCGTTGGCAGGACACGCGTGGCTGATCTTAAAACACGGGAGATTTGGGCTCCAGAATTTACGTTCGTGGGGACAGCAAAAAAAACAAAAAACAAAACAGATCTCCCCCCACCCCCTCTTCAAACCAGAATCCTAACCCCTTCGTTTTTCACGGTGAGTTTTAAGACGGGATTTGGGGGGGGGGGGGCTTCTCGTTCTCCTCAAAGGACCGACACCAGGCGCACCGCTCTTTTGGCAAAGCTTTGGCAACCACACCGCCCAAGCGGCAAAAAGCGACTTCTGGAGCTGCGGGGAGCCGCCCTTCTCCCGAGCTCCCGGCGACGCCTCCGGCTCTGCAAAGCCAAAGGTGGATCGCGCGATTCACCTTCTGAAGTCCCTGCTACTCCGGGGAGAACCCCGCGAGGAAAGTCAAGGCAGAAGGGAAAAATCCCCCGGCCGGCAGCGCCGGATCCTGCGCCACGCGCGCTCGGGGGAGAACCCGGCTCCATCCACCCGGCCTCTGGAAAAGCCGCGGGGCGAGATGGAGGGCAGGGCGCGATGCCTGAACAGGCGTTGCCGGCGGTCTCCGTGGACTGCGGACTTCGACCATTCCCCACGCACGGCTTCGTGGAGCTGACGGTGCGCAGAGCAAATCCTTGCTAAGGCCGACTGGCTGGCAATCGCTGGAAAAGCGGCCTCGGTTGCAGCCCCTCTCCAGCCATTTTGGGGGGGGGGGGGGGCTTCAGCCAGCGGTGAAGAGCAGCAGCACCGCCTCGGGCAAGCCGGTCGAGCCACAAGGCTCCCTCGGCCTCCTGTCACCCAGCCCACCCCAGCCCGGTGGCCGCCCTTGCGCCTTACTTACCCATGGCCAGCGAGGAGGAGCAGCAGCTGCCCGAGCAGTTCAGCGCGGATCCAGCCTTGGCTGCTTTCACGGCCCTTTTCCAGCCCTCTTCATCGCCCATCTCCGCCTCCTCCTCCTCCTCCCGCTTCCCCCAACCTGGGTGGCTGCGCCTCTCGCGGCCGGAGGACTGAGATGGCGCAGTGCCCAGGACCGACGGCGCTGGAACCGGCGCGCGAAAAGTCGGGGTCCCGCCACAGCCGGGTGCCGCTTTAAGGCAGGGCCACCCTCCGGTTTTGGAATATTAGGACAGGGGCGGTAGGCACGCTGGTGCGCTTATGCACGCCCATTACAGACCTCTTAGGAATGGGGTGAGGTCAGCAGTAGACAGTTTAATTTTAAAGTTTTGGGGGTTTGGGGAAGAAACTACAGTCAGGTAGTGCATTCCAGGCATTGGCCACTCTGTTACTGAAGTCATATTTTTTGCAATCAAGTTTGGAGCGGTTTACCTTAAGTTTCTATCTATTATTTGCTGGTGTGTTGTGGTTGAAGCTGAAGTAGTTATTGACAGGAAGGACCTTGTGGCAGATAATTTTATGTACTATGCTTAGGTCAGACTGAAGTCAGCGTAGTTCTAAGTTATCTAAGCCCAAAATTTGGAGTCTGGTGGCACAAGGTGTTTTATTGCGGTTAGAGGAATGGAGGACTCTTCTCGTAAAATATCTCTGGACTCTATTGTATTTGTGTCCGATATGTAGTGCAGGTTCCAGAGAGATGAGCTGTATTCAAGAATTGGTCTAGCAAATGTTTTGTATGCTCTAGTTCCGTGATGGCGAACCTATGGCACGGGTGCCACAGGTGGCACGTGGAGCCATATTGGTGGGCACACGAGTGTTCTCCTAGCTCAGCTCCAGTGTGCATGCGCACACCAGCCAACTGATTTTCAGGCCTTCCAGTCCCACCGGAAGTCAGGAAACTGGCTGTTTCCGGCCTCCGGAAGGCCTCTGGAGGGGATGGGGAAGGCTGTTTTTGCCCTCCTCAGGCTCCTGGAAAGCCTCTGGAGCCTGGGGAGGGGGAAAAACGGGCCTACCGGGCCCACCCATTGCATGCCAAAAGCAGGGGGAAGTGTGTGTGTGGAGGGCGGGGTGCATTGAATTATGGATGTGGGCACACACTCCCACGACCCCCCATGCTCCCCCCACTTTTGGCACGCGATGGCAAAAAGGTTATCCATCACTGCTCTAGTTAGTACTACAATATTACCAGAGAAGAAGCTATGCAAGATTAGGTTAACAACTCTTAATGTCTTTTTTTTATATATATATATTTATATGCCGCCCTTCTTCGGAGACTCAGGGCGGCTTACAAAGTGTTAAGCAATAGCTTTCGTAGTACTTTTTGTATATTTATACAAAGTCAGCTTATTGCCCCCACAAACCGGGTCCTCATTTTACCCACCTTAGAAAGGATGGAAGGCTGAGTCAACCTTGAGCCTGGTGAGATTAGAACTCGCAGTAATTGCAGGCAGCTGGATGTTAAATGCTGCCTTAATAGGAGGCATTAGCCTGCTACGCCACTCGGGCTCCTTGGCAATGTTGTTACAGTGGGCTCGGGCACTTAGATCTTTAGAAATGAGTACTCTAAGGTCCTTGACAGAGTGGAAGCATGACAGGCAGAAACCAAGCTGCAACTGGTCCTTGTCCTTCTTGCTTTCTTTCAAGGATGCCAAACCAATGTTTTAAAAAATAAGTTCCACACGAACCCAATGACACACTTTGTTTAGAGAAAAAAAAACCTGGCAAGCGTTTTTGCCAAGACCTGGCCAGGTACGCATAGGTCCGTTGAAACCAGTTTGGTCTCTCCTGTATTAATCTCCTACAAAGATTACATGTCCTTTATTTCAGAAAGATTTTATTTTTCAAAAACTTGACTTCTGTCCTTTATTGGGTTATTTTTTTTTTAAATTGCCATACAGAGATGCCACCTTATTCCAATTCTTCTCAGTGGAGTCTACCCACAAAAAGCAATAAAGGAAATGCTCGGGGGGGGGGGGGGGGGGGAAGGGTGTTTGGAAATTGTTCTGGAGTGAAGAAAAGGTATAGTTTGGTTTTGTGAACTGCAACAGTACATGTAGGTACATTAATGTTCTATTGGTGCTTTTCTTATCAATGCAAACAAGATCCCTCAAAATATTTGTCAGAATCTCTGCATGATCCCTGCCTACAAAGAGCAACCAGTAACCTGTGCTAGTTCCTGTTTCTCTCTTACTCTAATACAAATCTTCAGTTTTAGTGTGCTGGAGTGAGGGGGGACATCTTAGATTGAGCAGATGGGTTTAAAAGGGAAAATATAAATTTATATAGACTGAAATAATAATGAAGTTATTAAATGAAATACAAAGATGGCAGAGAAACCAAACTATAATGGGAACAAAGAAAAGGAATCTCGTCCTCATAAAAAGCCTGGAATCTCAGAAGGGTGGTGGGCATTTGAATCTCACACGGCCTCAACCTAGAGGGCAGGTATTGCTAAAGTGAAGAGATCCTTCCAGGGTCCTGATATGAAACTTGCAGGGCACCAACCCTGCCAGATCAAACCAGTTGGGCAGACACTATGGGAGACAGGTGATCCCTCAAATCCTATGGAAGGGCTTTACAGGTAGTGACCAGCACCTTGAATCATATCTGGAAGCAAACTACGGTAGCAACCAGTGCAGTTCATGCCCATTATTGCTAAATTCTATCAGCTGAACCTTCTGGGTAGTCTTCAAGGGCAGCTCCACATAGAGTGCATTGCAGTAATCAAGCCATGAGGTGACCAAGGCATGAATTACTGTCTGCAGAGTCCCCCAGATCTAGGAAACTATGGTCCTGTCACTTTTGGTATTCAGCCTCCCCCCCTCCCCCAACTGGATGCTGTCCCTGGAAGGACATCAAAGAGAGAATACAATACAGATATATTTATTAAAAAAGGATTTAGAAATCACCCACCAAATAACTTGCTAGCCCAACAACTCGTATTTATCTGTATCAATCATTTCTTCAACCATTTCAGAAGAGAGGCAAAAAAAATGCATCTAGCTACAAAAAAGATTGTATGTTTTCATTCATTAGGAGTGGCTGTTTTTAACTATGTTTGGAAGGCTGCTGCAGTTTAATGGCAGATGGGATTTATAATATAAGATATGCCAACAATGCAAATGTATATGTCTATATCATATTAATTTTATTACAGGTACTACAAAAACAAATGAGTATTTAAGAATGTTCAATACATGAGGTAAAAAGTATTACAAAAATACACAAAGAAAAGAATTTGATTTTAGTGCAGTTTGAGGCTTGATACAACAATCAAATCCAAAGGAAAGTTAAATGTATCATGCAAGAGGTAGCTTTAGTGTAGGATATATTTTATATCACATAAAATTGAATTCATACACTGCTTCAATAAATGGTATTAGAAATGCAATGAGCTCAAGGTGCACAGTTCTGTTTCTCCAAAAAATTATGTTAACATTAGAAAATAGCATTTCAAACATCGTTACTAAAATCGCATCATTGCAGTGCCAAATAAATATTTATCTTAAAATAAATGTTTAACATAGGGGGGAAAAACCATAGTTAAGTGGGGATCAAGCTTTGAAACAACAATGTCTAGAACGTTTCTTGAATAGTTATGGCATAGAGGAAAACAAATCAATTTTAACAGTAGAGGTTTTGGGTCAATTCATGCTTAACTAAAGTGAGGTGAAATTTGCATACTTTAAGATTTCTGTATAAAAAGCTAAAGCTACTCACACTTGTGGGCACAAAATCTTGATCAAAGGAATTCAAAACACTCAATTAGATACTATTTTTCAAAATGGGAAAAATGCAAATAGATAATACTGTGATAATCCTTTAAGATCTATTTTTAAAATGCCCAAATGGCTATTTAAGGCATCATTAGTGTGTAAAACAGCAAGCTGGAACAATCCAATTTAGTACCTTCTGGAAGAATTCAGTGTATCAGCTTCATATTAGTGAAGAGTTTCTCTCAGTGTCTGTTTGTCATAAGAGTTTACAATGTAAAACATGTTCATATGCTCCTAAAGGAATATTGAAAATGTAAGAAACATTAAGGAAAACATGTTTTTAGTTCAAGTACTATGAAAATTGTGTTCGGTTTTAATGCTTAACCTATGTAATATTTAGGTATCTGGCTTACACCATCCCATATTTTGAATCATTACATATACAGGTAATCCACACTAACCAACCATTCCTTCAGTGATCATTCAAAGTTATGGTGTCCCTGCAGTCATGTAACTGTGATTCAGGCACTTGGAAACCAGTGTGCATTTATGACAGTCACAGCAACCCATCATCATTATTTGCAGCCTTCACAACTGGCTTCTAACAAGCAAAATCAATAGGGAAGCAGGAAGTTGCAAGTCACAGCTACATGATGTGGCACTTAAGAATAGTGGATGATGCACTTAAAGAACACAGCCAGAAGGGACAAACTGCAATCATAAGTCAGAGGCAGCCACATGTTTCAATTTACAACTATGTCACTTAGCAACAGAGGTGCCAGTCTCAACTGCGGTCAGTAAATGAGGACTGCCTATAAAATGAAGCAGAGCATGGAGCTAAAGAGGAAGCATCTTCTCAGAACTGTTAAATTCCCATTGAGTTTAAAATGTGCCATTAACTTAAAAAAAGACACATAAGGAACGCAATCTATTGCTGCCAATGTTTAAGAGACTTAGTCCCATGGAAGAATGCCCTGGCCTGCATACTTTTCAAATAATTATAAACCACTTACTTACTTACTTACTTATTTATTGGTTCGATTTATATGCCTCCCTTCTCCAGAGACTCAGGGCGGCTTACAGTGCGTTAAGCAATAGCCTTCATATTTTTGTATAAACCTGCTTAGTAGAGCTTTCGGCCCCCACTAAGCGGTGTTCTTTTTTATACAAAGTCAGCTTATTGCCCCCACAATCCGGGTCCTCATTTTACCTACCTCGGAAGGATGAAAGGCTGAGTCAACCTTGAACCTGGTGAGATTTGAACTCGCAGTAATTGCAGGCAGCTGGCAGCTAAATGCTGCTTTAACAGCACTTTAGTCTGCTGCTTATTTACTCCTGTTATCAGCAATTGCAGTGTTTCTATCTCTATTAAGGGTTCAACTTCTACCTAAATCCAGTTTCTATAACATTTAACACAGGGGTCCTGCAACCCCCGGGCTGCGGACTGGCATCGGTCCATGGCCCACCAGGAACTGGGCCATGCAAGCAAATGAAGCCCCATCCGTGCACACATGGGATGCAGGCAGTGCGCAAAACGACGGCACTGCCCCCCTGGTCAGTGGAAAAATTGCCCTCTGTGGAACCAGTCCCCAGTGCCTTAAAAGGTTGGGGTCTCGGATTTAACAGTGAACTTAAGCCTCCAGAAGAATGAGCAGACCATGCTAAAATCGCCTCCATAGATGGAAAGATGGATTTTAGTGCAAATACAATCTTCCCGTATCAAAGTCTTTTCTTACGCATGAGTGAGGAGTGCTCCACTTCCAAATGGGATTTCCTCAACCAGGGTAATGATTCCTTCAAGCCATGAAAGCAAGGAAATGGTATTAGAAGCAGCAAGCAGTTTTTGCCCCAACTGCCATTTCCTGGAGATAGTTGATGGGAGGAGTGGGGGAAGGTGAAATTAAGCATAGATTTGTGACAGTCAAAATTGGTGCTGCATCTAAGACAGAAGCTGACATCGTTGGTAAGCCTGCCAGCTGTCCAACCTTTCATCCCATCTCTTACACTAAGTAATAGTGGAAGCTCTCTAGTTAATGGGGCATTGTTGGTTCCTTCCACAGGCATTTTGCAAAAGGAAAGCAAACCATTTCTGTACTAGGTGGATGACTTGGTCAGCAGTAATTCCCCAATAATAATTCCCTATTTGCTCACCAACTGCAGTAGTGTCCTAAGAATAATGTGCTATAGGGCAGGTGATGAGATAGCACCTTATTGCACACATTTGGAACAGGGATGAAATTCACTTACCTTTCCCTACTGGTTCACAAATGTGAGCGTGCGTGCCTCACAGGGACGTGATGACGTCCGGGCAAGTGGGCAGAGCCTCCCACCACCGGCGCTACCGGATCGCGCAATCTGGATGAATTTCGACACTGATTTGGACACTGATTTGGTAGAACATTTTGTTTTTCTCAAGATCAAATTCTCACCACCATCTCCAGAGAGATGATTTTTTTAAAAATTATCCTTTTAGCTAATGTTTGTGTAGGGAAATAGCAGACAATATTCAAAACAGACAAACACTTTATCTACTCTGAGATCAAAAAATAAGGGATCAAGGGATAAAATTCCTATACTTTCCAAAAGCTGAATTCCATTGTTTCTTTTTAGCTAAATATTTTTAATTTTGCCTAATCAGAACACAATTCACTTCAAATGTTCTGAGAAAAAAATTCCAAAAAGAAAATTTTCATTTTCTTTAAATGAAAAGTGATAAAGAAGCAACATTGTCCTTTCAGACTAGATTTAACAGTTGATTAACATTTTACATTTTTTCATCTTCATTTAGGAGGCCTGAAAAGTCTTCATCTAAGCAGCCTGGCCAAAAAGACAATATATGTAAATGGAAAAAAAAGGATATCATAGCTTCATTCTTCAGATGATGAAGTAATTTCTTTAGAGGAGGGTAGAGACAAAGGAATGGTACACAGCCCAGCATAACTAACTTATGTTTGGCTCTTGTAATGGCAACATTAAGACGTCTCCAGTCCTTCAGAAGTTCTCCAACCTATTATTTTTTAAAAAGGAAAGTACAAAGAATGCTCACAAGTTCTCCATTACTTTCAAATAGTAATCATTCCTTTGCATTGGTTACACACAGATCTCATCAATGATAATCTTTAACTCCAGAAGAATGGTGACCCTCTGCTTTATTTAAAATCAGTATGATTTCTTTCATATAATTTAAAACTCTTGTCTTAAGCACAAATGGCACCCCACTCTTTTAATACAACATTAGAAATTGTAATCTTTATAGACCTGAACAAAGGTAAGCATTTTTTTTTACATATTACCAACTTTTGATACTAAAGATGATAAGCTTTGTGGGTGAAAAGTTGTAAAGAAATCAGGAAAATCAATCAATTTTAATTGGATCGCTCTTGTTTAAAAATGTGGGCAGTTGTTGAAAAACTGTTAGAAAATATTTTGAAAATCATTTTAATCCAAAATAAATATATTCAATTCTGGTCACTTTCTATAATATATTAATCTTTTTTTTCCTATTAATTATTGTTATTTGTACAAGTGTTATTCTTGGTAAAAATACTGAGAATGGATGTTTTAAATGATTGTATTCATCATTTTATCATATACATGTGTGCATAAAGAGAGTGCATAATTCATTCCTTTTTTTTCAGCTTGCTTTTTTTTCTTCCTTAACTCTGTATTTTATTTTTTGATCTATCTTATTGTGCCTATTCTTATTAGTTTTATATCAAACTATTACTTATATCTCTTTTATTTCTAAGTGAGAGCACCACTGCAGACAAAAGTGGCATGCTGAATTTTTGGTTTGGCCGCTTACAACTAAAAGAAAGCATCTCTGATGCACAGAGTATTAATACAAAAACAAGACTGCTAGGGCTACACCTAATTGCCCCCCTCTCTTATCCGTAGTGTATTTGGCTAGTATGCAAAACAGCCTTATATACATATGGACTCTTCAAACAAAGAGAGGAATCTTAGCTACAAGAAAATATCCAAAATGAAAACCAATCACTCAAGATTAAGATCCCATATTAGATTTCTTGTAGAAAGAAAAAAAGAATAATCTATACCAATGATGGCTAACCTTTTTGCCATCGTGCGCCAAAAGTGGGGGGAGCGCGGTGGGGTCACACACACACGTGCCCACATCCATAATTCTATTCTTTTGGCACGTGATGGCACAGTGGGCCGAGTAGGCCCTTTTTTTTGCTCTCCCCAGGCTCCAGAGCCTTTGTAGGAGCCTGGGGAGGGCAAACATGGCCTTCCCCACCCCATCTAGAGGCCCTCCGGAGGCCGGAAACAGTGTGTTTCCTGACTTCCGGTGGGCTCAGAAGGCCCGAAAATCAGCTGGCTGGCGCACGCATGTGTGCCGGAGCTGAGCTCGCGTGCCCACCGATATGGCTCCGCGTGCCACCTGTGGCACCCGTGCCATAGGTTCGCCATCACGGATCTATACTAACTGCTAGTACATCTTTTTTCTTTATCCTACCTGCTAGCACATGAACCTTATGTTCATAATTTAAGTTAAATATTGGACAATAAACCTAAAATACTTGGAACTATGAACAGGCGTATGATTCTATAGTGTTTACTCACATTTCCATCCACATTGTTTTTTACAAAGGATACTATAATTACACTTTTGTCTCTCCCCTGGTATCTGTCCACGGTATTTACTTCTACATCAGTGAGGTAAGAGTCTGCCATCAAATCTGTAATGATCTTCAATTGATGTCTATATGGAGATATGACTCCAATATCTGAAGGCTTACAACCAGCCTAAAAAAATAATCCCAGTGTTAAAACTATGGAATCCCAGATGGCTGTGACAGAATGCATTCCAACACTCATCCTTTCAGGAGATTTAGGAAAATAACGTATAGAAATGTCTTAAACGAATCATATCCAATTTGTGCTACCCACTGATGATATAATAGGCTAAATGAACTTCCCCTTCGCCTCCTCTAATGCCCTCTTAATCCGATGTTAACTACTAATTACTTTTGATTTTAATGCAACTTTATTCTTAGGTATAAAGGTCAGAAGGTCAGTCCACCTTCTGCTTTTATCTTCTCTTAAGCCTGAGGTGAGCAATCTGAGGTCCACAAGAAGAAGCCACTTCCTTCTCTGACATTGCTCCCTTATTCCTTGCAACTGAAATAAATTAAGGAAATCAAATGTGTCCTCTGGCTGCAAAAACTATGCCCACTCATCCTAATAACATTAATTATTGGCATATTTTTCTTCCATACACATTTTAGCTTATTCATCACAGAAATGTATTTTTGTGGATAACTATCCCAAGATCTGGGTTATATAGGAAGAGATATAAGTTCTTTGGCTATCATATGGAATGTGTGTTTTGTATTTCAGATAAGAACACAACACCTACCCTGGCATTCATGCACACTGACCCGCACAGGTTGGAAAAAACAAGATTCTGCTGCTTTAAAGAATCCAATCATTAAATTAAATGCAACTCTTGAAGCATCAGCACCTTGTCTTACTGTATTTTGCAAAAGCAGAAGTTGTTCTTCCAAATCATTTTTGAACTCAGTGCAGTGCTTTCTGTTAAGAGCAAAATGCAGTGGAAGCTTTTGCATTTTGCGAACATTATAGCCAGGGGCGGGCTTCAAAAATTTTAGCAAGAGGTTCTCTGCCCGGTTGCTGGGTGGGCATGGCCATGGTGGGTGTGGCCTAGTCGGCCTCCTGCACCACCGTGGGGGTGGGGTGTTTTTGCCCTCCCTGGGCAGGGGTGAAATCCAGCAGGTTCTGACAGATTCTGGAGAACCAGTAGCGGAAATTTTAAGTAGTTCGGAGAACCGGAAAATACCACCTCTGGCTGGCCCCAGAGTGGGGTGGGATTGGAGATTTTGCAATATCCTTCCCCCAGGAGTGGGGAGGGAATGGGGATTTTACAGTATCCTTCCCCTGCCACACCCACCAAGCCCCACCACGCCCACCAAGCCACGCTCACAGAACTGGTAGCAAAAGAATTTGGATTTCATCACTGTTCCCAGGCTCTAGCTTTCCTTGAGCCTCCAGGAAGACGAAAACAGCCTCCCCAGGCTCCGGAGGCCCTCTGGAGGCTGGAAACGGGCCCGTTTCCAGCCTCCCCAAACTTCCGGTAGGCCCGTTTTTCGCCCTCCCTGAGCCTCCACACGTGCCCTGCACTTACCTTTATCCAAAACAGGCCGTGTGGGGACTCCTGGGAGGGGCGGGATGGGGTGGGTAGGGCTAGCCAGGAGTGGGATTTGGGGGTTCTCCAAACTGCACAGAATCTTAGCTAGAGGTTCTCCCAAACCCTTGCGAACCCCCAGCAGCCCACCCTTGACTATACCCCCAGTTACTACAATTACACCCTACAGTGATTTCTGCTTTAATTCTGGACACATGTCAACATTGATCTATTATGCACTAAACCAGAGGTAAGCCCCTTTTCCTACTTGAAGGCTCCTAAAAGAAGGAGCATTTCAGATGCTTTATCCACATCTACATATAAATCCTGCTGCCTGGCACCCCTACAAACTTCCTATTTTTAATAGGAAGAAAGAGAGGAAACAGATCTGCTTCCCCACAGGAAAAGAAGGGAAACTGCATTCTACCTCACCCCAGAAAACAATAACGAATTGCCAGCTTTTTTCTGCAAATGAAATGAATTTTCAACAACTTGTGATTAGAGGAAATTCGAAGCTTGGTCTTCAAGTGTCATGAATTCCAAGGGACAAAACCAACCTGCGGGGCATGAATCACCAATCTCATCACACACCCCAAAACATACTGAGGCCAGGCAATTTGAAGGACTGAACTAATAAGTGTAGACTACTAGTATACCTCTTTATTTATCAAGTATCTCAACATAAATGCACAAATAAAATCTCTAGTGTTAACTACAAGAGAAATACCTTCAAAAACATGGATGTGAGGAAGAACACCAGTCTGGCTTCAGTCATGTTACTTATACAACCTTTTTCTGTCTGTTCTGGGGCTTCAACCTGGATTAAAGACCAACATCGTATATCTGAATCCACAGCAATGCAAATCTCAAGCTGTTTGTTAGTTTAGGAAGACTATATTGAGCTATATCAAAAACTGCTGCAGGGTAGATTATATACTGTAATTATGCTGAAGGGGACAAATTTTACACTAATGCCAGTCTTATTCGAATTGAACATTTGGACATTTTCCAAAGCAAATTGCTTTTAATTGAACCGTTTTCAAGGAAGAAAAAGAGAATAAATAATATTTAATTACTACATCAAGGGAAATGGAAAAGGAAAAAAAGACAGGATAGAGCAGTGATGGTTAGCCTTTTTGATGCAGAGTGCCCAAAGCGAATGTACACATGCGTGCCCGAACTCCCAAAATGCAATGTGAGGGGCCCCCGCGCATGCACCCCCTGCAGATACGTCCCAGCCCTCCCCCCCCGCGAATATGCCTCCCCCACACCCCATTTTGGCTTCCAGGTTGGTGCAGGAGGCTTTCCAGGCCCAAAAACGGGGCATGTTTTGGGCCTGGAAAGCCTCCTGCACCAACCTGTCCACCCCCCGTGCATGCGCCTGCCCCCTGCACATGTGCGCAAGAGTCCCCCGCATGCACCCCACCCCCCACGCATGCACAGCAGAAACCCGAAGACCAGCTGGCCGGTGGGAGGCACACATGCATGCGCGGTGGAGCCTGGCAGGGGCGACGGTCTGCGTGCCACCTGTGGCACGTGTGCCATAGGTTCGCCATCACGGGGATAGAGAATAGAAGGAAGAGAACAAAAATAACTGATAAGACTGTTGGGATAAGAGAGAGATTTACACTGGATGAAACAGAGAGGCCATTTTTATCTTGCTCAAGGACGCAATACCACATGGTGTCAACCCTGAAGCTGACCTGACACATGGTCCCTGCCACTATTCTCCTGATGGAAGTTAAAGCCAACCGTCAGAGACCTCTTCATATTAATTCTGCACTTTCAATTTCCTGAGAAGCAGAACAAAACCCAGCATCAAATTGCCTTGGGGATGAGAAGAGAGGCCCAATGAAAGTTACCTTCTCTGTGTTAAGGAAACAAACGGGATTATTTGGATCAAGTGTTTCTTTTAGCCATGTTTCTGAAGAAGACTCTTCCAGTTTTAGTTTTTTTAAGTTAGGCAAGTCAATGATAGCTCGGGACACCTTTTCAGAGCCACATTCCAATTTACCATCATACACCAGCTTGTTGCTCAATGACATAATTTTACTAAAGGGATTTAAAATGGAAAAAAAAAGAGTTAGATTTTACCAGTCTTGTGATGCGGCAAAACAACATGTTTCATGCTTACATACCTGTTCATTCGGTACTGGACAGTTAGATGCACAACAGCATTCTTATTTTGTTCCAGCCTTTTGAATAAACTTTCACTCATGCCAAGTTCTCTGCAATAAAAATTCAGCCAGTGACTTGCACGTAGCATGGCTAACGGTATGTATACATTCCTACAGCGTGTCACGCTGCCTACCTTGCTTCTGGATTTTGCACAAGTGGAGGCAACTGTTGATGGTCTCCCACCAGCACAAATCGAAGTGAATAGAAAAGAGGGCCAAGGCAGATGGGCTGGCTAATCTGAGAAGCCTCGTCCACTATGCAGAAGTCAAAACGTTTACGAGTGAAGATCGGATGGTTTATTCCCATGCATGTTGTTGCAATGACTGGCTGGAAAAAAAAATGACAAAGTATGATGATGAAAAGCAACTCCTTTCAACCCTAAATCAGAAATGCATTCACGTTCAAACAATACTAGACTGTGTTCCCTGTACAAGTTATTAAATGCAGTTCTTAACTTAATGTCTCTCTGTTGTCAGAATTTGCAATGGAGCCGAATATAATTTATTATACCAGCTGCCTATGGAGATTCTTAGTCATCCGGGCAGGGGTGGGGTCCTGGGGGTTCGGCAGGATTTGGGCGATCCTCTAGCCAAGGATCTCCGGGGTTTGGCGAACCCCCAAATGCAACCCCTGGCTGGTCACGCCCACCCTGCCCCTCCCAGGAGTCTCCACGTGGCCCGTTCATCATTCCAGGTAAGTGCAGGGGCCGTGCGGAGGGTCTGGGAGGGCAAAAAATGGGCCTACCAGAGGTTCCGCAAGTCCAGAAATGGGCATGTTTCCAGCCTCTGGACCCTGGGGGAAGCTGTTTTCGCCCTCCCGGAGGCTTGAGCAAAGCCTCTGGAGCCTGGGGAGGGTGAAAAACGCCCCCCCCCCCATGGTGCAGGCGGCTGATTAGGCCATGCCCACCATGGCCACGCCCACCCAGCAACAGGGCAGTGTACCTGTTGCTAAAGGATCTGAAGCCCACCCCTGCATCTAGGTCATGGTTATCCCAAAGGTGCTTTTTTCAAGAGGCAACTGGACTTTCTGGCTTTTCTTTGAAGACGTTTCGCTTCTTCATCCAAGAAGCTTCTTCAGCTCATTACTCCAGCTGTCTATATACCTATTTTCCCTCCTAACGTTTCATGAAATTGGTGGCAGGGAAGTAAAGTTGATCAAAGGTGAAGTGGAACGGTAAACCTTTCTCTGCAACCATTTATCTGTCACGGATTATTTACAGAAATTTAAATGGTAAGATGTTTGTTAAGTACATTGGTAATAACATCTGAGAATTCCTTTTTATCTTGTAGAATATATAACAGGCTGGCCAACCTCTGCATTCTTTGGACAACTCATAATTCCCTTAGATTCTTAGGAATATACATTTATTATCTCACAAACTGATCCGATCTAAGCGAACAGGTTTCATGTTAGAATTTGCATCATCTAGTGGCAAAGACTCCCAATTACAGAGCCCCAAAGTGGCTTTTGTTATTTGCAGGGATTCCTTTCCAGCACAACAACTGTGGATTACAACATTACAAATCCTGAGAATTTGAAGGAATGTAGCTTATGAGTGGGCGAATCCATCTTCTTTTGCACATGTGTAAAGCAAGAAAAGCAGTCCCCAAACCGCAAATTTATTAAACTCTTGACCATGGATACTGAGATCTATTTTTTTTTAATTTATATTTATATGCCGCCCTTCTCCGGAGACTCAGGGCGGCTTACAATGCGTTAAGCAATAGCCTTCATACTTTTGTATATTTATACAAAGTCAGCTTATTGCCCCCACAAACCGGGTCCTCATTTTACCCACCTTAGAAAGGATGGAAGGCTGAGTCAACCTTGAGCCTGGTGAGATTAGAACTTGCAGTAATTGCAGGCAGCTGGATGTTAAATGCTGCCTTAATAGGAGGCATTAGCCTGCTACGCCACTCAGGCTCCTATTCTCTTTTTAAGCAGTAAAATCATGCAGAATGGAGCTATGGCTAAAAGCCCCTTTGTAAAAATTATGTATATATAATATGAAAAAAAATTAAAGATGCAATATCTTTGTTGTAAATATGAATGTACCTTTCTTATTCATTTGATTAAAACCTAGTATGATCGCTTAATGAGGACATACATATTATGAAATTAAAACAACATAATATCGCCAACATAAATTTCCCAATAGGGACACTTTTTAGGAACACTAGACTCCTGAAAGGTATTTTCCTTACCTGACTTTGGTATAGTTCCTCCAACCCAGCCACAGTTTTAATACACTTTGATCTGCAGATCTCTTCTTCTGTAAACCTCTTTATGTCTGGATGAACCTTCTGAGCTCTTCCTAGCCTCAAAAATCCTACTTTGAACTTGGCTAACTTAAGAAGGATATTGTCAACTGCTGTATGGGTAAAACTAGTTAAGAGAACGCTGAAGCCACAAGCATAAAGAATCCGAACCTAAAACATGGGAAAGACAACCAAGGAAAAAGGAATTTTAACCTGTATTATATTTAGTTCCCCTGTGCTGATTCCTATCCCATCCCACCCAAAGTAATATGAGAGCAGATCAGAAGGCATCAACTCTTACGTTCAGAAAATGTTTTAAGAAAGTCTACAGAACTATACAGGCCAATCTCACCCAAGCAGTCCATCCCTGGACATTTTTCACTAACTGGCATGCACATATTCAAATTGTATATAAATTTATTTTTAAAAAAATATTTATTTATTTTAGAGAATTTACCGTATTTTTCGGAGTATAAGACTCACTTCTTTCCCCCTAAGAGGCTGAAAATGTGATGTGTCTTATACGCCGAATGTAGCCAAAAACATGAGGCACGGAGGAGGTGATAGTCTGTGGTAATCCCTGAGGCCTGGAACAGCTGATTGAGGGTATTGGCAGATCCCCCTGCCAATCATCTGCTTGTGCTAAATCAGGCTGCGATAATGTGCTGAAGCTGACCTGGCTGTTCGCTATTTGCTGCAAGGACTGTCAGAGTTTACAGCAGCAATCATATCCAGAAAGCACACACAAGTATCTGATTCAGCAGGATTCAATAACTTCCCTTTATATATAATATAAAGTAAATATACAATACCAAAAGTAGGTTTTCCAACACAAGCAAAACACAAGTAGAGGAGAGGAGTTTTAGTTTCAGAGATCAGCACAGCATACAGCTTTAGAACAGTTGACCTAAGCCACACCCAGGCTCCTTGCTGTCTCCTTCCTTGTTGCTCACACAGCAAACACTGTTTCAGTGTCCAAACAGCCCTCAACTCCCTCACACACTGACAGGACGCTAGCCGGATGAAGACCAATGAATGCTGGTAGGCAGAATTTTTTTTTCTTATTTTCCTCCCCAAAAACTAAGGTGCGTTTTATACTCCGAAAAATACAGTATATAGCCACCTACTTGCTCACAGCAATTCTAGGCAGCTTAAAGACAATAAAAACACAAAGTAGAAAAAATAAACAAATAAAAGATAAAAAAAATAATAAAATAATAAACCCCCCACCCCCCACTTGGCAACAACATACACTCAAATCACCCATTTAATCAGCTCCATCCCATTCTGGGTTCCTCAGCCTTGCTGGCAAAACCACGTCTTCAGGGCCTTACGAAAGAGTGGGAGCTAGTCTAATTTCTGGAGGTTGTTCCAGAGGGAGGGAGCCACTATGGAGAAGGTCCTTCTTCTAGATCCCGCCAGATGTACCTCCTTAGAGGACAGGACCCACAATATTCCTTGCTTCCCTGTTCTGGTAGATCAGGTGGATGTGCCAGCAAGAGACAGTCCCTCGGATAATCTGGACCCAAGCCATGAAGTGCTTGAAAGGTGATAACCAGAATTTTGACTTGCATCTGGAAGCAAATCGGCAATGCAGCTCCCGCAGGAGAGGTGACACATGTGCACATCGAGGTGTGTACAAAACCATGCGGAGTGTTGCATGTTGAACCAACTGGAGCTTCTGGATGCATTTCAAAGGAAGCCCCATATAGAGCGGGTGACAACAGTCAAGACGGGAGGTGACTAGGGCATGAGTGACCGTATCAACTGTACAGATTTCCTCCACACTGAGCGGAAAAATGAGGGAACTCTATTCTCATGTCTCTGGCAAGTAAGGGTCTATACACCGTGTATAAATTCAAGGGTGAGCAACTTTTTGATAGCAATGTGAGTGCAGTGGGCAGATTACAATGCAAAGAAGATGACGAGTAGGAGAATGTGATTTAAATACAGGTAATCCTTGTTTAGCAACTGCCTCATTTAGCAACTGTGCACAGTAATGGTGAAAAAGTAACTTTATGAGTTGTGTTGCCAGTCCCAATTGTTGCCAGTGGTTACTAAATGAGGACTACCTGTATATTAAATCTATTTCAGGTCATATTTATTTCTTTCCATCTTAAAGTGACAAAAGAGTGTCATTAGTTTTCAGCAACTATAGCTCTGCAGGCCCCAAAAACAACAACAACCAGGAACTGAAGGCCATCCAATACCCTAAGATTTGAGTGTTCCAATATTTGAGGGGCTCCTACAAAGATGAGGAGGTCAAACTATTTTCCAAAGCACCAAAAGGCAAGATAAGAAAAAACAGATGGAAACTAATCAAGGAGAAAAGCAACCTAGAACTAAGGAGAAATTTCCTAAAGGGGAGAGCAATCAACCAATGGAACAGCTTGCCTTCAGATGTTGTGAGTGCTTCATCACGGGAAGCTTTCAAAAAGTAACTGGACAACCATTTGTCTGAAATGATACAGGGTCTCCTGCTCAGGAGGGGTTGGACTATAAGACCTCCAAGACCCCTTCCAACTCTATTATTCTATAATTGCCCATTCTGATGTACACAATGAAGATTATGGAGGGATGGCACATTTATTCACAACCAGAAACAACTACCCTATGTACTCTGGCATTTTTTGGGTCATATTGGAGAGGGTTCTGAACTTCCCTACTGGTAAAATGTGAAATAACTATTGAATTTATACATGCTGCAGGTATACAGATCTGAGATTTTCAATGACTTAACTGTCAAGAATACATTGCTTCAATAGATATCATAAATAATGTCCAAATTAAGAATAGTCACATCCTGGTTTGTTTCATTAAACAATATTTACGTTATGGACGTTACAACTTGAGTATCAAAATTATCATATTCACCCTAGCTTTAGGTCAAACATTTAAACAAAGGGGCAGTTGCTAATCCTTTTTCAAAGTCAGAGGGCCCAGGGGTGCTATTCAGCAGGTTCTGACAGGTTCTGGAGAACCAGTAGCAGAAATTTTGAGTAGTTAGGAGAACCGGCAAATACCACCTCTGGCTGGCCCCAGAGTGGGGAGGGAATGGGGATTTTGCTGTAGCCTTCCCCTGGAGTGGAGTGGGAATGGAGATTTTGCAGTATTCTTCCCCTGCCACACCTAAGCCACGCCCACCAAGCCACACCACACGCCCACCAAGCCACACCCACAGAACTGGTAGTAAAAAAATTTGAATTTCACCACTTTCAAAGGCTTATACAAGACCTTACCAAAGCACAAATTGTTGTAGTCTTTCCCGTTCCGGGCATACCAACAATAAGGGTGTAATCCTTTGAAAGGAGAACTTGCTTCATTGCTTGTTTCTGGGGTTTATTCAATCCTAGGATTTACCAGACAAAGAGAAAAATGGTGAGAAAAAGAAGAAAAAGAAATTTCCTTCTGTCTCTGAGCAATTTTGCCTCCTTGCAGCAAACAACAAACAGCCTGCTTTACTTTCATTTTCGTTTTCAGCATAGCTTGATTAGCACAAGGAAAAAAATCTGCTCCAGCAATTTATCTCTTTGCAGCAAGCAGCAGAGCCTGCACAAAACAGCTGAGAGCAAATCAACTGAGAGTCGGGAGGCCGAGCCAATCAACTTGTGCTAATTAGGCTGTGCTGAAGCTGAAAGGGGCTGTTTTTTCTTGCTGTTTGCTTGCAAGGAGGTAAACTGCTGGGAAGCAGAGGTCAAAGGGTGGGGGCCAGTGGGTGGGCAGGACCACATTCGGTGTATAAGATGCACCTAAATTTTCACCCCCTTTTAGGGGGGAAAAAGGTGCATCTTATACTCTGAAAAATACGGTATTTCCATCTAATCCTATAATGTTCCAATGAATACAATACAGGCAGTCCTCAACTTACGGTCATAATGGGGACTGGAATATCTGTTGCTAAGCATGTCAGTTGTTAAGTGAGTCACACCCAATTCTACAACCTTTTTTGCCATGATTAAGTCAATCACTGCAGCTGTTAGGTGAGTCATGTAGCCATTAAGCGAAACCAGCTTTTCCCCCATGGACATTGTTAGATGGAAGCCAGCTGGGAAGATCACAAATGGCTACTCTAAGCCTGATTGTAAACTGAAAGAGGCAGAAATAAAATTAGATAGGGGAAATATTAGAATATAGATCTTTATAGAATGAATAATAACAATAATAATAATAATAATAATAATAATAATAATAGTAATAGTAGTAATAGATGGAAAGATTAGAAGCTTACACATGTTAGGCATTTCTTTATGTATGTTTAAATAACATGAGGATTACTTAAATTTGATAAATGTGATAGAGATTACTAACATTGTTAGCGTGAATTGGATTAATATGAATGATACCCAGAAACAACTTTGCCTATACATAATGGAGAAATGTTTAGATTGAATAAGAAAGACATAGATGAAAATAAGAGATAAAAGATGAGGAGTTAGGCATTTTTTTGTTTATGAATGTTTAAACAATATAATGATTACTTAAATTTGATCAATGTGATAAGAGATTATTAATATTGTTACTGCGAATTGGATTAATATGAATGATACCCAGAACCAACTCTGTCCACACACAATATGGATGTATATTTAAAAAATAATAAAAAATATAATTTTAGGAAGAAAAAAAAACCAAATGACTACTCTGTGACTCCTGGGATACTGCAACCACCGTAAATACATGCTAGTTGCCAAGGGTCAGACTTTTGATCATGTGACCATGGGGATGCTGTGATTGTTGCAAGCGCAAGGACCGGGTTGCAAGTTAGCTTTTCAATGCTGAAACTTCAAACAGCCGCTAAACAAATTGGTTGTAAGATGAGGACTAGCTGTATAGCATTCTCCAAAGAAGCGGACAAAAGTGTTGTACTAGAACAGGCATCTTTGTGCGGGAACCAGGGAAAGCCATTTACCTCAAAGCGAGCCCCCAATCTTTTTTTCTAATAGCTGAACCTGGAACTAATTCACTGTAGTCACTCCCTTGTGGTAGAAGTAACACTTGTTCCATGCAAAGGCAAATTTGTAAATTAAACCTTGCTTCTATTTATTTTTCTGGCAGTTATATTAGCAATAAATGCTCATTTCAAAAAAAAAAAAAGCACATGGGATGTTCCACTAATAAAAAGGTGCTTGTCAGATAGAACTAGTTGGAGAAATACCTGTGGGCTTACTTATAGTTACTTTATATCCGACTACTAAGTCCTGATATTTGCAAAAAAGGTGGAAATGTGAACCATCCTAAAGAAACCAGGGAATAATTGGCTCTTTAGGAGAAATTGTCAAGACTGAACCGCTTTGCTACTTTCAAAACTTATCGCTAGTCGATTTGCCAATGAACCGGGGGGGGGGGGGGGGGGGGGGGG
>WNWU01000021.1:9847269-9860493 GCA_012654045.1 Ptyas mucosa | reverse complement strand
GGGGGGGGGGGGGGGGGGGGGGGGGGGGGGGGGGGGGGGGGAAGGGTGGAATGGAGTGCTGAGAAGTTGTACGGGGATCGTGAGAGCCTGGAAACCATCAAAGTCACCACTGCAGGTGCTTGAGAAGGAGGTGGACTGTTCCCATAACAAAAGGACATCTCATAATTGGACAATGTGATCATCCAGGGGTGGGAAGAAAGAGAAGCCATTGTTTAACTAGCCAAGGATTTGCATGGGAAAACCAGAGCTGGTTTTGATTCTTCAATACCAAAATGGTATATTCCCATGATGGCGAACCTGTGGCACGCAGAGCCATATCTGTAGGCACGCAAACGTTGCCCTAGCTCAGCTCCAGCGTGCACACGCGCGAAGGCCAGCTGATTTCAGGCCCACCAGAAGTCAGGAAACGGGCCGTTTCCAGCCTCCGGAGGGGTGGGGAAGGCCATTTTCATCCTCCCCAGGCTCCAAGAAAGCCTCTGGAGCCTGGGGAGGGTGAAAAACGGGCCAACAGGGCCCACTAGTAACCTTTTTGCCATCGGGTGCCAAAAGTGGGGGGAGTGCGGAGGGGTCACACTCGCATGTGCGGGGCAGCATTGAATTATGGGTGTGGGCACGCTCATGCGCAACCTCCCCGCTCTCCCCCCGCTTTTGGCACACGACAGCAAAAAGGTTAGCCATCACTGGTATATCCAATAAAGTTTTACTTTTGGGAATTCAAAACTCCCAAAAGTATTTCCTTATTTTGGATTCAGTCGAACAGTTGGCAGAAATTCAAAGTGCTTCTTCAGCCCAGAAAGTTCTATATACTAATACACTTAAAAATCCAGCACAAAAAATTACCCTCCTTCATATAGTATCCGTAAAAATTACAATTACAAACAGATGAACTTGGAATTTCAAATTTTGCTACCAACTCCCTGAATAGCTTTTCAATATTGTGGCATTGACAATTCTTTTAAGATATGCCTACTTATGAATATTACTGAATAAAATAATTATCTTGTGGAATGAGCTTATTGCTGAAGGTATACAGATTCTAATATATTTGTGTCACAAGGATTTGCAGCTGAAAGGTATTAATTTAATGCTCTGAAAACTGGACTAGTTTCCCCTCTATGAGGGAGATGGGCAGTTTTAAAAAATTATAAATAAATTATAAGTAATAATCTTTTGTCCCCTGTACCTTTCAGAATGTTTGCAACCGTGTCCTTTGCTTCTGGAGGAAGAACGGAACTCAAGTATTGAACAAACTGTGGCTTGTAGAAGTCTATTATTAAGCTACGAAGCTTTTCACTAAAATAGAAGAAGGAAGATGAAATAGTCAACTGTGGAGATATTTCTAAGAGTAATGTTACTTGTGTGGAAATAAAGAACAGAAAAATACCTGGCAGGAGAATTTTCCATTAATTTAGAAAGGTTTGCTAAAGGAGCTTCTATGCCAAGTGCTCCTTCCTCATGATCTAATCTATATACAGTATCCCCAGGGAGACGAGATAAATTCCTGAAACACATTAAACAGAACCAGTAAAATTCCACAAGAAGTTCAAATACCTCCTGCCCATACAAGATGTGCATTTAAATCTGCTGGCCATTTCAACTGTGATACAGTGGCTTCTATAGAAGTCCCCTTTCTCACCAGGAACACACCTCATCCTGACATTCAAACATCTCCAGAGAAAAACATTTTGCTAAAACTGCATGAAATCTGAAGTACAAGCAGTATTGATACTTAACAAAACAGCTTCAATAAGGCAGACATGCAAGAATCTACATACAGATCTGCCAATGTCACAGTAAATATCACTGTTTATTAGCGGGCACGTGTAATCTTATTTTGCAATTAGAAAATGTTGCTTTTTTTAACTCTCAGCAAGTGAAATATAAATGCAATCAATACCTATCCAATAAGCAGGAAAGTTTAGTTCTATCGATCTCCTGAATATAGCCAGTAGATAAACCAAGCAAACTGCTGTCTTCATCACTTAGAACAACTCTGTCCCCAACCATCAACGTTGTGATTGGCACACGATCATCTCTACGCTGGAACCAATGTAGATACTGTCCATCTGAAACTTCTACTACATTTTCCATTCTGATCATATTTCCAATGCAGTCCCCGTGTTTTTCTCTGCAAACATCAAGAACAAAGAATAAACTGGGTTTGGATTTCTTCCATTAGAAAAAAACTCGGGCTATACCATTTTTTCTTTCTTACTGTAGTGTGTAGAATGAAGTTTACAAATGAGCTTACAAAAATCACTGTTAATACTTGCTTAAATCTTTGTCTTACCTTTCTGCAGCAGGCAGCATCCATATATTTTTACACCCTTTTTTCCCATCTTTATACTGTGACTCCAAAGTTAGCATTAAATACCAGAGGTGGAAATATTCCAAGTGAGAAGGCTTTAAATGACAGATCTCCTTTTCATTAGCAGCCACCATATCTGGAGGTATTGAGACATCTTTCTGGTGTTCTACAGCCCTGAAACACAACTGAACATGAGTCCACCTGAAAAAAAATCTAGATTGAATGATTCCTGCTTTCCTGTTCAACCCTCTGTTACATGGTTCCTTATACCAAACCAAGAATGATTCTTGAAATTGTGGTGTCAGACATTCTGGACTAAGGCACACTTTCACATAATTAATTAATTAATTAATTAATTAATTTACTTACTTATTTATTTATTTATTTATTTATTTATTATATTTATATACTGCCTTTCTCCCGTAGGACTCAAGGCGGTGTACATTTTAAAAGATCTTTCACATGTTCATGTTTAGCCCCGCCTGTTGGAACATCAGGGTCTTTAAAAGAAACTTACCTACTGTAAAGTACACAGTTCTGCTTCTGAGAACAATAGCTACATGCTTGGCTATCATTAATCAAAGGAGGTAGAGAGGCAAGCTGTGTTTGCTTTTTTCCTATAGATTTATATGTGCTGTGAATAGAATAGAAGGCCAACTGATTTCTCAGTTTAATCAGTTCTGCAAAGGAGAAAAAGATAAAACAACTTTAGACACTCTGAATTGTAAAGGTCATGAAAAAAACATACAGCAAAACTTGGGCATTTAGTATATTTGAGGACTGGCCCTATAAATTTATTCCTCCATTCACCCGAAAATGAACAAATTATTAAATACAGTTCCACCATAGCTCAAGTCAGCCTTTTTATTAAATGTAGTTCTGCGGGATAACAGGACAACTTTGAGAATGCAGATAACGCCTCCCCCCTGAAAGTTTGCTGGACTGGTTAAGGGAAGGCTTCTGGGCCAGTTCAAAGTCCTCATCATTACCTATTAGGCACAGCTCTCTGATATATGAAGATGACTTGCCGTAACTCAGGGATGTCAAACTCGATTTCATTGAGGGCCACATCAGGGTTGTGTTTGAACTCGGGGGGGTGACAGGGGACGTGGGTAGGGGGCGTGACCAGCTCAATGTCACTCGTGTTTGTGGAGCCTGTGGTGGCCCGAACACTGTGCCAGCAAAAACGTGTTCCTGAGCTCCGTTTTTGGCTGCGACGGCCTCCTGCAACCCTCTGCCTGCAAAAATGGAGCTCATGAGGCGCCTCCTGAGTTCCATTTTGCTGGCAGAGGGTTGCAGAAGGCCGTCGCAGCCAAAAACGGAATTTGGCCTCCCAAGCTCCGTTTTCGCTGTCAGAGGCACCACGGGCCAGTCCTCCACTGTTTCCAGGGCAGTCCCGCGGGCCAGATCTAAGCACCCCGCGGGCCAGGTCTGGCCCCTGGGCCTTGAGTTTGACACCCCTGCCATAACTGAACCTTCCTATCTGGTAAAAATATCCAAAGAGGTCTATTACCTCCATCTTGATGGCTACATAAAGTACAATCTAGGGAACAGGCCTGCTCCCTAATACCTCCCATATTCTGGAACACTCTTCCCCCCAAAACGTGCTTGGTCCTATTTCTTGCATTCATCAAACAAACAAAAATTATTTTATTTTAATGTGCTTTTAGCTCTAATTGACTAGGGGAACTGATCAGAGGCATTTTTATAATCTGTATTAGGTTTCTCTTATTGCTCTATTCACCACCCACAGTTCATTAGGATGCGGGCAGCCTGCAAATACTGCAAAACAATTTGATAAATAAGTTACACTTATTTATATTTGTTTTTGAACAAAATGAGTTGCAACTGTCCTCTTTAACTGTAAGTTAAAGAGGACAACATCAAGCAGTAAAGGAGGGAAAAGAGGATTCTCAGAAATGTCATTGCCAAATGGGGCCGCAGCTTTAGATATTTCCAAGCTGCCACATAATATAATTCAATCTTTTTGACTCAGAATAGGGATAAACTGTCCATGGGGTTTTCATGGCAAAGATACTGGAGTGGGTTGCCATTTCCTTCTCCACTAGATCACGTTTTGTCAGAGCTCTCTGCTATGACCTGTCCGACTTGGGTGGCCCTACACGGCCTAGCTCATAGCTTCATTGAGCTACACAAGGCAGTAATCCATTAAGGGGTTACTCTGAAACTCAAATACTTTGGCCACCTAATGAGAAGGAAGGAGAAGAGCCTAATGCTGGGAAAGACTGAGGATAAAAGAAGAAGAGGACGGCAGAGAATGAGGTGGCTGGATGAAGTCACTGAAGCAATTGGCGTGATCTTAAATAGACTCCAGAGGATGGTAGAGGACAGGAAGGCCTGGAGGAACGTTGTCCATGGGGTCGCGATGGGTCGGACACGACTTCGCAACTAACAACAACAGGGATAGATAGTGAGAATGTAACCCAACTTATCTTCTTAAATAAGAAAAACTGTAGGTTGCTCTGGAATGCTTTTAGAGCCCCTTCCAATCATACCCATTTAAACTTTAAAAACTACCTACTCCTCCTTCTCTGCTACATTATATGTGTTTCAAAATGTATTTCCTTTTACATCTAGGTTCAGAGGCTGTTTTGGTTTTTTGCCATAAGGTGCACAAACACATACACAAAGGCCACAATGAAAACAGTACAATAGAAAGATGGGGGAGAAAATATTGTAACTATACTCCCACATAGATATTTTTGCTATCACAAAAGTTACCTCTCCTATCCATATGACTTCCTACTACAGGAATCATATTGCCTGTTTTCAGATATAAGAGAAATCCACCTTCAGGATCAACTCGCCTTTCTTGACACAGTAAGGAATACAAAATTACCTAAACAGATATTTAAAACAAAACCGAAATTAAGCATAGAAAGAAAGTGAAGATATTTACAGCATTTTAGTTTAATGAGAAAGATCATTAAAACTACAGTAATTCAATATTCAATATTTTCTGGTACGTGACCATTCTAAGATCATCAATGCAGAGTAAGTGCTATGTAAATTCTAATCCCAGAAACAATCTCATAGAATTGCATCAGATGATGGCTTGCCATTGCCTAAATCAGTGGTTCCCAACCTGGGGGTCGCGACCCCTTTGGGGGTCGAACGGCCATTTCACAGGGGTCGCCAAAGCCCTCTCTCGCCCCCCCCCCCCACGTTTTCACTCACCCTCACCCTCTGCCTCTGTTGGATCGCCGGTCCCCAGTCGCTTATCCCGCCCACTCCCAATCTATTGCTGCCTCCTGAGTCCCAGCTGATGGCTAGAGGGAAAAAAGCTGTTTAAATTCTTGCCGCGGGGCTTCAAAGGGCTGCCCTACAACTGATCAGTGTTAAAAGAAAACAAATGAGAAGATCGGTGCCTGCAAAAATAGAAAAAACAGTCTCTTTCAGCTTCAGCATAGGTTAATTACCATAAAATTAATCCGCCTCCCGACTCTCAGCTGATTTGCTCTCAGCTGTTTTGCACAGGCTCTTTTGCAAGCTCTTGTTTTGCAAGCGCTTTGCCTGCTGCAATTTTTGCTGCAAACTTTGCCTGCTGGAGCAATTTTTTTTCTCTAGCTAAAAGGAAACTAAAAATAAAGCAGGGTCTTTGTTGCAACGTGACAAAATGAAGCAGGGAGAGAGATTTCTTTTTCTTTTTCCTCACCAAAAAAGTAGGTGCAAAACTGCAAACAATGGGAAATTTAGGGCAAAAGAGGAGAGTTCAAGATTTTAAAACACAAAGAAAAAAAGCTCTATTTAACTAGGGAACTGTAATAATTGAGATTAATTGTATATTGTGTTGAAAGCAGAAATGGTTAAGTTGTGGTTTGGAGGAATATATGGGGGAAATTATTTGGTTAATTATTATTGGTAAATATAATTAATTGATTTGTAAGAAATTGGATTGCATGGAAATAATTGGAATATCCATGTTCATATTGATTAATATACAAAAAAGATAGTTATATAACTAATTGATTTATATTAAAATGTTGAATTTGTATTAAACAACTGTATTACATAATTACATAAATAACCAATGTGAGGATGGATATAAAAATAGATGACAATGCGAAGGGGTATAATATAGAATAGAAGGGAAAAATTGAAATTAATTAAGATTAGAGATAAGGGTGAAGGGTAATATTAGTTTTTTTAAAAAATAGATGAGGAATAAATAGGCAAAAAAGAAATATAGAAATTGTAAATTTAATTGAAATGACAAAACGCTGTTTAAATTTGTGAACTGGCCAAATACTCTGTTCAAAGAAAATACATTTTATGTTTGTATGTGTGTTTCTAATTATTGCTATTTATTCATATTTGTTCTCTTTTATTCTTTAAAGTTTAACAATTCATTCTTTATCTTAATATCTTTATATTTGTTTGGGGTTGGTTTTCTTCCCTTTCATCTTTTTTATTGTACAGCAATCTTTCTCCTCAAACCTACCACCTCTCTCTTTTCTTTCCTTCTTACTTTCTCTTTCCCCCCCTTCTTCTCCTCCCTACTTCCTCTTCCTTTCTCCTTCTCCTCCTCTCTTCCTCCCTCTCTTACCCTCACTCCTACTCTAATTTCTCTTCCCTTCCTTCATTTCTCTCTATTGCTGTATCCTTTTATGCATATGGACTACTCAGAGGGCTGAAAAAAGTTATTTTTGATTGGTCCTCGCACTTTTGACCATTCCTCAAACTTACGACTGTCCTCATATTTTATGTTTTTGCCCTATCTTGTCACCATGGTGAAGAGAAGCAGTTGTGAAATGAGTGACACAGTTGTTAAGAACGCTACAATGGGCATAAATGATGACCAGTCATAGGTGCGAAGACCGGTCAAAAGTGCGAGGACCTGTCAGAAATCACTTTTTTCAGCCCTCTGGGTAGTCCTTTTGTGCACATGGACTACTCAAGAGGGCTGAAAAAGTTATTTTTGACTGGTCCTCGCACTTTTGACCAGTCCTCGAACTTACAACATTTTATGTTTTTGCCCTATCTTGTCACCATGGTGAAGAGAAGCAGTTGTGAAAAGAGTGACAAGGTTGTTAAGAATGCTGCACGGGCATAAATGTGAGGATGGTCATAAGTGTGAGGACCAGTCAAAAGGGCGAGGATCTGTCAGAAATGACTTTTTTCAGCCCTCTGAGTAGTCCCTATACACATAGCCATGGCCACCCGGTCACATGCCTAGCTAGCCACGCCTACCCAGTCACATGACCTCCAAGCCACACCCACAAAATAAGCCACACCCACAGAACAGGTAGTAAAAAGAATTAGAACCCAACCCTGGTTGGGGGTCACCACAACATGAGGAACTGTATTAAAGCGTCGCGGCATTAGGAAGGTTGAGAACCACTGGCCTAAATGAAAACATTCCGCCCTCAAAGATATTCTAACCATTATATTAAACAGACTCCGGTAGCTGGCTGTTATAGATGACACAGTCTTCTCCTAACTTGCCAGGAATGTCAAACGAGATATGCCTGGCACCTTTCAACTATGAAGACCAAAAAGGCCTTCTTTTGTCAGGGAATCATGGAAATAAAGTGTCATTCAACCCAGCACAGATTATCTACAAAATGCTTTGCAAGTATGTCCATCAGGATACTCTTATATATATTGTGTGAATACCTTCAATAATCTTATATTCTTTGTGTATTTAAACTTTACATTCCATATTTATTCCAATATGTACCTGACTTCTATGCTCTACTGAGTTAGACTCTTTTCCACTTTTAAGCTCCAGTGGCATTATTCTGGTCTGAGTTTTAGATCTTTCATGAATGGTTACTCCAGCTGTAACATCAATCTTGCCCTTTAATCCAAACTTGGGGCACCAGATATTTTCCTCAACATCCAGGATTTCTGTAACTTTGACATTATAACAGGACTTACCAGTAGCTCCTAACCTGTCACAAAACAATTTGTATATGTTAATTTAAACTGTTAACTATGCATTTCCTGAAAGATACAAGGAAGAACAATTAAAATCCTGCATTCCTGTTCAATAGAAGACTGAAATAGTACTCTTAAGAGAATGCTTCTAAACAACTTAGGCTATTATTTGTCTGTGTTTAGCTCCTGAATTAAAGAACACATCAGCATAAATATTCAGCGCAGCCATGAACAGGACCAGCCTTTTGCGAAGATCACAGCAAAAATTGGATGTTTTCTGGAAAAGATGCAACCAAACTGCTTCTAGTTTTTGATTACTAAATATAGCTCGCCTACAACATCAGCAAAGCTATGAATAATTCAAGCTCGAAGACGTGTTGTCGCTGGATAGTTCAGATGACACAATAAAAATTTAACAATTTGTATTGAGGGGAGAAGCCAAGGAATTGAAGACATGAATACAAATTTGTGCTGTGGTGATTTGCTACATAATTTATTGAATAAAGCACAATTGGATGAGTTTATGATACACTAAACCATAAAACATGCAGGCCACATCATGCCTTGTGATATAAAACCAGATTGCGGGATAGCTACTGTATGTGCAGCTTCCCCCAAGACCCTCTCAGGAATTTGGAAAATCAAAATTATTTGCCAAATAATAAAGATATTTGCAAAAATTTAAAATACTATTTATTGTTAAAAATGTTTAATGGGAAATATCTGTATTAATATCTAAGGGCTTAATATTTTTACATGGTTCAATAATCCAATTCTATGACTGCATCCATTTTAATTTTAAATGTGGTAAATATTAAAGCTGGGAAACATTGCACTAAAGCATGTTAAGTTTGTTCATATTCAATGAACAATTACTTACGGTTTTAACTGCACATTATTTTGGCTGTGTTTGTATGTATAGACTTCTGCCCATTTAATAAAAGATGGTAAGTATTCCTCAATCTCATGCATTATATCCTTTTGCTCCATATTTAACTGATACCTTCAGGAGTGAAAGAACAATGTTAGAAACTGGACAAGAAAGGTTCTTGGGCTTTTTCATTTAGCAAAAAATCAGCTATAAGAAATTGAAAAGGGGTCAAGATCATAAAATAATTTTATTAATAAAATGGTAACTTAATTCAAATATTGGTTGATTGATTGATTGATTTGTATTCCTCCTTTATTATTTTTATAAATAATTCAAGGCAGAAAACATATCAACATACCTTCCTTCCATTTTCCCCACAGTAACCCTCAATTGCACTGAGAATTACTGGCAAAAAGTCATCCGGCTGGCTTTCATGGCTAAGACAGATTTAAAATCAGTCTAGACCAGGAGTGTCAAACTCATGTCATCACGGTGGTGACATATCGGGACTTTTTCCCCTTCACTAAACCAGGTGTGGGCGTGGCCAGCACGTGACGCATCCGGCCCATGGGCCAGGAGTTTGACAGCCCTAATTTAGACCAAACTCGATCTATGAACCAAGTAGAGTTAATAATAATTTCTGAAGGAACTCAAGGATCAGATCCATGGTTTTGGGCAACTGCATGGAGACCTGGGTCCATAATGTATTTTTTTTTCTTTTATGGCCCTGTAATTCCTTGCTCCAAAGTGGGATTGGGGTGACTGAGTGAAGCTGAGAATTTACTGGCCAGATACTGTTCCTGATGCCTTTCCGGAGTTCATAGCAGATATTTTCTCTTTGCGCCCTGACAGAAAAACATCTATTGCTCCCTAGATCTTCACCTCTAGGCCACCACGCTGCTCTGGATCCTTCATATTCCAGATCAAAAAAGAGAGAAAAATAGGAATGTGAAAATATGAAAAGTATTTTGGCATACATTCTCAATCATAATAACGAGAAGAAAAATGCTTCACTATTGTAAACTGAATTGGTAGCTGAATACTAGAAACCTGGTAACTGAAAACATTTTCACAAAGTGAATCTTTGATTCAGAGAGTTCTACTGGTCAACACATGGTCAACAACAGTAGCGATCCACAACAACACTACACAAACTAGTCTCCACTAAGTATTAAAACTAAGAAAATATAGTTCTTAAAAATTATTTATTGATAAGCCTTACAGTTCTTTTAGATACTTTGGTCCATGAACAACTGAGAAAGCAATTTCTTTCAGTTTCTCCTGCGTAAAATTTATTCCCGCTTTCTGGAAAATTTCATGTAGAATTGTGCCTACCAGCATTGCACGTGAAGTATGTTCACATTTCTGTAAAACAAAACAACCACTTTCAAAATATTTGCATAAATGTGTCCTACATATCAATTAATCTGCAAAATTCTGTGCTTCCCTTACTATGTTCATACTAAAGTCATAGGCCTGTACAATACATACACCTACTATTAGTAGGTCACTGAACACAGTAAGAACTTATTTCTGAGCAAAGATAAGTAAGACTATGCTTGAAATAAGCCAAGAAAAATAAGAATAGAAAAACATACAACGTATAGCAAAAAGAATATTTAAAAAACTAAGGAGTGAATGTGCTATCTTAAATTATAAAATTATAAAAACTGTTGGGTATTATCTTTCTACAATTTTTCTATTATTCTAATTATAAATCTTTTTGAACATAAATGATAACTGAAATCTGAATATACATTTTTACCAGTAAAACTATCTAGTCTCCAAGTACAATAGTGTTGTTTTTGTTAGATTTTCAGAAGATATAAAGAAAAAAATTTATAAGAAGATATAAGAAAAAACATCTTTAATGTCTATTTTGTTTCCAGGCAAAGATTAAAAATCTCATGGCTGATGATTGGAGCATAAAGGGCTTCTGCCGGCCCAACCATATTAAAAAATAAACTCCCCTATATTATGATCTTTTCTAACAAATAATATGGGAGCAGCCATATCACAAAGTTATCAAGATAAAGCAGACTGCCACATGCTTTAATCCAGGAGTGTTAAACAGGCAGCCCGCAGGCCAAATGGGTCACCTGCAGGCCACACCCACCCCAGCTCCGCAAATGGGAAAAACATCATGAAGCGTCATTTAATAGCAATGAGACGCCGCAAGTTTGACAACTGTGCTTTAATCCAACAAAATCACAGATGTCATAGCAGATGAAACTGATAAAACACAGGCAAGCACTGCCTCTACTACTGCATTATAAAAGAATCAGGGTCCATCACCTCCAATATGCATATGGAAGTAACAAAAGCGTTAGAAGACCTCTATCCTTATAGGTTTACTTGTAAGGTAATAATATATGAAGCATCTGTTCAATTAAATGCCATTTGAAACACCAGCAAATGAATACAGTCAATAATCCAGCACCATTTTGGAGCTAAAGTAAATTGTGATTTTATTTATGATAAAAATTCTTGACATGACAGCTGTTTTAAACATTTAGAAATCCAGTATTATTATTATTTTTTTACTTACCCGGAACTTTTCACTCAGTACAGCTCTTCTCATGCACTGAATGCTCTTTGATACAGTTGTGCCAGAAAGTAGCACATCTGGATACAGAATTAAGTATCCTGAATCTGCATTTATTATCCAGGTACCAGAATTGCACTCTCCTTCTAAGTGAATGATATCTCCAGGCTGGACTGGAACAGAAATCCTTTTAAAAAAATAGATCATTGAAGAGGGCAAATATGTTTGGAAATGGGAGATAAAATAAGGAAAGTAAACAATGGTTTCTATAAAGGATCCACCTCTTCTCTGTGTATGTGCACATACAGATCCACACATAAACAAGAAAAATAATTTTGGTTTTTTCCCCATGTAATGGTTATGTGGATTTTTGAAGCCCAAATCTGCTAGCCTAACAAAAACTGGATAGTTCATTGGATAAAAGGCATAAATTTACCTGCATTCAAAATTGCTTAGATTAGAGCCATTTTAATTATGAATAATTAGCATAAATAACACAAATGGTAATGTTTTCTATTGTAACACCTGCCATTTGGAATTACATCCCCTCAGAGATCAAAATGGCCTCAACCCTGCCTAAAGACACATTTTTATCACTGGTATTTTTGACACAAATGTGTGGTGCAGTCTGTACAATAGTTATGTTAATTTGTTGTGGTGGTTCTGTTTTTTACCTCAACTGTGCTTATAACTGTGCACTGTTTTTAAAATTATATATTTTATTATGTTTTTAATTGTGGTTAGCCACCCAGAATCATGAATAGGAGATGGGCAACTACATAAATTGAAATAATAAAGCAGGGCACAGGTAAGTGGATATAAGGAAAAAAGGGAGGAAAAATTAAATTAAGTATCATAAATACTAGAAAGGGTAGTTGAGAGAACTAAACATCATACTTTTCCCAATTTGTTTACGAGTTATGTTCACAAGATGTACTGAATCACAAAACAGTTCTAATCCAGTATGTGAACCCAGCCCTTGTGCTTAACTTTGGTGCAACACACCCCAAAAATATATATATTAGGTAATAGGAGGGTTCACCAAGGGTAAATATGCGGTAAGAAAAAACCATGAGAAAGTTTCCATAAAATATTTCCCTAACCTCTTCCTATTATTCTTATAAATTTATCACAAAATTAATTTTTCACGATAGGAATGTAGCTAGAAATCTACCAGGCAAATGTCCACTCCGTTTGCCCAAGAATTACCAATCATCCTGAAGGATGCACAGCTCTCTCTCTGAATCGTCAAGCAGAGAAGAAACGATTGTCAGACGCTTCTCAAGTTCTTCATTATCCTGAACATGTACCACACAGTATCTGTTGTTCAAACCTCTTTGGAGTACAGTATCCGGGAAGCCGATCATTTTCTTTAGAAACCTAAAATAATTAGACATTTTTAAAAGTGGGAAGGAATCCTGAAATCAAAACGTTGTAAGAAATACTGGCTTACTGCAATGTGTGAATGAAGCCTTACCCACTATATATATACTATATACATATAGTTGGTGACATACATATACATATATATATATATATATATATATATATATTTCTTTTTTCTTTTTTCGTAGGCTTCGTATGCTTTTCTATCTAGCC
>WNWU01000021.1:9598685-9845262 GCA_012654045.1 Ptyas mucosa | reverse complement strand
ATTCTATTCTATTCTATTCTATTCTATTCTATTCTATTCTATTCTATCTTATGATTCTTGATGAACATATCTTTTCTTTTATGTGCACTGAGAGCGTATGCACCAAGACAAATTCCTTGTGTGTCCAATCACACTTGGCCAATAAAAAAGTTCTATTCTATTTTATAAAATTGGGTCTTTATCTCTGTTGAACACCTGAAGCACTGCTCTGTCTTCCTTTCTTGCTTTATGGTTTTAACAATTTGTAAGCTGTCCAGAGTTAGCTGGGAGTGGAGCAGCACATTAATGTAATATATTGAATTTCCTTGAACACAGGCTATTGGGCTACTTTTTTTAAAAAAAGTTTTTATTTTTAAAAAAATATAAACATTCCATCTTCGCTTAAACAGTGAGTTGTCTGGGTACAAATATCTCTGTGCAATAACCATCAGGATTTAAAACATCATTCGTTATATTGATATGCTCTAATCTTACAATTATATTGAACAATTGAGCATATTAAACTTATTCATTTTCCCCTCTTAATGTCTCTTCTAATAAAAATATAATAATATTAAACATAATAATCCTAATAACAATTATAATTGGCTATTTTGGTTATCCATGGTGTGTGGTGGGAAAACGTTTTGACTTCATGATTTCTTCCCACTTTTAAAAATTATGGAGGCCTCCAAAACAGCTTTTGTTCATATGGGTCATATTTACTATATTAAAAATAAATATTGATGCATTTACAGAATATTTATTGAATCCAACTCAATTCAGTTTATTGTGGTCATAAATCAGTACAGATGATAAAACGAAGTTTAAGACAGAATTAAAATACATTTGTAAAACTAACATTTATTAAGTGAGGTCCAGGATACAATCTATATTAAATTATAATGTAAGATTTATTAAATCATGTAAAATTACTACTAAATCAATTAGATATTAATATTTTAATGAAGAAAACATATTTTTAACTAATTAAAGACAGGAAAAAAATGAGTTTTCAATGTTAGCAAATATGTTTAATACCTGGCAAATAGTTTTTATTTTGATGACCCCCAGAGGCCTTCAGCCACACTTTAAGAAAAGCTGTACAAACTTTTTATATTCTTGCTGTTATTCTGTTGTAAGTCCCCATAATCACTCCGATTATGAGATGTACAGGAAATAAATTTCATAAATATAAAAAAAAATATGGCTTAATTTTACAAACCCACTCAGTCGTGCTTTATTCAATAAATTATGTAAGTAAATTGCTGCAGTTTCAGCAAAAGGAAGCCAATTCCACAGAACATAAACAGACCCAAACACTTGTTTTCAGGTATCCAGAAAGTCCCAAGCAAGTGGGGACAGTTGAATTTAATTCCTGAGAAATTGTAAATCCATTTTCAAACTACATCAATTAATATGTAGGGCAGTGTTTCTTGACTGGGGCCATTTGAAGATGTGTGGACCTAAGCTCCCAGTGCTGGCTGGGGAATTGGAAGTCCACACTTTAAGGCCAAGTCTGAGAAACTCTGATGTAAAGAATATCTTGTAATTCTACAAACTTGGCCCTTCCCTAGAATTGCCCCCAAAGGATAGCATGATTTTTCATCCACACCTCTTGATTCTCAAAGGCAAATATATAGATGCCAATCTATGAGGTTTGGTCATACAATACTTTTTGGCAAATGGATAGCTGGCTACTTTGTGACTTAGTGGGTTACTATAAACTACAACAGCTGGATTACCATAATTCATTCATTCAGTCGATATATCTAGAAAGCAATTTCCGTAAGAAGGCAGCTATTATAAGTATACTACTGCATAGAAACTAGAACTGCATAGAACTACTGTAAATTTTAAAAATAGTTTTGCATTAATGTGTATATTAGAAGTGTGAAGGTTTGAGGGGAAAATATAAACGTACGTATTTTTCCTGGATTTTTCTCCCTTCTCCCATATTGAATTTTTTAAAAAAATTGTTGGGAATAGTCTGGACAATTTTATTTTAAATTTAAATTTCACAAAGAGGTCAGGATAATTGTATGGTAAATCAAACTTACATATACTGCACTGCATGCTCTTAAAATTGCAAAGTGAACTAAGATCTGTAAAGGCTTCCGTTTTTAACACACACGCACACTACTTTTTTCTGTGATTTTAAAATTTCCAAAAATTCCAGAGGCAAGAAGCTAACGAGGATTACAATAAACTGCCCCAGAATAGGTCCTTGGTTTGAGACCATCACTTTTTTTACCTACTCATCCACATGGCAGAGCAAACTGCAATTAAGCATTTCTAAATGGGTTGAAAGGTTCCTCGTTTTCAATGTGAAAGGAAAAAGATGCTTCAAATGTGCAGGGATGTACTTACAGTACCTCTAATCATATGTACTCCTAGGATCATGCTGCAGCTGGCTGAGAAAGGACAATGCTTTAAGGCAGGTGTTAAACTGAAGGCCCGCAACCGGATCTGGGGTACTTAGAACTGGCCCGCAGGGCTGCCCTAGAAACAGCGAAGGACTGCCCACAGTGCCTCTGCAGCAAAAATGGAGCTCAGGAGGGCTGCAGGCCATCCAGGCCAAAAATGCGGCCCGGGGGTCAGGCATAGCCCCCTGGGCTGTTCTCCCTGGCAGAGGGCTGCAGGCGGCCATCCAGGCAGAAAACGGGGCCCGGAGAGGTTGCGTACAGTCCTCCCAGCTCAGTTTTCACTGGCAGAGGGCTAGCAAAACAAACTAAAAGCAGAACAAAACAAAAGGAGAAATGTTTCCTCTTTTGCATTTGAGCATCCAAGAAGGGACAGGAAAGGAGAAAGGGAAAGAGGAAGGACAAAGAAAAAGAAGTTGGGAAGAAAGAAAGAAAGAAAGAAAGAAAGAAAGAAAGAAAGAAAGAAAGAAAGAAAGAAAGAAAGAAAGAAAGGGAAGGAAAAGGGGGAGGGAGAGGGAGGGAAGTCCTGCCTTAGCATTTGGCCACCAGAAGACGGCAAGGCTCCTCTGGAGGACAAGGGCTTGGCGGGCTCCCTGGCCTCACCTTCCTCTGCTGGACACAATGGATCCCCCCAACCCTGCCCGGACCACCACAGATTCTCCCGACATGAGTGATGTCAAGCTGGTCGTAGCCACCTGGTCATTGTTCCCCCCCCCCCAGGTCAAACACAACTCTGATGCGGCCCTCAATGAAATCAAATTTGATGCACCTGCTTTAAGGCATTACTGAGGGACTATTAGTGCCCCAAACCCTTTTTAAATCCAAAGTTCTGCAGAGCCTCAAGGGGGAATATATGAACAAGATCAACTTCATGCTCAGAAGACCAACTACAGAGTCAGCAGCAAAAAAAGCTAAATACAATCAGGTTGATAAACAGGAGACCACTAGGTAATGCCAAGCTGTATGCTAGACTGGAAAGTTGTTAGCATCTTGGAAGCAGGCAATAGCATGCCAATTTGCTTGTTGCTAAAAAGGGTGTACAATCCCATGTAGTTCCTAGTCAAAGGGAGAATTTACCTTTTGTGAGGTAAGGTTGCTACATATATACACTGCAGCAATTTCTTGGAAACACTTGTATTGGCTAAATGGCAATATAAATAACGGCAAGATACTGCAATTCAATTTCTATTTATAAATTGGCCCCAGAGTCACTTCTAGGCCAGTGATGGCTAACCTTTTTGCCATCGTGTGCCAAAAGTGGGGGGAGCGCAGGGGAGTCGCGCGCGCATGTGCCCACATCCATAATTCTATGTGCCCCACCCCCTGCACATGCATGCACCCCGTGCTTCCCCATTTTTGGCACATGATGGCCCAGTGGGCCCGTTTTTCGCCAGAGGCTTTCTAGGAGCCTGGGGAGGGCATAAACAGCCTCCCCCACCCCGCTCCAGAGGCCAGAAATGGCCCATTTGCTGACTTACGGTGGGACTGGAAGGCCCAAAAATCAGTTGGCTGGTGCATGCATGGGCACTGGAGCTGAGCTCGCGTGCCCACTGATACAGCTCCGCGTGCCACCTGTGGCACACGTGCCATAGGTTTGCCATCACGGTTCTAGGCAATAAAGGCATTATTGTAATGCAGGGGTCCCCAATCTTTTTGATTCTACGGGCTGGTGGTGGCAGTTTCAGAGGTGGAAGGAATGGTTTCACACGTGCAATCTAAATCGCACACATGTGCAAATGAAACTTCACAAGCTCGCCCACCATTTCAGTGGCCCAGTTCCCAACAGGCCATGGCCCAGTAGTGTTGGGGATCCCTTCTGTATTGTATTTTGATTGCTACTTTCAAAGAGCTATCCATCCAAATTGCAGCAAAGTACAGAACCAACATTCAGAAGTTACAGAAGTGTATATCAGCATCTAAAAATTGCCCAGGAAGACTAACATTTAATTGCAGTTCCATTTATCATTCATCAGTATCTTAAATCTGCACAAAGGGAAACCTGTACTTCTAAAGACATATATTTATATGCTTGCGATATTCAGTCATAGTTATTCAAGTCATTTTATTAAAAAAAATAGTACATGTTTCTGCCCAGAAATATATCAAATTACATATTTAAAGATAAATGCCTTCAATTATCATTCAAGTCAAACCACAGAATTTAAGATTATATGTCCTAGGTATAGGCCATGAGCAATATACCCAGTTCACAGCTACTTTTTGGTAACATAGCCATTTTCAGTTCATAATCAATATATACTATTTACAATAAATAAATAAAATCGCTTTATATTAAAATTTTGAGAAGGGTGTAATTTTATAATTTTAAGGATGATCATCAGACTTCTACTTATATAAAGTCCATGTATCAAATAAATTCTTAAAAGACATTCTCAATTCACTATAGGCAAGAGGAAAATAAAATTGGAGGAATGAAGAGTCTGATGAAGAAGGCTAGTTCAGACGGATAAACAATTTATCCATGACATCATCCAGGCAAAAAGGGTAGGATTGATTACTAATATAAGCAAGTTCCCCTGAAAAATGAAACATCATCATCCAGATGTGGGCTGTCAACTTGCAATTCATCATCACAGTATAATTTGAAAAGAACGTGACTGAAATGCTCGAGTTACATTCTTGTGGCAGGCTCATTTAAAAAGGAAGGAGTAAAACAACACAGCCCCCCAATCAGAGAAGTTGTAAAGTCACACATAAATCACTCAAGGGTAACAGAATGAGCTATCTACTTACAAGCTGCATCTATGCAATTACTGAAAACAGGCTGCAAAGCTGCTTGAAAACTGTTTTAGGACAGTAGGCTTTTAGCATTATTTTTGTTTTAATGGTCTTCTCTCTTGTAGATGGATGTGCATCTTGATCCATGTGCAATTCACATACATTATTTTATCTGGCCAAACTAAAGACCCCAAAAGACATATACCCTAATTTATTTATATAAGTATTTTATCTAATGCTATAAAGTTGCAAAAACTTTCACCAGTATCTCACAAGCACAGGGAGCAGTGTCTTCTCCTTATCTTTATTTTTAAATTTCAATTGAACTCTGTAATGAAATCCAAACAGTAGCTTCGTGAAGTCAAAAAAATTTCCTTTTAAAATGAGTTTCTTAATAACTTCATTTATAAAATATGGAAGGTTAAATACTTTAGGCTGAGAAGACGTGTACAATATTCATTTTAGTGTTACTGAAAATCTCAAGTCCTAATACCTAAGGATCATTTAATTCTTTTTGTACTGTTTTTTTCGAATGTAGGGACAAACTAAAAATGGATTGAGAGCATTATCAGATTCTATCGAAAGGATTGCACTTAATTTCAGAATGCTATGTTTGAAAGTTTGTGTGTTTGTGTTATAAACCCACCCAATCACCCACCTACTACAACTTTGAGAGAAGTTCAAAAGCTATTTATAATACAGCATGATTCAGAGGAAAAACATCCAATAGTTAGCAGGGCTAAACTAAAATATATAAGAATCTAAGCACCACTTTTGATTCTAGTTAAGGAACAGTGTATCATAAAGTATGAGCCATTTTCTAATTATTACAAAAACCTGAAAGTAATGTTACCCAATACACTAATTCATGAATGGGCTCTCAAAAGCAGGCTCTGAATTGAGTTTCTACAGCATTAAATGATACATCATCCCTAATCACATTAGCAAATAAGCATTTTCAATTCAATTACATGGAATGTAATTTGAAGTGTGTCTACAACTTATATTTTAGCTAAGGCATACGGATATCTAAAACAAAATTTCCTAAATTTAAAAAAGTGATCGGATTCTTAAAGTTGGACACAAACATACAATATTTTGGAACCACATAGATTTCAGTTAAGTAAACCGTATATCCATTCTTTCAAAATACATACATAGTAAACTTTGCCAACTTTTGTTGAGCTCCTTCAATTGTTTACTGTGTTTTCATATATTAAAGAAAGCACTTTAAATACTAGTGATTTCTCAAATATATTCTAAAACTTACTGTTCAATACAATATAAACTGGGAAAAAAAACAGTCTTTAATTGAGGTGTAAAAACTGCCTCATAAATTCATAAGTGGTGAAGGCAACAGCTTGAGAAGGAATACAACGGATGTAATTCAATGATAATCCACGGTACAATCCCCTTCGTATTCCATGGTTTCCATAAACATACTTCAATGTTTGGATCATTGTACTAGAAAGAGAACAGAGTAAGTCTTTGTAAAACAAGGGATTTTCCAACACTTTACTTCAAACATCATTTTAAAAAGCAGGAACTTTTGCAGTATCTAATGGGAAAATATAGAGGTCCCCCTACACTTATTCAGATAGAGGGCAGAAGCAATTTATTATATAATCATACTAAATTATTGCTAATGAGACTTAATTATTTTACAAGATGTTTCTTTACATATAAAGAAAATACAACCCGATATCAAGATTTTTGATTCTTTTATCTGAAAATCCAAATTCCACACCAATGAATATGAAGCCCAGTTTACAAAAAAATCTTCTACACAAGCTCACTGATGTGAATAGGAACAGTTTTAAGGTGAGAGACTGCAGTCTGTTGCAATTCTAATTGTAAATTATACCCGTGTTTCCCCGAAAATAAGACTCTTATATTTTTTTGAACCCTGAAATAAGCGCTTGGCCTTATTGTTATTGTGACAGCCACTTTATGAGTGTAGACATCAGGGGTGAAATACAGCAGGTTCTGACAGGTTCTAGAGAACCGGTAGCAGAAATTTTGAGTAGTTCGGAGAACCAGCAAATACCACCTCTGGCTGGTTCCAGAGTGGGGTGGGAATGGAGATTTTGCAATATCCTTCTTCCAGGAGTGGGGAAGGAATGGGGATTTTGCAGTATTCTTCCCCTGGAGTGGGGTGGGAATGTTGATTTTCCAGTATCCTTCTCCCTGCCACGCCCACCATGCCACACCATACCCACCAAGCCACGCCCACAGAACTGGTAGAAAAAAAAATGAATTTCACTACTTGGCAGACACCACACAATCTCAACATTCCCAATCTAACTTCCCTCCAAAGATGTCTGATGCCAGTGCCAGCTTAATATTGCAACTTCTGTCAGATAAAATCTTCCACCTGTACTTCAAAAATAACAAACTAAAAGGAACCTGACCTACTAGACACAAATTTTTAACTTAAATGCATCTCTCTTACTTGGAAGCTTACTATAAAGCTATATAATAATACACATGAACCAAAGAACAAAAAGGCATTGTTAATATTTTAGAGCCAATATGATACAGTGGGTAGATTTTACTTCAGGCATATGTTTAGTGCAAGAGATGAAACCTACCAACATTTTTCAGAATCAGGAAGTACGGCTCCCAACTGCATTCGTCTACGAGTGACATCTAGAGGGTATCTGGGGAAGCGAAAAAGCATTTTCTTTTATTGCAGTTACAAATATAACAAGTGCAACTATTCGTACTACAAAATAACAAAAGACATTTACACGAGGAACATGCGGAAAATACAAAGCTGCCTTATATTGTGTCAAATTAGCAGCTGAATTATCTTCTCTGTCTAGCAGCAGAAATTCTCTGCCAAAGCCTACTATCCAACACTTGTTTTTACTTTTTTTTTTTTTACAGCCATGCTGACATATTTGGGACTGTATCTTTCTGCATATTAAGAATATAACTCGCTGGAGAACAATGCTTTATGAGAAAAATGAGAGCAGTCCCAATTATTTCATTTTTATTAAGCATATATCTCACATTTCTACCAAAAGCATTGCTAAAGTGGCTATCATAATGGACAGAACACTAAACCGCAATTGAAAACGAATTAGGAGAATCCATGAAATAAGATGTAAGGTATAAAATTTTTAGAAAAGGATATGTTCACTGTATTCAAAATAAATCATATGCTTTGGCACATGTTTTATTTTGTGGCAGTTTCAAAATACATGAGGTTTAACACTGGAAAAATCAGGGACCAGGCTCCATATTTGAATTGCCAGGAATAATTTCTTCAGGCAGAATCACATGTTTTCATATCAAACTTTACATTTTAAAAAATGGTAAAGAAGATGAAAAACTTTAGCCCTCCAGAAATTTTAGATAAAGTCCCCAAATTTTTATTTATTTATTTATTTATTTTGTAAAATTTGGCTATCACATAAGAATGACATAGGAGTAATATTAATTCTGGATGGATGGATGTCACCAACCCTCCAAAATTGTATGAATCTGTTGAAGTAAACACCAAAAGATCGCAATCCAGAAACCAGAAAGCATTTCCTTTCCTTTGATTTCAATAACAGTTAAAAAGACATGTTTTTTTCACTGATATCAGAATACTAAAGTTAAATATTTGAAAGAATTATAAACATTTAGCCCAGCTACTGTACAAATTGAATTGTTTAAATTTGAAAACCAAGAAAAAATGGAGGTTACATGGCTAAAGCTGTATGAAAGAGAAGTAACTTGTTTTCAGCTATGTCTGATCTTTTTTCTTAAATGTTTAATCCTAATCTATTTCTGCTCAATCATGCGCCTCAATAGGTGGTCAGAGCCACTCATAAATTTCATTTTTAAATTTATCTGTGAGTTGTCTTACAAAATGAGAAGTAGCCATGCCAGCTTTAGCAGAGAAGAGCCAAGGTATAACTTGAATTAGCACACTATGCACTATATATCTTCCTCCAGTACTTTTATGTAAACCAAACCATGTTAAATTATAATTATGATAAATATGTATTTTTACCATAGCTTTCTACTGTAACCATTGGCGTTCTGGTGGCATTCAAGTGTTCTCTGCCAATTTACTAGTTTGACAAATGCAACCCTACCCTGCGTTGTAGCTGTAGTAAGGCTACAATTTTTCAAACTGAATCTGGAATAATAGTTTATTTACACACAAACCTCATATAAACTGACAAGGAAAACAGCAGTTTGGGGGCTTTGTTACACATAAGCAAACTTATCCCTTGCACTGATTTTAGAGAAAAGGCCTCCGGGGCAGAACCTAAGAGCAACAGCTCTTCTACTGAGGATATCGAAGACAGAAACTGAAAATTTGGAGTTCTGCTAGTGTAAGCTTTCTTTGCAGACGGAAAGTTAAATGATGTTGTATTTCATGATTTCTAAAGGTGGAAGGAAATAAAATTCCTAATGCAAGCTAGCCTAACATTTCTTCATTAAGTGCAGTAAAATACTAGAATAACTTACGATATTGTTTGTGCTATGGCTCCAGCTATGCCACCACACAGCAAATTTACATGAGTTTTCAAAACTAAGACATCAGGATTATCTAAGCAAGGCCTCCCGAGCAGGGTAGGCGCTTGAGCAAGTCCCACACTCTTTAAGGTACCAAAGGTAAAAAATGAGAAACCTGAAAGGAAAAAATTTATCTTTAATTGAAACATTACCTCAACAACAAGCTGCATAGATGCTATAGGCACAATTCAGCCAAAGAATGAGCTCATTTAAATCTACCAACAGTAGTGCATGTGCCAAACTCTGTTCCATTATATATCGGTTGATTTTAAGTCCTAAATTTTAGTTTGATCATCAAATATACCATGACATTGTCTCCATTTTTTCAAACTTCATTTTTATTGATCACTTACAGCTGACAGTCTTGATATATACCTGACATATTCTGGTATATGGACATTAAGTTCTTACAATAAAGGAACTTTTGATCTACAGAGTACTAAAATATGGCTGCAATAAAAATGATTTTTTAAAAAAATCAAAAACAATTTGAAATAGCATTTATGATTAAAACCAAAGAAACAGAATAGTCTAAGCAATAGTAAACCAAAAGGATTTAAGATGCTCACAGAAATACTGAAAGCATTAACAACTTAGTGCTGAGCTAAACCTCTGGGATTTAATTAGTGTAGATTACTAGCAAAGTTGAAAAAAGAACATATACACACCCCTCAATCATAGGGGATTCAAAGTGCAATCCCAAACCAGAATTTCAACATTTAAACTAATTAAAACATATACAGAGGTAGAACCTAATTGAAAATTAAAATTTTGTTTATTAGATTTGGGTTGTGACTTCTATTGCAACTGACAAAAAATCCAACTAAGAACAACCCAAGCCATATGCCAAGAAAACTATATTGTATTGTGGGAATTCTGAAGATTGTGTGCACATGCATTAAAAAAAGGAATATGAAGTCCTTTAAGAAAAAAGAAAAGAAAAGAAAAAGAAAAAATGATATAGTTCCCAGCCAATAGTTTTCAGTCTATCTTTTAGATTAGATAGAATCTTCCCCATTAGTGGAGGGAAAAAGGAATGAAGGAAATATTTAGAAATCATAGTCAGGATTAAATAATTTTTGACCAAAGATCCACAGCATATATCAGAATAGCATTACTGAGGCAGACAAAGAGATTAGCTCTATAAATATCTAGAATCATGGATGTCAAAAAGCAAATAACACATGTCACAACTTTTGTCACAAAAATGTTGTGATTTACTTATTTTGCAGATGTTGGGACATAAATATATAATGGGAGGCAACTGCAATGATGACACCACAGAGATCATCATTGTAACATCAACTACTGTCTTCAGTAAGGATAAGTAATATGTTAAGAGTATTGCTAAAAATCAAATATAAGCATGCAGTTATTTTAAATGTCATTTTTATTTTTATTTTAAAAAATACAGATATCTGTGATTAGTCAACAGTAGAAAATATTTTAGTATAGGTGACTTTCAATTTATGGAACTGCCTAAATTGAGAGCACGTCCAACAAATTTAAGAATATTGGAAAAGACAATGAAAAGGCAAATAAATCATCATGCACTATGACCAAACTTCATTTCTAGCAGTTCCTTCCTTTAATTGTTCATGTGCAAAAAGTATTTTAAAGGAAGCAAAGAAAAGAGTTTTCAAATCAAAATTAAACCTAAAGAGGTTCAGCAAAAAACAATCATGTTCAAGTTGTACTCACCCGCATATGGAGCCATTCCGACTATTGTTGGCATAAGTCCACGATAAAATCCTTGCATACCACCTTCCTTTGGCAAAAGCCAATAACAGCAAGAAAACACAAAAATATATAAATTTAGGAGAATTATACATACGAACACAGGAAAGTTTTGAGAAGAAAGCTCGAATTTCCATTTTTAAATATATTATATTCCAGGGCTATGCATATTTTTTGAAAGAGATGTCCTACAATGCAGCTTGAATCACCAAAACAGTCACAACTTTTTTTCACAACTGCCTTGGGCTGTCTGCACATGTATGTGTATGAACAGCCACTTCAAAGTAGCTGTGAAGGCGCATGCAAGCACAAAAATGCCAGTGAAACCTGACCTGACCGAAGAAGCAATAATAAACTGGTTACTCAATTTCTGAATTTCTCAATTCACATGGCATTCATTGATCCTATCCTGTATTTTTCAACACAATTTATTAAGCTACCATATCAATCATATCAGTATAAGGTTGCAAGATCTTGCTAAAATTAGAAAGGTACTCATATTTACTCTTAAGTCTAATTGTATCTGTAGTACATGTCAAGTTGGATAAATACAGTCTATCCTTCCCTCTCCACCCTGACATGTATGCATACATATCGTTACAACTCTCCTCATTTTCACCCATCATGGCCAATGTGTGCTGGAAGCTATGGACATCCAAGGAATCTGTTGGGCAGACCTGGTTAAAAGTAGCCAATTCATATACTTTCACCAGAACATTTTTGACTCAAAACATCTTTCACCCCTCACTATACTAGAACTGATTTAATTTAGGTATCAGAACAGTTTTGTCTACTCACAATCTGACAATAAAAAAATAACACTATAATTTGTCTTCTCCTTTCCATTTTTCCTCTCTTTTCTAATATCTAGAGCACATGGTGTCCAAATTAGATAAACACTACAAGTAGTCGACGTATAAACTGGTTGGTCATTCCTGCCATCTTTCACACCCTCCCCAACTCATGTAGGCCTCTCACATACCCCCTTATATGAGGGTGAGGTGAGGGGGGGGGTGGAAGATACCATGGGTAGTGGTGATAACCAATTCCCATATCTCTCTTGCACCCCACCCCCCACCTACATCGTGCCTCTTATGCTTCCTGACTCTTCCTTAGATCCTCCCTGCACCACGTCTGTCTCTCGTGCACTCTCCCCACCCCAACCCTGGCACCCCCATGCATTCCCTTTGCTCCCTCCCCGCTCAGCAACAGCCACTTACCTACCTTCAAACTCGAGATGTGCAACTTCCTGCAAGCTTCCTTTCATTCTGGGAAGCTGCCAGGAAGTTGCCTTGCCTAGCAACTTTGGAATTCCGTTAACAATGGCAATCAAAACTGTAAGGATCCCCCTTGCTAAGTGATGTGGTCATGATTTACGGCCAAATCACTTAGCAACAGGCATTCCAGTCCCAATTGCTGCTATAAATTGAGGATTATCTGTACTATTACTGTTAACTACAATTTTATTCAAAATCAGGGATAAAGACTTAATGCACACTGTGAAGGGGAGTTATCCATGAACCTGTAACTGTGTTACCAATCAGCACAGCATGATTTATTTTACAACAGAAATGAGGCATTCTTTCTCATCTTAGTTCCTCGCTCCTAAAACAAAAGTAACAGCATCTAGCCGGGAAAAAGACAGCTATGAAATGAAATAGGGACTGTAAAGTACTAGGTATAGCAGACAGATGGTGTAGATGCAGAGATTCTTACAATTTTGTGAGCCCTTTTGAATTTTCAACATTTCTACATAGAAACAACCTAAAATACAATTTATTCTCCTAAAACTAGATAAAGAGGACCCAATTAACAAATGAGACAGAATCATTATACTTGTTCATTGATTTATTGAGGAAAATTATCCAGAGCTATGTAGGCAGAGATCTAATTTTTAAAAATAAGCATTAAGCAAAGTTTGGATCCCATAGATTGTGTAAGTAGAACATGTTTTTGAAAAAAAAATCAAGCAATTCTTAATAATGAATCCCAGTGATGGTTCATCATTCATAATTTAAGACATACTAACTGCCACAGCATAAAGATTTGGGGGGAAAAAACAATGGTTTTATTTCATTGCTAGTACCACAAATTGTTTTGGCTGAAAAAATCCTATAATGAAGGACACGTTTATTCAAATCTGGTCAGCATTTTCACAAAGCATTACTTTTTCTAAGGGGTTACCATTATTTAAACAAATGGATACTAATTTGTCAAGAGACCTTGTCTACTTTTCTTTATAATTACCCTTTTTAACTAAAATGATTTAGCAATGCTGCTGTAATTCTGATTTATGAGGTCCCCAGTTGTGTGCCTATTCCATATACAGTATATGAAAATAACAGTGCAGGGGAAGAATAATTCCTTTCCAATCAAGCTTAAGTGGTTTACAGCTTTTTCTTCTCATCTTCCAAAGTGACCTAAGCTTGTGCTAAAGAAGGGATTTTGAGGCAACTCTTTGCCTTCATGACCAACCTGGGCAGTTGTATTTATTAGCCCAGGCTTTTATTTGGGAGTCAATCCCACCGTGAGTTGCCCAACTGCTCTGCTGCTGTTCACCAGAGAAATGCCTGCTCAGATTCCGAGTTGAAGAAAAAGTTAAGGTGGCTCTCTTTCAGAGCAATGGACTTTTTTTCCACAATTGCATTCTTTTTACTTGTTTTGATTTGCCATTTGCTGTTTTTCCAACGGATTTCTTTACATTAGGTATTACTGCTTTATTTTGTAAATTCTGTAAATATCACAGGTAATTTTAAGGACTCCTTTGATTTAGTATAGTCAGTCACTGTTCTCCTTTCATTAAAAATATACACATTTCATCAAGTGCTCATAAACCATCAACTGGGTGGGAGAAACATTAAACAGAGGAGCGACTTTATTATTCTTATTTGCTACCCTTATAAACATACACTGAGCTTGCAATTTCATTTTTCTTGCTCAGTTTTCAATTTTCTGCTGAGAACTATTGCAGAACATTAACAGGTATTTGTAAAGCCATAACGTTGAAGAAAAGCAAAGACAATTACCTTGGTGTAAATGGTCTTGAATGCATGAATAATTCCCCTGTACGTATGATCCCCTTTTACTTGGAATGCCAGCCGTGCTCTCACCATATCAAGAGGGTACGTACAGATTACTGCTGTTATACCTTCCAAAAATTAATAATAATTAAAAAATCAGCATACACCCAATTCTAAAAAGGCTTTAGAAATTTGATTTTTATTTCTATTTATTGTAGACATAAGAATGATGGAAGCAATACATTAAAATTACGGTAGTCCACATGGATAGTATGCAGAACCTTGAAGAATTAGTTGATTTAGATTGCTCGCAAAATTACACTCCATGTTGCTCAAATCAGTAGACCTACAAAAGCATGGTAATTTTAAAAGTTTTCTTTCTTAAACATATTTTTTTAAAAAAGCTAGCATAAGGAAGCGGGGTAGGGGGAAAATAGTGTTCAGTACTTTTTTTTCTGTTTTGCATTTGGAAAGCTTAAATTCTTCCTAAAATGCCTTTGGAAAGTGATGGGGGATAAGGAACATGTTTTAAATAATTGAAATTAAGCTTTCCCCCCTCTGCTTCAACCTTTTTATTTCCTAAAAGGAAACTGAAAGGCAATTATCTACCAATGAAGCGTTACTACTCAGATTTGAATTACACAAGGCACAGGAAATCCAAAGTTGAAAGTTCACACCATAAAGTTTTACCTTTGCCATTCCCAACAGCCGCATTACAATAGACTTTTCAAGGCATTTTTCTCAGATAATTCTTAAACTCAGTGCCTTCCATTCCCTATGTTTGGTCTTGCAAGCACTAATTTCCAACCTTTCTCAACTCCTTTAAAGTGCAAAATTACGCTAGCACCACAAATCAAATTCATCACAGAAGGTAGAAAGGTATTTCAATGGATTTTTCATTCTCCATAAAACACTTGGTGCTCATTGGTTCTTACACTGTATTTACAAATATGGAGACATCCCACAAATTTATTATGTGGCATGATATTTACCATTTGTTCTAGATATATTTTGTCATCACTTTATTAGGTCAATAGCTGCGGTATTGGCAATTAAACTTTCTTTTACAATAGCTTCCATTTCTTTCCCCCCCCCCCTTGCTTTTTTTCTTATTTCTTTTCCAATCCAGTCCATCCACTTCAATAAGCATAAGCACTATAACTTTTCATAAAACTATTCTTTTGTGTTAGATTTTCACATGCTGTAAAACAGTTACTATCGGACAACAATTTCCATCCAAAGTATGGAAGTATATTCACAACATATGTGGTTCATCTGAAGAATGTTCACACCAATATCTATGAATAGTGTAGATATTTCTCACTTTTAATACAAGAATTTGTGTACTGGACTGAATAATCACTTGATAGACAAGCTTAGAATAAAAGAGGTATTTCTTCATGCAATACATTAACAATGTGGCAATGAGATATAGGCATGCATCGTGAGCACTATATTTTTAAACAATCAAACCAGGAATCTACGGTAGTTTGATCACTTTAGTAACTATAGTAATCATAGGTGAAATCTGCTTAAGGGATAATCTTAACTCAGTTCTGTTTTGTTCTTTGCACTTCCAAAGGTGTGCAAGTAGCCACTAATGAAAACAATTTCATTTTTTATAAACTACTGGTAGTTTTGGAGTTACAATAACAATTGGGACCAGAATTCCCACTGTCAAGCAATGCAGTTGTACAGCGGAACATCAAGTGATTGCATCGCTTATCAACGGCAATCTGAACTGCCCCATCTGCAGTCATAATCACAGGGTTGCTAAGCAAGAACAGGTGGATGTCCCAGACAAGGAGTGCTGGTGTCCTGGGCAGGTGCTACAGAGAGCTGGAGGGCAGAGGGGTACAGTAGGGCACATTCCCTATGGAGCATGGGCAGTTGAGAAGTGCCACAGAGCATTAGATCCCTGGATCTTGTGCTCCAAAGCAAAGCTCCTCGAAGAGTAAAGCAGTGGGAGCAAAGCAATTTGCAGGAGTGGCAGGAAATTGCCCCTAACAGCTTCCCAGTGAATTTGCATGTGGGAAGCTGACAGGGAAGGTTTGGTGTTCAGGTGACCAAGGGACACCACAACTATCCTAAGCACCAGGTGGTTAATTGCAATTACATGACCACAGGGATGTGCGACAGCCAGAATTTTGAGGACCGGTCATAAGTTCCAGTCATTCTATAGCATCCTAAGTTTGAAAGGTCAATGAATTAGTCGTAACTTGAAAAATACCTGTCCCCCTCCTAGCTGTAGCAAATGGAAAGAAACCAGGACCTCTCAAGCCCTAATATCGGTCTTCAATACCTTTTACAAAACTCCTTTGGAGTTTTGTAAACAGAAACAGAAAACTCCTCCTCCTGTATTTTGGATGTTTCTGGAAACCTTTTATTTATTTATTTATTTTTTATCTATTAAAACAAACTTTAAGGCTAGGTTTTAATTAATTAAAAAAAACCCCACAATTTTAGAAATTATAGAAAAAGATACATATACACTGAGAGAAAAAGAGAATGAAGAAAAGAAGAGGAATACCTGCTAAGGATCCAGCCATTAACCGATGAACATGACTAGAAATGCCAAGCTTGTTCTTTATCACCTACAAAATGATTACATTTGAAGTGTTAAAAAAACTCTTAATATACCAAAGATAAAATTCATTACTCCTCACCATATGCCATAACAATTTTTTAACTACAGTAATCACACTACACCTAATGACCTTTGTGTTAGCTGCTCTAAGGCATAATTTTACTGAAAAGTTAAGTGAAGGTCCTGTATACAATATTAAGCAATAAATCATGATTACACACTAAAAAATCAATAACAAATCAATCATATTATGGCTTAGTCTTAGCAACATCTGGAAAATATTATGAGATTGTAAGTTTCAATATGAGTGGCTATTAAATGCATGACACATAAATACATGACTAGAAATGAAATCATATTGACTTCATTTAATGTCAATGAAAATTAAAAGCAGATGAAATAAAATATAGTATAGTATAGCCTTTATTGTCATTGTACATCATGTATACAATGAAATTGGTTTTAGCCTCACTGGTGCAATCCATGACAAAAAATACAAACAACATAAATAGTATAAAGAATAATCCCTATGCAAGTAATTAGGGGGGAAAAGAAAAAGAAAGAAAAAACTAGTCATACATTTCCGCGTGTGCGTGGAGTGATTGTGGTTGTGTTTGAGAGTATGACAGCCCAAGTATAGAAACTATTTTTAAACCTATTTGTTCGGCTAGCTATGCTTCGATGTCTTTTGCCTGATGGTAGAAATGCGAATATGATTGTGTGCTGCACCTCCTCCTGATTTCTGGAATAATGCCAATTTTTAAAAAATTCTTATTTATATGCCGCCCTTCTCCGGAGACTCAGGGCAGCTTACAATGCGTTAAGCAATAGCCTTCATACTTTTGTATATTTTATACAAAGTCAGCTTATTGCCCCGCAAACCGGGTCCTCATTTTACCCACCTTAGAAAGGATGGAAGGCTGAGTCAACCTTGAGCCTGGTGAGATTCGAACTTACAGTAATTGCAGGCAGCTGGATGTTAAATGCTGCCTTGTAGGAGGCATTAGCCTCCTACACCACTCAGGCTCTTAATTATTCTGTGACACCCCCCCCCCCCAAAAGATTGTTCTCCTTTGGTTCATAAATACAAATCAAGAAATCATGATTTATTTCAAGACAGTAAAGGAGCTTGCTCTTGGGTTTACTTCTTAAAACAAAGGTTCTATGGAAAGGATTCGTCTTCTGTCCCTCCCTCCCCACTAAAAGTTGTGATGCTGGGTTAGGATGTCAGCTGAAAACAAGGAGTTCTGAAATATCCTCCCACAGAATTAATGAAACAGAGTTGGCCCACTGCCTGAGGACATCATTTTCTGTGGAAGAATGTTCCTATCTAAATAAACCTGCTAATCATTGCTCTGCTATTCTTCCTTTGTTTTAATAGAGTTCAGCAAGGTGGAACTCTTGGTAAACTACACAGAACCTACAAATACAAAAATATGTAGTATTTAGATTAATAGTACAGGGTTTTTGATACTTTTTTAGCAGCAAAAGCAATGGCATTTTCCTTCCCATGTACATAAAGTATCTGGCTGCTTAATTCTGTCAAAAAAAAGGTTATAATGATAGATGATACCACATAGATGAAGTAACAAGATACAGGTTATTTACCTTTTTATACTGACCAAATGCTGTAAACTGAATTGCACCGTATGGAAAGATTCGAATCATCATTGCTCCATTTCCTTTATAGTATCCTAAGAAGCCTTCTTTTTTCGGTACAGCGCAAAGTGTAGAAATCACACCTGTCAGCATTACAGAGCAAATTACCATGTTACCATTTTCACCTCAGCATTTTAAATTGTTCACTTATGAAAACTATTCTGCAAAATCCTGTCTTATATAACTTGAAAAGTAATTTCTATATGGGCTACTGAAATACTTCCTCTTCAATCAATAAGTTTGCACTAAACCCCTTGATGTATTGTTATTTTTAATTAAAAACCAACTTGGCATTCAACAGAAGTTTCATCAAAATTTTGATTATGCAGATAATCTAATTAAAAAGGTAGAATAGCAGGGGTAAAATAAATCTCTCATATCCATATTTTAGGAACATTTTGACTTACGGTATTTTTCGGACTAAAAGACACACCCCCCCAAAAAAGTGGATGGAAATTTCTGTGTCTTATAGAGCGAATGTTGCCAAAGCCCCGCCCACCAGCCCTCACCCTTCTGCCTCTGCCTCCCAGCAATTTGCCTTCTTGCAGCAAACAGCTTGGTCAGCTTCAGCACAGCCTGATGTAGCATGAGCAGCTGATTGGCGGTTGGATTGGCCTCCAGAATACTGACAATCAGCTGTTCCAGGCTGCGGGGATCACCGTCACCTACACGCACCCCATTTTCAGCCTCTGCACACTCCATTTGCAGCTTCCACGTCCCATTTTCAGCCTCCAGGCACCCTGTTTTCGGCCTCCACGCCCGTTTTCGGCCTGTTCCAGGCGACACGGATCACTGCCACTGCCGACTGTTGCCAATCCCACTGCCTGGAACAAGCTGAAAATGGGGTGGCACAGAAGCAGTGATAGGCAGTGGCGGTGATAGGCGGCGGCAATCCCCGCAGCCTGGTATAGCTGATCGTCAGTATTCCTGGAAGCCGATCCTACCACCAATCAGTTGCTTGTGCTACATCAGGCTGTGCTGAAGCTGACCAGGTTGTTTGCTGTTTGCTACAGGAGGCAAATTGCTGGGAAGCAGAGGCAGATTTTTTTTTCTTGTTCTCCTCCCCAAAAGCTAGGTGTGTCTTATAGTCCGGAGCGTCTTATAGTCCGAAAAATACAGTAATCTTAATTTTAGAATGAATATCCATTGTAATTTTAATGTCTTATATTTATTGTTATTCCTGAGCTATAGTGAACAACAGCAGCTCTATAATAAAATACAGGTGGAAAAATGGATGTAAAAGATTACAAAGTACATCCACAAATCATAACTGAACTAAAACAGATCCAAAGCATTAAAAAGACTGAACACTATTATGTATTTCTATTTTATGTGTTTGTTTCACTATTTTCTATAATTTCAAAACTATTGTGTATTCAAAGTTCTAACCAACAATATTTAAAAAATCATTTGTACTTATTCAAAAACTAGAGAAAAAACTTAATAATTTTTGTTCCAATATAGCTTTTAATTTAGAATTTAGCTTTAAAATCTTAAAGGTCTAAACACATTAATAACCAGGCAGTCAACACTCTGTCTTGAAGGAACCAATTGATATACTTGGTTATTGCAATTGAAAAAATCTATTTTCTTTACCAATTATAAAAATCAAACATTAGAAAGCAATATTAGATCCCATAATATGAATTTTCTTACCTAGATGTTTATAATGATGATTGTGAGCTTGCAACAAAATCTTTACTCGATCTAATGGTGCAATGGTTGACTTGGCACAACATCCAGCAACACCTTTTCAACAAGCAAAAATAGCACTATTTACTAACTGCCAGTCATTATTTAGCAAGAGTTATTTTTAAACTTTTATCTTTTCAAGGCTCATCCTGCAACAGGTAAGCACTGTTTTCTCAGTCAACAGTTATAATCTCTGCTAAAAAAATACTCATGTTATTTCTCAATTTCTGATGAAATAGAAGCTACACTGAGAAAAGTCACTTTCTACATTTTTTTTCTTTTTTGTTTTGTTTTGTTTTGTTTTTCTATTTTTTGTTGTAAGTAATGATGTTTGGATTAATATAAATGTATTCTGTATATACTCGATATGATATTTTATCTTTTTATGTTTAATAAAGTTTGTTTTTAATAAAAAAAGAAAAAAAGTATGAAATTGTTAAGAAGGCATTTAGTGTATCTAAAATCTAAACAGACAATAGTTTTCTAAAGATGTCTATGGAGATTCTCATTCATCCAGGCTATGGTTCTGGTGAGAACTGATGAAGCTTCTTGGATGAGAAGTGAAACATTTACAGGGAAAAAACCAAGGAAGTCCAGTTGCCGTTTGAAAAGCACCTTTGGGGAAGTTTTCCAAAGAAATATTAGAGGTTGACTCAGAGTTGTTAAAGAGTTGGGCAGCATACAAATTTAATAAATTATGACTACCAGAAAATATGAGAATTTAACATCTATCATCTTGTATTTAACATTTAAGAGTTTCATTCAGGAAATTCCTAATTCAGGTCTCACCTCAATCTAGTAAATTAGTCATCATCTTTCACATGTTTTTAACAATGTATTTAATCTACAGAAAGCAAATCTGCAGTGCTATTTAAAAAATCATAGCCAAATTTTGCTAACAAAGCTGTTAGAAGTGAAGAAACAAAGGAAGAGGGGGGGACCTTTAACAATCCTATAGCCTTTACTACCGGTAGCTTTATAGTAAAAAAAATCTTCAATTTACCATCCTGAAAATACACAAGTAGCCTGCCTAATAGGAGTGTTATTACATGCACAATTCTTTGGGAACACAGCCACACAGCATTGCTAAACATAGTAAATACTAAAACAGCTATTAGCTGAATCTGCCAGCTATGTAGAAACTCCTGAGAATCAGTTCCTTAAAGCCATAAAATCCTATAATTCATGAACTTGTATGACCTGACAATCCTCCCTGAATTACAGTACTCAGGATTTCTACCCATTTTCTTTTGTTTGAAAAAATGTACAAAGATGAATGATCTGTATTTTTGCTGATCTAGACAGGAAGCAACTACAGGAGCTGGAATGTTTTCTAGGATTTCATGTCTGCCTTCATTTTTGTAATGAGATTTTTGAACTGTCTGTGCATCCCTTCAAAGAAAAAAAATAAAATACTGTGGACATATAAGAATTAATTCAGTATAGTGGTTAAGATGCTGACTAAAAACCAGGGAATTGTTAAGTTCTAGGCGTCCATTACGTATGAGAGACAGCTGGGTGTCTATGGGCCAGATTTTCTGTTGGCCAGGACTACCAGGGTTGTTGTTGCAGGAAAATAGAAGACAGGAGTATGTTCGCCACCTTGAGTCATATATGGAAAAGGATAAGATATAAATATATAAAGTAATATGAGAAAGCAAGCTTTTATGAAACTCCTGTGTTTCAAACCAACATATAATACAGCAACAAAATTTTCTTTCTTGCAACATAGAATTATTTCTGGCTAAATGACAGTGCTGTACATTTCTTTTTCAAAAATCAATGTTTTGTCTTTTTTACTTTACCCATTACAGGTCCCCCCTCAAACTCAGTACAAATTATGTAAGAGAGCTAGTTTTATGTTTTCTAAGGCATTAGGTTGAAAAACTGTGAGATGGTGAATTCTAGTCCCCACTTTGAGCACCAACCCAGCTGGATGACCTTGACCAGGTCTCTTTCTCTCTCTCTCAACCCAAGGAAGGACGCCATGGCAAGCCACTTATGAACAACCTTGCCAAGAAAACTGCAGACTGCAGTGAAGGGACGAAAAAAAAAGAGAAAAGAAACAAAACCTATAATCTATAAACCCATAATCTTTGTAGGATGCTTTTCAGCTTTAATAACTCTCCAGTACGAATCATATTGATATATTTGTTAGCCATTACTAAACCAGGAGAATGGTCACCCAACTTCAGTGTCCAAGAGCTATCTGAAACCGTTTAGGAGGCAATACAGCTTTTTCCTTAGGGATTCTTTCTTTCCCTGCCAACTTTTCGCCAACTGACATTCCTTCCCCATTTTTCGACCTTAGGAAGGAAGGAAGAGGAGGAGAGGAGAGGAGAAAGAAGAAAGGGGAAAGGAGAGGAAGAAAAGGGAGGGGAAAAAGAAGGTTAGAAGGAGGGAAGGAGAGAGGAGTGGGGGAAGAGAAAGGGAACTAGGAAAGAGAAGGAGAGGAAGAATCAAATAAACTCAAACTCAAAGAACGAAGGAAGTAGGAGGAGAAAGAGGAAGGAAAAGAAGGGGGGAAGAAGGTAAACGGTAAAAGAGCAATCCCGAAAAAGTAAAAATGAAAGTTAAAAGAAAAGATGAATGAAAAATGATGAAAATGACTGTACGTGTAAATGTGTTATGAGAAATAAAAATAAAAAAAAATATTCCAAGATACCAATTCCAAACCCCATTTAGACGAGGCAGATTCTTACAGAGCAGCCCACGAAACTCTTCCTAAAAAAATAAGGGGGGGGGGGGTGTTCAGTTTTAAGAGTCCGAAGCCATTTCTGAGCAGGAGACTTTAAGACAGAACGAGGCCATATCCCGGTTCGGCCGCGAAGAGGAAGTGCCCTCCGAGCCGCACCAGGCTCGCTCCGCCGGCTTCCCCTCCGGACTCACCTCCGGCCACCAAGGAGCGCAGCCAGTAGAAATCTCGCTGGGTCGGCGACGAAGGCAACCGGGCGCCGGGTCCCGCGGCGGCGGTGGCTTCCGTGGCCATGAAGCCGATAATAGGCTGGCTTTTCCGCACACCAAGACTAAGAGGTGGAAGCGGCGGCGGAGGCAGCAGCAGAGCAGCTTCAGCCCATGCTAGCGCCTCCAGCCGCACATGAGGCCGGGCGGGCGGGCCGGGCCTCTCCGCCCAGCTAGCCCGGGAGGCGGAGCCATCGCCGCCGCCGCCGCCAAGCTTCCTCGGCCCATGGCGCCCGCTGATGACGTCATGGGCTCGCTGGGTCAGCAGCCAACCTTACAAAGCGCATCTCTCAACCGCGGCAACTGGAAAATGGATGGATAGATCCAATGCTAGTTGGAGATTCAAACTCAAGCTAGCGATCATGGGCACGCTGCAGCTCTTTCAGCCCCTATTAAAGAAGTGGTTGGTTGCTAACTTCCTCTAAGGATTGTTCAACCTCCCAGCTAAACTGGGACTTCCTTGTGATCTCCCATTAAGTGTTGTACCTTATGATTCTTGAATGTATCTTGTCTTCTTATGTACACTGGTGCATACAGCATATGCAGCAAAGTCCAAAGACAAATTCCTTGTGTGTCCAGTCACACTTGGCCAATAAAGAATTCTATCCTATCCTAAACTGGGACTTCCTTGTGGTCTCCCATCCAAGTGAGTCTGTCATCTGCACCTCTATAACTGCCTGGTTTGGTTCTGCAACCCAACAAGACAGATGCAGACTTCAGAGGATAATTAGAACTGCAGGAAAAACAATGGCTACCAACCTGCCTTCCATTGAGGACCTGTATACTACACAAGTCAAAAAGAGGGCTGTGAAAATATTTACAGACCCCTCGCATCCTGGACATAAATTGTTTCAACTTCTACCCTCAAAATGATGCTATAGAGCACTGCACACAAGAACAACTAGACACAAGGACTGTTTTTTCCTGAACGCCATCACTCTGCTAAACAAATAATTACTATTAATCTTATCATCATTCCTATCACCCATCTCCTCCCACTTATGATGGCATGACTGTAACTTTGTTACTTGTCTCCTTACGATTTATACTGATATTGTTTCCTGATTGCTTATTTGTACCCTATGACTATCACTAACTATTGTACGTTATGATTCTTGACAAATGTATCTTGTCTTTATGTACACTGAGAGCATATGCATCAAAGACAAATTCCTTGTGTGTCCAATCACACTTGGCCGATAAAGAATTCTATCTATCCTATCCTAAACTGGGACTCCTTGTGGTCTCCCATCCAAGCATCAGACTGCTTTTCAGCTCTTGAGCCCAGACAGAAGCTGCCCCAACTGGAGGCTCGGGATGGATGGATGGATGGATGGATGATTTCACTCTCTACAGCTGCCCCCTCAGACCCAACTCCAAGCGGGGTCATCAGAGTTAAAGATGGTCTGACAGCTAAAACAAGAATAAAACAATTGTGCTGGGGAAAGGAAACTAATTATCATTTAGGCAAAACCCAATTTTAATGAATGCTGATCATCCTATCACAGGTCTTCAAGATGCTCTGACAATCAGGGTGATTCAGGGTTGTGTGGTTCTCTCGAGAGGACAGTTGTTCCAGATCTAACTGGGAAGGGAAGGATGGGTTACCTGGTTCTGTTGAGTGGGCTTCAAGAGCATTGCGTGGGCAAAAGGATTCACCATTTTAAACAGCATCAGTAAAGCTGAGTCCCACTTACAGTATACTGAAAACAGCCTCAAGCTTTTGTCTTACAAACCCCACCCCTTTTATTGTGACATCACAACCTCTCCAAAAGGAGCAGTTTTGGCTGCATTCATCACTTCGACAAAACCAGCAGCAGCTGAAAACACCTCAGTTGACCCATCAGTAGGAATAATTCCAAGAGGTTGCCAGTAGGGCAACCATTTTTTTGACTCAAGTGGGCTAATGTACAGAATATCCCCAAATCCAAGACCCAGGACTCCTGAGAGAAGGGAATAAAATTTGGGAAAGTTGTGATTGCTTCAGTGCTCCTGGCTGATGCTGAATTGCTACTGTGGTCATTCTCATGATACAGTCCTTTCTCAGCAGATCTCCCAATCTCTTGCTCCCTCCCCCACCACTTACCTGCCTGCTGGGGAGGGGAAGGGAGGGAAGGAAGGAAGGAAGGTTTCTGATTCTCTCTGCCAGATTCCCATAAGGAAACTCAATGCAGAAGCTCTTGGGAAATTGTACATTGTTCCTGCTCCCACTGCTTTTTCCCCACCCTTGGTCACAGCAGAAATTTTTAGTTCAGAGAACGGGTAGTAAAAATTCTACTGGCCCTGCCCCCATCTATTCTCTGCCTCCCAAGTTCCAGCTGATCAGGAGGGAATGGGGATTTTGCAGTAACCTTCCCCTGAACTGGGGAGGGAATGGAGATTTTACAGTATCCTTCCCCTGGAGTGGGGTAGGAAAGGAGATTTTACAGTATCCTCCCCTGACATGCCCACCAAGCCACGCCCACAAGCCATGCCACGCCCACCAAGACACACCCTCAAAACCAGTAGTAACAAAATTTGAAACCCACCACTGCTTGGTCATTCTGTTTGTCTGTTTAGGTAAGGAAATATCTCTGAAATGATCAATGAGACACAGGTTGTCTAATGCTCTACTAAATGTATTGGCTTCTTGATAGTTTCTAGTGAAATGAAAATCCTTCAAGAATTTATGTCTCTGGCCTTTGGAAATATCCATTAGTTTCTCTTTAATTTTAACAAGAATAATTCCTATTTATGCTTCTTTGTGTATTTTGCTTATGGGTTTTTATGATGGTTTGAGCGGATCTCTTCTTCACATTCCAAATGGAGAGGAAGGACTTGCTTTTTAGAAGGAGCCTCTAACTAATTTTTGTCACTTCTCACATCTTCATTTTCTTGGCTCTCTTGGCATTTCCATTGTCCGCCATAATGGTTGATAACTCTGTAAACTTTGTATTGACAGCCGGGATCAGATGGACTAGATCAGTGGTGGGTTTCAAAATTTTTTACTACCAGTTCTGTGGGTGTGGCTTGGTAGGAGTGGCATGGCTTGGTGGGCGTGGCAGGGGAAGGATACTGAAAAATCTCCATTCCCACCCCACTCCAGGGGAAGGTTACTGCAAAATCCCCATTTCCTCCTGATCAGCTGGGACTTGGGAGGCAGAGAACAGATGGGGGCGGGGCCAGTCAGAATTTTTACTACCAGTTCTCCGAACTATTCAAAATTTCTGCCACCGGTTCTCCAGAACTGGTCAGAACCTGCTGAAACCCATCTCTGGACTAGATAGAAGATATTAGAGTAGACCAAGAACCATGAATCAGGTACTCGTTGAATACAAGAGGGCTTTGGAAAGATTGGGAAAGGGCTCTTGAGTAATGACATCAAATATATTGTAAAGAGGAGTTGATATATGTGTGTCAAAGAACTGAGGAAGATGAAGGAAAGAAGTGAGGATGAAGGCAGAGAAGAGTCAAAAAGGTGATAACACTGAAAGCCAAGTCACTGAGCTAAGCATGCAGCAGCATAGCACAGTTTTTAACCATGTGTGGGATGCTTCTGAAGCTAGGGCAGCAGAGAGAGGGGAGCCTGCCAGGGCTCCTCCTGCTGCTGCAGTCACAGGAGACTTCACAGCAAAAACAGCCTGAGCCTGATGTGGCAGAAGCTGAGCTATCGCACCAGGTTTCTCCCAGCAGAAGCCTGATGGAGGATCTGATACTTGCTGTCAAAGCACAATTGTACTAGATGAGGTGATGCCAGGAATGCTTCTGTAAGCGGGTGTGGCATAAAGGGATCGCGTCTTCCTCATTAGTCAGCAGTTGCCTGTTAGAATAGAATGAATCATAGAACGATAGAGTTGGAAGGGATATCAGAGGTCATCTAGTCCAACCCCCTGCTCAAGCAGGGAACCCTTATAGAACAGTTGGAAGGGACCTTGGAGGTCATCTAATCCAGGGGTGGGTTCTACTTATCTTTACTGCCGGTTCACATCGTGCCCGCACGCATTCATGTGCAGATTACTTCTGATGACGTCCGGGCCAGTGGGCAGAGCCTCCTGCCAGTTTTACTACCGGTTCTTGCGAACCGGTCCAAACCAGGGGCAACCCACCACTGATCTAATCCAACCTCCTGCTCAGAGAGGAGACCCTAGACCATTTCAGACAAATGGCTATCCAGTCTTTTTTTATCTTTTATCCTTATTAGCAACTCAAGGTGCCCAATATCCCTAACCCTCCTCTGGCCTCCTCCCATTCCCTCCCCCCCCCGCAACAACAATCCTGCAAGGTGGGCAGGGCTGAGAGGGAGGAGCTGGCCCAGACTCCCCCAGTCCCGCCAGCCTAAAGCAGGACTTGAACTCATAACCTCCCAGCCCTTTTTCCCCACTCTCTACATCGAGACGCACAGCAGTGTCGGAAATCTGAGGTAGTGGCAGTCGAAGTTGCGGAGCAGCAACGCTGCCTGGATGTAACCAGCAAAATAGCCCTAATTGACCCCCTTGCAGCTCTCAGCCAGTCTCCTACAAGTGGGGCAGGATCCATCACACTTTGTGTCTATTACACTTTGTGGGATGCTACAGATTGCTGTTTTTATCTGTACTGGCTGTTCCTGGTGTTGTGTTGCCTTCCTACAAAGATAAGGATTTGAGACTCAATTGCAGACCTTGAATTTAAGCTAGAGCCTGGGATGCTGCTGATGCTCCATAGAATCAGAGTTCAGCAAACCTTAAACTCATTTCCAATTGTCAGATGCTGGCAACAGTAGGAAACTGTTAATCTAAATGGCTTCAGGCATTTCAATTATATTTGATTGCTGGTAGCTCTGAGCAGGAAAAAATAAAAATAGAACATCTTCAGTGTATGTTTCCTTTTGGCCATATGCTAGAGACAATTTACAACCCTTTTCAGTTTATAGGAAAGGCAGACCCACAAAAACTACAAATAATAGTAGAAAAGTGCAATGCATATTTTATACTTTTGCAGAACATTACTCTTTAGAGATCTATGATTTTTCACTAGCAATCATGGAGTTGCCATGGAGTGTTGATTCGTAGGTAATGGAATTAAAAAGACTCTTATTAATATGTAAATTTGGATAAGTGCAGGGACAGCATGACTTCATCCTGGATAAAGCAGTAGAAACAGCCAGACCAGAAGAAACCCTCATGTGAATTTGGGGGGCCTCCAGGAGCAAAATCCATGCATTGTAAATCAATGAAGATTCTCAGTCATCCAGGAAGAGTTTGTCTGGAAGGTGTATGCTTTGTAAGTTAGTTCAGCTTTAGGGTTGACCCCTTATCTACAGCCTTTGGGCTATAGAAACCCGCCGATGTTCTGGCTAAGTCAATAGCTGGTAAGTTTCCAGCAGGAGTAACAGGTAGTAAGGTCACCTATAAATGGTTTAGAAAAACTCAGAAGTAAGAAAATTGCCCAGTGCTGGGTTGTGTGTATTATAAAGGCCCTTGCACATAACAGCTAGCAAAAATGTGTGGAACAAAGCAACTCTCAGCAGATAAAAAGATATTAATATCCTATATGTGGGGGGGTTTATATATTCAGAATGTCAATATGCCAGTAAACAGGAACAATCCATGACATATACCAGTGTTTCTCAACTGTGGCTGCTTTAAAGTGTGTGGACTTCAACTCCCAGAATTCCCCAGCATTCTGCCTGGGAAATTATGGGAGTAAAAGTTCACACACTTTAAAGTGGCCATAGTTGAGAAACACTGATATAAACGATAGCAGTGTCTAGAATACCAGTGCTGTTAATGCAACCTAGTGTTCTTCCTCAGCAGATAACAAAATTACTAAATTGGTAGCAGGAGGCATTTCTAGGTGAAAATGGTCATGCTTTAAATTGGAAAGTGTGCTTCAACTCATTGCAAAACAGCCATGGAAGAGCCTGATTTGGAGGTTTAGGTATGACTCGAGGAAGAAAAGGTTGCAGTTTCTCCACCTGATATTTCAAGGGATTCAGTAGCCAAAGGTACATATTATATCTGTGAAGTATTGGCTTTATATGATCAAGCAATTCATAGTACATTTTTCCATAGAAGAGAATATAACTCAGGTGCAGTCCTTGGTGTTCTCCAAGCTTGGTTGCTTGCCTGTAGATATTTTACTACCCAACTAAGTAACATCATCATTGCTAGTGGTGTAAGGTTCGTTCCCTGTTTTTATATAGTAACTTGGTCTCCTAGTGTTTTGTAATGTAGTTTTCTCCTTGGTAGTTCCATGATTAGGCTATTGTTTTCTGCTTGATTGTTTGTCTGGTATTAATCCCTGTTTACATGGTTTGGAGAAGATACATTCTGCTCTTTTTGTTTCCTTCTTAGCTTTTTTTTTTTGTCTTTTATATGATGTCTATATGTGGTTTATTTATATGTGGTTATTGGTGGCCAATTTGTTGCTGAAACTTCTAGGAATCCCCCCCCTTTTTTTTATTTAGCTTAGTCTAGGATCCTCATAGTTTCCTATTTTAACTGGCTGAGTGTGTCCTTGTGTTCTGAGATTAAGGGATTTGCATTTATGTCTTCTGACTACTACCTGGTGCTCAGCTAGTCTTCTGCTTAGGTCTCCTATATAATAGTTACTACAACCCTTACAATGTGTGTTGCAGATGACTCGTGGTTTTTTTCCCTCCTTGGGCTACTGGAAGTTTAGCTATAGCAAGTTGTATTAGCTGCTTCAGCATAGCAATATGTATATAGCATATATAACCTAGAATCTAGGCTTCCTCTTGAGAATCCTAGGTTACCTTGGATGAAACCAGTTGCAGATATCTTTGAGATAAGATAAGAGAATGTTTGCTTCTACTTGTGGTATTCCAAATGCCCAGAAATAACAGACTCTGCTTGAGACTATTGCCAAGATAAAATCTTTATTTGCACACATGGGACTCCCAAGTGAGCTTCTTGATGACCTTTGCAAGCCACTCTATGCAAGAATTTGCACATAAGTGGGACATAAAGGTCATCTATTTTAACCCTTACAAAACAAGTCTGCTCCTGGTGGTCAAATTGGCATCCACTTTCAAAAAGTTGCCAAAATGAAGGTGTACCTGTTTGCCCCCATGTTGGACTAGCACTGCTAAATATATGCTATGACTGTTGTTTTTAAACGTTATTTCTACAGTGACTGCATGGGAACTATATTGAGGTTTTGCTTGCTGTTTTTTTCATGTTTTGATGAAAGTAAACTGCTGTGAGATATCTGAATTTGAGAGGTAATGCAATGAAAAGTTCAGTTGATCAATTGGCCTTTTAGCAATTGTACAAACCCAACTGTCTGCAATTCAGCGAAGCAGCCTAAGTTTTATCAGGCTTCCACCGGAGCCTATAAATGATGGCACTGCTGGAAGGAATCAACTCATTAAGGATCTCTTAAAGCAACAATCCTTTTTTAAAGTTGCACAGAAGAAAAGTTGGGCATAAGTGTATAGTAGTGAATTGCTGTTATATAGGATCCAAAGCGCATCTGAGCCTGAGGGTTTTTTTTTTAAAGTGCAAGCTGTTCTGTTGGGCAGTCTGCATAGTTGGAAGCAAATCCCAAGAATGTCAAGAAGTGGCTACAGGACCATAGAGCCTTAGTTGAAGATTTTGCTTAGATATAGGGTTTCTGATTAAATTAGTTTTTCCACAATAACCAAAGTAGGGTTTACCCAGAATTGTATCCTCCTTATACAACTCTTTAAAATCTCAGGCCCAGGAATGGGGGAGACTTAATGAATAGAATAGAACTATAATTCCCAGAATTCTCAGCCAAACCTGTTCAGTTTGCAGTCTCATTATATCTGGAGGGCTTCTGTTTGGGAAAGATTGGTCTCAAGTATAGGTAGTTCTCTACTTACAACAGTTTATTTAGTGACTGTTACATGGATGCCACTAAAAAAGGGACTTCTGACTGCTTTTCACACTTAGACTCCCTTAGTCACATTATAAAAATTCAGATGCTTGACAACTGATTCATATATATGACCATTGCTGCGTCCTAGGGTGAGTTCTGCCACCCATTATTCAGCCATTGGTTTGAGGGCTACTCTCGGGTGGGCCCTTGTGAGAATGAATTCTCCCATGCATACTTCCATACAGAGAATGTCCGTGCTTGAGAAAGCCACTTATCCAACTATCTTTAACCATTGTCTGTGTGAACATACCTTTATGCAAAGGCCTAATTCTTGATTGGGCCTGTACCAGAGGATCATGTGCAACACCCCCACAATCATCCAACTGCAGGGGTGAAATCCAGCAGGTTCTGACAGGTTCTGGAGAACCGGTAGCAGAAATTTTGAGTAGTTTGGAGAACCGGCAAATACAACCTCTGGCTGGCCCCAGAGTGGGGTGGGAGATTTTGCAATATCCTTCCCCCAGGAGTGGGGAGGGAATGGGGATTTTGCAGTAGCCTTCCCCTGCCACGCCCACCAAGCCACGCCCACAGAATCGGTAGTAAAAAAATTTGAATTTCACCACTGTCCAACTGGGTTTGTTTTTCAGGGTTTTTATTATTTTATTTTGCTAAAAATAAAAACATTCAAAAACATTCAACAACTTTAAGTATTGCCCTTAAAATGGGTAGGTAGGCATAGCAATTAAAGTTGTGGGGAAAGGATAAGGCAATGATGTTTAAACAGCCCTCAGAAATGTTAACTATTATTCAAAAATTGTGTACACACACACACACACGTGTATGTGTGAGTTTTCTTTTGGTCTCATTGTTACAAAAAGACTAATTCAAGGGTGACAAAGTGTAAAAACCACTATTGCTGCAATATCGCATAGATTCCTTCCATCCATCCATCCATCCGTGTAACTGACCAATACTCAGTCCTTGATATTTGATATTTTTATTTGTATCTGACCTTTTTATATTTTTCCAAAAATTCCATTCAGCTAACATATCCAACACTTCTTCTTTCTCTTATTTTCCCCATAACAACCACCCTGTAAGGTGGATTGAGCTACGAGAGAATGACTGTCCCAAAGCCACTCAGCTGGCATTCATGGCTAAGGTGGGACTTGAACTCATAGCCACCTATTTTCTAGCCTAGTGCTTTAACAATAGAACCAAGAAGAACATGATTTTTATGTACAGAAATTAATCCTAAATCATATTAATCTTTATTCATTTATTTATTAAACATATGCTGTCCATATCCCCCAAAGGTGACTCTAGGTGGCCTACAATCATTAAAACACTAATATTACATAAAACATTTGATGTTAGACCAATAATTATATTACATTTGATTAAAATTGACAAAGATGGGGGAGGAAGATAGCAAGATGTACATGGAGGGGGGATGTACATGGGGTCTTATTTGTTTGTACCCCACCTTTATTATTATATTTACAAATAATTCAAAACGGTGAACATACCCAACACACATTCTGCCTCCTGTTTTTCCCTCAACATCAACGTTATGAGGTGGGTTGGCTCTGAGAGAGTGGCTGACCCAGGGTCACCAAACTGGCTTTCCTGCCTAAGGTGGGAACAGAACTCACAGTCTTCAGTTAAGAGGTTAAGGCGCCAGGCTATATTCCTAGCCTGGTGCCTTAACCACTAGACCAAATTTGCTCTCCTTATTTCAGTCTATTAACCACTTCCAGAATGACACTTCCCCAGGGGTGGGCTTCAAAAATTTCAGCAACGGGTTCTCTGCCCAGTTGCTGGATGGGCGTGGCCATGGTAGGTGTGGTCTAGTCAGCCTCCTGCACCATGGTGGTGGGGGGGCAGTTTTTGCCTTCCTCAGGCTCCGGAGGCTTTCCTCAAGCCTCTGGGAGGGCAAAACCTGCCTCCCCCAGGCTTCGGAGGTCCTCCGGAGCTTCCAGGAGGCCTGTTTTTCCCCCTCTCTGAGCCTCCGCATGGGCTCTGCACTTACCTTGCATCCAAAATGGGCTGCGTGGAGACTCTGGGGCAGGGTGGGGGTGGGGCCAGTCGGGGTGGGATTTGGAGGTTCTCCGAACCAGCCATAATGTTAGCTATGGGTTCTCCCAAACCCGGCCGAACCTGTAGCAGCCCACTTCTGCACTCCCCCCAACTGAGGCAACAGGCCAGTTGGCAGAGCCAGATCTTCAGGGCATTTTGGGATACCAAAAGGGTAGGTACAGATCTCACCTTGTGGGGCATGATGTTCCAGAGGGCAGGAGCCATAGCAGAAAAAGACTCTTCTCCTGGATCCTCCAGCCAGAATTCCTTGATGGATAGGGTCTGCTGGACCCATGCCATGAAGAGCTCTAAAGGTGATAACTAACACCTTGAGTTGGACCCGGAAGTAAACTGGCAACCAGTGCAGCTTGCAGAACAGCATGTAACATGGACCACCCTAGGGCTCCAAGAACTGTCCATGTGGCAAGTCAGTTGTGGCTTCTGAACAATCTTCAAGGGTAGCCCCAATCGTGGTTTTTTAAAAAAATTTAATTTATATGCCGCCCTTCTCCGGAGACTCAGGGCGGCTTACAATGCGTTAAGCATAGCCTTCATACTTTTGTATATTTATACAAAGTCAACTTATTGCCCACACAATCTGGGTCCTCATTTTACCTACCTTAGAAAGGATGGAAGGCTGAGTCAACCTTGAGCCTGGTAAGATTTGAACTTGCAGTAATTGCAGGCAGCTGATGTTAATAACAGCGCTTTAGTCTGCTGCGCCATCAGGGCTCTTGATGTGAGCCCCAAACACAATGATAATAGGACCATATGGATCAACTTTTCAATTCCTGAGCTCCATCTCCATCTGCAGGGTAACCCTAACCAATTCTTACTGAATATTCTCTGATGTGTCTAGTACTGCAGTTCAGTGGTGAAATTCAGCCGGATCTATCTGGATTACGTGATCTGGTAGTGCTGGTGGTGGGAGGCTCCGCCCACCTGCCCAGACATCATCACGTCCCGTTTTTTACCCTCTGTGCATGCACAGAAGGTTCTGCGTGGAGGAGACGTGCATGAGCATAGCGAGCCGGTAGGGAAAGATAAGTGAATTTCACCCCTGCTGCAGATGCATGACCAATTTTATATTTATTTTAATGTTTGTATCAATCCTATTTAAGAAAGGAAACTAATTACAAATTTTAAGGGAAATCATTGGTTTACTAAAAAACACATAAATAATATAAATTTCTTTATTTTCTAATAAAGAAGGGTAATTTGCTTAGGAGCCACATATAATTCTTCCATAATCTATAACAGTGATGAACCTTTTTGGCACCGAGGGCCTAAACTGGAACGCGTGTATGTGTGTGTGTGCTGGAGCCTAGAAACTCGAAGACCAGCTAGCCGGTGTGCATGCTCACTGGCCTGCTGGTCTTTGCGTTTCCGGGGCTCCAGCACGCGTAAAGACCAGCTGGCCAGTGTGCATGCACGTACCGGAAACCCAAAGAACAGCTGGTGATGGTGCGTGTGCCCATAGAAATGGCTCTGCGTGCCACCTCTGGCACACGTGCCATAGGTTCACCGTCATAGATAGACCTATAACCACTGGGGGATTTCAGAAGCAGTAATTAATATGAACCAAAAGAAGGAAATAACATAGTTAAATTGAATAAACTACCAAGAAACACTCTGAAGTAAATCAAGCTATGTTTTTTATTCTGTAAAGCCATTTTCTCCAAAGTAGATTTGATTCCAAGTAATAATATATATATATATATATTTATTTATTTATTTATTTTTGGATTTCTATACCGCCCTTCTCCCTGGGGACTCAGGGCGGTGTACAGCCAAGTAAAAAACACACAATATAAACATTAAGAACAGTTTAAAAAGAATATCTAAATTGGCCCAAATTTAAAAAACACCCCAATTTAAAATCATTTAAAAGGCTTTGCTTAGGCCAGCCCGGCTTGTTGGAAAAGAAATGTTTTAAGGGCACGGCGGAAGGCACGGAGGTCATGGATTCTCCTTATCTCTGGGGGCAACTGATTCCAGAGGTTAGGGGCCCCCACAGAGAAGGCCCTCCCCCTGGGGGTCACCAGCCTGCATTGCTTGGCTGATGGCACCCCGAGGAGGCCCTCTCTGTGGGAGCGCACGGGTCGATGGGAGGTCGTCAGTGGCAAAAGGCGGTCTCGAAGATAACTAGGCCCTATGCCATGGAGCGCTTTAAAGGTGGTAACCAACACCTTGAAGCACACCCGGAAGACCACTGGGAGCCAGTGCAGCTCGCGCAGGAGCGGTGTTATGCGGGAGCGCCATGTAGCTCCCGTAATTACCCACGCAGCCGCATTCTGGACCAGTTGGAGCCTCCGGGTGCTCCTCAAGGGGAGCCCCATGTAGAGAGCGTTACAGTAGTCCAGGCAAGAGGTGACGAGGGCATGAGTGACGGTGCACACGGAATCCCAATCAAGAAAGGGGCACAACTGGCGAATCAGGCAAACCTGACAAAAGGTCCCCCTGGCTACAGCTGTCAGATGTTCCTCTAAGGGCAGCTGCGTATCCAGGAGGACTCCCAGATTGCGCGCCCTCTCCACGGGGGCCAACGACTCGCCCCCGATAGTCAGCAATGGAGTCAGCTGGCTATATCGGGATGCCGGGAACCACAGCCACTCAGTCTTGGAAGGATTGAGCTTGAGCTTGTTCCTCCCCATCCAGATCCGTACAGCCTCCAGGCACTGGGACATCACTTCAAGGGCATCGTTGGGGTGGTCTGGGGTGGAGATGTACAGCTGGGCGTCATCAGCGTACTGATGGTATCTCACCCCAAAACCACGGATGATCTCGCCCAACGGTTTCACATAAATGTTGAACAGAAGGGGCGAGAGGACTGACCCTTGTGGCACTCCACAGATGAGAGGCCTCGAGGTCGACCTCTGCCCCCCTGTCAACACAAACTGTGACTGGTCGGAGAGAAAGGAGGAGAACCACCATAAAACGGTGCCCCCCATCCCCAACTCTTCCAACTGGTGCAGCATGATACCATGGTCGATGGTATCAAAAGCTGCTGAGAGATCTAATAGGACCAGAACAGAGGAGCAACCCCGTCCTGAGCCCTCCAGAGATTATCAACCAACGCGACCAATGCCGTTTCCGTGCTGTGACCAGGCCTGAAACCCGCCTGAAACGGATCCAGATAGGACGTTTCCTCCAGGAATTGTGGGAACTGTCGTGCGACCACACTCTCAACAACCTTCGCCACAAAGCGAAGGTTGGAGACAGGACGATAGTTAGCCAATACTGCCGGGTCCAGGGAGGGCTTCTTGAGGAGAGGCCTCACCACCGCCTCTTTCAAGGCGGCGGGGAAGTGACCCTCACTCAACGAAGCGTTAATAATTCCCTGGAGCCAGCCTCGTGTAACCTCCCGGGAAGCCAGTACTAACCAGGAGGGACACAGGTCCAATAAACATGTGGTCGCATTAAGTCTCCCCAAAATCCTGTCCAATAATATTGTGAAAGGCACCCAATTTCCCTCCACCCCCAATGTTATTTTCAAACTGTGACTAGTTTTGTTTGTAACTTGGGCTTGTGTGAGTATTATTTTGTTACTGGTATTTTCCTTTCTTATCCAAGATGTGCTGAATATAACCAACTAATTTCCTTTTCCAAATGAAAAAGCTATTGAAGAATATTCATCGCTTAAGGCATAATTTGATCAAGGCACACTCAGCCCTGCAGGTTCTACTTGCTAGTCTTTTTTTCTAGCCTACTTATGATTTTGTCTTCTCAGTGACAAACACTATTCTTGACTTAAACATAATCCAGATGCAATTATTGTCTTTATATCTGAATATAATAAAGTTCTAGCCAGAAACTTGTGGCAATCTACTTGATATTTTTTCAGTGTCATAATGAATAACTGAATCTCTCCAGGCTGATAATGAAGAACTAATGAAGATAATTACTATAATGCCTAAGATACTTAAGTGGTTATTTAATTATTATGACACTACACCTGTATCATACTGGCTTGCTAATCAGAACATCTTGAGGTGCAATGGAAGTTACCCTATAAAAATGTGCTACAGTTGGTCTGGCAAGACTTATTCTTGACAAATCAAGATAATTTGATAATTTGATAACTAAACACACTGATTTCAAAAGTATTTATAAATCAGTGACATAACTATTTGTTCTAGATTCAAATCTACCCAGCTACTGTCTTACTGGTGTCAAACTGGCGGCCCACGGGCCTGATGTGTCACATGCAGACCATGCCGACCTCATCCCTGCGAAGGGGAAAAAGTAATGAAACTTTTTCATAGACGGCAATGGAACGCCAGGAGTTCCCCTCTTAAGATTTGTTGAAAATAGGGATATGTGTTCATTAGCATATGAAGAGAAAGGTAAAAAATGGAAGAAACCACCTTATTGATTTCAAACCTTCTTGTGGACGCTGCTGCTTGTACCCTCCAGTTATCTGGCATTTCATTTATTCCCCAGGATGTCATGTAAATCAGTGTGTCTCAACCTTGGCAAATTAAAGATTTGTGGTCTTCAACTCTCAACCAAAGGTTGAGAAGCACTGACATAAATGTTTAGCGAGATTTCCAGATGCTTAGAATTATTAGGGCCTGCAGAGTGAAATTCATTAAAGGGAATAGTCACCATCAGGGGTGGGTTCTACTTACCTTTACTACTGGTTTGCAACGAGGTCGTGCGCTTTTTTTTAAAATTTGATTTATATGCTGCCCTTGTCCGGAGACTCAGGGCGGCTTACAATGCGTTAAACATAGCCTTCATACTTTTGTATATTTATACAAAGTCAACTTATTGCCCCCACAATCTGGGTCCTCATTTTACCTACCTTAGAAAGGATGGAAGGCTGATTCAATCTCAAGCCTGGTGAGATTTGAACTTGCAGTAATTGCAGGAAGCTGAATGTTAATTACAGTGCTTTAGTCTGCCACACGACCAGACTCCTTGCTTGCTTTGCTCGTGTGTGTGTGCTGCGTATGCGCAGAAACTTCTGCGCATGTGCAGATTGCCATTTATGATGTCTGGGCAGGTGGGTGGAGCCTCCTGCCGATTTTACTACCGGTTCTATAGAAGTGGACAGAACCGGGAGCAACCTACCACTGGTCACCATGTTTGTACCCATGTCAGAGTTCATTCCTGCTTCTTTAGTCTACTTTAGAATTCTTAGTGAATACATATCCATTTTTCAGAATAAATGAGTCAGCAGTGATTTATTGTTAACCTTGTAGTTTACAATAGCCATATGCCAATAATAGTACAGTAAAATTGCAGCAAACTACAGTGGTATCTCGGTACTCATAGTTAATTGGTTCCAGGAGGTGTAATTAGTACCAATTATAAATATCAAACAATTCCCCACCCCCAAGGAATAATGTAGTAAGTCACAAGGCAGCCAATACCAACAAGTTCTAGCTTGTGTATTGAGTACCAAACAAACGAGTACCGAGACAAAATTTTCATATCAAAATGTGTCAAGTTCAATGAGTTTCAAAGCAGTTGAGTACCAAGGTACCACTGTGCATTAAAAGTCCATAATATGATTTTTTAAAAATGTAAAATAATATATACAGTACCTCTATAGACTCTCTGAAACAATTCTATTGTTGAAAGCTTCAGGAAAGCCAATAACATAGTTGGATCTAATGGTTAAGGCACCAGGCTAGAAACCAGGAGACGTAGTTCTAGTCCTACCTTCAGCTGGATAACTTTGGGCCAATAACTTTCTCTCAACCCAACCCATTACACAGGGTTGGTTGATGTGGGAGAAATAGGAGTAGAAAGGAATATTAGGTATGAGCGCTGCTTGGAGTTATTTATAAAAATAATAAAGGCAGGATAAACAAATCTACAAGAAAATAGAAACCAGCCTAATATGTAAGAGGAATCTTCTTCAGCAGTCTTAGCTCTTCCTACCTCCAGGATTTTGGAGAAAAGGAGTAGGAGGAGGAAGAGGAGAAGGAACTGCAGTATATGCCTCAGTAAAAAGGTTAGGTAGAAATCTACTTGTAATGCAACTGATGCCATCAAGGAGAAAATAAGACTAGTTCCATTTTCCATCACCCTGCTATGTGTCCAATCCTATCTAAAGTTGAGTGTCCTTAAAATTTAGTGAGGTTTTATGTAGTCAGAAAGCTTCTGCTGCTACATTTCATTTTTTTTCTTTGTTGGGATTATTTTCAGTTATGTTTTAGCATCTCCTTTTCCTTGGGGAATTTCTTGAGAAATTCCTTGGAACACATTGTTCCATCATATCATGGCATCTTATTCTAAATCAGTGTTTCTCAACCTTAGCCATTGTTAAGATTTAACTTCAGGTGTGCTGGCTGGGGAATTCTGGGAGTTGAACTCTTAAAACGGCTAAGGTTGGAAAACACTGTTCTAAATGATTAAAATCTATGTTTTTGCAGCTTAAGATACTATTCAGTTACACTGGGCCAACGGTTTCTTTTATGAAGAACACTAGAATGTACCAAATGTCCATTATACAGATCATTCAAATGCCTCTTGGAATTGGTCAGGGTGCAAAAAGGTAGAGACCAACCATACCCTCAATCAAAATTAAATTAATCTTTTTCCTTAGGATTTCTGTTTCCATATCTACAGACCCCTCACATCCTGGACATAAATTGTTTCAACTTCTACCCTCAAAAAGACGCTATAGGGCACTGCACACCAAAACAACTAGACACAAGGACAGTTTTTTCCCCGAATGCCATCGCTCTGCTTAACAACTAATTCCCACAACACTGTCAAATCATTTACTAAGACTATATTACTATTATTATTCTCTTCCTTACTAGTATCTGTCTCTTCCCAATTATTACTATAACCATGTTGCTTGTATCTTTCAATTTATATTGTTTTTACTTGTTTCTTAGTAGGATTTGATAGCTTATTAGTAACTTTGACTATCACTAAGTGTTGTATCTTTCTATTCTTGACGAATGTATTTTATTTTCCTTATGTACACTGAGAGCGAATGCACCAAAGGAAAATTCCTTATGTGTCCAATCACATTTGGCCAATAAAGAATTCTATTCTATTCTATTCTATTCTATTCTATTCTATTCTATTCTATTCACAGGCAGAAATCCAAGCTTAGGTGGGTGCAAGTCTGAGGACTGAAAAATATTACACACACCGACAACACATCCCCGATTCTGTGACAAGGGAGGCTCTCTGACTTTTCCGTGACGAAATCCGCTGCTTAGTCCATTTCGGAATAATCATGCTTTGAGCTTGCTGACCGACCCCCACAGGACTGAGCGAAATAAGCAATCCCGCTCCGCAAATTGGTGATCCAGCTCGCGTTTTATTTTCCGCTCCAGGGCTTCGGCCGGCCAGAGAGAGAGAGAGAGAGAGAGAGAGCGCGAGAGCGCACCGCCGCGCGCCGGAGTAGCCTCCCTCCCAGCGGGTCTGGCCAGGGAAGTTGCGAACTCTGCGGGGAGAGAGCACGTTTTCTTTGCCCCCTTTGCTCGGGGTCGGGGGTGGGTGGGTGGGTTTTGCCTTTACCTTGGAGGGCTTTTTTTCCCCTCCCCCCGCCCCTCTCCTCTCCTCCCCTGTCCGCAAAAATACAAGTCGGCTGGATGAGCCATGGAAGAAGTTCCCTTGCTTTGCTGCGGTGGCGGATTGCAAAGCCATGCCTCATAGCCGCTTCCTGAAAACGCAGCAAAACTGGTACGTATCAGCGGATCGAGCCCCGGGGAAGCCGATCCTGTGGGGAGGAGGAGGAGGTGGGGGTGCCGAAGCCCCTTTCCCACGTGAAACTTGTGAGCGAGTTTTGGGGGCGCTTAAAAGAGACCCTCCTCCCCCCCATAAACCGGATCGCCTTTCCTTGCAGCGGAGAAGGCACTTTAAAAAGTTGGCCCTAAACCTCCCACGCTGCCAAAAAAACTTTTCGGGAGGAAAAGGGAAGGAGGATCATTGGGTCGTTGTCGTGGCTTGGGGGAAACGACGCCCCGATGTAAAATATTCGTGTTTTGTTTTTGTTTTTGTTTTTTTTAAAAAAGGCATCCAAGAATCTGCCACATTTGCCTTTTAAAAGCGACCGAAGCCAGCCGTGGGGGAGGTGGGGGGGGGGGGAGAAACAAAAACCCCGCCGGGCAGGCAAAAAGTGGCTTTAAATCTCCATACAAAGAGAGAACGATTTAAAAGGACGGCTCGGCAACCCCCGCCACCTCTTTTCTCTCCCCCCCCCCCCCATTTCTTAAGCTTTTCGATTTTTTGCGGGCGGAAAAGACAACAACAAAAAAGTTAAACGGCGTCTTCTAAACTTTGCTTTAAAGAGAAATTGGGGGGGGGGAGAGAGGAAGGGTGTGTGGGGGGGGATTTGGATAAAATCGCTTCACTGTGTCCATGGAATGGGGTTTTTCCCCCCTCCCCATTGTGGCTGATCCTCTTGCATGGTCAAGAAGGAAAATGGCATGTAACTTGTTGACTGGCTATTTATTCAGCCCCTTCTTGGAAGGGGACGTGACTCTCGGCCACTTTTGGGCTACTTAAATCCTGGAGAAGCGACCCCCCCTCCCTCCAGGGAGCCATCTGCTTGAAAATGAGAATCGAGGCCTGGATTGGTCTTCTCACCCCCCTCCCTCACCCCTCCCCAATTGCTGATAACTTGCTTTCTGGAGGAAGGAGGCTGTATCTCTCTCCCCCCCCCCCCTCTCTCTGTGCGGTTGCTCAACCGCTGGGCTCATTCTAGGCAGCAGTTTGGAAGTTGAGTCACAGGCAACTGGACTTCTTTTGCTCCCCCACCCCCTTGAAACGTCTTGCTGCTGCTGCTTCTCCTCCAAGTAGCTTCTTCAGTCTGAACTAGTCGGTTAGGAGAAGATCCCACTTGCTGAGACTGAAGGAGCTACTTCAAACCAACCCTTCAATCAAAGCTCCCCCCCCCAAAATAAAAATAAAAAGAAGCTCAGTTGCCATGACTCAACTTCCAGTCAACTCTACCTGGACGATAGAAGAATCTTCACCCACATTCTAGGCAGCAGTTTGGAAGGATAGGCAGCCTTGCCTCCCTTGAGACGTGCCCCCCACCCCCACCCCTTTGGCCCTTGTTCTTTTTCTGCCCCTTGCAGACCATGTGGGTTGCCGAGTCCTAAGGTTTTACTGTAATTCTGCTTCCTTAAACTCCTGCAAAGGGTAGGAAGTGAGTGGAGAGCTTTCTGAAGCCTGGCAAAAGGGCTCTTTCTTGAGTCTCTGAGCATGGGGGCAAAGCAGCTTTCAAGCCATTGATTTGGGAGAATCGGTTTGGAAGAATCCAGCCGAAATACAAGTCTGCATGGCACGGTGACTGACGCGTGCCATCCTGATTTCTTCAGCCAGCAGTGTTGGGGGAGAGCTACTTCAAAGTCCAAAAGTTGGCTTTTGAGACCAACGGGGGGGGGGGGGGGTTCAAAACTTTTCAAAACGTGCATTTCTTCTGATGCACAAGTGTTTCGTTAATTGCCACAATTATTCTACCAAAACTGCATCTTCCATCAGCCAGCAAAGATTCCCAAGAGGAGTGACGGATGTACGTATCTTTGAGCACACTCAAGCAAATGTGCAGAGGAACAAGCGGCTGAGCACAGTTTTCTCTAGCGTATGGCTCCCTCTTGCGCATTACAGTCTCAAGAAACTGCTGCCTTCTCTAACGTTAAGGGTTATTACAGCATGGATGAAAATGTGCACTCCGGCATTCCTGCATGCAATGTGCCGTTGTTGGCTGGATTACATGACGGGTGTCCAATCCGGAATAACCTGTAATTTAGTAATGCCATAAATATTTTGAATGCTTCTGACCTGCAGCTGCTTGGAACGTTGAAATGGGCCATCTGGCTGCATGGCCAATAGCATTTCTGGAGATTACCCTTCAGACTGAATATTTGAATAAAGTGGGCAATTCGAAAGGTCTCTTTTTTTATCAGTGGGCACAGTTAGTGCTGGTATTTGTCTAGATGTGTGAACTTTTTCTTAAGTATTGTGGAAGAAATCCATTGTGGAAGGTTGAGGGGTGGATTGTTCCAATACAAGTATTCCTCAATTTACAGCAATTTCTTTAGTGACTGTTTGAAATTACTACAGGACTGAAAAAAGTGATTGATGACTAGTTTTCATACTTGTGACCGTTGCAGTGTCCCCATTGTCACATGATAAAAATTTGGCCACTTGGCATCTGGCATGTATGTATGACAGTTCCACTGTCCCCAGGGTCATATCATCTGTAAACTTCTCATCCGGCTTCCGACAAGCAAAGTCAATGGAGGAAAGCCAGATTTTGTTAACAATGGCATGATTCGCTTAACAACAGTGACTCGCTTAACAGCTGTGGCCAAACAGATAGTAAAATGGGACAAACTCAACAACTGCCTTGCTTAGCAATAGAAATTTTGGGCTCAATTGTGGTTGTAAATCCAGGACTACCTGTAACAGACATTTGTCAAAGAATCTGCCAGACATTTCTAAGAATGCTGATGTGCAATTGCCAAACTGTAAAAGCAAACAAAAGGTAGAATCGGCATGACTTAAAATACTGTTTAGAGACTTTCTCTTCCTTTAAGAATCAGCGGCAAGTTGTAGTTGAGATACCCATGCCTTTATGAAAATACCTTTGTGTGTTGCATGTTTCCATTTATTTAGTGGCAACAGGCAACTCGCCTCAGAATCTTTACAGAATATATACCTGCTTGTAGATAACATTTTATTGTACAACTGTTCTGCTTTGTGCATGGAATGTTAGAACAAATCCAGATAAAATCATCTTCTGGTTATAAATATCTCCCTCCACCAAAAGCATTAATAAGCAAAAGAGCGGTATTCTGTGACTTTTCACAGAAGACTGAACTAAAGCCCTTCGGAAGCAACATGGGGGTATCATCCTGAATCTTGAAGCAACATAGGGTGGATTTGTCATATTTCCCAGAAAAGAATGGTTTTGATAGAAGATATATGTACAGTAGTGGCCAAAATTGTGGAAACCTTTTGGGAAAAGTGTATTTTCTAAAACTAGCTAATAACACCACTTTTTTTTGCAGTAGTACCATAAAATTATATATTAATGGAAAGATGATTTAATCAAGAATGTAATGCAATAACTTTTATGAAGGATTTGCTATTAGAAGAGCAGTTACAGTATAAAGAAGTAAAGTGAAACACGTAGAAAAAATGAGATATACAAAAATTATCACCATGTCAGTTAATACTTACTTGGGTAACCTTTAGCATGAATTACAGCCTTACATGATTGCTTCTATTAACTGGGTTTGATTGCTGGGTTGCTTCTGACTAACAAGTTTCTTTAGTCGACTCCATAGATTTTCAATTGGGTTAAGGTCTGGGCTATTCCCAGGCCATTCCAGCAGAGGAATAGGATTATCTTGAAACTCCAAAAAAAAAAAAAGTGGTGTTATTAGCCATCAAACCTCAAAAATACACTTTTCCCAAAAGGTATCCACAATTTTGGTCACTACTGTAGCTTAGGGTTGAACTGTGGAGTTTCTGGTGCTCTCTGAGCCTGTTTGTTTGCAGTCATTCCACTATCTGAGTAGTGGGGTGGGTGGGCTTTGCTCTCTGTATATATACAGTAGCTTGCCCTGCCAGGATTCCCAGCCAAGCTCAGAGAGATTCCTCAAAAATGGTTTTACCGGCTGTAGTTCAATCTATTAGGCTTCATGTACACTTAAGTTTTCCAGCAGAGGTTAACGCCAGTTTGAAATCCACACAGTACTTGCAGAGGCCTCATCAAGGTGTTGAAATATATAAACAACTTGTCTTGGCTGGACTGAGCATGAAGGAAATCTTTCCAGACTTTTTGAAAAAATAAATAAATTGAAAGCTCCAAGTCAAGTTGATTCTTGGTGGCCCCTTAAGCATGTGGATGCATATTTCTTGAGAACAATGATAAAGGGGTTTGTTGTCTTTTTAAGGGCTGTTGTTTAGTGTTCTCTAAGTGGTTCCCAGTTCAGGTATTGATCAGGCCAGTAGAAAAACCATGAGCATAGAAGTAGTAATGTGATAGTTTCTTCACCTTGTTCTCAGAATCAACTCTCCCATTCTTGGGTTGCCTATATCTTTTGGCATCCACTTTTTATTTCTGTTCATGCTGTGTTTAATTTTTCTAAGTACCTTAGTGCAATGCAGAAACCATTTCCCCTTAAGCATTTTTAAGGCCTATAAGGAAAAAAATGGTGGTGTCTTTTAATACCCAATTTTCTTTTCCATTGCCTCTGTGTTGTCCCTCTTCTACTTGCTGTTATATTGTAAACAGTTTAAATGAAAGGCATTTTTCAGATTTTTGCCTGAAAAGTGTAAAACATGAAATAATTGGATAGATAATTCCTGAATGAATAAAATTGAAATTAGATATAGATAGATAGATAGATAGGCAGGCAGGCAGGCAGGCAGGCAGGCAGTTATATTTGGGAGAAAGCCTCACTGAATTAATTGGATATTACCTATTTTTATTTTAGACTTTTTATTTTGCCTTTATTATTCTTAGAAATAGCTCAGGGTTGTGAACAAATACTCTTTCCTCCTCTTACTTTCCTCTATTTTCATACTTTAGGCAGGACTAGAACTCACAGTCTCCCAGTTGTAAAAGATGAAATAATTGGAAGTTTGATGATCATTGTGGGCTACTAGATACAAAATCGCAGGATCCAATCTGCGTCGGGACCAGAGGCTTAGTCTTATGAGTTTTCGGACTTGTACTGGAGCCCATCCTCAGGTAATCTCTCTCTAGCATAGGGTCTCCAACCTGGGCAACTTTAAGACTTGTGGACTTCAACACCCAGGGTTGTCAGCAAAGCTGGCTGAGGAACTCTGGGAGTTGAAGTCCACAAGTCTTAAAGTTGCCAAAGTTGGAGACTCCTGCTCTAGCAGATTGTGTGCTAGAGAGAAGTGCTAACACTCTGCTAGAGAGAAGTTCCCCGAGGATGGGCTCCAGCACAAGCTGAAAGCTCGGAAGGCCAAACCTCTGGTTCCTTTGACTGACCCAGATTGGATCCTGCAATATTATCCTGGGATGTGTATATTTGCCTTCATTTGTGAAATATGAAATTGTTCTATGCCAATTTAGGGGAGTTAAGGGAATACCCATCTGATAGGCACTGTGTTGAAGATGGTAGCTTTTGCTGGATGTATTTATTTAGGCAATTTATTTGCTGTCCATCTCGTATCCAATGACTCTAGAGGTGAACAGCAGAGCTAACTGACTCAAACACAGAGTCTTTTGGTATTTTGGTGTTCTTGGTTAGAGCAGAGAGAGGCAAAAGGATTCCCCTTGGCAGCTGCACATCTGGGACCCAACCTGTCATTTTTTTTAAAAAGATCAAAATAATGATATAGCAATATGATAGCTGCAAAGTAAAAGACCAACAACTTCATTTGCAAGAATTCCTCATGACCTCACATAGACATGACAGGAAGTCTAAAATGTAGGGGGGGTGGGGAAAGCGATTGCACCCTATACTTTATTGCTCAAAAAAAGAGAAAAGTGGGATTAAAAAGTATCCAAGGAGAACAATTTTGCAATATTTTGCTTTAGAATTAATTGATGATTTGTGGTTGATTGCATTCATAATGGTGGCCATTTTGTGCGCAGGCAATGCTATCTCCAGCAACCATTTTGTAAAGGTATCCAAGGTATGCTCTCAATACTTCCAGTTTTTTTAAAAAAAACTGGCCATAAATTTGCTTACCCCTCTGCTGCCGAATATATTTTTTTCTCCATTAGCACATTATTTTGCACTTCTTCCCTTCAAAGCCACTGGTGGTTGTACCATCAAGAAAAACTTATCTTGATGAAGGGATTTTCAAAGTCAGGCACAGAGACATCTTTATCTGAAAGTCAGATGAGGTGGCAACCAACCAGTTTTCTCTGTCCCAGTCAAGAGATCTGATCCACATGATTCAGTGTCCTGGGCAAATGAATGAAATTCTGCTCTGTAAGTTCTTAAAATGGTGAGAAGCAGAAGTCTGATGACCTTGAAAGCTACAGTCCAAATGTTTTGCCTTAGGCGTTTAAATGGTTCAGGCCAGTCCTGGTTACACCTGGCAAGAAAATGAACATTTTTTTTGTAAAAAGTTTTTTATTGTTTTATACACAAACAAACACATAATGCATCAGTCATTCCATGTGTCATCTCGGTGTATCTTCAGTGACTTCTTCCTCTTGCTACTCCTCTTTTCTTCCTTTTTTGCAATATCCCTCTCTCAATACAATATTTTTATTATATCATTCTCTTATTTAATTATTAAATTATTTATCTACATTTTCTAACCAATGATAGAATTTTTTTAAAAAATTTGATTTATATGCTGCCCTTCTCTGGAGACTCAGGGCGGCTTACAATGCGCTAAGCAATAGCCTTCATACTTTTGTATATTTATACAAAGTCAGCTTATTGCCCCCACAAACTGGGTCCTCAATTTACCTACCTTAGAAAGGATGGAAGGCTGAGTCAACCTTGAGCCTTGGTGAGATTCGGACCTGCAATAATTGCAGGGAGCTGGTGTTAATAACAGGGCTTTAGACCACTGTACTATCCAAGGCTCTTATGGAATTGTCCCCATATCTTAAAATATTCTGTGTCTTCTCTTTCCTTGATTTTCAAAGTTAATCTATTCATTTCTGCACAGTCTAAAAATTTTTAATCACTTCCCCTTCCGAAGGGATTTTCTCTGCTTTCCATCTTTGCGCAAATACTATCCTTGCTGCAGTTATTACATGTATAATCAAATATATATTTTCTTTACTAATTTTCTCTGGAAGGATACCCAATAGGAATAGCTCAGGTTTTAAGTCAATATTTTGTTGAATCATTTCTTCTAACCATATCTTAATTTTTCTCCAGTAATTTCTAGCTTCTGGGCATGTCCACCACATATGATCATAGGATCCTGGTGTCTGATGACATTTCCAACACTTAGCTGATTTTTCTTTAAACATTTTTGCTAATTTTTCCGGGGGCCATCTATAAAACATTTTATATTGATTTTCTTTATATGCAGTTGACATTGTTAATTTGTAATTTCTTTCCCATAGCTGTTGCCATCTGTCGGAAATGAACATTTTGAACAAGCCAAGGGTCACTAAACAGAGATGGATATTTACTAACAGATAGTAAGCACTGTGTATTGTCCAGAAGGGGAACAGATAGGGAAGAGATAGAAAATTTCCTTTGACAAGGAGCTACTTCTAGATATCCATTTCTGTAAGTTCTGCAGATCTTCTGCATTGCCCTCTTGGGATAATAGGGGGAAATAAATAGTGGGTATGCCATTAAGCAAAGCATGTAGTTGTAGTTGTTGGGTATAGAAGTTAGTGGTGCTTCCTATTTCAAAATGTTTTAGGGCTTCCAGTTTCTTATCTCTGAAACTTGCCAAGACTGCTTTGAAAATCTTAAGAGAAAGGGGATGTCGCAACTCTTCATGTTGTTTGCTTCACTATTCAGTGCTTTAAACTGAATAAAGTGGGGGAGGAAGCTTTTCATTTCCATTTATATTGGTGTTCAGTGGATTGGGTGCCGATCAACCTTCTGTTTTGTTTGTTCTCCAGCAATACTTAAAATTTGGGGGAAATACAAGCCTTCAAAAAGTAAAGCATTATATACAATACTACAAAAAAAAAGCACCACCTTCAGATGAAAGAAAATCAGCTTCCTCCAGACTTTGCTGCCAAAAAACAAGTGCCACTTTTAATATTATTCCATAGCATAGAGCTAAACAAATTGAACTATGAACAGGAGTGTCTTGCTCCATTCCCGCCCCCCGCCCCCCCATGCCTTAGGTAAGCTGCTAGCTATATCACTTTTCCTCTTAATTCTCAGTCTGTGCAGCTTTTGATGCATCTTGCAAATTCGATGTTAAAGCTACAGAGATGATAAAAAATGACACGAATGTTCTAAAGCTTTTATGTGAAACCTAAAATTCCTCACAATACTTTATTGTTCTTTCTTTCTATTTCAGCTCTGTACTACACAGAGAATGTCCTGACAAATGTGCAGGCTTCTCTTGAAATGAAGAACATTTGCAAGACTCCATGAACTCTTAATTCCAGTGTCACATCTACAGTTTGATAGAAATGGCCCGGGATGCCAGGTCTTCACGATTAATTAAAAAAGAGGAGATAAGCAAAAAGAAACCGAGTCCTGTTAAAAAGAAATCTTGCCAAGGAATAAAAGATGCCAAGAAAGAGTCCTCAAAGAAAGAGTGTCCTACAAGCTGTAGAAAGTTAATAGAAGACCAGAACGATGGCAAGAAAAAATCCCAAAGACCTAAACCTCCATTAAGTTCGCCATGCCGATTTCTCCGGAGCAGTGTAACCAAAGCCTTTTCTGGAACATCTTGGATGAACCTGGAATTAACGGATAATGTTCTCTTCCACAACCAGCCGCCTTTGAGCTATGGTGGGTTTTCCATGACTCTCCGCAGGAAACCGTTTTCCCATCGGCTGTTTCAAGCATCGACAATCACAAAAGCTAAGAAGAGCGGCCCGAGAAAAAGACAGAAAGCCAGATCAGGAATTTCCTCTGCACTAGAAAGGAAAGAAGTTGAACAGACGACAAGAGCTTTTGCACGAGATTTAAACTTGAATAGTGAATTACCTTCTCCCAAAGGAGATAAGGCCCCATGTTCTCAGGAAGCAGGCTGGTCCTCTGTAGATGATAATCAAGCCAAAAAGAGAGGGATAATGCACCCCTCCAAAATTTCTGTTTCTAATAATGGTGTGACGGATACTTGTAATTCAGGAATACTAGAAGAACACAGATGTGAAGACTTCGTTTCCCGTGAGCAGGCCCTGGAAGATTTGTTTACTAATACCTCAAATGAAATTTTGTCTGAGCCTCTTCTCCACCAATTACACCTTGACTTTGACACTACTTTAAGGGTACAGAAAGATGAATTGGGGACAGCTGTAGAACCATACGCAAAGAGTAACCTGAATTTACCTCCTGTCCCCCCTGAACATTTCTGTTCACATTCCTTTTCCATGTTGAGCCTTTCCTCAGAACAAGACCTGGGGTTGCATAATAAAAGTCCAGAGATGTCTCTGGAATCTCATTCCAAAACTGGACATGAGACGGTGCTACATCCCTGTGAATCCGAGGCTGCCGTTTTGATTACCTCTGAACTGATCTCAAAATTGCATCTGGATGACTCATGTGCGCTACCGGAACCCCTGAACAAACCAGATGCTGAGCCTCCTATTGCAGAAGAAAAGTATTTGCAGTGTGCCTCTGGCTCAGAAGGTTCCTTAAAAGAACCAGACCTTGTAGGAGACACCCCTAGACCAGAGGACCAGGACCTGGTGCCAAGCAACCAAACACTTGATTCTTCTTCCTATTATAGCTGTGAGCAACCAAATGAACAATCAGTCTGTGAACAGATTTCTAGCATTTCTTTGAGTAATTTCACCTTGTATGACCTTGAACAGACTCTTGAACGGATTGCTGCAGAAACATTCAGTTTAAGACCAACCTCTGTACCCTTTAATCTGGAAAGAAATGCCACTAGCCCAGTCAGCAGGGAAGTGTCTAACGGAAGTTTTCCACAATCCCCTAATGCAAGGTTGCCCTTGGGCGCAGGAGAGGGGAAAGAGACGGTGCCATCTAACAAGTCCGTTTCAAGGCAATCTGATCCCTTATTGCAGCTGGGGAGAGATGGAAAAAACACAAACTGTCCCCAGGATCCCAAGAAATGTGAGACCAACACAGGGGTGGCATCCGAACCATTATCTTTTGAACCTCCAATTGGTGGGTGCCTTGCCTCTTTGCAACCTGTGGTGGAAAAGAAAAAAAGAAGGCGTTGTGGAGTTTGTGAACCTTGTCTGCGGAAAACTAACTGTGAAGAGTGTAGCTGCTGTAGGAAACGCAAAACTAGCCACCGGATATGTAAAAAGAGAAAATGCGAAGAACTGAAGAAGCCCCCACTGTCCCTTCCAGCCTCAAAGCAGCCTGCAGAGGTAAACAGATTCGTTTCAATATTGCTTGAATTACTGGGATTTGATTGAAGTGTCTGAAATCTGTTTGCCCTTAATGAGAAATAATGGTTGGATTTCCGATTGTATGAGATACATTGAAATCAAACTAGTTAAAGCAGGGATGTCCAACCTTGGCCACTTTTAAGCAGTGGTGAAATCTGAACCAGTTTACTACCAGTCCACCAGCTGTGCAGTGCGCGCCAAACATGAGCTGCGCATGCACAGTGCACGCCAAATGCAAGCTGCGCATTTGCAGTGCGCGCCAAAGGGAGGCTTGGGAAGATAAGTAGAACAGCTGTGTGAAGGGGTGATCAGCTGTGGTGTGCGGTCGCGGAACCTTTTAAAAAACTTTTTAAAAGCATTTTTTACTACTGGTTCAGGCGAATAGGTAGTAAAAAATGCTTTAAAAAAGTAAGAAAAAGGCTCCGATGATGGCGCGGTACAGCTGTGATCGTCGGAGCTTTTTTTTTACTTTTTAAAAGTATTTTTTATTACATATTCGCCTGAACTGGTAGTAAGAAAATGCCTAAAAAGTAAAAAAAAAAAATCCGTCGCACAGCTGATCGCCGAAACTTTTTTTTTACATTTTTTACTACCATTTCGGGCGAACCGGCCTGAACCGGTAGCATTTCACCCTTGCTTTTAAGGCATGTCGACTTCAACTCCCAGAATTCTCCAGCTAGCACGTGGCCAAAGTTGGATGCCCCTGACTTAAAGTTTTGCATGTGAATTCTGTTGCAGAGTTGGTATTAAGTAGAAGGCACTTCACATAATTTTTGAGCAATTAAGAACAGAAGTTTCAAAAGAGGTGGTGAATCCCTTGTTAGCAAATATCATTCAAAATATATCTTGGTATTTAATTGTGGTTAATGTTTTGTAAGAAGATGGCTAGGACTCCATTCTGTCCTAGAATAGAATAGAATGAATGAGCTGGAAGGGACCTTGTTGGAGGTCTTCTAGTCCAGCCCCCTGCTCAAGCAGGAGAATCTATACTATTTCAGATAAGTGACTGTCTAGTCTCTTCTTAAAAACATCTAGTGATAGAGCGCCCACAATTTCTGGAGGCAAGCTGTTTCACTGGTTAATTGTCCTCACTGTTAGGAAGTTTCTCCTTAATTCCAGGTAGCTTCTCTCTTTGATCAGTTTCCAACCATTGTTTCTTGTCCTGCCCGCCTGGAGAATAATCGTTAATTAATAATAATATTAGTTCTATTCTAATAATTGAATGTTGCTGGTTGGATTTATTTCAAGATGATAGTGCACTTCCAATATGGAGTGTATTCAGAAAAACTGTCTGCCTTGATTTCAAAACTTCTGTTTCCTTTTATATTTTGTCTTACAACCGTTGTTTTGTAGTCTTAGAGCAGGGCTCCATTGTCAAGAAGTCTGTAGCTCCAGGGTAAACAGGAAGAATTGCTCTATTATGCTTTCTTTCACCATCTATCCTGTTGGAATTGCAGATAGTCCTCAATTTACGACAACTTTGGACAATTGAGTCCAAAATTTCTGTTGCTAAGCAAGACAGTTGAGTTGAGTTTTCCTCCATTTTATGACCTTTCTTGTCATAGTTGCAAGTGAACCACTGCAATTGTTAGGTTTGTGACAGGGTTGTTAAGTGAATCTGGCTTCCCCATTGACTTGTCAGAAGGTTGCAAAAGATGATTATGTGACCCCAAGACAATGCAACCGTCATAAATACATACAGACACCAAGTGTCCAAATTTTGATCATCTGTCCATAGGGATCATGACAGTCATAAGTGTGAATAACAGTTATAAATCACTTTTTTCAGTGCCTTTGTATCTTTGAACAGTTACTTAAACAACTATTTGTATATATATTTCCCCCCCCCTCTTGCCTTAGTCTAAATTTTCTGTTATGCCCAGAAATGCAACCTTTCTACTGTATTGCTACAACCAATTCAAGGGTGGGAAATCTAGAGCTTTCCAGATGTTGCTGGACTACAGCTTTGGCTTACTGCGCCATTGGCTATGCACAGAGCTAGATCAGCACCAGCTGGAAAGGCAGATGTTTTCCACCTTTGAATATTACTTTATGCTTGATTTTTTCTGTTAATTAACAACCTGGTCCTCTGGCATCATGATAATTTAGTCACCAGAATTTTTTTTAAAAAAAAGTAAAATAATAAAATAAAATACCATATGATTGGTAACCAGAACAAATGTATTTATTTGGTTTTTATTGCACCTTTGTTGCTTTTATAACTAACTCAAAACAGTGAAATATATAAAAGACTAATAAATCTGAAAAGAGGAGAAAATATACGTAATTTCTCATCTTTTTTCCCCCTGAAATAGAGCAGTGTAATGTTGTGGTTTATCACAGTAAAAATAACTCTCGTCAAACAGAGGGAATGAATGTACTTTGGGGCTACTTTTAAGAGGAAATCAGATGTGATTCTGTGGCATATTGCAAGCCTGGGACTTCTCAGAGATGTCAAGCAGAGAATCCAGGCTGCCTCCGAGTTTAGCCAGAGGATGGAGCTATAAGCAAATTGGCTAGACCAGCAGGAAGCATTTAGCCCAGACAATAATGTTAGAAGGGAAGCTGGTTTTGGTTTCCTTTTCTAGTTTATTTTACATTTGCCAAACAGAACCTTGAATTTTTCTGTTCCCTGGGGGTCAGTCTTGTATATCAAAAGAAGTTTTACAGCAGATCTAGGAGCCTGAAAGACTGGGAACTTTGATGTCGTTTAAATTCAATCTGAAGTATTTTGGTGGAAAAATATGCTCCTACATTGATATTAATCTTTTCTTGTCTCAGCTGAGGAAACTTATTTCTTCCTCCTTGCGCTTGAATAGGCTATTTAGCTGACGGGAAATGTAGACTTATTCGATTTTGAGTTTCCTTCAGCATTGTATTGTAGATGCTATTCGTGTCTTGGGTAGTATTCAAGGAACCCTTGTGATAATGCAAGGTAGGGTCTGTCAAATTGAATTCACTGTGATTGTAATGGTTGACGGAAAAGAATAATCTTTCCTGTAAAGTGTGGATCAGCTCTAGGATCATTCATGAAAGGGAGTGTTATGCCACTTTACATGGGTTCATTTGATGTTACGATAAACCAAAATTCCTTCCTTCCTTCAGTCAATTTACATTGTCGCCCACATAACATATGATTGAGAGCGGTGTACGCCTTAAAACAACATATTTGTTTACTTTAAATAACTTATATAACCACTCCTCTTAAATAAGTAATACTACAAAATAAAATAGGGATAGTATCAAGATTATGTGAAGGGTAGTACTTTTTAATACTACTTTGGTAAGACCACACCTGGAATATTATGTCCAGTTTTGGTCACGACAAAAGGAAAAAAAGATGTTGAGACTCCAGAAAGAGTGCAGAGAAGAGCAGCAGAGATGATTAGGGGAAAACATACAATTAACACTTGCATGAACCGGGTGTGTCTAGTCACGTGATGTCGAACCTATAGCATGCACGCCAGAGGTGCCATGCACAGCCCTCTCTGCTGGCACGCGCACCGTCGCCCCAGGTCAGATCTCCGTGGCATTTCTTTCGTGAACTTCTGTTTCCCTGCAAACGACGAAACAAGCTCGCAAAAGAAAAATATCTTACCTCTTGCCGTGCTGCTGGTGTTGGGATGCCCTGTCTCCTGTCGGCCCGCTGGTCTTCGGTCTCTGCTGCGTATGCGTGCATGTCTGTGCATGCGTGCATGTCCACGCTTGAGCACATACTTTTCAGTTTGGGCATGCGCATGCATGCAGTTTGGGCACTCAGTGGATAAAAGGTTCACCATCACTGTTCTATCCAGTATTTGGGATTCTCTTAACATAAGATTTTAAAACTCTACAACCGTGATGGCATGCAGAGCTCTCTCTGTTTTTTTAAAAACACAATATATCCTTGAGGGACATCAGGGGTCACTGCAAAAGGTGCCAATTTGACTAGGCAAACTAGAAAAAAATATGGTCATTGTTCAAACCATACTGTGAAAGAGATTTGAGTCCAAATGATATATGTTGCCTTATTACAGTCCCTAATGAAAATTGAATTCAAGTAAAACTTCCTTATATATGAGGAACATATCTTTAATTTTAGAAGGGGTTTTGGATTCTTACCCTCTTTCAAAGAGACTAATTTTATGGGCTGATATAAATCTAGGATGCACCTTAAAGATTTATAAATTCTCTATCTTCCAGAAATCTTGTCCACACCATCAATATGCCTACCCTGTTTCCCCCAAAATAAGCCATCCCCAGATAATAAGCCCAATCGGGCTTTTAAGTGCATGGCAATAAGGCCAAGCACTTATTTCAAGGTTCAAAAAAATATAAGACAGAGTCCTATTTTCCAGGAAACACGGTAGTTGCTCACTCACATCCTATTTTCTTGAGGTGCAAAATTTTATTGAAGCCAAGGAAATGAAATAATACAAATTTAGGATTGACCAATCGGAGAATCAGAGTATAAAAGTGGCGTACACACTTTCTGTGGTTCAGTCTTGCTGAAATTGTATGTCAGTCCCTTGAAGTAGTTTGTGAATGGTTGCCCTTATCTTTCCTAATATCCTGAGTGTCATAAACAAGCTGTTGCCAAATTACAGTTGTAATACAGATGTATTAAGATGCAGGATTTGAGAGTAAAATGATGAGCGGTGTACTGGTTAATCCTTTTTCCTTAATTCAGTATTAAGGCCAGGAATGATATATCATGCATTTTTACTCAAATTTGAAAATAGCCACATATATGAACATTCAGTTCTCTGTAATTTCAGATGTTTTAAAACTTGGTGTAGAATTAATGCTTTATTTTATTACTGGTTGAAATCTGATAAGATAAATTGTAGACATTATAAAATGCAAAAAATTAATGCAGTGTTTTCAGCAGAGTAAAACTGAATCGAGTGCAGGCAAGTACATTGTGCTGAAAATGTAGTTTATGTTGCCTTCATCCAAGTGTCTGATATTAAGTACATAGGATACCCACTCACATTAGATTGGTGTTGTCTCAAGCTGGGAAACTTGAAGATGTATGGACTTCAACTCTCAAAATTCCCTAGCTAGCATGTTGGCAAAGAAATTCTGGGAGTTGAAGTCCTCACATCTTCAAGTTGTCAAGGTTAAGAAGTACTGCATTAGATAGTTTTATCAAATGTGTTAACAAGCTAGAATGTGTGTTGGCAACTCACACTCCTGAACTGCCTGCGGCTCTTTGACCTCTCTCCTGCAGCTCCTGACCTGGTCTCCGCCCCGAGATACTGGCCCAATCTGGCCGTGGCCGACGCCAACCTCGCTAACATGAGGGCTAGTGGGATAGGAATGGGATCTGAGAGGAGGATACGATGGAAAGGGGGACAGATTCGCAGCTGAGGAGCGAGCATGAGCTGCAATGGCAGTGGCTTTGCCGAAGATGATCCTCCTCCTCCTCATGCAACTCCCTGCCTGGCTGTTGCAGGACTGGGAGGGTGTGCATAAGCGGGGAAAACCTCAAGCGAGCGGCTGGGCTCTGCCAAAGAGCAGCAAACGTGTGTGGAACGGGCGGGTTGACCGGCTGAAGGGCGAGCATCTTTGGCGAGGGCTTTCTCTGAGCCTGATCCCCAGGGTGGGCGTGCGAGGTTCAGTGGGGCCAGCCCCCTTTTCCCGCTGCCCTGAGCTTCTTTACTCCTCCAGTGGAGTTGATTGAAAAGCATCCTCCGGGCAGCAAAAGTCCCCCTTGCGAGATTTAAAGCTGCCCAGAGGATGCTTTTCAATCAATGCTGCCAGTGGAACCACTCCACTTGCTTGAGGAGGTTATCTTGGTTCATGCGCGCCCTCCCGGCCCTGCAACAGCTGGCCAGGGGGTCGCATGAGGAGGAGGAGGGTTGTCTTTGGCGAAGCCGCAGCAGCTTGTGCTCACTCCTTAGCCAGCTGGATTTACAAAGTTGCCAAGAAGAAAGAAAAAGAGGAGTAGCGAAGAGCCCCAAGGAGAGCTCGCCTGGTCGGCTTTCTGAGAGAGAGAGAAGTGACACAGAGACGGACAGACAGACAGAGGGGGAAGGGGGAGACAGAGAGAGAGAAGGGGAGAAAAACAGAGAGAAAGAAATGAGAAAATGATGGAGAGAGAGAAAGAGGAAAAAGAAACAAAAGAGAGGGGAGAGGGGGAGAGAAATGAGAGAGAGCTGGAGGGAGGGAGAGAGAGAGGAAAAAGAGAGAAACGAGAGAGAGAGAAGGAGAGAGAGAGGGAGACAGATGAGAGAGCTGGAGGGAGAGGAGAGGGAAAAGAGAGGGAAAAATGAGACAGAACAACACACTTATTTTCTTTCATTTTCCACCAAAACTTTGCAGAAAATCGTATCATACCATAATCTGGCATCATCAAAAGTGGGCAATATAATTTTGGAAGCATCTACAGCACAAGTGCCTCAGGAGGTATGAACTGAAGTAAAGCTATTCCTTTGACAGATTTAACACACCTAACAAGCATTAAATTATCCCTTCTCCACATAGGAGTGGGAAGAAATATGCATTGTATCCTTGTAACAATATGTTTAAAACAGTGCCATGAACCCGATGGCCCTAATCTACTTTTGCCATATTTCTTGATTCTCTGAAAACTCCCAAACTAGGATAGGGGCACAATAAATCATCTCCTTCCCCTCTTATTGTTTTCATTATTATAGAGTTTGATCTTGCTTTTTTATATCCTTCACCTTTTGTTTATATTATCCACCAACTTTTTTTAACCCATTATCAATAATCTATCCCATGAGATGCCATAACTCTCTATGTTTTGGTGAATTGATGATCTCCAACTGATTTAAAATTATCTACAGGGATTAAGGATCCCAGACTCACATGGAAGGACATTAATCGGGTGAAATCCAGCAGGTTCTGACAGGTTCTGGAGAACTGGTAGCGGAAATTTTGAGCAGTTCGGAAAACCGGCAAATACCACCTCTGGCTGACCCCAGAGTGGGGTGGGAATGGAGATTTTGCAATATCCTTCTCCCAGGAGTGGAGAGGGAATGGGGATTTTGCAGTATCCTTCCCCTGGAGCGGGGTAGGAATGGAGATTTTTTTTTTAAATTTGATTTATATGCCGCCCTTCTCCGGAGACTCAGGGCGGCTTACAATGCGCTAAGCAATAGCCTTCATACTTTTGTATATTTATACAAAGTCAGCTTATTGCCCCCACAAACTGGGTCCTCAATTTACCTACCTTAGAAAGGATGGAAGGCTGAGTCAACCTTGAGCCTTGGTGAGATTTGAACCTGCAATAATTGCAGGCAGCTGATGTTAATAACAGGGCTTTAGACCTCTGTACTATCCAAGGCTCTTTTTTGCAGTATCCTTCCCCTGGAGTGGGGTGGGAATGGAGATTTTGCAGTATCCTTTCCCTGCCACGCCCACCAAGCCATGCCCACAGAACCGGTAGTAAAAAAAATTGGATTTCACCACTGACATTAATCATATAAAGGCATACACACACAGCCAGATACTGGTCACTGTAATATTAGTTGCCTCAAGGTGAAGGATTATATTTGGACACACTTTACACTACTTGAAAAATAATGCCTAAAATTTTAATATTCTCGAGAGGGATACAAACAGCTATATTTTTATTTATTGATTGAATTTATATTGCTGCCTATTCGCCCATGACGACTCAAAGCGGTTTACAGAATATAAAACCCCATTTAAAACAATAAAAACTAACAAAAAGAATCAAATAAATTAATATAGTACAATATAACAAAATTATTCCCACCCCCCGCCCCAGCAACAACAGATCATATGAGCCATTTAATGAGCTCCATCCTACTCTGGGTTCCCCAGGCCCGCTGGCAGAACCAGGTCTTCAGCACCTCCCGGAAGAGTATTAGAGTGGGGGCCAGTCTAATCTCTGGGGGAATGATGTTCCAGAGAGAGGGAGCCACCATGGAGAAGGCCCTTCTTCTGGGTCCCACCAGGTGTATCTCCCTCAGGGATGGGACCCGCAACACCCGCAACATTCCCTGCCTCCCCACTCTGATGGGTCGGGTAGATATGACCGGCAAGAGATGGTCCCTCAGATAACCTGGTCCCAAGCCATGATATAGTATATGATGCTAAACACCCCTCATATAAAAACTGTGCAACTAAATCTCTGCCGAGAAAACTTTTTAAAGACAGCTGGTATAAATAGTGCCTCTCCAGAATAAAGGCAAGATCACAGAGCTATGCCTGATTTGGGACAGTACACTATTAATGGGCCCAATGCTTACCACAGGACTGCTCTTTTGAGAACAGGCAACAGAATTTCATTTTTAATGTGTGCCAGTGTGCTCACAGTAAAAAATAACCAAAAAGATGATCTTATCTTATATACTATCACCCAATATTTAAGATTTTAGCTTGCTCTATCAGATGTCCCTTGAGCTGCCAAGCAAACAGAAGGATCCAATTTTGGAATAATTCATCTCCAATGTTTCATCTTGACCGCATTCAGCCAACATGCGTAGAGTTCCTTTTAAACCAATGGATTTATAAGACAACAGTACTGCGTTAATCACATACAAAAGTGTTGCAGTGTGTTTATTCGCTAGTGCTGGAGGGTGATATGTGAAGCTAGTCACTACTGAATTAATACAGAAATTAAATAATGCAGTTCCATCTAAATCATCTTTGCATAGATATTTCTCTAGTGTGCAGTCCCTGCACACTGCAACAAACTTTTAAGCTAGAATTTTAATACAGTTTACTCGTCAACAATCGCATGCGTCAATCTCAGTGGATTTTTTAAGTTTGCACCACATCCTTGATCTAGAGATAAAATCAAATGCAAACTTAAATTCATTGAAAGTAGCATATAATGTGGATCCACCTTTAAGCAGTATATTTTTCCACTAGATGCTATAAAATAGAGTATCAGCTATAATCAGATGCCTTTCTCTGAAATCATCTGTAGCTTGGGATTGAACTAAAAGTCCTTGGTGCTCTTTGAGCTTGGCCATTTGCGTGAAGATGTTTCATTATGAACCTCGGTGGCCCAGCGGTTAGAGTGCAGTACTACAGGCTACTTCTGTTGACTGCCGGCTGCCTGCAATCTCACCAGGCTCAAGGTTGACTCAGCCTTCCATCCTTCTGAGGTGGGTAAAATGACCCAAACTGTTGGGGACAATAGGCTGACTCTATAAACCGCTTTAGAGAGGGCTGTAAAGCACTATATAAGTCTAAGTGCTATTGCTATTACCCAACTAATCAGTACACATCAGTTGCTCAGAAAGCACAATACCTCCATAGTAAATGAGGTTGCAGATAATGCAGACTAGGACTCTGTCTTCCTCAATGACCTTGGTGCATTGTAGACCTGGATCATTCTCTTCCATTCTCAATTGCCCTGTCTCTGAGGAATACGATTGATGGTTGTCCATTTGGAGGCCTTGATGAATGTTTTAGAACCCTTCACGTAAAAATGAGCCTGAGCACATCATTCTAAGCTGTATGGTTCTTCGTACACTATATTGTCTGTATCTAGATCAGAGTTGAAGTCCACCCATTTAAATTTGCTTAGGTTGAGAAACACTGCCATAAAACATTCACAACTACATGTATTATCCATTCTTATATGAGCTGTGGTGGCGCAGTGATTAGAATGCAGTATTGCAAGCTAATTCAGCTCACTGCCAGTTCAATCCTCACCAGCTCAAGGTTGACTCAGCCTTCCATCCTTCCGAGGTCAGTAAAACGAGGACCCAGGCTGTTGATGGCAATATTTTGACACTAAACCGCTTACAGAGAGCTGTAAAGCACTGTGAATCAGTATATGTCTAAATGCTATTGCTTATTTGGTTTTGACTAACAAATCTCTGCCCAAGTCACTAAAAAAGAAGTGGGAGTTTAAAATAGGAAGCAATTAAAAGAAGGAATTAAAACGACTCCAACAAGATCCTGTTCAAGAAAAGGAGGAATTTTAGCATTTCTGCCTGTCTTTTTCCAGGTTTCTTCGATTTCTCTTGATCTTATTATAGAGTGAGGTTTTGCTGCTTCACCCTTTTCTTTAAACACTATTTCTTTTCCTTCTAATAAACAGTTTCCTATTCTTTTAACTTCTTTCTGTTATTTTGTTTCAAGATTCATTTCCTTGGGCATTTTGATAGGGAGAAAAGAATTTTGCAACTTGAATATACAGTACTGTTTAATATTGTTTCCGTTCCTTTTAATTGCATCAGGAATGCACTTTGTTCAGTTTAATTCTGTTGGTAAAATTATTACCCGTGCTTAGCTCTTAAGGCCATTGAAATAAACTGAAAAGGCCCATTCAGGATAAAAATACTTACCTCTGGATCCTCATTGTCGGGAATGTGCCACATGTGGTTATGAAATTGTTAATATTTAATTTTCATATGACTGTGAGTTTACAGTTTGGTATAGTGGTTAAGGCATCAGGCTAGAAACTGGGAGATTATGAATTATTTTGGCTTAGATCATTTGTAGGCTGAAGCAGTCCTTAAAAATTATAAATACATTTTAAAAAAAACCTTGAAAGTCACACTCCCACTGCAACCTGGGACAGCCTGAAACTCTGTGAAGAAAGGTTTAGGCTGCCTTGGCTGCACTAATTTGCACATTAGTTGATACTTTTCACTTGAATGAACAGCGTGTGTCAAAACCTCAAGGCTTCCAGTGTGATTTGTCAAATTAGATTAACCATGCAGTCCGACACATTTACTTGAAAATAAGCTTCATTGTCTTCAGCCAGGCTTTTTACCGTGTAAGTTTTTCTAGGATTTTTTTCCCCATGCTGATTCAAGGGTGAGAATTGGAGTCATCTAGTATGACCCTTTACCCTTCTCTCTCCATCCCCAAATATTTCGGTCTCCTAAATAGGCTCCAACTGCATTTGAAGGCTTTGGAGAAAATCATCCTGCTTTTGTTCACTGTCAGATGAAATTCCATCAATAGTATTGACTTTCCCCCTTAAAGCTGTAATCCTTTCCACAGTTGAAAACAAATTCCGTTAAAGAAAGACCTGATGATTAAGAAAGTATGCATAAGATTGGATTGCATAAATTTTCAATTTTGTCACAGCAAAAATTAAACGAATAAATAAATGCTATATTATGCCTTTTTTCTTTTTACAAAAGCTTTTTTTTTTAAACGATGGGGCATAAATCCTAAAGCAGCCAAGCAATTTACAACATTTCAGGTTGTAAATCTGAATCAGCAATTTTTGATGCCAGCAATACTAGATTCTTTGTGGATCATCAGAGAGATTTGGGAATAAGAGGTGCTGTTTTGAAATTTAAGGTAGACTTCCAATGATGTCATTTTGAGACAGTTCTTCAAAATGGTATCCCTGAAGGCTCAACTCTGTCTCCAGGAGCTTATAGTGCTTACATAACATTGGGAAATCATTAAGAGCTCTGAAGCTGGGTGATGATAAATTCAATGTTAGTTAAGTCTGGGCCTCTCTTGAATGTCTGTCTGCAGGATAATTTTGTAAAGTGAGATTGAGTTTAGATAATACTAGACAACCTGTGACTCATCAGGTCATTATTTCAGAGTTATTTCCTTACCAGATTCCTCAATGTCTTCAACAATGGCTATGCATACAGTGTACGTTCTTCACTGGAAAAGTTTTTTTTTTAATTCAAGGACATATTCAGAGTGATACCTGCTTTGAAAATAGCCCATGTTCAACTATATAGCAAACATCAGGAGTTGACCACAGGAAATGTCTCATAACATTTTTGTATGAAATGTTTTGATGATAATTTTTATGTCATAAAATGTTTCATAAAGTGTCAAATTTCAATTCCACAAGAATCATGGATTTTGGACGGATTCTGTAAGTTAGCCCATTTGAAATATCTTGATTCAAAAATTGTAATTAATAATAGTCCTTACATACACACAGCATCATTTTATTGAGGTAATTTGAGGAGCCTGCTCTGTAGCCTTCCAGGTCTGTGAATGCTAGCTCTTCTATTGGCTCTTTACTACCTTATGAAAAAAATACTTTAAAACATTTGAAAGAGGGTTTTCATATGCCAGTATTTAACTACAGTTCTGTTTTTATTGTAAACTGTTAAGTCGCTTTGGTAATTGGGGATTAATGAGCCTAATAACCAGTGTGTGTGTGCGTATGTGTGGATGTGTGTGAGAGAGACATATGTATATTTATTTGCAGCAAAATGTACTTAGCACTTGTTTCATATTTCTGTGTACATGCTTCTTGCCAACATGCAAATTGCTTTTGGTTCAGGAAGAGCATAATTTATGAAGTGCCTTTTTACTTTATAAAAAAATATTCAAACAATTCACCAGATGTCACAAACTGCCAAGCCTTCTGCTGGCTGATTTAAAATGTCTCCTAGTCTACTCTCCCCAGAATAAGATAATAGCAATAGACTTATATACCGCTTCATAGTGCTTTTACAGCCCTCTCTAAGCCATTTAGAGAGTCAGCATATCGCCCCCAACAATCTGGGTCCTCATTTTACCCACCTCGGAAGGATAGAAGGCTGAGTCAACCTTGAGCCGGTGAGATTTGAGCTGCCGAACTGCAGCTAGCAGTCAGCTGAAGTAGCCTGCAGTACATCTTGCAACATACGGTCAAGAGTACGCATCCTTATTCTTTCTGAATAAATATTAGTATTTGATTCTTGGTTTGTAGCTACTGCTATAAACAAAAAATATTATTTTGAAGTATGTATCAGCTATCTGTTTTGGCACTTTTGACCCGATACCGTGTATCTTAATCTGATCTGTTAGACTTGGCAGGTTTTACCTTCGGTTGTGCTGCCCCAGCAGAATGAGAGCCATAAATTTAGTCATGGTTCTTGAGTCCCTTTCAGTGTCAGCCATTAACTAGCAATTTTCACCATGATTGTGCATTGGGGTTTTTGAGAGGATGGGAATTGGCCATTAAAAATCATGTAGTAGTTATTGAAGGTAGTGCTACTCTACAAGCAGTTGGAAGGCTGAATCACCTCCCCACTCCAACTGTCATGTCTGTTTTTATCTCTTGCAAGAGTACAAGAGTTGAAAAAATGAGGTAAGAACAGTAGAGCAACCCTGTTTTGCAGCCAACTCCTTTTTTCAGTTTCTTTATTTAGAATCCCAAAGGAGAGGTTAATCATATGTTTACCTTCCCATTGAGGTTTGCATAATGCGTAGAGCCATTGTTCAGGTAAGATAATTTACAATAAACCAGGGATGGAAACCATAATTGAGGGGTGTGCTGTGGTCTTGATTTACCCTACTGTTAAGGCTTGGATCTCACACTAGGCAGAGTCTTCCGTGATTTAAAGCAGTGGTTAATATGAACCCAATCATAGTATCATAAACCACAGATTATAGTTTAGTGTGCTATATGAACAGAGCCAGTTATATTTAATTCAATAAGCTATAGCTTTATGTGTTGTATTAAACACAGCATGCAAGATTGACATGCTTATGTTTGTCTAATAAGAATATGGTACAGGGATGCAGTGGCTCAGCGAGCTTGTCCATCGAAAGGTCAGCATTTCAGTGGTTTGAATCCCTAGTGCCACGTAATGGGGTGAGCTCCTGTTACTTGTCCCAGCTTCTGCCAACCTAGGAGCTTGAAAGCATGTAAAAAATGCAAGTAGAAAAATAGGGACCACCTTTGGTGGGAAGGTAACAGCGCTCCATGTGCCTTTGGCATTTAGTCATGCCGGCCACATGACCACGGAGACGTCTTTGGACAGCGCTGGCTCTTTGGCTTTGAAACGGAGATGAGCACCACCCCCTAGAGTCGGGAACGACTAGCACATGTGTGTCAGGGGAACCTTTACCTTTACCAGAGCTTGAAAAGACCAGATTCGGGGACCTGCACTTATGGAAGTTGTCTTACAGAATGTATTCTTGAAATGAGTTATTTATCAGTGCCACTTTAGATAATAGACTATAAATATTTATGCAGTTGGTTTGCACAAAACATTCAAAATATAGTCACCAGATTAGTCTGGACTGCCCAGCCCTGTTAGGCTAAAATGTAAATAGCCTATTTGTGATTGTATGCAATGCTTCCTTCTGACCTTGGGAGTGATAAGATTATTTGTAACATTCAGTTGCAATGTATTGCAAAGAGCAGCCTTATTTTGAAGGGGAACCCAATGGCAAAAGGGGATCTAATGGGACATTTTGTTTTAAGTCCTAAAAATTTTGGAAGTTAATTGATCCGATAGACCGTTTACACCCCTTTTCTAGGGCTCGGCTAATAAATCCCATGTTCGTTATTTAAGTCTTTATTTCAAGTCTCACTTCTTTTTTTTTAATCTCTTGGCAAGAGTTTGTCGTAGGCGGGGGAATTGTTGCAAATGAGATTGTACCGCATATATCATTCAACGTAGCAACATAGATAACAAAGAGGATCTCTTCTCTGGAGATCTTCCCCGAGGCTGCCTCAATCGCCGACCACGCCGTCTTGGGTCGCGTTCCGAGGCTGGGCTGTGTGACAACAACGCAAGTGAGTCACAAAGTAGCCCGCGGCACTTCAGCCTCGCCGGTTACGCCAACCCCAGGCGGGTGTGCTTCCCCCCCTCCCGGGGAGGGAGAGAGAGAGGGAGGGAGAGAGAGACAGCCTAGCAAAGTAGAGCCCGTCCATTCAACCCGTATCCAGGTAGCTGCAGGTAAACGTGTCCCCGAGAAATCCAGCCGAGACCCGTTGGGAACCTGTTGAGCCCCTCCAGAGGCGGCCGCCTGCTCTCCCCCAGGCGACGCGCTCTTCGTTAACCTCGAAGACCCGGTGCCGCCGACCAGCCAGGAGCAACCCCCGGTGCTGTCCTCGCCTCACCCTCGCCGGAAACAAGGACGGCGGTGCAGCCCTCGCCTTATAAAGGCAAAACGCGCCCGGGGGAGGAGGAGGAAGAGGAGGGGGCGAGTGCGAGCCTCTCACCGGAGCATCGCTTTTCGCCTCGCGCCGGTGCAGCCAAAAACGGCGGGGGCTTCCCTCTGGTCCCTCGCCACAATTTTTTTCCCATTTAAAAAAAAACCCAAAACGCAACAATAACACTTCGCTTCGGCCTCGGAGCCCCGTCTGCTTCCCACCCACACTCTCCACCCCCGCCTTGCTTGGATCCGCGGGCGAGGAGGAGAGTCCATGTCTTTGCTTGCGCCTGCCCGTCCTCCTGTGGCTGAGCGCAAAGCCCACATTAGGAGCCCCCTTTGTTTGGGGAGCCGAGCGAGCGCTTGCTTTGGACAACGGCTCGCGTCTCCTCGCTTTGTCATTGGCTCGCCCTTTTCTGGAGGTCCTTTTTCTCTCCCCCCCCCCCCCCCCCCCCCCCTTCCCCCCCCCCCCGCCTTATCCGTGTGCGTGTGTGTGTGTGTCTGTATGTGCGCGCGCGCGCGCGCGCATGTGTGCGTAATAATAATCGCGAGGCATGCCTAGCACGTCCCTAGCGTTGGCAGGCAGGTTTTGCTGCGCTCTCCGAGCGGCCGCCGCTGCTGTGGCTGTGAAGCAGCACCATGAGCATAATTTTGCCAAAGCGCGCTGAAGAAGTGCACACTCCGCACAGGGCTTTTCTGCAGAAGGAAGCAAGATGGCTACCCTGTGGCTTTCGCTGTGAAGAATGCCGAACCTTCCTCAGCCCGACTTTTGAGCTGGGGGAAAGGTGGTTTGTTTTATTTTTTTTTCCCCCTCCCCTCCTCTCCCCTCCCCTCCCCCAAACCTCTTTCCTGGGTTAACCCTCTTTTCCCCGCGGTGGTGCGGCTGACTCGCTCGGTCCCCGTTTTAAGTCGCGGGAGAGAGAAGTCCTGCGTGGTGGTGTGCCCGTGAAGTCTTCCGAAAAAAAAAAGAGGGGGGGAAAAACTGGTTTTGTTTACTTGACTGGCTTAATTCACCCGGGTTTATTTTTGCCATTTGATGTCTTTCTTTAGGTGCTAACTGAAAACAAAAGGCCTCAGAGAAGGAAGCGGAGAGTTCCAAAGGTAAAAGAAAAACAAAAAAACAAAAAAAACCCCAACCCCTATTGCTTGTTTTATTAATCGCATTTTTAGAGAAACGGGTCTGGCTCTTAGGATGGAATGAGAAAAGGGGCATGACTTCCCAGATGTTAGTATTTTTAGCTAAATATAAAAAAGCTCACCACATTTCTCCTGTTTCCCTGGGATATGGTGCCCTATCTGACACCGAATGCACAAAACTGCCAGTGAAAAAAATCAAGCTGTTCGTAATATTCCTTCTTGTTCTATAAAGGCTGCGGTGATAAAGATGATTATGATGGAGTAAGCCCTGCTGAATTAATTCAGAATGACTGCTGAGTAAATATGCTCAAGGGGCAGCCCTGGAAATGATGCCTCTGTCCTGAAAAATGAACTTCTTTCCAAGACTTGTACCTATTTTTATACCAAATGTTGAATAATTGTGCTGATGCTCATTTTGCTATGTTTCATAAAATCAATCTCCCCTTTCCGTAAAGTTGACACGTTTTCAGACAATTACGGTCTGAAACTGGTAAGTAATCTTAAAAGGCATGTTCTTCAATAAATGAGTGCCGAACGGAAAATGTTTAAGTATTGTGGAGTCATAGAATTAGCAAGTGGGAAAACCCCAGGACGTGTTCCATGTTCTTTGCATGCATGTAATTGACCTCTATAAATGGCTACCTTGTTCTCTTTCAGTGATTCAGGGAATTCCTGCACACGTGCTGAGGAAATCCCTGTTTACGATGGGGAATCCCCACCCCATAATAGAGAATTTGGGCCCCTCCCATGCTGCGTGTTATTCTAGCCTTAAAGAATTTTAACTCTTGGCCAGTGTGTTTCGTGTAGCGCTTTGACGGTAAAAATGTATCGCGCCCAAGTGTTGGTACGTTTTCTTATTGGGGTGTTTGCCTGGGTATCTAGCATCATATGGATTTCTTGGAAGCTTGCGTTAAGTTTAAGGCTTTAAATCCTAATGACTATTAAAAAAGTAGTTGCTTTGTGGTAATGATACTTTGTGGTAATGTTAAAGTGGTGGAATACAGTAGTTATGAATATTTTTCTGTCCTTGCCGCTTGCAAATCATTGTTTTAAAATTGTGAAAATAATTTGTTGGGCAAAATAGCCTGTAAAGATAATACAGATAAAAAAGTAAAGCAGATATTCTTTAAAAATTTAAGATAATGCTTATGCATTCACTAAAATCTGCAGATGTGGCTGCAGTTTGTGCAGACTTATTTAGGCATAACATATAATAAGTGCACTGGGACTTATAAGTAAATATGTATTATACTATATTGTTAATTAGTGAAATTTTTCACTAATTAGAGTTCCATTTTCAATGAGAATTGGGAAATACTGCATGTAAATTTCTACCATGTTGTACAGTAGCTTTTACTGAATTATTTTCTGAATTTGATCAATTTACCTGTTCTATTAGAGCTGTGATTTTTGATTGATTTATTTAATGAACCAAAAGATAGTCTTTGTACCGTCTGCATTCATTTTTGACCTTTACTTTGTTCCTATTTTAATTTGAGAAATTGATTTACAGTCCACTCCTAAATTGATGTTTCATCAAAATCAGTGGATTTGTTTTCAAGTAAACATATATTTAAATATCCTGATATTAACAACAAACAATAATTTAAGGGAGAAAACAATAGATTCCTTGTTCTCATTCAACAGTTTACTTTGCTACCAAGAAAGAGCAAACTAAATAGTAATTAAGTGAATTAACTTTCCTTTGTCCTGGTGAGACACCGTTTGGAATAATGTGTCTGGTTCTGAACACCAGAAAGGATAGAGAGAAGTGAGTGAATTCACAGGAGGAGTTCCAAGGTGGTGAGATAATTGGTAACCCAGCCTTACGAGAAATTATTAGCAAAGCTGGCTGGGGAATTCTGGGAGTTGAAGTCCACCAGGCTTAAAGTTGCCAAGGTTGGAGACTTTTAGTCTAGGTGACCCCCTGAGGTTCATAAGATTGTAAGGAAACAAGAGATCATCCCTATAGCCCCATTGATATGAATTCTTCTATTTTAGCAGTGTGCCTCTTATTGTTTGCCTGGATCAAACTTAGTAAAATTGTTGCCCTTATATGAAGGTGATGATATTCACCTGTTGCTGCTACTCTTAACTCGGGGTAGTAATTTTCAGAGTCTTGTGGAATTGGATGGCCTTCTAACCCAATGAATGAATAAATCCCATGCCCCTTAAGAACAGTTTCCTGCTTCTGGTTCCCATGCTTTTTGCTTCCTGTATCTCTTTGCTAGTGGGGCATTGTTTGCAATATTTGATCCCAAGTTGTGGGATTGATGGGCTGTTGAGCCTTGCGCATCTTATTAGTGACTCAGGTTTTGTACATGACAACCATTATGAATAATTAGGCAAATTAATCTCTTTGCTTTCCTTGTTACATAGTAATTGGAGCTGTGAGTACATTGCAGTGACTCTACTTTGCTTGTTGACTCCATTCTGTTTAAGAGTAAGTGCTTGCAACTATTGGAAACGCAGGTACTCAAACACAGGTCATGATCTACTCACAGCAGCTTCTCCAGTAGAAATGTCAGTCTGATGGAATGTCATCTGTTAGGTTGACATTCCCCTGAAAATTAAAATTTGGTCTAGTGGTTAAGACGCCAGGCTAGAAATCATGAGACCATTAGTTCTAGTCCCACCTTAGCCATGAAAGTCAGCTGGGTGACTTTGGGCCAGTCATCCTCTCTTAGCCCAACTCACCTCACAGGGTTGTTGTTGAGGGTGAATAGGAGGAAGAAAATGTTTTGGATATGTTTGTTGCCTTAAATTATTTGTAAAAAATAACAAAAGGCAGGATACAGGCAAACAAACAAACAATAGGATAAATGGATGAACCCACAGTTGATATTGTTAGGTTAGTCTTATTATGCATAGGGACATGCAGTCCAGTGTTCTTGCAATAGACAGGTGGAAAAAATGTTAATAATTGGGCAATAATTGAGTTGACCCATAACCTTACCACGAGGCTTGAGTTCTTAAAATCCATTCTAGAATATGAACGTAAGCAAACATCTGGTAATCCTTATTTAGCCAAGCTGGTGGAAAAAAGCACTAATTCTGTTCTCCAGGAACTCCAGAAATTCAGTCTAGATTTAGACTCCGTTCTAAATAGCTTCATTGTGTGGTGGATGATCCATACTAAGAAAGATCTAGGGGAAGTATGACCCAGTTGTCATCTTAGACTTCTTAAATGGTTTTTTTATTCTATTGATTATTTTTCTAGTTGCTTGAGGAAAATAGACATGGCACTGCTTTTAGTGTTGCCTTTTTATTCATTTGGATAATGGAAAGTTTTGCTTGGCCCTTTGGGAATTATTCTGTGAGGGGCATTATTATTTAGGAAATGTGAAGAATCATGCATGGATTTTGTGTTAAGTGCCATTAGTATTCTGATAGTACCCAACCTTAAAATGTAATAGTTTAAATGGTGAATAGTGTTCTGTAAGATGTCACATCCCTGGATTGGTTGCACTGGTTACTGATAGTTTCCAGCAACAGTTCAAGTCTTCATTTCTTATGGTGTGGGAAGACTTCTGTAATTTGGGCTTGTTTTGCAAGAATGTCTACATCTGTGTGATCTGATCTGTCCTAACATTTAGATGTTCAATGGGGCACCACACATCTGCTTAACAGCAGCAGCTAAAAATTATTTTTCCCCCATGGGTGGAGTTTGGTGCTGGAGTTTGAAGCTAGCACTCAACTGGCTTAAAACTTTATGTTTTAAAAAGTTCTTATGAAGTTTTTTTTAAAATAGTTTTGTTACATAGGGTTTGGTAATTACTATTATATATGAATATCTGTTAACTATCTAAAGCCACTAATGGCAATAGCAGCAAATAAAATTTAAAAAAGCAATAATTTGTTGAAGGTTATTGAAGTAATAGTTAAGTTTACATGATGTAAAATACTTTTATAGGATACAGTAATTTTGAATTTGTAAGCAGGGTGGATTTTATTTAAATAACTTGCATTCTTATTTGCATTGTGATGTAAATCAGAAACTAAGAAAACTTAATATATCATAATTCCTAATAAATTCAGTCTTGCTGCCTTATGTAACCAATGTAGCTATTCCTGTGTACTGAGATAAAGTTTTTATAATAAGAAGTTTATACCATATATAATACTTATTTAATAAGTTTATTTCAGGTTAATTTTCATTTAATATTGAACCATCATAGCAGGTGTTTCCTTATCTTACCGATGAGCATAGTATCATTAAAATACTCCCAAATGGGGTGTGTTTTATGGAGTCTGCTTTTTAGATCAACAATATCTTCAAAGCCTCAGGGCCATATTTTTTACTTTTGATTGACTTTTTATTCCTCCTGCATTTATATTCATTTTTGCCTAGATAATGCAACCACCTCAAATTCTCTGTTCAATAATCCTAATGAGAGCTCAGTTACTCCTTTGGTTAATCTCTCTTGCCTCCATATTAATAAGCAAATTGTTTGTGATGTTGTGTTCTAAGATTAGTTGCCCACTATGTAAGACTCTTAACTTAGTGATTTTAGTTTAATTTCCAAGAAAGTAGCTATGTTGTTCTGGTGCAGGAAAAACAAGATATATCTAATGAAATATGAACTTTCAGGGCATTGAAAAGTATGGCTAAAATTCATTGTTTTGAAAAAAGGTGAGAAAAATATTTAGGATTTCAACCCTAGGTTAGTCAGTAAGTCTCTCTCTTCCCCTTTCATAGACACATGCACCCACAAACACACATACACCCGCACACCAAGACACATGCACACATGTTTTGATTCCTGCCAACTGATGTTGTTTGTGTGACTTCTTTCATGTCTGCAATAAAAGCCAGCTGTGGTGTGTTCTTGAAGTCTCTAGTCAGCTACCTAAGTATTTGATTCAGTTTCTGGACTGAGGACTTCATTACAGTGACTGTGTGAAGTCCTGTAATCTACTGGTACTTACCTTATATAAAGTAAGCTGTATCTGACTCAAAGAGTAAATGACCACAAATCCCCTTGCAACTGCTTTGGCAGTGCCTTGCTTTAGTAGTAGAAGTCAGCAGTGAGCCAGTTGGATCATTTAACAAAAATAATAAACTTGATTGTCCAGCAGTTGGGACAGAATCTGCTACAAGCACTAGCTCTTGAATGATCATGATCCAAGATTCAGCAGTGGTTGCCACTACATCAACAGTTGTTCTATACCCGTGATGGCGAACCTATGGCATGCGTGCCAGAGGTGGCACGCAGAGCCCTCTCTGCTGGCACATGCGCCGTCGCCCCACATCAGATCTCCATGGCGTTTCTTTCGTGAGCTTCTGTTTCCCTACAAATGACGAAACAGAAGCTCACGAAAGAAAAAGATCTTACCGCTTGCTGCGCTGCCGGTGTTGGGCCAGCTGGTCATTGGGTCTCTGCTGCACATGTGCACATTTGTGCACATTTCTGCACATGTTCATGAATCTCTGTGCATGTTTATGCATGTGCATGCACCTTTCAGTTTGGGCATGCGCACATAGTTTGGGCACTGTGTGTCTAAAAGCTTTGCCATCACTGTACTATACAAAGCACTGGCCTCTCTGCTGGATAAGTAGACTGGGAATCTGTGAATGTTCCACCTTTGTTGCTCAGTGTGAGTTAGGTATCTCCTAAGACCAAGGAAATTTCCCATTGAATAAGATTTATTAATCTAATGACAGAGGGAGCTGCAATAGATGGAACCCTCCTCCTTTAGAATGGGCCAGAATTTGACAGCTACATCCATTTTTAGTACTTTTGAGAACTAACCTCAACCACTCCATCCAGCTTTAATAATCCCTTCATCTGACTGATAGGGAGAGCTAGGAAGGTGGAGGGACTAAGCTCAGCAGGGAGATAAGAGCAAATAGCTTCAGTAACAATGTAAGATGCCAACCACCTCCTCCTGTTGCAAAATGGCTGGCTTCTGTACAATAAAGTACACAGGTGGGAAAACAATGTAAGATTAGAACTATCTGGCTGAACTATCTACCCCTCCCTCCCTCCCTCCCCCTCCCCTCCCTCTGGTAGTTCTTCATTTTCCACTTGAATGACAGTCTTTCAGCTGTTTGATAAAACTAGCATTAAAAAAAACATGTCTTTCACTTTCTGCCTTGAAGCTGGCGTAATGATCTGGATGAACCCCTACATGAAGTGCTCTGTGCAAAAACATCCTTTTGTCTTCAAATGCTAGCACAGGCTGTGGAAGGAGCTTAACTGCACTGTTTAAGTGAAACATGGGACAGAGTAATTTGACAGGGGTTCCCTTATCTTCTCTTTGCCCAGCCTCACAACCACTGGCTCTATCTATGTTCTTCCTTCTGTGAGAGAAAAAAACTCCTCAGTGACCACAGCAGCCAGCCAGCCAGCCAGCTGAGTTTTGGAGGATCTAAAATGACAAATTACCTACTCTGGTGTGGCCTTACATTAAAGTTGATGTCAAGGCCCATGTTTCTTCCCTTTGCTAGACTTGTCACTGTGCCAGGCTTCTCAGTGTGAAGCTGGCTGATGTATTTCATCCCCACAGGGTCTTTGGGACAATTTCATTGGACTTTGTTATGTGTTAAGAATAAAGCCTAGATGCTTTGCTAGCGGTAGTTGGTTTTCTTTCTAAGATGATTTCATGCCCCACCCTCAATCTATTAAATGGATGCAGAAGTGTACATTCAGTTTTCTATAATATATTCTTTGAATACCGTTGCCCTTGTTCCATCCCATCTTAGTGAGAGGTTAGGACAATTTATAAAGTAAAGGTAAAGGTTCCCCTCCCAAATATGTGTTAATCATTCCCGACTCTAGGGGGTGGTGCTCATCTCCATTTCAAAGCCGAAGAGCCAGCGCTGTCCAAAGATGTCTCCGTGGTCATGTGGCCGACATGACTAAATGCCAAAGGTGCACGGAACTCTGTTACCTTCCCACCAAAGGTGGTCCCTATTTTTCTACTTGCATTTTTTATGTGCTTTCGAACTGCTAGTTTGGCAGAAGCTGGGACAAGTAACGGGAGCTCACCCCGTTACGCGGCACTAGGGATTCGAACCGCTGAACTGCTGACCTTTCGATCAACAAGCTCAGCATCTTAGTCACTGAGCCACCATGTCCCTGGACAATTTATGGAGGAATGTAATTTGAACTTCGAATGCAAGAGGAACAGATTGGAATATTTGATTTGTTGGAAGAATAATCCAGACACAAGTAGCTCATGGCATAGAGATGTCCCCTTCAGTGATCCAGGTGCGATACACTCAGAAGCCTACAATCCCTGGCCACCATTATAAATTACCGGCCTTGCTAGATGGCAATACTTAGCCACTCTTAGCTGATCTAAAAAGCTAAGTAAACTTGCATTTTGTCAATCCTTGGATAGGACACAAAGAAATCCCAGGAACGTAAATTAAATTAGGAAGTTGAAAAGGCATCCCAGAAAATAAATAAATGGCAAACTATTTTCTTCACCTGCCAAGAGAACTGTGTGAATTAGTCACCCCAAACTGACCTTGACTTGAATGTGTCGTTTCCTTCATAAAATTGCAAGAATAATCTCAAAAATGTTTAAAATGAAACAGTTTGACCAAAGGAAGATATTGTCAATAAGGCTTTGCCCCCTGGTGGACAAATGAAATGTAATTTCTTTGGTTTGCCTTTCCAAGAGAGACTGTTTAAAATTATACATAGAGAAATGTCAACATATGTGTGCCAGATTTCTTTGATCAAAAGTCTCTGAGCTGGTTAGAAAAGAATAATAGAAATTCCTACAAATCTTAAGCTTAACAAGAGAACTATTTTAAATTTATTCATTGGCTGCCAATTTGCTTCCGGGTCCAATTCAAGGTGCTGCTTGTCACCTTCAAAGCCCTACATAGCTTGGGACCAGGTTATTTGAAGGACATAAGCTTAGAGGCAGGCAGCGAATGTGACATGTCTCCCCTCTTAAAAGAGGCCCATCTAGCAGGACCAAGAAGTGCCTTCTCTATGGTGATTCCCTCCCTGTGGAACATCATCCCCATGGAGATAAAATTGGTCCTCACTTTGATACTGAAGACGTAATTTTGCCAACAGACTTGGAGAACCCAGAGTGGGATGGAACCCATCAAATGGCTCATTTGATTGTCACCAGGGGATGGGAGTGGAGGGTTATTGCTTTTTATTGTTTTTCTATTGTGTTTTTATCTTTGTAAAGCCACCTGGAGTCACTGAGAGTGAGTTGGGACACTCACTCTTAATTTTCTTAAATGAAAAATTTTCTTAAATGAAAAAAATAAGAATAAATTAGCCTTCACTGAAATTTGTTAGGATGAGCATAATGCTTTGAGTCCAGATCTTATGATTGGATATACAGCTTTAGAAATGCAAGAACTCAATTCTCAATGCATTTTTAACATTTATCCAAATTTTTATTATTTTAAAAATGCTTCTCATTATGACTCATTTGCTTTAGGTTTTTCAGGACTTCTTCAACCCGATATCTACCGTACCCAATTTTCATTTCTTTAAAAAAAATTCTGATTAGTTATTTAACTTTCCAGAAATATCTTCTATATTTCAGATTATGTTTCCCCCAAAACATTAAAATCATAGATTATTTTTAATATATTACTCTATGATGTTGTCGTCTATTAATGGTGTATTTCTAGCAAATTTATTTTTGACATGAAGATATTACAGGCATCCGGTGAAGACTGTAAAAGCAGAAGTAATTTAAACACACCTGAAAGGCAGTAACTTTATTTATCTCAGTTTCTTAGCCAATAGCATTCAAAAGAAACATTCGGTTTATGTTTATAAAGCCTTTTGTTTATATTGGAGAATTTTCAGTCAGGATAATGTAGTGATATACATTAAAAAAGACTTGTGCTTTGATTGCATGGTGCACACAGTCTTGAATTTATACACGGGAAGGAGGGAGAGGAACAGAGAGGGAGGAAAGGGAGAGGCATAGCAACATCCTGTATATATCTTAGGATGCATTTTTGGCTAGAACACCAAATTCTCAGAATTTCTCAGGAGGATAAAAATACAACTTATTATATAAATAGTAAATATAAATAATATGTATATATATATATATATATATATATATATATATATATATATATAGTACTTAGTAAATATAAATAGGCAGGAAAAAACTGGGTTTTTTTCTTAATCATGCAGCATTGAAAGGCCTGGAATGTTTTTTTTCCCTGTGAGTGTTCTATTCTCTCTCCCCAGGCATTGACATCTCAGTGCAAGTATAGAATAAATTGGTATGTTCTCTGAAGATATAGATGTCATTTTAAGGTTTTTTAATGTGTAAAAGGCATAATTTAAAAAATCTGCGTAGATATAATGGACACAGAAAAAGAAATGTGGATTAATATAGCAGTAAGATATAAAAAAATAAAAGGGACACGGTGGCTCAGTGGCTAAGACGCTGAGCTCGTGGATCAAAAGGTTGGCAGTTCAGCGGTTCGAATCCCTAGTACAGTGATGGCTAACCTTTTTCTGTCGTGTGCCAAAAGTGGGGGGAGCATGGGGGGTCGCGGCTGCGTGTGCCCACATCCATAATTCAATGTGCCCCCCCTCCCATGCATGCGGACGTGACCCCCCCACACTTCCCCCTGCTTTTGGCACGCGATGGCAGAGTGGGCCCGGTAGGCCCGTTTTTCCCCCTCCCCAGGCTCCAGAGGCTTTCTAGGAGCCTGGGGAGGGCAAAAACAGCCTTCCCCATTCCCCCTGGAGGCCTTCCGGAGGCCGGAAACAGCAGTTTCCTGACTTCCGGTGGGACCGGAAAGCCTGAAAATCAGTTGGCTGGTGTGCACATGCGCGCTGGAGCTGAGCTAAGGGAACACTCGCATGCCCACCAATATGACTCCGCGTGCCACCTGTGGCACCCGTGCCATAGGTTCGCCATCACGGCCCTAGTACCATGTAATGGGGTGAGCTCCCATTACTTGTCCCAGCTCCTGCCAACCTAGCAGTTCGAAAGCACGTAAAAAATGCAAGTAGAAAAATAGGGACTACCTTTGGTGGGAAGGTAACAGCGTTCCGTGCGCCTTTGGCATTTAGTCATGCCGGCCACATGACCACGGAGACGTCTTTGGACAGCGCTGGCTCTTCGGCTTTGAAACAGAGATTAGCAGCGCCCCCTAGAGTCGGGAACGACTAGCACATATGTGTGAGGGGAACCTTTACCTATGATTAATAGTAGAATTTATATGATATAAATCAAGAGATTCTCTTGAGTAGAATTATGAGTGAAATAAATTCTTATTTGTATTTATATAGAAAGGTTCCCCAAGAGTTGCAGTTATGCCCTTGAATATCTCAAATGATGGTTAAGTTTTTCTAAGAAGTTTGAATGGATTAGAAATTTGAAATGAAATGGTGTTTATCCTGACATTAGGATCAGAATGTAAGATGATCAATCAATATGAATTTTTTTTGCTAGCTTAGTATATTATCGTATTTATTTACTTCAGCCTGGTTTCTTTTGTTCTTTTCAATTTTGCTGGTCTTTGACCAAATAAATATGATTGAATGAATGAATGAATGAATGAATGTAAGATGAACTCTTATTTTACCCAATTTCTTCTGCCACCTTTGTAAAGTAGTTGTTCAGATGAATTTAAAATGTGAAAAGGCATAGGTTTGCATCTCTATCCTTCAGACATTTTAAAATTTCACTTTTTTTTAAAAAAAGTGTTCCATTATCATTTATTTGTAGGCAATATAGGGGTGAAGATTTTTAAAAATACAAAGAGACTATTGTTTCTTTCTGCAATACTTTTCTCTTTTGTTCCCCAAAACAGAGCAGTTAGTAAGTTATTAAATAATAAACAAGAGAAAACAATTGAGTGTGACTAAATGCATTTCTGAAAAGTTGATGTATCTTAATTTTTTTTCTTTTAATTGATGTTAAATGTTAAATACATTTCTTAGTACTTAACAAACATTGTGTTGTCTGGGTATTTTGCTTAACAATACAAATTTACATTCTTAATTTCCACCCCTTTTTTCCAACCATTGGTAACATAAGATCCCATGTTTGATACCCTGTTTCCTCGAAAATAAGACATCCCCTGATAATAAGCCCAATTGGGCTTTTAAGTGCATGTGCTAAAATAAGCCCCCCCCCGAAAATAAACCCTCCCCAAAAATATTTAAACGCATGCACAGCCGGTCCCTGCCATTTCCTCTGGTTAGGGTTAGGGAGACAGAGCTGGAAATCAGGTAAGATGGCAAAAGGAGCCCCGTCTTGCTCCATGTGCCCCAAAATAATAAGACCTCCCCGAAAATAAGGCCAAGCACTTATTTTGGGATTCAAAAAAATATAAAACAAGGTCTTATTTTCAGGGAAACACAATAATATTTTATATCTTTCTGTTTAATTTTCAAAATCTATCCATTTCTGCAATGGTAATCTTCCACACTAGACAACCAATGCACAAAGAAGAACAACTACTTGACAAATATTTAATTATAGGACAATATAAAATGGGACAATAATTGCAATAAAAAGAAAATCCTAGCCTGGTGAAGATTTTGGGAAAGGTATCTAAATGACCGACTATGCATCTTTAAATCCTGCAGAATTAATTAATAGGCCTGTATTATAAAATATATGGAGCATTATACAGCTTCTGCAGTTAGATGTCGTATCATCCACCTCTATGAAGATCATCAGTAGGTGGTGTAAATTGGTAATAAACTTGCTAGTTAATGACCACCACCCTAAATATAATTGTTTGAATTGCTTTTCTCTTGCATAATGTGACTGTTTTGTGTGCACACATGCTTGAGAAAGAGAGAGTTTCCTCCATTCAAGGAATTCTTCAGACTTGTATAAAACAGCTAATGAAATGCAGAAATCAAATTATAGGACTACATAGAGAGGACTTATTCTTGAAAGTATGTATTTCTTGGAACAAACTGGAAAGCAAATGGTTGAGAATATGATAAAAATGAATGAATTAATATTGCCCTCAATCTTTCAATGGCTGTTGTTATTTTAAAAAATGGGTTGCAAAGCTTAACTGTAGAGATAAAGAAGACCATAAAGGAAATATATAGTTTATCTTTCATAGTATAGTGTTAAATTGAACTTGCAGCTTACAGAGAAAAAGAAAATGGGAAAAAAGATCAGACAAAAAGCAAGATAAAGATGCAGAAAAAAGGAAAGAAAGAAAGCATGGCTTTCAGCATTCTTTGACACAGATATAGATAAAAATACTCTAAAATTAACAATAAAGTAACAATGTTACTTTACAACCCATGTATTTCTAATCATCAAATTCCCAAACCAAAGTTTCATTTCTCTAGATTTCTCACAAAAATCAAAGAATGATTTCTGTTCTGCCCCAGCTACGGACCCCAAAGAACGCAGTACACACAAAGTCTGTACAAACCTTAGTTTACTAAATTAAATCAATCTTTTTCAAACAAAGGCTGTTAATTAACTTTCTAACAGCCTACAAGAATCCAAAGAATAAATAATCATAATCTTACTATGGTTGGCAGAAAGCCCAGAAGCAATTTGCAGAGAACTAAGATCAAGACACGAAGCAGAGTGAACAAAGTTGTTCCCTGCAAATTGCCTCAGTCGTCGTCCTTCCTTAAATAAGCTAAAGGAGTGGCCGATTAGCCCCAAGCCTTACCCTTGAGGAGACTCTGCCTTTTGACAGCTCTGCATGCCCATGCATCGAGAAGAGGCTCCTCCTCTTCTTCCTCTTCATTTATGGGAGCTTCTGGAGGTTCTGAAGGCCCTGGCTGAATCCCCGCCTCTAGCACCACATCTTCTCCAGAAGCTCCACAGGCTGCTGGTGCAGCACCACACCAGCCTCCTCACTGTCAGAATCAGCTACTAGCTGCACAGGCCGCTGACGGGCCACAACAGGTTTCCAAGTAGAATTAAAATTAGTCAAATTTTTATTTTTAATCAAAGCTGTCCATTTTGCCATCTCCAGCATTCCCATCAGTTTAATCATCCATTCTCCCACGGGTAGTCCTTGACTTACGACCACAATTGAAACCCAAATTTCTGTTGCTGAATGAGACAGCTGTTAAGTGGGTTTTGCCTCATTTTACAAGCTTTCTGCCCACAGGTTGTTAAGTGAATCACCACAGTTGTTAAAAGTTAGTTACACGGTTGTTAGGTGAATTTGACTTCCCCATTGATTGTGCTTCTGAGAAGATTGCAAAAGATGATTACATGACCCCAGGATACTGCAACTGTCATAAATATGAGTCATTTGCCATGCATCTGAATTTTAATCATATGGCCACAGGGATGCTGCAACAGTTGTAATTGTGAAAAACAGAAAAAAGTCACTTTTTCAGTGCCGTTGTAATTTTGAATGGTTACTAAACAAACTCTTATAAATCAATAATTACCTTTATTTGTAAATCCTACCACCTTTACACATATAAAAGTCTTGCTGCTGTTATATATAAAGTTCCATAAGATTTCTCAATTTGCTTGTTCATTACCGTATATACTCGTGTATAAGCCGACCCCCCCCCAATTTTACCCCCCAAAACTGGGAAAACTTGTTGACTCGCGTATAAGCCGGGGGTGGAAAATGCAGCGGCTACTGGTAAATTTCAAAATAAAAAAAGACTGGTCAAAAGTGCGAGGACCTGTCAGAAATCACTTTTTTCAGCCCTCTGGGTAGTCCTTTTGTGCATATGGACTACTCAGAGGGCTGAAAAAGTAATTTTTGACTGGTCCTCGCACTTGTGACCAGTCCTCGAACTTACAACTGTCCTCACATTTTACGTTTTTGCCCTATCTTGTCACCATGGTGAAGAGAAGCAGTTGTGAAATGAGTGACATGGTTTTAAGAATGCTGCACGGGCATAAATGTGAGGATGGTCATAAGTGTGAGGACCAGTCAAAAATAACTTTTTGAGCCCTCTGAGTAGTCCATGTGCATAAAAGGAGAGGGAGGAAGAGAGGAGGAGAAGAAGAAAGGAAGAGGAAGGAGGGAGGAGAAGGAGGGGGGGAAGAGAAAGTAAGAAGGAAAGAAAAGAGGTGGTAGGTTTGAGGAGAAAGATTGCTGTACAATAAAAAAGATGAAAGGGAAGAAAACCAACCCCAAACACATATAAAGATATTAAGATAAAGAATGAATTGTTAAACTTTAAAGAATAAAAGAGAACAAATAGCAATAAATAGCAATAATTAGAAACACACAAACATACAATGTATTTTTTTTGAATATTGAATATTCCAATTATTTCCATGCAATCCAATTTCTTACAAATCAATTAATTATATTTACCAATAATAATAAACCAAATAATTTCCCCCAATATTCTTCCAAACCACCTTAAAAATTTCTGCTTTCAACACAATATACAATTAATAATATCTCAATTATTACAATTCCCTATTTAAATAGAGCTTTTTTTTCTTTTGTGTTTTAAAATCTTGAACTCCCCTCTTTTGCCATTTGCCATAAATTTCCCATTGTTTGCACCAACCTTTTTTGATGAGGAAAAAGAAATCAAATCTGCCTTAGCAAACAGCAAAGCCAACAAGCTGTTTTAGTTTCACTTTGGGTTTCAGCAGAAGGAGAAAAAAAAGTGTGCTCTTTGCAGCAGGCACCTTTTTTAAAAAAATGTGCTCTTTGCAACAGGCACCTTTTTGCAGCCGGCACCGATCTTCTCATTTGTTTTCTTTTAATCCTGATCAGCTGTAGGGGGGGGCCTTTGAAGCCCCCTGGCAAGAATTTAAAGGTTTTTTTTTCCTCTAGCCATCAGCTGGAACTCAGGAGGCAGTCCCAATAGATTGGGAATGGGCAGGGTAAGCAAACCCCGTTCTCCTGCTGTTTCCTAGCTTGCAGGGAAAAAGTCATTTTTTTCGTGACCCGCGTATAAGCCGAGGGGGCGTTTTTCAGGCTGAAAAACGGGCTGAAAAACTCGGCTTATACGCGAGTATATACGGTAACCCCAAAAGAAAAACCTCTAGTTTCAATTGTAGATTTATCTTTAATTTTTTTCTGAATCAAAATACATATTTGGTCTTAACATTTTCTAGCTTTATTACATGTCCACCAAAAATGAACTAATGTACCTCCAGATTAGTTACATTTCCAAAAAAAATTTGAAATCCCATTTTTGACAATACCTGATGTCAGATATCAGCAATACATAATTTTATAAAAGTAATCTTTAAGATTAAAGTTCAAAGTAAATTTCAATCCTTCCATATATTTTCCCATTGATCCAACAAGATATTATATCCAAAATAAGATTCTTATCTTATTGTACACTTTAATTTATTCATCCTGTTTCCATTTTCAGTAAAAATGTATAGATCTTAGCAGTAATATGAGCATCACTATACACAATTCCACACCAAATTCTTACCAATTTGAAAATCATAGTTCTTGTCAAGTTTTAATCTTTCTATTAGCTGGGTGTAGGAGAACCGATGACATATATAACCTTCCGATTCCAGATGTTCTCTTGTTTTTAACTTAAACTCTTCAGAGAAAGACAATACATCCATATAATGTTTAACTATCAGTTCTCTTCTAAAAATGCTTCCTGGGGTGATAACAATAAAAATATGTTAGGAAAAAAAATCTTGTTTTATATCTATTTCAAACTCTTTAAGTATGTCACATGTAATAACATGATTTTTAAAATCTACATTCTTAACTTTTTCATACCACAAATAACATTGCCATCCAAATTTTAAGCATGTCCTTCCAATTCTAATAACCCCCTATTTTTCAAAGTTACTCTTTCATCTACACAATCTGCAAAGTACAATTTCAAATATGGTAATCCTTGCTTTCCTCTTTATTTAGCATCTTGCAATAATTTATATTTAATTCTCCGTTTCTTTCCCTGCCAAACAAATTTGGGGGGAAAAACCCTGCATGTCCTATTTTGAGGTCTATAAATACAAGCAATATACAAGCAAAACCCAGAACTGTTTAAATAAATGCTGGGATATTCTGACTCTAATTTTCTTCTTGTATTAATGGTATTTTAAAGTATGAGATATGCATATATAAACTGAAAGAGAACACTCAAATAATATACTAATTGTATTCAGGACATACTATTTGTGAAATTTAATCTATGGGAAAGAGAGTACTGGCAGGGGCAAAAATAAAATAAAAATTAAGATTTTTTCCCCCCCTTCCTTGCATTTTCCAACAAGTGCAGAATCCACTTTTTTCAGATCAGTTGAGTATTGTTGCATTGGTTGTAACAACAGGCTTGTTGCCCAAGCCTATATCATGGGTTGAAAGAGAGTGACAAAGACACCCAGCTGACTGTCATACTGAAAGTGGGACTAGAACTCAATCTCCTGGTTTCTATTCTGGTGCCTTAACCATTACACCAAACTGTTTCTCAAGGGTGAAAATAAGAATGCTTTCTTTAAATTGAGTATATGCTAGAGCTTGCTTTCAATAGAATATGGGAACAAGGTAATTGTGGCAGAAGACTCACATAACAGGAGTTTTTAAAAAATGTAAGAAATAAGGAGTTAGATTTTTTTCTGGGAGGGAGTTCCAAACATATAGAGCAGTAAAAAGAGAGAAGAAGGCTGATCTGGGCAGGGACTTGGTGCTGGTAGAGAGAAGGACACAGATATTGGCAAGACAAAGGCATGAACATAAACATTCTCCAAGACCATGAGAAGGGTTGATGGTAACACCAGAGGTAGGTATTGAATCCAGGAGTGGACAGAAAGCTAGCTTAGGGTTTTTAAGGGATGTTTGATAAGAAGGGGACCAAGATGACAACTGAAGAAGAGAGAAGTTTACAGTAGTCTGGGTTAGAAATGATACGCTTGTGGGCCAGAGCCTTAACCACGGGATTCGGAGGAAGAATTTCAACAATGTTTTAAAAGGGGAAGTAGGTTTGGTTTTTCTATGTATGGTTAGTCATCGATTTACAGCTGGTTTCTTAGTGACCATTTGAAGTTACAGCGGAATCTCCCGAAATGGATTCAAATTTCCGATGGTCCCCATCTTCATGATCATGTGACTGTACTTTGGACACTAAGCAGCCAGGCTGCATTTACAGCCCTTTGTAGCATCCTGTAGTCACATGACCACTTTTTTTGCAACGATTTTGCTGGGAAAAGAAATGGGAAATTTTCATGTCCCATTCCAGTAAAAATAAATGTCCGCTGCAGATGTTTCCTGCAAAATTCCAGGCATACATAATTTGCATTCACTTTTATCTAGTTCTACTGGTATTTACCTGGATTGAGAAAGTTAGCTTTCTAGTTTGGACTTCACCTCTCAATAGCTGTTACAGAGTTTGGATACAGGTTCTGATGAAATGTTCTCATCTCTCTTTTAATTACCATTAATATCACTAGTGGGCATAATAAATAATTTGGAAGGTATTTGGAGAGTTTTTTAAAAACTAAATCTGTGTTAAACCTCTGCCTTTTCTGTTGCCTTCTCTGAATGGACAATACGTGTTCATTTGGAAATTCAGAAGATACTTATCTGCTGAAGAAAGTAGACGCAACTAAAAGCTGCTAAGCATACAAATATTTATATATTGAAAGTTGTTAATCATCAAAGTGAGATTGAGTTGTACATGTTGTACATGAAGCTTTCTAGCTAGCTCTGCTAAATCCATCTGTCTAAATATATTGACCAAGCTGTTTGAGAATTATTAAATCCATCACACGTAGAGGACACTAATATAGCCATCAATGCTTTTTGTAATACAGAGCAGGCAGCTGTTGCATATAAAATGAATACTTACAATTTTTTACCTGACTACTGTCTTATAGCTTTCTCTGTTTGCATTGAGCCAATTTTCACAGACTAGGAAATCAGGATTGTGTAGAATTATGGCTTGGTTTTTTGTTTTGTTTTTTTGTCTTCTTTCTTGCAAATCCTGTTTCACTTGCAGAAGCTATTCAGGTTAGACCTGAGAAAATATCAACTTTCAAAGTGAATGACTCACTTAACAGTATTGTTGTTATGCTCAGATAGAAGTCTACTAGAAATTGAAGTCAACCACTGACTAGACTATAGACTGAAAGGATACTTTGATGGAGCCAAATACATAGTTTTATTTGAGGGAACCGGTATGGTTTCAATGATTATTAACCTAAATTGCATTAGGAATTAGAACTGAATCTAGGGCCATCTGCACAATAGCTTTGATCCTTGATTCTCCTGCTTATATACACATTTGGATTGTTGGTCGTCTTGTTGGCTTTCATTCATAGAGTTGGCATGCTGCGACCCAAATTAGCCTCAGAAGTTTCAGTTACATTTATGTTGATGGCGCTCAAACCCAGGGTGCTTGCAAAGTAACCTACTCTTAATAATCTGCAGAAATTATAAACTCACAACACCCTCTTTTTCCTAGCAGACCATGATAAGAAATAAACCTTGAATTGCTGTGAGACAGTCCTATGAATTACCTTGTTTCCTCGAAAATAAGACATCCCCTGATAATAAGCCTAATCGGGCTTTTGAGCGCATGTGCTAAAATAAGCCTCCCCCTGAAAATAAGCCCTCCTCGAAAATATTTAAACGCAGAGCTGGAAATCAGGTAAGATGGCAAGAGGATCCCCATCTTCCTCGGTGCCCCCCCCCCAAATAATTAGACCTTCCCGAATATAAGGCCAAGCACTTATTTCGGGGTTCAAAAAAATATAAGACAGGGTCCTATTTTCGGGGAAACACGGTAAATTTTAATATACAGAAACTTTGTCCTGTTTTCCTTCTAAATTATTGTGGTCCGCCAGCAGCCTGCGGAGCTGGCAGCAGTCAGACAGAGAGGAGGCTGGGGAGGAACATGGGCCAGTCCTAGAGTCTGGGAACGGCTTGGACGAGGGCTCTGCATCAGAGGCAGAGATGGGGCCAGGGCCATCTGGGAGTTACGTGTGGACTCGGGAGCCTCCAGAATCGGACATCAGAGAGGCAGAGGAACAGGGGGAGCCTGTTCCTAGTGCGCGCATGCACAGAGCTGCCAGAGGCAAGAACAGTTAAAACAAAAGGGACGACTTGGGAGTAAGGCTTGGAGATGATTTGCCCCTCCCATAAGACATAAAGGAAGAGCAAAGGCACGTGGGCCTTTGCAGGAAGCAACGTTGTGGATGGTGTCGGTTTGTACTGTGAAGCTCCGTTTTTGACTCTGTTTCCATGTGGCCTTGCCAAGATAATTGCCAATTAGATCTTTGGCAACATGTCAAAGAAGATAAAGGAAGCCTAGGTTGTGTGTGTGTGTGTGTGTGTGTGTGTGTGTGTGTGTGTAGCTGGGTTTTCCTTTCCCTGTTGTGGTTTTGAGGGCACATAAAATGGAAAACCAAAAGAAACATTCTGTAAACCAATATTTTAATGTTGCCAAGTCATTGCCAGTTTATGAAATAGCATTCTTTCCAAGACATGTATGTGTTACTTACAGTTGCAACTTAACGTGGGAATAATACATGCAGTTCATTCTGACAAACAGCTCATTTGGGGGATCTGTAATTCTATAATTTTGTTATATATTCTGGATAAATGCCTCAATTGTTTGTTTAGAAATAGTTTGGTTCTGTGGCCACCTTACTTAGATAGAAGCATGATAATATACAGTGTGCCAAATATTACTCTGTGCTTGTTTGAAGCATCATTCAGGGTTTTTCTTTCCATAACTGGCAAAAGTAGCAAACAAAAATAAAAGCCCATAGCTTCAAACTGCCAATTACTAACTCATTGGTTCAATTCAAAAGATTTATTCTTGCTGCTGAAAACATTTCTGCAATGTTTTCTATTTGTACTAAGTACAATAGCATTCTGTCTCTTTTTTGCATTTTCTGGTACTGACCTGGTGTCTCAGAAAAGAAAGTAAGGATTAGCGTATATTCATTCATTCATTTGTTCTTTCATTCATTCATTCATATCCTACTTTTACACTTTTTAAATAAATAACTTAAAGTGATTAGAATTCACGCTCTCCCAATTTCTAGCCTGGTGACTTATGTTAGTTAGTTAATTACATTTCTATGCCGCCCTTCTCCCGAAGGACTCAGGATGTTGTACAGCCATGTTAAAACACACATAAACTCACAAAATTTAAAAGCAATTTAAAACGAATATATAAAATTTGGCCCACAAAGTTAAAAATTGACAAAGTTAAAATTCATATTCTAAGCCAGCCCGGCCTGTTGGAACAAAAGGGTCTATAGGGCATGGCGAAAGGTGCGAAGGTCGGGAATCATACGAACCTCCAGGGGCAGGTCATTCCAGAAGGCAGGTGCCCCCACAGAGAAGGCTCTTCCCGTGGGTGTCACCAGTCGGCATTGTTTGGCCGACAGCACCCTGAGGAGTCCCTCTCTGTGGGAGCATATTGGCCGGTGGGAGGCTACCGGTGGCAGAAGACGATCTCGTACATAACTACTAGACCAAACATCTCTTTCTTTTATTTGAAATTGTTGTTATTGTATTGTCTTTTTAAATACAAAACAAACAAATCTTTGGTAGTCAATATTGTGGTTGCTTTTATATGGCCTATTGATTTTAGTATAAATTACTTAAGAGGAAACAGTTGGTACCTTGTTCTAGAATCTGATCTTGGGTAGCACTTACTTTGAAATACGTCTAGTCAGGTAGTCATTGCAAACTTCCATATGATATTGCCGCTTTTTCTGCACTGTATTGTGCATGAGAACTACTAATGTTTATGAAATCCCGTGGTGAACAGCATTTGCTAAAATGTATTTGTACTGTTTTTCAGGGAGATCTAAAAAGCAAACTAGTAAATGGCTGCAGAGCAGAGCTTGTGGAATATGTTGCATATGCCCATGGTGAAAAATACAAGTTGAAAGCAAACTACTCACTGCCCTGGGAAGATGTGCAGACAAATGAAAAAGGAAGTATGGCCGGCTTAGAAACAGAGAAGTGGGTGCTGAATGAAAATCCGTCACTTAACATCCATGTGAATGGAGATCTCTGTAACGCTGGAACCAGGGATGAGAACTTAACACATTTTGAAAAGGATGCAAAACTGGTTTATTCTTCCAGCATAATAGATGAGGCCCCCAAGTTATTTGCACATACAGCTAGAAATGGCATTAAAATCTTACCGCATTCACCAGCAGAATGTGACACATCATTGAAATCAGATGTGAGCACATTGAAAAAAGCAGATGTGAACACTACTGCAAAGCTGGCCGACAGCTGCAATCACAGTAACTCCAGTGCCTCCTGGAGCGAAGCGGCTCAGCTGAACAGCATTTACCCTTTGGCAACTGGAACATATGGTGCTATTCCAGAAAAGAAGGACTGTGTTGTAGGCCACCAGACAGAAAACCCAAACACCATTCAGGAAGCCGAAAACTCACTATTGCAAACCATTTCACTTTTACATTTGCAGGACAAGCCACCCTGTACTCCTGTGCTTGAAAGGGGTGCTTGTCTTGATGATGGTGCTTCAAATATTCCTAGTAAGGATTCCCAACCTGAAGATTTGCAACTTCAGTCAACTTTTTTATCTCTGATTAAAAATAGAAATTTAACTGTGGAACAGGTGGTAGCTATCGAGGCATTAACACGTTTGTCAGAGGTCCCTTTAGGCCATTCTTCACCAGCTAAACCAGAAGGTTTAGAGCAGCAAACGTCGCATTTGCTGAACAGTTACAAAAAGGATAACCCTTGTCCCTTAAAATCATCTGCACTGAAAGTAATAAAAGGGACTTGCCCGCAAAAAGATCCGCAGCTTTTTTCTCATCCTGCCTCACAGAGGAGAATCCACCCTAAGAGTTTGTTCTACAAGGCTCAAGGTGCTATTTCTGAGTTCCCCAGTAAATCTCCAGGTCCATCTAACTTACTGCGTAGGTTGCATTGCACCTCAAAAGACACCAGACCTTTCTCTGCTTTAGCGTCTGGTGGAAATTCAGGTATTGCTACCAAGAAATGTCCTCTTCATCATAAAACTGCTCTCGGGCCATGTTCCAAAAACTCAAGTACCGTCAGACAGTGGTGGAACAGAGGAGAGGCGCTTGGCAAATGGGAAGGAAAGGCTGTTCACAACCTGAATTTTAAAAGTGGTTCTGTATTTAAGGGTGTTGTTCACAGCCAAGATGAAGAAGAGGTAGCCACCCAGTTAACTCAACTCGCAGCAATAATTGAATCGAGCAGAACAAGCCCCAATCCGAAGACAACAACAACCCTTCTCGGTCGATTACCACCTGATATGCAATCAAAAAATAAGCAGGATCAGTGCCTATTGCAGAAGAAACAATCGGTATTTGGGAGGAACAATTACAGCTCCTCGTTAGTCAAGCAAAGGCAGCCACCTCGGAAGAATGAAAAATCAGTACCGAGGGCCAAAAGATTGAAGAAGAAACCTCAAGTAGTACCAGACCAACCAAGTCAGCTACAGCAAGAATGCCAGTATAGTGAATTGCAGGACATACAGAAAAAACCTTCTAAGCTGCGCAGACTTGGGCGCATCGCATCACAAGATGCAAAGCTGTCAGCCTTGGGGAAAAAATCTTCCAAAACCAAAGGACAGAAGGCGCGGAATCGGAGTGCTTTGTCATCCCAGCAAAAACCAGCTGTATTATTTCTTCCCAAAACTCAGATAATATTCCATCGGCCTTTACCGGCTTCAGTACAAGGCAAAATAAGAAACAAGCCATTAGGCTGTGAAATGGTGCCAGAGCCCCTCAAAACAACCGGCTTTAGCGATGCACAAGGCGCCAGCAGCCAGAGTGGGGTCACAGGGGCTCTTCAACGTGGAGCCCCGCTTTCTAGTAATCTGCTGACTGTTCCTCAGTTAAAAACAGACTTTTGCATAAAACAAGGAAGTGAAAACGGGCAGATGTTTACAGAAGAAGGCAAGAATTCTCAGGTACAACAAACCATGAATATCCCTCAGCTGCGTCCTTTTCCTCAGATCTTCAGTCAGAGAGCTGGCGACATCTGCGAGGAAAGCCAAGCTAAACCACAGGACGCTGTGGAACAAAAGGATCAAAATCTGCAACTGATCCCCCGTAACGGTGATGATGGCTTGCCAGGGGATACCATGCACACTCTTAGAAATGTGGAGCATGTAAGTGAAGCTACATTTCCAACATTAAGAACTTTAGAGACTGAAAAGCAACAGGGTACTGGGAACTTAAGATGTTCTCCAACAAAGAATACACTCAGTAGTTTTCTTGAATCTCCCATGACATTCTTAGATACCCCTACAAAGAATTTAATTGATACACCTTCAAAGAAAGGACAGAGTAATTTTCCAACCTGTGACTGTGTGGGTAAGTGTCCTGTGGTTTATTTTTGCATGGTTGAATTTTGAAATCTTTTCTGTCTTTCTGTACGGATCATATTGCCTAGTCAGGTAATAAAACATCTACATGCTAAAAAAGCTCAGAGAGCACCAAGAATTCCACAGTCCAACCTTGAGCTACAGATATTCTCTTCTATTAAAAATCTTTCTTTTCCTCAGGTCAGAATTCCCCAGAAACTTGCAAATATTTATACTTGCTGAAATTCATGAGTTTTATTCCCTAACAAGGAGATCCTCTACGTTTATCCAGATTCTGCGCAGATACCTTCTTGACTATCTGGATTTCTTGAATTTTCTTCAAATTTAAAGCCAGTTAATGTTGAGCTTTTATCAATTTGTGAAATCAGAGCTGATAAAATTCCCAGCTATCTTTCTTCCCCCTTCCCCCCCCCCCCCCAGAGTTTACTAGGAAAGGAATTGTTTTATTTTGTTCAGAAATAAGCAGAAATTGTGACTAACAGCATTTATGAATGCTGAAGATAAGCCTTAATCCATGGGTCTCTTACTATATGTTATTGGCCAACACGTTGAATTCCAATGGCAACTGGATGTAACGTCTAATTTTATTTTATTTTATAAATGTGAAAGGAAGAATCAAAACTGTATTTTTGATAAATAACAAATTCAACCACCTACTTATATGGTGGTATTACCAATTTTAAATTAATAACCAATGTTGATAGTGTTAGTACAATCTCTCTTTGTTCATGCTGAAGTGTGACTCAGTTGCTAATCCCATTCCGGCATTTCAATGCCAAAATTATATAATGATGGGTTTTTAATCTAATAGAAGTGTTTTACAGATAGTCCTTGACTTACGGCCACAATTGGGCTGGAACTTCTGTTGCTAAGTGATGCGGTCATTAAGTGAGTCACATCCAATTTTATGACCTTTTTGCTGCCATTATTAAGGAAATTGCCACAGTTGTTAAGCGAACTGCATAGGCATCAAGTGAATTTGGTTCCCTCCCATTGATTGGGCTTGTCAGGAGCCCTCTCGGAAGGTCACAACACAGGATGCTGCAACTGCCATGCATATTGCCAAGTGCCTAAATTTTGATTACATGACGGTAAGGACGTTGCAGCAGTCATAAATCTGAGGACCATCATAAGTCACTTTTTTCAGCATCATTATAATTGCAAACAAATGCTCATAAGTCGAGGACTACTTGTTTATTGCTAATAGAATAGTTAAACTGAGTCAAATGAGACTCAAGTTTAATTTAAGGAATTTTAAGTAGTGTTTCTGAATGTCCATGCAATATTTTTAACAGATATTTAAAACTTTTTTTTTTTTTGCAGAGCAAATTATAGAGAAGGATGAGGGTCCATATTATACACACCTTGGAACGGGCCCAAATATTGCTGCAGTCAGAGAAATAATGGAGGACAGGTGAGGAAATAAATGTTAATGCTAATAAATAAAAATCAATTTGACACATCGGTGGTGATAGTAGTTGTAGTAAATCTGGTGTGTTCTTATGTTTTGGTGGGCTTGCTGTGTTATGTTGGATCTGAAAAATAACCCTTGCATATGAACTATACTATATACTAGAACAGTGATGGCTAACTTTTTCCGGACAGAGTGCACACACCCAAACCCCCAAGATGCAATGTGCACGCGGTCCAGCGCATGTGCCACACCCCACACATGTGCGTGCCTCCTGCATGCGCCCTGCCCCTGTGCATGCATGCACTCCAGCCAGGTGCACACGCCCCCCCCATACGCCCCGCACATGCACGTGCAGCCCACCCACATGCGCCCTGCCCCCCTTGCACATGCATGGCAGAGACCCACGGCAGCTGGCCGGTGGAAGGTGTACATGCAGGTGTAGCAGAGCTGAATTGGGGTGATGGCTCGCGTGCCATAGGTTCGCCATCACGGTACTAGAACATTTACTCATAGCAAGTATGAGTCTGTTTTAGAAAATGAGTTTGAATATTCTCATTTGCCTTTAAGTGGTTGTTAGCATTGGGTATTGGGTAGAAAGTCACGATACACTTTATGGAGATGTGGAGAAATCCATCTCTTTCATGTTAATTTCTGAGCGGTGTAATCAAGTTGCTAAGGGTAATTGAAGACAGAACTATGGAAGAATTTCATGGGGGAAATTCAGACATGATTCCTGCAACAAGCTGTTCAAATTATAATCTAGGTCAGTAATGGCTAAACTTTTTGCTGTTGCATGCCAAAAGCAGGGGGAGCACGGGGGGATTGCGCCCCCCGCCCACACCCATAATGCAATTGCTCCTGCGCATGCATGAGCATATGACCCCCCCATGCTCCCCCACCCCTTATGCAAGTGTGTGTGACGCACCCGTGCTCCCCCGCAAATGCACAGGGCGCCCCCACACATGCACAACGCCCTCCCACGCAGCTTGTTTTGGGCCCAGAAGAGCAGCAGGGGCTATGTAGCAGTTCTCATCCTGCCTCTTGTGGCCAGGATTCTGGAGGAGAACCGCCGCCCCGCCCCCCTCGCCCACCACCGAGAACAAGCAGCCCTTCTGGGGCTGTGGGGCTGCGCAGCAGTTCTCACCCTGCTGCTTGCAGCCAGGATTCTGAAGGAGAACCGCACACCCCCTTGCCTGCCAACGAGAACAAGCAGTGCTGCTGCTGCTGCTCTTCTGGGGCGCCTGAGCCGGCCAGGCGCTCCGGACCGCGGACGCACGCCATCGTGGGCTGGAGGGCTAGGGCCGTGCAAGAAGCCCTCTTGGGCAGGGAGGGAGGGAAGCCCCGGCCTGCCAATCCTGGCTGACAGCTCTGCTCCCCCAGGAAGCAACCTCCAGGATCCCGTCTCTGCGACTTTGGGCACGCGAGCTGTTCTTCATCCATGCGTGCACGCCAGAAACCGGACCAGGTGGCCAGCGCACAGGCACATGCTGGAAACAGGAAGATAATATTCATAGCATACGTAGTGGCTGACTGCTCTTTTGGTTTCTGGCGCTCCCGTGTGCGTGAAGACTAGCTGGCTGGCATGCCAGAAGAGTAATGGCCGATGGTTCCGTGTGCCTGGAGAGATGGCTCTGCGGCCACTTCCAACATGAGTGCCATAGGTTCGCCATCATGGATCTAGGTACTCAGCCTTCGTTTTGCACATAGTGCTATAATTGTAGCAGAGCACATAGGCCTGGTATGTAACTACAGGCTTACATTCCTACAAGATGTTAGCTACCAAAATCTCTCCCCCCACCCCCCTTTCCTATCCTAAACCTTGGATTTTTTTATCTACTCAGTTCTCTGCTTTTGCACTCATGAGAGAAGGTATGGAATGCCTATAGCTGTGATGGCGAACATATGGCACACATGCCCGAAGTGGCACGTGGAGCCATGTTGCCTGGCACGCGCAGTGTTGCCCGTTCCTCTTCCGGGTTTCTGGCACACATGCGCTGATCAGCTGGCCTTTGTGCGTGCGGCAGTGCTGGAAACCAGAAGAGCTGGTCTGTGACCTGGGAATGGGGCTTTCTCGAACTTCGGAATTGGGAGTGTCCAGAAAGAAGGAGGACCAATTGGAATTCTCCCTTCTGCATCGTCATCGGTCTCCAGGCAGAGTCTCCCTTGATTTCACCCACTGGAGGAGAGAGTTCCGTGCAGAGAAGAAGCCCAAGTTGGTTATTCAGGCCAAGATTCTGCCCTGTCATTTCCTCCGCTTCTCTCTCTCCGCAGAACTGTGTCTTCTCCTTCAGGTGAAGTCCCAAAGGACTCTGCCTGGAGACTGATGACGCTCAAGCAGGGAGAATTCTCATTGGTGCTGCCCCTCATTCTGGCCCCTCACATCTCAAAAGTCCGAGATAAACACTTCCTTTCCCCAATGCAAAACTGCAGATTCCTCCTCTGGGGCTGGAAGCATGCGGGCCACCAGCTGATTGGCACGTGAGCATGCGTGGCAGTAATTGGAAGACTTGCTGGCTGGCATGTATGCACATGCGGGAAACTGGAAGTACCTTTTACAGTGCACGCATGCTCCCTGGGCAGCTCCTTTTCCTGGTTGCGGTGCTGATGAGTGCGCACGTGAGAAGCTCTCCCTTTCCGGTGACGAAAAGATTCGCCATCACTGACCTAGAGCTCTCATTCAACCCCTTTCCCCAAATTCACATTGTCATCCTTTAATATATTGAAATATGTTAAGCCGTGGTGACGCAATGTTAGAATGCAGTATTGCAAGCTGACTCTGCCCATAGCCAGGAGTTCGATCCTGACCTGCTCAATGTTGACTCAGCCTTTCATCCTTCTAAGGTCAGTAAAATGAGGACCCTTATTGTTAGGGGCAATATGCTGGCTCTGTAAACACTTTGAGAGGGCTGTAAAGCACTGTGAAGCGGTATATATGTCTAAGTGCTATCACTATTGCTATCTCTCATTCAACTAGATTGCTTCAAGTGCCATAGGATGGATTTGAAGGAGGTTGTTCTTATACTTATTCCTTTGTGATCTTAATGGTACTAGAATAAATATTAAATAATCAAAATCAGTTTTTAAATGCTTGTATCCATTATTATTCAGTAACATCAATCCTCTGTATGACAAACTGTTTAAATTTGTCTCCATGCAGGTGTATACCACTCAGAATTGTTCTGGAAATAAATGACTTTAAATCAATTAAGTGATGAACAAGCACAAATCGATGAATTTTGGGAATGTGTACTGTGTAGGAGATATTTACCAATCCCATATATTCCTTTGTGCTTTAGATATATTTTGTAAAGATAGACCTTTATCTAAATTCCAAAAACCTTCAACTTGTCTTCAACAATTTGGTTCCTTCCAGAGGAGTTAATTGCTATAATTCCAATACATTCAAAGAGCACCAATTGAGGGAGATTGATTTAACCTTTAAAATTGCTTTAAAGATTGATTTAAAGTTAATTGAACCGTTGGGTCACCATTTCAGAGATATTTGAATACCTAATACCTAAGCAGAAAAACAGAATGACCAGGAGCAGGCAGAAAAGCATGGGAGAGTGGGAGCAATCTGTAACTTCCTACCAGCTTTCCCACAGACTTACTTTCCTTGTAGAAAGCTGGCAGGAAGCATTGGAATTTGTTATTACTTGACTATGGCTGACCGTGGCAACACTGAAGTGGCCACAACTTTCCTAGATTTCAGTCCCCAACTTTTTTGACTTTGCAAACGGGTAGGGGTTAGGGGATGGTTCCACACGAGGGGTTGGCAAACACGCAGACTTGCTTGCTGCTCGTGTGAATGGGGATGCATCTGCACTTGCCCATCACTTTCACGGCCTGGTTCCAAAAGGCTCAAGGCCTGGTAGTGGGTCACAGCCCAGGGATTGGGAATCCCTGCTGTAAAAGAGGCTTTTCAGGTAGGTTGATTCAAATATTGTTGCCCTAGCATGCACCGTTTTATCCAATTGAAGGTTACAAACAATCAAACAGACAAAAGAGATTTATTAGTGTACAGACAATGCTCTGCTTACAAATAGGTTATGTGCTGAGCATCTGTTTGTAAGTCTGTTTTGTTCGCAGGTTCATGTTTTGTGCAGATAAAGTAACCTTTTGCTAGATTCTGGGACCTTCTAAGTTGGGAGTTGTTGACAAACTTGTTGGTATTGGTCAAAGTTTGTAACTCAAAAGTTTGTAAGTAGAGTATAGATAAAGTCATCTTGGATTAGTTTAGCATTTTGTTACCATATTAGCCAATCTGAGGCCTTTGGAAGCTGGTGAAATCTCAAAGCAGGATGAAATTTTAGATAATTTGACTGACATTGCACTACTACAAGACACTTTCTTGTGGGACGTGCTCAAATTAATACGCTTCATATGAACAGAGCAAGTGATATGAAAACTGTAACTTAAGCTGTCAACATCATAAACTATTTTTAGCAATACTTAACATCAGATACATTTGACTTGCATAAAGATCTGTTTCACATAAGGCAATTTGCATTGCGATTTCCCCATTCATTTTCTTGCTGATTTGTTTTTCCTGCAATTTGTTTTTCTTCCCTTCAATTGCTTAGCGTCTATAATTTCGGGCAGTTTGACTGTGATGAAACTTTACTCACAAAAAAACTTCTGTCTGCTTCTCTGCAACTTGTGTTAAAAGATTCCAGTGTTTATTTATTTCAGCATAGTAGAACCAATGCCCTTCTTTTCTGCTACCTTGCCTGGGTCCAGCACACCTGTTATGGCATGTTCCTCATCATTTAGGATTGCTTTAGTACCATGTTGCTTACCTGGAACTGGGAAATGATGGAGAAAAAAAAATTGGACACAGCAGGGTGCAAAAGGAGAACAAGAAAAAGGGAAGCAGGACATTTAAATGCACCAAGTGACTAGATCTATGATGGCAAACCTATAGCATGCATGCCACAGGTGGCATGCAGAGCTCTCTCTGCGGGCATGCCAGCCATTGCCCCAGCCCAGCTCCATCGCGCCTCCCACCGGCCAGCTGATCTTTGGGTCTCTGCCACGCATAGGCAGGGGTGGGGCCTTCCCTGATTTCCGCAGGTTCCCCCAGCATGCCCTAGCTTTCTCCTCCATTTCTGCCGCACATGCCTTCCCCGATCAGGGCACGGGGGCGCTGTGTGAGGCCTCTGCACCCCATTTTGGGCCTGGAAAGCCTCCTGTAACAACCTGGAAGCCAAAACGGGATGTGGGAGGGTGGGACGCATGCACGGGGGGGGGGGGGGCAGGCACATTCATGGGGGATGCTCACATTGCATTTTGGGGGTTCGTGCACGCACGCGTGTGCTTTGGGCACTCAGCACCAAAAAGGTTATCCATCTCTGGACTAGATGATAACCCCGTGTGAACTTGAAAAGAAAAAAGAATTGCAACCCTTGCAAATATATGCCTGCATTTTCAAATCCTTATTGCATATTTCCTCTTACTTGGCATTGCCCTGTTCCTACCTAGCAGGACTTTTACTCCCCCCCCCCCCCTCATTTCTTCAGCTTTAGTAACTACTTGCAAAGATGGTAGAGACCTTTTTCTGTGGGTTCCAAGATTAAAATGAAGGAAGTTATGCAATTTGTAAAAAAGATTTGTCTAAGACAGGGCTATCAAACTCCCGGCCTGCAAGCCGAATGCGTCATTCGCTGGCCACGCCCACGCCTGGTTTAGCGAAAGGGAAAAATGTTCTAATATGTCATGTGATGCTGCCGTGACAATGTGAGTCTGACACCCCTGGTCTTAACAGCAACATTAGGTCAGAAGCCTGGTTTGAAAGCAGCTGCCCATATTTTCAAGTGGTACCATCAGGAATTCTGGTAGTAGCATCAAACTAAATATGCAGAGAAAGAGGATTCAGCATAATTTATGGTATGAGGAATGAATGTGTAAAGAAGCCATAGAACATAGGTAACTACAAACAGTGTGGTTAGCCCTAGACCACAACTGGGACCAGAACTTCCATTGTTAAGCGAGTCATGTCTGATTTTACCATTATTGTTATTTATTTATTTATTTATTTTTGCCATGGTTGTTCGGTAAATCACCCCATCGTTAAATGACTCACAGGGTGGCTATTGGACCCAGCTTTCCCCGTTGCTTATTGGAAGTCAGCTCAGAAGGTCACAAGTGGTGATCAGATGACCCCAGGAATGTTACAATGGTTGTAAGTGTGAGGACTGCTCACAAGTCACTTTTCCCAGTGTCATCGTAACTTTGAATGCTTGCTAAATGAATGGTTGAAAGTTGAGGTCTACCTATATTTGAAATTGGGATCAGGGATATCCCACAAATCCTAACTCTAAGCATTTATTTATGGACAAGATTATCAAATAGCAGTAGCTAACACCAAGGTTGCTTCTGGAATCATTCAGTTAAGAAGTTTTCTCTTTACTAAATTGGTTATAATCAAAGACTTAAAATGTTCCTGGATATAATCTTGTCTATCTTCTTTGCTCTGTGACACTTTTTCTGGTTTGCTTCTATGTTTATCTTTGGGTCTGCTTGTGATTTCTTTGTGTTTTCTATTTTTCTTTGTTTTCCCATTTCCCATTTCTTTTTAATGTCAGCCCCCTAGAAATTAATTAAGGATCTGAATTAATAAAATCTATCTATACTGCCCATTAGAGAGTCGAGTAGCATAGATATTGTATAATTGTATGAAGAGCCTTGGTGGTGCAGCGGACTAAGTGTTGTTATGTAGCATTTAGCTGCCAGCTGCCTGCAATTAGTGTAATCTCACCAGGCTCAAGGTTGACTCAGCCTTCCATCCTTCTGAGGTAGGTAAATTGAAGACCCAGATTGTGGGGGCAATAAGCTGACTTTGTAGAAACACCGCTTATGGGGGGGCCAAAAGCCCTAATAGGCAGGTTTATACAAAAGAATGAAGGCTATTGCTATAAGTGCATTGTAAGCTACCCTGAGTCTTCGGAGGAGGGCGGCATATAAATTGAACTAATAAATAAATAAAATATATATATATATTTTAAAGGAGGTGATTAAAGGAAGGCAGTTTCTCTTAATTTTCAGCTAAAGTCTAGTTCCCTCCACGTCCCACCATTAGGACTGTGCTTGTAGTCCTAATTACAGAGAATAAATCTGAAAACTGAAGAAATAGTTTTATTAATTGACTTAAAAGTGGACATTGTTAGTTAGGCAGCAGTTCTTACACACATTGTACAGGTATTTTGCACAAATTTTAAATGGCAAACTCTTAAAAAAAAGTTGTCCTTTTCTTAAAGCAGGAATGCCTCCTCACGGTGACAACTTTTACTTGAAAATTATTGCATTTGCATGGCACAGTGTACTTTTGAGAGCGGAGCGCTTTTGAGTCAGTGCTGACTCCTGGTGTCTGTCTAGAGAAGTCCCTGCAGCTTTCCTGTCAAGATTGCAGAAATGGTTTGCCATTGTCTGCTTCTTAAGGGTGAAAGAGAGTGATGTCCAGGGTGGAAAGGGTTTAGTTCTCCCCCACGTCTTAAATGAACAACAAAAAACCCTTTTGAGTATTGTTGCAAACCTCAGATGCCACAGTAGCAATCTGAGTACTGCAGGATACTTATTTACCATATTTTTTGGAGTATAAGACGCTCCGGACTATAAGACACACCTACCTTTTTTGGTGAGGAAAACAAGGAAAAGAAATCTGCCTCTGCCTCCCAGCTTTACTTTCATTTTCGTTTTCAGCATAGCTTGATTAGCACAAGAAAAAAAAATCTGCTCCCAGCAATTTACCTCCTTGCAGCAAACAGCAGAGGCCTGCACAGCAATAAGCCATGGCAATCCCTGCAGCCTGAAACAGCTGAGAGTCAGGAGGCCAATCCAAGGGACAATCAAGTTGTGCTAATTAGGGTGTGCTGAAGCTGAAATGGGCTGTTTCTTGCTGCTTGCTGCAAGGAGGTAAATTGCTGGGAGGCAGCGGCCAAAGGATGAGGGCCAGTGGGTGGGCGGGGCTACATTTGGTGTATAAGACGCACCCAGATTTCCCCCCTCTTTTTTGGGGGGGAAAAGGTGCATCTTATACTCCAAAAAATACAGTATTTGATTTATTTGTATCCCACTCTTATTATTTTTTACAAATAACTCTAGGCCCGCTGGCCAGATCTGGCCCATGGTGTGCTTAAATCTGACCTGCAGGGCTGGCGAGGAAATAGCAAGGGACTGGCCCGCGCTGCCTCTGGCAGCCAAAATGAAGTGCAGGGTGCCTGTGTGAGGCCCCCCCACACGCCATTTTTGGCCTGGATGGCCTCCTGCAGCACTCTGCTGGCCAAAACGGGGCGCAGAGGGACCACGTGAAGCCCCCACATCCCATTTTGACTGACAGGATGCTGCAGGAGGTGTCTGTCCCATCTTGTCTCCCCCCCCCAAAGTTTTGTAGAGAAGTACAATGCTGATCCGTCCCTTGAAGAAATCCAGTTTGATAACCCTGCTCTAGGCAGTGGAACTTGAACTCTGGGTCTCCTGCTTTCTAGCCTGGTGCCTTAACCACTAGACAAAACTGTCTCTTACTTGCAGTAAAAGAAGGATTTCTAACATGACAGGGAAAACAGGACATTTCTATATGCTGGAATGGATCTTGAAAATCCTCTAGTTTGGCCTTGTCCAGCTTAGGCATCCTTCCAGATGGCGTGGACTTCATCATAATTTTCCAGCCAAGTTGGGGAAAGCTGTTCCATAACCCTGTTCATACTATTAAAAAAAGTAATTATAGCCTCTTGGGTAATACTTTCAAGGCTGGAGAGCTGCACCTAAGGAGTAATTAAGGTGTCCTTGACAGAGATATGCACGATCTGTTGCCTAGGAAAAAGGGGTTGAAGCTTTACTAAGTCACAATGAGATAGAATTTGGAAGTGGCTCAGGCAGACGCCTCCCTATTTCATTGCAATATAAAAAGGGGGAAAGAATAATCAGACTCGCCAGATTTTGTTAATCTAGCCAATCTCTATAAAATACTTCCTGTGGAGTTGCTTTCCTGATTGACTGTAGTTCACCTAGTGGAGCTGATATCATTAGGTAAGAGGTTGAAGAAATTTCTTCAAATGTATAGATGAAATTTAATTCCTTGAAATTTCTATCCTTTTATTTTAGCCTTCTGTTTGTAAGTGCATCAGCATGCTGTCTTAGAGCACTGTGTATCCCTGGGAAGACATCAGAGATGGTATTCAGCCGGTTCGGACCACTTTACCCGAACCGGTAGTGGAAATCACGGGTGGACCTGCCCACCCACCCCGGCTGTTTGCCATCCTATTTAGCCAAATTTTTGAGGCCGGGTGCCTGCGCAGAAGGTGCACACATCAGGAAAGCACATGCATGGAAGGCCGGGCGCATGCGTGGACCGGGTGTGTGTGAGCGAGCGAAGCGAGTGTGTGCACGTGCTCACATTTGTGAACCGGTAGGGAAAGTAAGTGAATACCACCCCTAGAAGACATGTTGGTGACTGCCCTTAAATCTTAAGGTTTTTGAGGATCTTCAAAAAACAGAGAATCTGTCATTTTTAGAAGCAGTGTGAGGCCTTTCTCTTTGTGGTAATGTGATGCCTCAAGTCTAATGCTTTGTTGTTTAAAAAAATCTATTCTATCTATTTTGTTATGTTATGCTCCTTTGGTAGGGATTAGATGAGTATTGAGTATTGCCTTCAGAAATTCAGAATGGATCTCACAGTAACTGTTGCTGTGTTTTGATCATCTATTAATCAATTATTTTTCTGTTTCCCTTGGTGCAGGTATGGAGCAAAAGGAAGTGCTGTAAGAATAGAGGTAGTGGTGTATACAGGCAGAGAAGGAAAAAGTTCCCAGGGGTGTCCAATTGCCAAGTGGGTGAGTTTTTATTTTTTAGTAATGTAAGACACATTTGTGTTTACTTCTACTATATTTTCCTATAATATTGATGATGCTTCATGTTCATAAAAATATTTTTCCAAGTTGCTCAAAGACATTTATCTTACTAATGTATCCCACGCTAAACTAAAAAACACTGTGGTATATGAACAGGAAGATCAATATGTATTAAAAAGAATACAATTACTGTTCAGATAGTCCTCACTTACCAACGGCATCATTCGGTGACTGTTCAAGCTTACAACAGTGCTGAAAAAATAATGTTGTAAGTAATACCTGCATTTATGACCTTAGCAGTCATTTCAGCCTTGTGATTGCCATAATGTTAGTATGTGTTAACCTGCTCTTTGTCCTTGTTTCCCCCCTTGCAGACGAGAGAGATTAAAGGAAGGATTACAAGAGAGTAAGCAGACATACAGTGGGGAATATACTGTACATTGAAAGCAATGTGCCAGCAGCTGCAAGCGCACTATGGACACAGCCCAGTGTATCCCTCATTGTGTGCCTTCTTACTTTCTTTTAATCCCTTTCTCTCCAATCTTACTCTGTGAGAGAGGAAGAACAAGTTAAGCACAGAAGAGACTGCCATAGAAATTGCTTATTTTTTACTCCTCCCCCCCCCCACACTTTTGAGACTGGAGAGTTTGGAGATGAAGGGATAATAAAAGAGTAAGCAGGCACACAACGGGGCTGTTTGCATAGCACATTCGCGGCCGCCAATGCCACTACATTATTTTGATGTGTATTCCTCACTGTGTTCCTACTTACTTTCTTGTAATCCCTTCCTCTCCAACAAATGTAAATACAAACTTCTTTTTCTTAATTGTCCCAAGTGAGCATTCCAAAGGGTGGGGGAATGGTTAGGAGGCCAACAAAAGCTGAAGGTATGAAACTGATTAGTTTTGTCAATTTTGAACTAGAAAGCATAGCCTGGATCACATGATTTTCCACTTCGTGATCCCTTCGTTTAGTGATGGAATTGCCAGTTCCACTTGTGATTGCTAAATGAGGATTAACATACAAGTATTGAATAGGCAACAAAATGAAAACCAGGAAGAGAATTCAAGAGTGTGTTGATGAAACACCAAGAGACAGAAATCCATTACAACATAACAAAACCCGAAAAGTTCTCAGAAAGAGAACAACAATGGCATCAGGATCAGGAGAGGGGGTCAGAATGAACTCCTGCAACCTTTCTCTCAGTGAGCAAGAGTTATTTGTCAAACCAGTAGGAGGGCTGTCAATAATCAGAGCAGGAAAACAGATGAGGACTGCCTGCTTCCAGCCCCGGATGAAAAAATGCAAGGAAATGGGCACGGCTTTTGCTGTTCTAAATTGGCTACATGGGGATCTCATTTGAAAGAAGCTATCGCTCGAATTCCTGATTGTAACCTTAACTTTCTTTCTAATCAATGCCATTGATCTAAGCAGTTGCATAAATCTTTAACAATTTCCAGTCTAGACTGCAAGGAGTCTGGCACATTATTTTGAAAACCTCCCTGCCCAGGGAGGGCTCTCCTATCTCAAAGGGGCTTAACACCATGGACTCCGAGGAGGCTCTTTGAAATATAGACAGACTCCTAGAGAAAGAAGAGGGTGCAGGCCACATGAAGCTCTTTCTGTGGGTTTGATGCAACTAGTCCTTACGTTCAGAGGTGGGCGTCACATACTGTAACAACCAGTTCGCTCAGAACTGAAAATGTGAGTGCGTGCCTTCTGCACATGCACATGGCATCAAAAACCTGGTGAATATATAGGATGCGATAGCGCCAGGCGGGGTGGGTGGGCCCAGCCGCTGGTCGGAACTACTGGTTCGCCCAAACCGGCAGCAGCCCACCACTGCTTATATTACAATCACTCATTCAATAATAGTTCCAGGTTGTAATGGTGATGTATGAAGGGGACTTACAAGGGGTCCTTGGAGTTTCAGCCAACACAGCATCCCCACAAACAAAGTCATTGCAGAAACTGGCAGGAAGTCAGGTCAGGTGAGATCTTCGTTTAATGACCCACATGAGCTTCACTTAACAGTGGCAATCAAGACTGCCAGAACTGCTGTCATGAAGCTACATAGTCCCTTGACAATAGTAATTTCCAGTCCCAATTTTTGTTATAATCCAATTGCCTACTGTATACTGGAACCGCCCATATTATTGATCCCAAAATATTGGTGCAGATTGTGGTTGAATTTTGGTAGTAAATCACATTTCTTAATTTCCATGGCAACTGCTTATTCTCCCCTCTAAACATCTACACAAAGGATTTTGGTGAAATGAACCCTGACAAATTAAAAGTACTTTGGATGGTATGATAAGTCTTAGAATACAATTATTTTTGAAATACTTGGGAACTGACCTGCTTGACTTGTAGATTGTATCTTCAAATCTTGACAATGCTGTACCTGCAAACTACACTTTGTGTCTGTATGTACTTTAAAATCTGGTTCAGACAGTTTATTTTTAACAATAATGTAATTGGGCAATGATAGCAAACACATGTATATGAGTCAGCTATTACGTTGTGGTTTTCATGCTTTTCTTTTTGATCTTTAACAGCATTTAACTGGCTATTGAGTACAGTAAAATATTTATTTTATTCATATATAGTTAGTCCTCATTTAACAACCAAGTTGGGATTGGCAACTTGGCCATTAAATGAAGTGATCACTAACTGAAACCATGCTGTGCTTATACTCTTACTTCAGAGTGTACTGCACTCTTTCCTTTGCTCCACAGAACTGTGAAGGGCACAGTTACTTTTTTTCCACTGTTGTAACTGTGAATGGTCACTGTATAAGACACTTGCTAAATAAGGACTATCTGTATTGAATTGATTATAGATGAATACCAAATTGGGTAACACTAAATATTCATAAATTCCTTAGTTGTTCCTTCCCTGTTTCTTTTTTTGGAAAGGAAGATTATGATGCAATTAAGCTTGCTTCATAAATATATTGATCAGCTGATTATAACTCATGTTGTTATGAACTGTCTGGGGACTAGTAATAGAAGTAACAATCTCTTGCTTAGCTGTTCCCTCTTTTGGGGAGGATTATAATAGGACAGCTAATGATGGATTAGAACTCAATGTCTATAGGCTGGTGGATTCTCAATACTGTTTCATTTCTTAGAAAATATTTCCTGCAGTTCATGCTAATGTTACAGTTTCCTGATTTATGCTGGAATTCAAAATTGTGTGTCAGGCCTGTTCCAGTTTGGTCTTGTAGGAAAGAAATACTCTCGACTCTCATGTGTAGCAAAAAGAATTATTTTACTAAAAAGCCAAGTGGTTACAGTAAAGCAAAGCCAGAATTGAGGTTTTGCATGTGAAAGTCTCCCAGTTAACTTTTCCCTTTTCATTCTTCCCCCCTTATTATCTCCCAATTGTCCAGTTACATTTGAAGAAAGTGTTGGTAACTATCTCTGCAAAGATGGGCTGGATCGTGAGCTGTTATTTTCCATTTCCCAGCCTGTGGTCTTGGAGTGGTGAGCCGATGTCTTGGGACGGCATGGTGCTTAATTTCGCTTTACCCCAGCTCCCTTCCCCCATAGTTCATGGCAGACTGGCATCTAGCGAAGCAAAGCTGGAGCAAAAGGATGGCAGTCCTGTCATTGTGCTGGAAATTTAATTTAATACAGGAAAAAGTAGCGGTGCCCTATTTGTCCTTGAAATAAACAATGCTCATCGTTCTCAGTAAAAGTGTAAGGCAATTCTTCAAGAAAAGTTTAGTTTTAAATATGTTTGACTTGTTTTTAAAAAGTGTATATATTCAATAAAACACAGGCACAGCTTCTGTGTTGTTTTTAGAGTTACCTATGAGTTTCTTATTGCCAGCTCTGCAGAGTGTGATTTAGTGTGTGTTAATGTTGGCTTGTCCCATGAGTTGTACAGTTTCCATTGGATCTGCCTAGATAACTGGTGCTTGCTGTACCAGCGTAGAACTGTTTATTCTTAAATTAAGAGGTCTGCCACAGAAATGTAGAGACTTTTCTTGGTTGGGTTTGGGATCATTGGACTTAGCTTTAGCTCTTATCCAACAGAATCTTGAACGAAACAGAGATGTGGTAGGAAAGAACTTCATCCTCAGACAGGAAGGCAGCCAGTTTTTACTATTCTGAGAGGTTGGCCCTTCAGGTACTCCTCATCTCTCAGACTCAGAGCGCCATGGTTAGTCTTGAATGAATACCAACATGTGATTTCATTGCTTCTGAAATCATAGTCATCTTGATAGAGTAGCATAAGGATTTTATTATGTGTGTTTGTGCAACAGAACATACCCTGAGAAACTTCATTCTGTTTAGTGTTCCCAATAAGTTCATTAACATGTATGGGGAATTTTATACAACATTGGTTTCTATCCCAGGCTGGGATAATGGCTGATGGAGAAATTCTGCTTAGTACAGCTATTAAGGAAATGAAGGAGGAAATGTTAAGTCATCCTGAGTTTCCTGTATGAACTTGGGTATGACTTCTATGCCCAAGAGTGATTGTTTGTTTGTTTGTTCATCTATCCATCCATTCATTCAATTTGTATAGTGGTCCAACTTGCACTTGTGACTTGAGCACCTCACAACAATTTTAATTAATTAAAAACAATAGCAATAAAACAATAAAAATATGAATAAAATCAATAAATATACAACTGTTTTAAAACCACTATTAAAATACAAAACACAACTTGAACAGCAACCATACATCCTAGTCAGTATAACCACTGAAAAAGCTCCCCCCCCCCAATCATAGTGGCACAACCCTATCTTCAGGCACTTCCTAAAGGCCAAAACGTTAGGTGCCAGTCTGAGTTGTGGGGGTGGTGTACTAATGTTCCCAATGGCAGATGCCACAGCAGAAGAGTCCGTCTTTCTAGGTCCTGTCAAGATGACATTCCTTAGTAGATGGGACCCTTAGCATGCCTGTATTGCCATATGTGATACGATGGGTAGAATAACCTTGGAGAAAGTGTTCCTGCAATATCCCAGTCACATCTCAGTACTTTATAGGTTATTACCACCACCTTGAATTGCACCTGGAAGCCAATACAGCTCAAAGAATAGAGGTGTAATGTGTGCTATTCAAGGAGTGCAAATAACGACACTGCACTCCCACTATATAGCAATAGCATGTAGACTTATATACCACTCCATAATGTTTTGCAGCACTCTCTGAGCAGTTTACAGAGTCAGCATATTTGCCCCCAACAATCTGGATCCTCATTTTACCGACCTCGGAAAGATGGAAGGCTGAGTCAACCTTGAACCAGTCAGGATCAAGCTTTTGGTTGTGGACAGAGTTAGCTTGCAATACTGCGTTGTAATCATACTACATGTTATACCGTTATCTTTTGCATCAGCTGCAGCTTCTGGATACTCTTCAAGGGCAGCCCTGTGTAGAACTTATTAACAGTAATCCATTCAACTGTTAACTTGGGTATGAGTAATTGAGAACATAGTGTCCCAATCCAGGAAAGGGTGCAATTGATGCACAAGCAGTTGTGCAAAGGCCTCCCTGCCCACAACCAGCAGATGTCCTTTGAGCAGGAGTTGTGAGTCCAAGAAGACCACTGTGTGCAGGGTCCATTTGATGCCATCCCATCCAGAACAATGGTAAATCCGTGGAACCAGATGCCAAGAAGCCATTCAGTCTTGCCAGGGTTGAGCCGAAGTCTATGATTCCCCCTTCCCCCACAATCTCCAGACTGAGACAAGATATTGACAGCATTGCTTAGTTCACTAGATGGAAAGCTAGGTATCATCGGAAGACGGCTAATACCTCACCCTTGCAGTGGATTATCTCATCGGCAGCTTCATGTAGATGTTACATGAGGAGTGGAGAAAATACTAAATCCTGAGGAACCCTGTTAAAACAGGGCCCAAGAGATAATTCCAAGAATAAATGGCAATGAGTAATTTGTAACATTTAGTTTGTGTTGGGGAATCTGGAAAAGATTGGTGGAAAGTAGGTACTTGAGATGTCAGTAGTTACGTTGTTACTCTGAAAATAAAGATACTATGCACAGCTTATTGTGTCGGAAACTAGCAGCTGTCTGGTAAAGTAGAAAGTTAAACTGTAGAATTCTGTATTTGACATTGTAAAATCCCATTTTCTTTGTCTTGTGAGAGTGAACTTGAGATATATCACACAACACTTTTATGTATCAGTAGAGTTAAATAGTATAATTAAATATAATTTATTAACCTTTTAAAAAGGTTAATTTTTTTACATACTCACCAGGACGCGGTTACATATACACCGGGATGCGGTGACTCAGTGGCTCTAAGACGCTGAGTTTGTCGATTGAAATGTTGGCAGTTCAGTGGTTCGAATCCCTAGTGCTGCGTAACAGGGTGAGCTCCCGTTACTTGTCCCAGCTTCTGCCAACCTTGCAGTTCGAAAGCATGTAAAAAAATGCAAGTAGAAGTAGAAAAAGGAAAACATTTAACAAGGTTGGAATTACATAAGCAACAGACTCTTGCATTTTAAAAAATTTATTAAATAAAGGTAAAGGTTCCCCTTGCATATATGTGCTAGTCGTTCCCGATTCTAGGGGGTGGTGCTCATCTCCGTTTCAAAGCTGAAGAGCCAGAGCTCTTCTTAAAACATGTCCATGGTCACGTGGCTGACACGACTAAATGCCAAAGGCACACGGAACACAGTTACCTTCCCACCAAAGGTGATCCCTATTTCTGCAATCTAGAGCTGACCTTAAAGATGTATTTGGTTGTAATAATTAAAATGTGCTGAATTGCTACAAGATACAGTTAAGGCAGCTTTTCTTAATCTTGCCAAATTTAAGATTTCAGTTCAGAATTCCCCAGCCAGCAATCCCGTGAAAATTTAGCATAGAAAATTGAGAGTTCTATGTTTTCGGGATTTCAAGACAAGGATGTCTTCTATGTATGTGTTTGTGGGAATGGAAATAAAGAGCAAGGTGTTGAAATCAGAGGATCACTGAGCAATGACAAAGCTGCAATTCTTAAATCTACTGAGGGGCTGCTTCATTTGGATTATATGATTCATTTGAAACCTGCAGTGGGGAAAGGCATCATTCCAAAAAACCTTCATCTGAAATTGAAGGATGGGGCTTAGTATATTAGGAATTATTATAGATACCAGATTATTCCTCCAAAAGGTAGATATTTGAGATCCCCAGGAAACTAGCCGGAGGCCAGACATATGTTTTAGTTGTAGAGAGAGCAAGGAAGTCACAAGTGCTTCTCAAGTCTGTGATAATATAAGGCCGTGATGGCGAACCTATGGCACGGGTGCCACAGGTGGCACGCGGAGCCATATCGGTGGGCACGCGAGCTCAACTCCGACACTGCCTGTGCCAGCCAGCTGATTTTCAGGCCTTCCGGGCCCACCAGAAGTCAGGAAACACACTGTTTCCAGCCTCCAGAGGGCCCCTGGGAGGGGGAGAAAGCTGGTTTTGCCCTCCCCAGGCTCCTAGAAAGGCTCTGGAGCCTGGGGAGAGCAAAAAACGGCCTTCCGGTCCCACTGGAACTCAGGAAACAGACTATTTCGGGCCCACCATGCCATCATGTGCCAAAAACGGGGGAGCGCGGGAGGGGAGGGGCGCATAGAATTATGGTTGTGGGCACGCATGCATGTGACCCCACTGCGCTCCCCCCGCTTTTGGCACGCGATGGCAAAAAGGTTAGCCATCACTGATATAAGGGCTGAAGGAAAAGTGATAGAATTTGGATATTGGTATTGCTGTACAAAGCAGTGGTCACCAACTGGTGGTCCGTGGACCACTGGTAGCCCGCAAAAATTTTTGGGTGGTCCACAGAAAAATTATTTGCATTTTTTTATATTGCACTAAACCAGGGGTCCTCACACTACGGCCTCTGGGCCGGATACATGCAGTGAACGTTTGTGTTGCTGCAGAGAGTCTCCCCCTTCAGGGTCTTTGTGTGTAGGTTGGAGGGGGCCAGAAATTCTGACTTAGGGTCTGCTTCAGCCTCCTGGTGCGGGGCTTTTGAGAAGGCTGGAGGGAAGCGCCGCTGGTGGTGAAGAGCCGAAGGGCCTCATTCCAGTGGGACTGCATCATGGCCTGGAACTGGCTGACCATTTCAGCCCACTGAGCCTCCAAGCGCCGGTACCTGGCCTTGCATTCCCACAGGTCTTCCCTCTGCTTGGAAAGCCTATGCTCGTAGTCCTCAGTGAGGTGCTTCTGCTGAGCCTCCTCGGTCAGATCCAATTTGAACTGAGCCAGCTGTTTTGCCAACAGTGGCTGCTTAGCTCCAACAACTGCTTCCTGTTGGGGCCCTAAGTAGCCTGGGTGGGCAGGCGAGGAGTGGCTAGAAGGGGAGGGGCAAGTAGAGGCTGTCGAGGCGCCCCTTGATGTGAGTGACATCGAGTTGGCCACACCCACCCAGTCACATGACCACCTAGCCACGCCCACCCAGCTTGTCATTAGGCAGATCATATTAGTGGTCTGCGGGATTTAAAATTATGAATTTAGTGGTCCCTCAGGTCCGAATGGTTGGTGACCCCTGATATAAAGGGTTTAGAAACTGTTTTGAGTTTATCATAGCTGCATTCTTCGTTATCAGGAGGTTTTCTAGAATAAGGGTATCCTATCAGAGTTGTGTCCTTCAATGTCTGACTGTAAGACTTGAACTGGATGATGCTAACCACTATCTCTCTTGACCTCTCTGCAAATACCCTATCTTTCAGCCTTATGATTAAGTGCATTCACAAGAGAAAATCATGGGGTTTGGGGTTCACTTCTAAAAGAACAATCAGAAAAGATTGGCAGAACGGCAGACCCTCTTTTAAGCTCCCAGAGCTCAGGGAGATCACGGTACAGATTTAGATTGTGCCATGCTCTCATGTTTGGGGATTGACATGATCTCTTCTTAAAAGAGGGGGGATTTATTTTTACACAGCGCATATATCCTCTGTGGTGCTTTGAGTTATAGTGACCACCAGGAGGCACCTCTACATTCATACACATTTCAATATAACAAGCAAAAGGAATGAGAAAAAAAATGGATCTTACATATTTTAAGACTTATTGCTTGGCAATTTTTGATTATCATCTGAGCTGATGTTATTACGTAGTATGATAATGAAAGGTCGGCAAGAAAACGACCAAGCTCAGACCACCAAGCTCAAGGACCCCCTCATTTCAACCCTGAGCTACAAATATTCTATCAATTACTGGTCATTTGAATTGTATGGGATAATCCAGAGAGTGTTTACTATTGTTTACTGGAGGGAAGGTTAGGATGGGCCATGACACCTACGCACAGAACAATACAGATTTGCACAGTGCAGACGAGAATTCTCTTCACATTATTTGTATCAGCATCTGGTGTTGAGTGCAGTGGTGGCTGAGCCAGAAATAGAGTAAAATTATATTTGTTATTGTATTTTTCTTTGTTAATTGAAAAAAAGCAGGTTAGATGTAATTTCCAGCAGCATTTCAGCATCTAAATATATCACTCCAATTATATACTTCAGTTGGAACAAACTTATAGCATATGGTGTTTGGTTTGCATCATTGATTTATTTTTGATGCTTTTCAGAGCAGGCTTTCTTTACCAGTTTAATTTCTGGTTCCTTCCACATTGCATTGTATTGTAAATTTCTGCAATATTAACTCAAGTTGGATTTGTATCTGGGCTGACAATTGTGGTCATCTAAAGTCTCCATTCTGCTGTTTTGCTCTAATTTAAACAAATTTAAAGAGAAATTCATTTTTCATTTAATTCCTGAGCGTAACTACTACTATAGTGTGAGGTCATTTCTGCATTTTTAAGTATATTAATCCAAAAACATGCATACTAGTTAGTTTGGTTAATTTTGAAGGGACAATCTACCTCAAGTAATCTTTATTCACAGAGAACTTGTTCCTTATTCCAGAGATCCTGCCAAGGGTTGAGACAGTTGCTTCACCAATCTAAGAGAAATATTTCAAGTAAGTAGAATCCAAGCAATTAAATTGCTCTAGGAAATATGATTGCCCACGACACTAACTTTCAAAAAAACATTTTAGAGATTAGATTACATTCTTTTGCATAATTGGAAAATATTATTTTCATAGAATTTTATCTATATAAAGGAATTGGATATGTACATCTTACATGATTATACATTATAAAAATATTCTGGAATATTTTCTCTTATTCAAATGCCATGATTGAATCAGTGCAAAGGTATTTGAACTTGGGAAGATTTTTTTAAAAAATACAATCTTCTCCCTGCTCATTTCAAATGGAAGAAATTTAAGGTAGAGAATGATGAAATGCCATTATCCTCAAGATAAATTTGGGCCAAAGGTTGATCCTATACCTGTGATGGTGAATCTATGGCACGCGTGCCAGAGGTGGCACGCAGAGCCCTCTCTGTGGGCACACGGATCGTTGCCAGCTGCTATTCTGGTTTCTGGCACACATGGTCTTCACGGGCGCAGAAGCACCGAAAAACGGCCTGAAACTGTCGGAAAAACGGCCAAAACCAACCAAAAAACAGGCATGTGTGTGCTGGCCAGCTGGTCTTTAGGTTTCCAGTGCTCCGGTGCATTCAAAGATCAGCTGGCCAGTGTGCATGTGTGGGCCGGAAACCTGAAGACCAGCTGGCTGGCACGTGCATGTGCATGCAAGCGTACTCTGGTTTGGGCACTCGGTGCTGAAAAGTTTCGCCGTCACTGCCCTATACTGTATATCAGAGCACAGGAGCAGGAATGTGGCAATCCAAAGAAGGTCAAGTGAGGTACACATAAATAGCACATTATTCCTTTATTCGTGGACTCTGTCGGCTCAGGCTCCAGATGTACCTGTGGGATCCCATGATCTTTTAGAGACAAAGTAAGTCTGTTGTCCGTGAAACATTTTGTAGGCCAGCAAATACTTCAGAAGGCCTTTCCTCATGAATTTCTGACGCATACAAATATGTAATTTCTTTTTCCTCCTTGTCTCTACTCACCCTCAGGCAGACTGTAGTAAAGTCTATGCCACACACACATCTGAATCAGCCTGTGAGTATACCAGCCTGTGGTAAAAGGGTTGTGTGTTAACTATGCAATATGTTGAATGAGTATGATTATGCAATATTAATCTAGCTGAACAGAAAAGAGAGGTACAAATACACCATAATACTGGAAGGTATAAATAGGTGGTAGAGGTTAGTCTAGTCTTTTATTTCTGTTTGTATATTAAAAACATTTTTACAACAAGGACAGTAATTGAGTAATTTTTATAACAAGGATAGTATGCATTCAAATATCATGGTTATTTAAGCTTATGTTTGGGCATTAAATGTATTCCATTCATGCCTTGTAGCTCCTTGTGCGATATGGGAGTGAAATGTCTAGGGAAAGTGAAGAAAAGCAGATCAGGATTGGTTGTTGATTACAAGGGAGACTTTCTGTGAATTTCATGGGGCCTCTTGAGTACTATGAAAGAAAAGCTGAGCTGAGAATGGTTTTAAGTAACCTGACCCAGAGTTTGACTATCTGATGCCCTCTAGTCATTTTGGACTTTAATTTCCATCAGCTACAGTGGCAAGAGTGTGTGAGAATTACAGTTTAGGGGGAGAAAAATCCCACAGTACATTAGTCTACCTGTATTTCTACTTTCAAATGATAATATAAAGTAATTAGCCTTCCTCCCCAAAGAATGAGTTAGGAATAAACATCCTACAGCTCCCCTGCCTACACATTTTTTTAATACAATTAGTTTGCATAATATAACGATGATAAGGCAGCAATTGCTTTTTGTTCCAAAAGGAATATGTTGCATTCAGCTTTGAGGTAGAAGTGTGCCGTTGAGTGTTGCACTCTTAGATCTAAGGCGTGGATTAGTAGTGCTGTATAGGGATCCACTGAGATATATATTATTTCATATGCCTTCCTTGTAAAGTTCTTTGCTCTGCATAATTGTTATCTGAAGTAGATATACCGTATTTTTCGGAGTATAAGATGCACCGGAGTATAAGACGCAGCTTAGTTTTTGGGGAGGAAAATAGGGTGGGGGGGAAATCTGCCTACCAGGTATTCATCTGGCTAGCATCCTTAGTCTGATCAGCTTCAGCACATTAGTTTGCTTGTTTTTTATAGCCTGCTTGGGGATAAAAAACAGCTTCTAAGGCATAGCTGAGAGGAAGCAGCAATGAGAAAAGCAGGCAAAGCATGGGGGAGATCGCTTCATTCGGCTTGCGCCTAGTTACTAGTTACGGCTGAAAAAAAGCTTCTAAAGAACAGCTGAGAGTCTAGCAAAGTGTGGAGTGGAAGAGCTAGTGCCTCATTAGCACCTCGTTAGGGCTGGAAAAAAGCTTCGGAAAAAGGTACATACAGAGTATAAGAGGCACCCAAATTTTCCGCCTCTTTAAGGGGAGGGAAAAGGTGCGTCTTATACTTTGAAAAATACAGTCTTTTGAATTGTACCTATTGGAAAATTAACAGTACTACATTACTGGGAAAACTGTACTGTATTGTTAGAAATGTAAAGTTAGAGATGAGGCGAGCAGCCCAGAATTGATCCCCCAATTTGCATAATTTCTTTTTATATTAGGTTATTAGGAAAACTGATGGTTCATAAAAAAGTTCATTTGCAATGTTGAGAAAAATGATAGTTTAACATTTTCTATCATTTACTAATACAAGTAGTCCTCGACTTAAAACAGTTCATTTAGTGAATGGCACTGTAAAAGTGACAGATTCACTTAACAGCCGAGTTACTAATTTAGTGACTGTGGTAATTCATTTAATAACTATGTTGAGAAAGGTCGTAAAACGGGGCAAACTTAACAAATGTTTCACTTAACAACAGAAATTTTGGGCTCAGTTGTGGTCATAAGTTGACAATACCTGTAATAATATTCATTCTACACATCTATTTTAAAATTATAGTAACGCACAGGCTTGGAAAATAGTTAGACACTTCTGAAATAAAATTATGGGGAAATACAGGTAGTCCTCGACTTAAAAGACCACAATTGAGCCTAAAATTTGTGTGCTAAGACAGTTAAGCGAGTTTTGCCCCATTTTATGATCTTTCCTACCACAATTGTTAAGTGAATCACTGCAGTTGTTAAATTAGTCACGCGGTTATTAAATGAATCTGGCTTCCCCATTAATTTTTGCTTGTCAGAAAGTGGCAAAAGGTGATCACATGACCCCAGGATGCTGTAACCGTCATAAATATGAGTCAAGCGTATGAATTTTGATCACCTGACCATGGAGATGCTGCAATGGTCATAAGTGTGAAAAACAGTGACTTTTTTCAGTGCTGTTGTAACTTTGAATGATCACTAAATGAATTGTTGTAAGTCCAGGGCTACCTGTATACATCATATAATTTTAAATTTTGTTTATATTTATTTTCAATGATAGATTTTAAAAAAAAACGAAGCATGGGTGAAATAATAAGATTATATAACCTGTCTCTCTCCAAAAGGGATGGCAAAAAAAGTGGAAAACTATGCTTCCTTTTAGATGTTAAGGGAAATGTAAGGTATTTTAAGAGGAAAAAATTGTATTAGAAGGAGAGGTATTGAATCCAGAAGTACCTCTCTCCTTTGTTATTGAGAAGTTCCACCCTGCCAAAGAGATATAAAATGAGAAAAGCTGTCCCACATGCTTGCTAAACACTTGTCAAGGTGAAAAACTGTCTGAAGAAATTGCCATCACTTTAGGCAAGTCTCACTTTGATTCGTTGTACTTTTGAGGATTCCAGCCCTTTTCATTGTGATCCAGCAGCACTGAATACTCTCTGACCTTTGTCTTAAATGTGATTTATCCTCCTAGGCCTGTCTGGTTTAATTGCAAATCTTTTGTTACTGCCTTGGTTTAATGGATAGCATTTTGCAAACGGTTGAATGGTAAGAAGGTTTTCTGAAAGACAGATGAAATGTGTGTAGTTGAAGCAGCCTTTCTCCAGGTTCACATCTTTTTAAAAATCTGTTTATAAGTTTTAACGCTTATTCTCTGATAAGCAAGTGGATACAGCAGTATGCAGATGGGGTTGAATATATACTTGAGGATAAAAAAAAATTAACGGATACATAAATTTTGTCTACAGAGAAAAGAGGTTTGCTAAGTGTGTAGGTTACATTGCAATTTTCTGTTTCTTGGTGTGTTTTGACTTTATTTTAGGAAAAACTATGTAATTGGAATTTCAAAAATAAGAACTGCCTTCAAGGGATTTCAGGCTATGATGTCTTATTAATTAAACCGTGGAAGGGTGGTGAAATCCATAAGAGGGGAAAAAAACTTGTGATAGACAATTACAGCAATAATATTATCTGCATAATAAATCTAGTAATTTATCTGGACCGTCCTTGGGGTGGAGGAGGTGGTGTCAGAAACATGAAAGTAGCAAATGTGACAAGATGATTAAAGTCCTGTCTTTCAATGTGCACTGTGGGGCTTGGTGCTCACTTCGTGTTCTCATCCTCTATTTTGAACTTGCTGATCCTCATATAGCTCTTTCTAGAGATCCAATAGCTCTAGAGCAGGGGTCTGCAACCTTAAACACTCAAAGAGCCATTTGGATGCATTTCCCAAACAAAAGAAAACGCCGGGAGCCACAAAACCCTTCCTGTGCCTGACTTTCCTGAGCGGCCACAAAACTAGCATATGTAGTTGAATTAAACATTCTGTTTTCTTCTGAGACTTTCTTTTCTTGGATTTATCCATGGTTGGCCTACCGGGAGTCGAAAAGCTCAATAAATCACGTGCCAGCGGGTGTCGCACATTGGTGGTTGTGACGCATATTTTGAGCGACAGGGAGCCGCAGTAGAGGGATGAAAGAGCCACATGCAGCTCCAGAGCCGCAGGTTGCTGACCCCTGCACTAGAGAGATAATAGCTAGATTTTCATTCTGGGATGTTCCATGATTAACCTGCAAACCATTCTTTTGTCTTCCAGGTAATACGGAGAAGTAGCGATGAAGAAAAATTGCTGTGCTTAGTTCGTCAGCGTGCAGGACATCACTGCCAAACTGCTGTGATTGTGATACTTATTTTGGCTTGGGAAGGGATTCCTCACCTTCTTGCTGACACATTGTACAAGGAACTGACCCAGAGTCTCAGAAAATATGGCTGTCCAACTAGCCGTAGATGTGCATTAAATGAAGAGTAAGTACGCTTTAAAATATTTTATAAGTATGAGAGTATTTTAAAATATAAAGGATGTATGAGAGACTAGTAATCTTACTTGATTGACATTCTTCTGCACTATGGTCATTACACTTGAAAAAGTTACAATAATTTCTATTTTTTTAGTAGAGTGTAGATAGCATTCTGAGTATATGATGTGTTAAGAGGATCAAAATGAACTTTCTCATTTTTCATCTTTTATGCTGGCAAAAACATGATATGAAAATAGATTTTTTTTTCTTCCATTTTTAAAGAATGTCCTCATTATCCACAGCTTTCTATCTTGCTTTTGATGTCTTCTAGAGGTAATAGAATAAAGCACATTTTTTCCTACATTTTTGTAGATGGCAAAATACAAACTCAGTATAGTTGAAACTCTTTCTTAATGTGAAGAAACAGTGTGCTGGTGTACCACTGCTTCATCATTCCAAATTGCCTTTTACAGATAGCTGCTGCAGTTAAACTTTAAAAATTCCCTTTCAGTCTTGTTTAATGTGATGCCTGGAATCAGGCTTGCATCTTATTCCTATCCTAACAAAACTTCAGTACTTTGTTCTTGGTACTCAAATCTGATTTGAGTTGGAAACCAAGCTGAAGAAACCTAATTATCTGATATGGATATTATTCTAAATAACTCACATAAATGTATATATTCATGTGCTGACTTAAATCCTGGAAAGGTTGGTGCAAAATTTTGCATTCTAGTCAGGAAACCTTTTGATGTTCCCTTAGAATGCCCCAATTTGACGATTCCAGGAATTGAATCTTCTACAACAGGTCATTTAATCTTCTACAACAGAAACAAACTTGCTTTGTCCTAGACATGTTTTGAGTCTGCCATAATTAATAACAGTAACAGAGTTAGAAGGGACCTTGGAGGTCATCTAGTCCAACCCTCTGCTCACTCAGGAGACCTATACGAGGGATTTGAACCACCGAACTGCCGACCTTCTGATCGGCAAGCTCAGTCTTAGCCACTGAGCCACCTAGCCAGGTTTATAATACTAGTAATACTACAGTAATACTAGCAACTAAAAATGGAAGGCAATTTGAAGCTGCCCCAGTGTTGGCACAGTCATTTTTTTTTACATGATCTAAAATGAAAAAAATACACAGCCTCAAAGAAGTGCACTATTTATTTCTAATAAAGACCGTTAACGGTATCTAAGCAATCTGATAGCTTTACCTTTAGGCCTCTGTCTGAAGGTAGTCCTTCACTTACAATAGTTTAGTGACCTTTCAAAGTTACATCGGCACTGAAAAAAGTGATTTATGACCATTTTTCACACTTACAACTGTTGCAGCATCCGTATAGTCACATGCTCAAAATTCAAACACTTGGCAACTGATTCAAATTGATGACAATTGCAGTGTTCCGGGGTCATGTGGTCCTTTTTGTGACCTGACAAGCAAAGTCAATGCGGAAGCCAGATTCGCTTAACAACTATGGCAAGAAATGTCATAAAATAAGGCAAAACTCCCTTAACAACTGTCTCACTTAGCAACAGAAATTTGAGGCTCAATTGTAGTAGTAAATCAAGGACTACGTCTATTTGTGTAATGGTTGTAATATTACATTCAAGCTACAGAAAAATGTATTGATTATAGACAAGTTGTTGTTGCTTCCACCCATGGTTGATTGGGGAGCTATGGTTGAGGAATCTGATGTGACAGCAATAAGGTATTTGGCAAAGCCCTAGAGCCTTACATGTTTAGTGACTATCTACCCTGTGATGGAAAGAAAAAAAATAAACACTTTTGAGCCTGCAGCATGAGATTCATCAGATCTGATTGATTCTTACACTGGTCATAATCAGAAGCAGCCAGTGGTCTACATGCTTGTCTTGCTCTAGTCTATTCCATTCAGAATCACACAGATTATATCTGCATCATCTAATGATAAGAATTCCCCAGATATTAGCTTTCAATGTATGTGTTAGATTGACAGAGATTCGGGGCATCAATTTGCTGAAGGCGAGGATCTTGCCCAACTACCTGATTACCTACCTTTCGGTTAATTTTTCTAGCCGTACTTGTGCCTGTCAAGGTCTCGATCCAGAGACATGTGGGGCATCCTTTTCATTTGGCTGTTCTTGGAGCATGTATTACAATGGCTGTAAGTTTGCCAGAAGCAAAATCCCCAGAAAATTTAGACTTCTCACAGATGATCACGCCCAAGTAAGTATTTTCTTTCCTTCTTCCATAATGCCCATTTTAAGCGCACAGGTATTATAAATGTTTAAAGCTGTTCAGAATTAGTGGAATCACATTAGATTACATCCTTTCTGTGTGGCTTAGATGAGCAAGCTAAGCATCACTACGAGCAAGTTCTATTCATACACAGTAAATCACTTTTACTGACTTCTCTTACATATAAATGAGCGCATAAAATCTCACTTCCTGTCACCTCCAAAATGCCATGCTTTCATTCCTCTGATAACTCATAGCCATCCACCATAATTTACCAATTCGTATGCATTGAATTGAATACTTTATTTGGCCAAGTGTGATTAGACACACAAGGAATTTGTCTCCAGTGCAGAGGCTCTCAGTGTACATGAAAAGCAACAGATTAATAATAATCATAATAATAAAATTACCAGTAAGAATACCAATAAGAGGGGGAAGTATGAAGGATAATAAGAAGTATAAATAATAATAATGCTGCAAGCATACTACTTGGGTAAATACATACTGACATTAGGCAGCAGTGTGAGAATTAGTTGTTCAGCAGAGTGATGGCCCAAGGGAAAAAACTGTCCCTATGTCTAGTTGTTTTGGCCTGCAAAGCCCGAGGAGAGAAGTTGAAATAGTTTATGTCCAGGATGTGAGGGGTCTGCAGATATCTTCTCAGCCCTCCTCCTGATCCACACAATATAAAGGGCTCTTATGGAAGGCAGGCTGGTTGCAATTGTTCTTTCTGCAATCTTAATTATCCATTGTAATCTGTACCTGTCTGTTTAGTTGCTGCGGCAAAGCAGAAAGCTATAGAAATGACAGACTCAATAATTCCTCTTTAAAACTATATCAACAGCTCCAGAACTTCCTGAGTTGACACAGGAAGAATATTCCTTGTTGTGCCTTTTAATGATCGTTCTAATGTTAAGAGTCCTTTTCAAGTTCTAGGAGATTATAGAACTCCAAAATTTGAAGGATTCTACTGCTGATAAGGTGCTGTTGAATATGGTAAGAGGTGGTACAATAGAAGGGCTCCTCCTAAAATCCACTCTCATCTCTACAGCCTTAAGCATATTCAGTTCCAGATTGATATAGTGGCACCACTGGGCCAATTATTCAACTTCTCGTCTATATGCAGACTGCAGACTCATGACCAACTCAAATGAGGCCAGTGACCGTTGTGTCATCTGCAAACTTCAGAATTTAACAGAGGGTTCCCTTGAGGTGCAGTCATTGGTATAGAGAGAAAAGAGCAAGGAAAAGAGCTCTCAGCCCTTAGGGCATGTCTGTGCTCATTGCCTGGGTACTACATGTTATTTTCCTTAGCCTCACCTGTTGCTTCCTATCTGACAAGTATGAGCAGGTACAGTAAGCTGGATCAATTTAGAGCAGGGGTGTCAATCTCAATTTCATTGAAGGCCGCATCAGGTTGGTGTTTTACCTCGGGCCAGAGTGGGCATGGCCAGGGTGGGTGTGGCCAGCTCGACGTCACTTGTGTCAGGGGCACCTATGGTGGCCCGATCGCTCTGCCAGAGAAAACGAACTCCCAAGCTCTGTTTTCAGCTGCGACGGCCTCCTGCAGCCCTCTGCCATTGAAAACGGAACTCGGGAGGGCCATCGCAGCCCTCTCAAGTTCCGTTTTAGGTTGCGACGGTTTCCTGCAACCCTCTACCCGCAGCCTTCCCAAGCTCCATTTTCACTGGCAGAGGCACTGGGGGCTGGTCCTTCACTGTTTCCAGGGCAGCCCCGCGGGCTAGATCTAAGCACCCTGCAGGCCGAATCTGCCCCCCGGGCCTTGAGTTTGACACCCCTGATTTAGAGTATGTTCTTATTTTCCTATTAAGACTGAATGCGCATATTCACAGTGACTAATGTATACATGCAATCCATTTTATAAAACGTTCCCAGATTTTAAAAATATGGAACGTTTCACAAGTGTCCGTTCTCCTCATGGACATAGGTTTGCTAACTTCTAGCATACTACATACTCCTGAAGCAGGCACTTGGTTGTACAATTACTTCAGATGATCAAAAAGTTCATAGAGCAAACAAATGAAAGTGCTTTTTGTCATTGTTTTATTAGAACCTTCTATTTTAGCTAAATATTAAATATTGATCCATTTTACAGATGACATAAAGCTAGGAGGTATAGAATGCAAATGCAGAAGAAGATAGATTGAAAGTAAAAACAGATATGGATCATTTGAACCACTGGACGGAGTGAGATGAGGTTAAATGTAAAGAAGTATAAAATTATGCTCTTTAGGTAAGAATAGCTTGTAGTATAGAGATAAAACTAGAAAAATATGTTGTCTAGAAAGTAGTCCAGAAGAATTTTTGGACAGGTAACACACTTATATGGATTTGTGCTATTGTGATTTACTTATTCTGCTCAATAGTACTAAAAAATGAGATACAAGAAGCAGTTGCCTCCTTGCCTGTGTCTTCTTCCTGCGGTACAAAGAAGAATTTAAAGCTGCTCTTTCATTTCTGTTCTGCTTAATTATGACTTGTTCTGCTTTTCTAGCATAACAAGTGAGTTAACCTTGACTGTGACTTGCTTATAGCATGCCAGGTTCAAAGCATTTTGTAGGATTATGGTGAGATATTTCATGGAATGAATGAATCAAATCAGCCTATAAACTGAAGATTATGGTTGGTATGATTCACCAACCCACATTTACAATTATTCACAGCACAGGATCTGGATGAGACAAACTAAGCTCTCAGGGTTTTGTTCATTTGTTTTTTTATAGTAAAAGTATAACCATCTAATGAAACATATTGTTCAAGGGTTACAGCCAAAACTAATAGTAAGTTATATCAGCTTGAGAAATAGGACTCCTTTGAACATTGTGCATAGGTTAAGGAGTAAATCCACCTGTGATATTTTTTCTGCCATTTTTTAAAATTACCTCATGATTATTATTTTTTTAATATAGTAGCCGTTTGTTGTCGGAATGGGTTTTGGAGTTTATTGGGTTTTGAGTCTATTTATTGCAGTATTAATGGATATTATTCTGTTTTTAAATAATGGGATATTTTCCAAACCTAAACATTTATGTTGTAAAAGTCTTGTTGAGTCATTCACTTCCACGGTTGAATTTATGGATGCATTTCAAGAGTTCTTTTGGGAATAGTAGAGGAACAGTTTATCCTTCTTTTAATATGTGTTTTCAATTTCCCAATCAATCTTATAGCCCTGGTAAGATTTCCTGATATTCTCCCGTCCAAATACTAGCCAGGTCCATTTCTACTTAGTGAGATTAGCCATGCTAGCTACCTGGGCACTGTATGCATTGCCTGAATCTCTTACTTTCTAAAGCTACTATATTGGTCTGCTAAACTGATATATTGGCTTTAACAAGTACAAAATGGGACACATATATGTTTTTCTGTTGTTAACCAGAAGCCTAACTTAGTAATACATTTAAAGCATTTATTGCAGAGGTGTCCAACCTTGGCAATTTTAAGATCTGTGAATTTCAGTTCCCGGAATTTCCCAGCTGGCTATGCTGGGAGTTGAAGTCCACAAGTTTTAAAGTTGCCATGGTTGAACAGCCCTGAATTATTGTTTGTTTTGTGTGTTTATTTTCTTTTTGCCTCTCTTGAAAGAACTTGAGTCCCCATTTTTTAGACTCAAATGGTATTTTTGAAGAAACTGTTGCTTATCTTCAATCTTATGTCTCCTCCCCTCTGAGGATAATAAAATAATTATTTTAGGACAGAGTAGTTATAACTATTTTTAACACAATATGAAAATGAACAAAAGAGAGTAAGTTTAATAGCTGTATTGTCAGTTATGTAATACATTTTAAAATTTGATATACATAGTCCTTCACCTGTGTCCATTCATTCAGAGACCATTCAAATTTATGATGGTGCTGAACGAATGATAGTTGTGACTGATCCTCAGAGCATTTCTGACAACCTGCAGCACCCCATGATCACACACACATCGCTGAGGTAAATCTCCCTTATCTGCACAGCCTCCTGCAGCCTTTTTGCATTGCCACTTGCATGTCCTCCCTGACCTTTAACCCTTCTGCCCCCTATCCAAACCTCACAGCCATCCTTTCACACCCTTGAGTCACATCACGGGTGTGTATTCACAGGGAAGGTATTCCCTGACCCGTGCTACACTCCCATGCACCCTCAAGCCATCACACACTCACCTTAACCTTCACCATGTCTCCTACCTCTGTGCACTAGCCCCACATACACTCTCCCCTGCCTATACACACAATTCACATTGCACCTGCACACACTTCCCAAGCCTTACTGTGCCTCTCACACACATTCTCATAACCTTCATGAATTTAACAGATTAACAGAGTTGGAAGGGACCTTGTAGGTTATCTAGTCCAACCCCACCGCCCAAGCAGGAGACCCTATGCCACTTCTGACAAATGACAGTCCAGTCTCTTTTTGAAAGCTTCCAGTGATGAAGCTCCCACAACTTCTGAAGGCAACTTCTGTTCCATTGGTTGATTGCTCTCATTGTCAGAAAATTACATCACACCCCTGCATACTCTGCCTGACGCATGCCTAATCCTTGTGCACCATCCCTGGCCTTCGTGTACTTGCCCTAAGCCATACTGTGGCTTTCAGATACCCCCTTGCACTTCTTCCCCCACCTGTCCTTCACACTTGCCCGGCCTCCCCAAGCCACATTGCACCTCTAGCACACACACACACACACACAACCTCATACATTCTCCCGCATCCATTCTGTACCTTCCTACACCACATGTCACAAACATACATACACTTGCACCCTTACAAATTCTCCTGATCCATACCATAGCCTCAAGCACATTCCCAGATCCATGCTATATCTGCCTGCCTTTCGCATACCCTCTCATACCATCACACACTCTCCCGAAATGTCACCGAGCCTGCCCTGCACTCCTCTTCTGCCACCTAGCAGAAGTCATCACTCAAATGCCTGCTGGCCCAGGATTTGCAACTTCCTGCCAGCTTCTTCATCAATTGTGTTTGTAGGATCCCAATAGGAAGATGTCTCACCGAACAACCATGGGATTCAGTTTACAATGGTAATTGGGACTTCAGGGATAATTGTTGCTAAGTGACATGGTCATGCTTTATGACCACATCGCTTAGCAATGGAAAATCCAGTCTCAATTATTGTCATAAGCCAAGAACTACCTGCATTCAGTATATTGAAGGAAGAAAAGTTTCTCTTTCATTGCCAGCCTGATAGGCTTTCTAACATTGTTAATAGCTGTTGGGCTAAGAAATGGTTTCCTTACAAAGGAGAAATAAATATTTTCCCCTTTGTCTGACCAACTTTTAAATATATGGATAGTTTTACTATTACAGTAGGAAACTTAAGTATCAAATATAAGATGCAATTAACATTGCTTTTACTAATTGCTTTATTCATAAACAATACAATTATGGGGTAATTGCTTTCTCTATTTCCAGGAAGAAAATCTGGAAAACAATTTGCAGACTTTAGCTACTGATGTGGCTCCATTATATCAAAAACTTGCCCCTGATGCTTTCCACAACCAGGTAGGTTGATGAATATTTCATGATATCTCATCACGTCCTTTTAATGTGATAGATCAGTGACTAGCTGAGTCCACAGATCGCACTAAGCCCTAGTATTGTTTCTTGGATTTTAAGCTACTACAATTTGTGAATTCTCATTTTATGGTTTATAAAAAATGATTTATGGCTTTTTACAGGAATGGACAAGTTATGGTCCCAAATCTTTGTTTCTTTTTTGCTCTTATAAATCCTCTCATATTTCTTTTTTGCTGCTCTAATATGCCCTCTCATATTTCTATCTTTCCATGTTTCTTGAAAACCAACAGTACCTACCGTGTTTTCCCGAAAATAAGACACTGTCCTACATTTTTTGAACCCCACAATAAGCCTTATTTTTGGGGAGGTCTTATTATTTTGGGGTGCGTGTCGCAAGACGGGGCTCCTCTTGCCATCTTACCTGATTTCCAGCTCTATCTCCCTAACCCTAACCAGAGGAAATGGCAGGGACCCGCTGCGCATGCGTTTAAATATTTTCAGGGGGAGAGGGCTTATTTTAGCGCATGCACTCAAAAGCCCGATTGGGCTTATTATCAGGGGATGTCTTATTTTTAGGGAAACACGGTATTGAGGTGGAAAACAGATAATCCCAAAACGAAATATCATAGTTAAAGCACAAAAAGCAGCCCCAAACCACCCTTGCAAGGCCAGCCTTGCCCACATGCTTGTAGTGTCCCTCTGCAAATGTTGTATCAGCTTCAATATGAGTGTAATATTATGTATAAATTCATCGATCATAATGAAGTTGACAACATGCTTTACTCTGTTCCTGAAATAAGCCCGTTGGCCTTGTTTTCTAAGGTGGAGAATGAGCATCTGGGTCCTGACTGTCGTCTTGGGAGCAAGAAAGGCCGGCCTTTCTCTGGTGTGACAGCTTGCATTGATTTCTGTGCCCACGCACACAAGGATACTCACAACATGCACAATGGAAGTACTGTGGTAAGTACTTTGGGATGAGGTTTCCTCTTTGCCATGTAGCTGTATCATAGTTGAATGCCTTCTTTTGACTTGATGTCCTTTCTTTTTCAGTTTGGGTCCCCAAACTTGGCAATTTTAAGACTTGTGGAATTCCTCAGCAAATATGGTTTCATGACCATGAACCATAAATGATATAAAGCACAATGGATGTACAATAAATTATAACTTTCTTGGTTACTGAGGTTAAATATTTCTTGAGAGTTAGTTTTTGCAGTCTCATACAAAATTCACTTCTAAATCTTTAGTTATACTGCCTTAAGTTGTTGGAAGTAATTTATCATGGCAGAGATGTCAGTCCCCTGAGCTTCAAGGCCAAAGAGCACAGGGCAGAAATATCATTTAAACAAGGGGAATGGGTGGGAGGGTGGGTGGGAGAAAGAAGCACCTGGATCAGAATTCAATGGGAATTTAAAAGGGAATTTCACTTTCATGTTGACAGAAGGCAATCAACTATTTTACGGCTTCTTCCTAGCAAGCAATAAACCTTCTTATCTAATTTATTGTATGAATTCTTAGGTCCTTAGGTTGGATAGAGCTTAGAGCTTAGTCAAGCTGTGCCAAGTCAAGTATCCAGGAAATTCCTCAAGGTCTTAGCAGTGAGCCTTGACATTCAGCTCCCAGCCCTGAGCTGCAGGAATGTTGCCTACCTTCTCCGACTGAATGGTTAGCATTTGCTGATCAATCTATTCCTTAGGGGTCTCTCCTCTCATTATGGTCAAGACCTGAAATGCAGGCCACAGTCATAGAAGCAAGAGTCAAACAGCATTCAGTGAAAAATATTAATGCAGGAATTAGGGGCAGGATACTGAGTCTTGAGGACTGTGGTAGGACCCTCCAGCCCTCTGTTATAAATGAGTGCATTAAAAAGAAATCTCTTAGAATGTTTGAATCTCTTGTCCTTCCCTCAGCTTTTGTGCAGCCTGGACTGAGCTGCTCTTCGTGAGATAAGCTACTTAGCAGGCTTGTGATTTGAAGAATGGAGGAATGTTGGGGAGGAAGAAATGACACATCCAACCTTTTGTCTACCATTATAGTAAAGGACAGTTTTGGCCTGGGATCAAGTCCCAGATGTCTTGCCTACTTCCTCACCCCTTCCCTAAGCCCCCCTTTGCATTTTCCCCTTAGAATCACTTCCTCTTTAAGGATTACTGTTCTGACCTAGGCTTCACCAAATCACGAAACAGACTCTTTCTCCCGAAAAAAACCCTTTTTATTTGGCTAATGTGAATTCCTAGCATTCACATCCAGCAAAGTCCCGGCAAATAGTCTTTCAAGGGTGAATTGCAACCACAGACCTTATCAGTCCTTGGATAGTTGCCAGGCCAATAGCTTCCAGGCACAACGCTGTACAATGAAATACTTGGCAAGGGGTTTCTATGAGGCACGAACTCAGATAAGCAAATCTTCACACTAATAAACTAAACTAATTGTCTCCTGCAAACACCACTCCCCTTTTGCTCCTATTTATTCCTTATGGGAGGGGCCATTCAGCATCCCCTTGTGCCTTTACTCCTGAGTCGACCCCTGTTCCTTAACTGTTCCCGTCTCCTGACAGCTCTGCACGTGCGCACATTGGGAACAGGCTCCAGCTGTTCTGCCCCACTTATCTCCAACTCCGAAGGTAGCTGATAACTGTCGGACGGCCCTGGCCCCATCTCTGCCTCTGACACAGAGCATTCATCAGAGCCTTCCCCAGACTCTAGGACTGGCCCATGTTCCTCCCCAACCTCCTCACTGTCTGAATCTGCTGCCAGCTCTGCTGGCAGGCCATAAAAATTACGCTACTCCAGGCAGCACCAATGCCTCCTTAATTGCCGTTTATGGGGCAGAACTCAGGACTTGTCAGCCCAGGAGGAGCTTGGGATGCACCAAATTCTTGTATTCCATACAGGGGCTCCAGGTTTGGTCAATTTGGTTTCCATTGGGCTACCAAACCAGCTTGATGCATTATTCTTTACTTTTAAGAAGGGGAACTGTAATCCTTTGCCTTTTCAGAATTGCCATCACATTTGCTTTTTTGAGTTCAGCGGCATAAGGGAGCCCAGTCAAGACAAAACCTGTTGCACCAGTTAACTCTCACCATTTTTCTCACAAATGTGTGTTTTTAGTCACACCATTCAGCAGGAAATCTTGCATTAAATGGCCTTCGTTATCTGAGCTTATGTAGGTGAGGAATTTCTCTTTCATAGTATAGGCTAGTTCAGTGTTGGTGAACCTTTTCGGCACCAAGTGCCAAAATGGATGCGCGCAGGGGAGCACCAAAAACCGGAAGAGCAGAACCTTCTCTGTGCTAGTTTAGTTGTGTTTTACGTGTAACATACATAAAACCATGATAAGAAAGGTGAAATAGATTGTCTTTGCAACCTTTTAGCTTAAACATTCACTTTATATTTTCACTGAAGTTGATTAAGTGTGTTTGTCTATTTCTGTGTGTATAATATATATGTATTAATAGTTGCTTTTTTCCCTTTCTGACTAGGTTTGTACTTTAACAAAAGAAGACAACCGTACAGTAGGTGTGATACCAAATGATGAGCAGCTTCATGTGTTGCCTCTTTACAAAATATCACAAACAGATGAATTTGGCACAGAAGAGGGGCTGGAAGCCAAGATTAAAACGGGGGCAATCCAGGTGCTAACTGCTTTCCCCCGAGAAGTGAGGATGTTAGCTGAACCACGTAGGGCGACCAAGAAAAAACCAGATGCAAAAAAGCAAAGTTTAGCTGAAAAAAAGCATTCTGCGGCTGTAAGGGGAAAAAATGGACTGCCAGAAAATACCAAGAGAGCATCACAAAGTTCAGGTAGATACAACAGAGCTTCAAATAATAGTTGATAGTGATAGATATGGGCATGTTATAGAACAGGGATGTCAAACTCGATTTCATTGTGGACCGCATCAGGGTTGTGTTTGACCTTGGGTGGGCATGGCTGGGCTGGGCTCTTGGGCTCCATTTTCATCTGTGATGGCCTCCTGCAACCCTCTGCCAGCGAAAACGGAGCTCGGAGGGCCGCTGGCTCTGCTTTCACAGGCAGAGGCATGGGCCGTTCCTTCACTGTTTCCAGGGCAGCCCTGTGGGCCAGATCTAAGCACCCCATGGGCCGGATCCGGCCCCCGGGCCTTGAATTTTATGCATTTGTGTGTTTAAAATGCAAAGTATCAAAAATGGAACAACATAATCATATATACAGGTAGTCCTGAACGTATGACCACAAAAATTTCTGTTGCTTAACAAGACAGTTGTTGAGTGAGCTTGGCCCCATTTTATGATCTTTTTTGCCACAGTTATGAAGCAAATCACTACAGTTGTTAAATGAATCGTGTCATTAAAGAGTGAAAGAGTGCTGTTATAACTTTGAACAGTCACTAACTGAACTGTTATAAGTCGAGGATTACCTGTACCTAGTTGAGGATTATCTGTATTATATCTAGTATAAAAGTGCCATTTGGTTTAAATATGTGATGGCAGGCAAATCCCTACAGCTGATACCTCTGTACAGTGTGCAAGCTGTTGTTATTGAAATTTTAAGCATCTTCATTTTCACGAAAAGAATTTCTAACCTGGATAAAAATATACTTGAAAATATATGGCAAATGTGTCGCCAAACTGCAACATGTCTGCATTGAGGAGGAATTACAATGGATGGGTGAAACATGTATGTATTTATCAAACATCTGTGGGGGAGGAAAAACAGAACTTGATATTTAAAACCAGCTTATTTTTTTTTTCTCCTTAGGGGCCAAAATGAATATAGTGCAACCTGAGACAAAAATGGAGACAGCTGAATACTTTCCTAGCATAAAACCTAATTTAGGCATTACTACCGATTGCTCTCCGTTGAAGCAACATGCTCCATCCTCTCCTTTAAAACTGGATAGTTTATCCTCTTGCTCTCCATTAAGTGGTGGTCTAATGCCAGTAAGTAATAGCCAAGAAGATGTTTCTACTCCCTACGGGTATTTACAATGCAGTAGTAATAAACCTCACGTGACATCCCAAGGTAATAATAACTTTGACATGTCCACTTGTGATTATACTGGAATTGTGATGGATGAGAAGAGAAATGGTGTGCCTCTGCTTCTTCAAGACCTGACTACGTCTAGGTCAGCAGTCAACAGAGAGAATCTGCCCCTGACCGCTGAACACAAATTAGTTAACAAGCAAAATTATGAAGTTAACTTAAAGTCCTCTTCTGCGTCCCAGGTAGCTAGCTCTTGTGAGTCAATATTGCAACTGGGCACCCCAGAAGATGTCTCTACCAATGGTTCTTCCCAAGAGCACCCAATGCAAAAGAGTGGATTACGGCAAAGTCCAAGTTGTGTTGAAAACGGGTCCAATGGCCAGCTCTTGAAACACGCAGATTCTGAAGAAAAAGCAGAAGAAATGTGGTCTGACAGCGAGCATAACTTTTTAGACAATGACATTGGTGGGGTAGCTGTAGCACCATCCCATGGTTCCATCTTAATTGAATGTGCACGGCGCGAACTTCATGCCACCACGCCTCTTAAAAAGCCCAACAGGAATCATCCCACGCGGATCTCTTTAGTCTTTTACCAACACAAAAACTTAAATGAGCCAAAACATGGGATAGCCCTGTGGGAGGCCAAAATGGCAGAGAGAGCAAAAGAGAAAGAAGCTAGAAAATCAGGAACTGAAACCACCGGCTTGCCAGCCACTGACAAGAATGCAAATCAGACCAATGCAACCCAAGAAATTTTGTACAAAGAAAATGAATTCAACCAAATTCCATCTCGCAGAGCATTAACAGTAACTCATGATAATATTCTAACGGTGTCTACTTATGCCCTCACACGAGTTGCAGGGCCCTACAACCATTGGGCATAAGCTCTTATAGCAACGACACAACTTTTGCCTTGGAGCAGTGTTACACAATCCTAAAGGTGCTGTTAAAGAACAAAGTCTCGTATGGTTTACTCTTTGTTCATCTCAACCATTTTGAAGGCTGAGGTAAAAATTATTTTGTTTTTAAACTGTGACTTTATATATTTTAACATCTGGTGATTCTCAAGTGTGTGTGTATATATATGTGCATGTGTATTCACATGCATGCACGCGCGCGCATACACACACACATCTTTTAAGAAAATTTGGCTAGGTTATTAACTGATTGAATTACTTGGTTTATTACCTTTTTGGAATTTATACTTTGGTGCTTTGAAACGTCTGTTTATTATAAATGGGCTTTTCATAAAGATTTTAACTGATTTCATCTTTTATTATGTAAAATCAAGTTAGACAGTATTAGCTATACACAGCTCTTGGTGCTTAATCATATTGAACAGTTAAAAATAAGCTGATTTTATTTCTTCATGGTGCCATTGCTCTTACAGCTTCCAATCACTTGCTGTGAATCCCAGCTTAAGGAAAAAGAACCAATGATGATTTATTTGTATATAGATTTTTCTCATGTATGTATAGTTTGTGTGTGCATGTGTGTATGATCCACATGCATTCACATGCAAACAAATATCACTAGTAATGATTGGAGGTTATAAATGTAAATACATATAAATATATATATTTAAAAGCACTTTCTATTTTTAAAGTTAACTTGAAATAGTATAAGGATCACATTTGTCTAAGGTTTGCGCATTCTCTACCAAGGAATTTATTTTTTCTTACTATATAAAGTTCCATATTGCTACATCAATTCATAGATATTGAAAATACTTGGGTTTTAGATTCTTCCCTTCTCTTTTTTCCATTGCTTTTGTTTCTAAAAAAGGGTGATAAAGTCCAGAAAATTCATTATTTGCAAATATAAATTAAGTCATTTATCTATCCTTGTATTTCTAGGATTTTTTTTTAAAAAAAGAGTTTATAATTTGAGCAATAAGGGCAAATGTTATAGGGGACATTCCGTGTTTTATGGGACAATACAATCGGGTATCATCCAGGGGTATAGTTCCATACATCGTGAAGTCACCCTATTAAGAAAGAATTTTTCTAGGGCTTCAATGCATAAATTGCAATGCCTTGTTAACATGTTGGGTTTTAAAAGATCTGCCCTATCAGCAGTGTAGGAATACATCTGAATTTATTATGCATCCAAAATGTTCTTCAGTGATGAGCTGCCCATTAGCCTGGTCTAGGCAGGTTTACTTGAATTCCATTGTATTCAATTGGCTTTCTGCCAGGTAAGTGGACAACTGATCATTATATTCAGTTTTTTCCTCTCCTTCATCTCTGAATAGGACACACTGAGATATCCAAGTGATTAATTCCACAAAACGTGCATAGTTCCCCATCCCATTTGCTATCTCCAGCCAGGAAATAAGGTCTGTAATGGACAGCGGTCTGTGTTGGAGACCCATCCAGAATACAGTGTCTGACTTCTTGGTGGCAAAATAACCATGTAACAACACGCCATTTCCTCTTTGCAGCATACTCTTTTTCTGAATGGTAACCCATGCAGCATTACAGGCTCAGAGAGTTTGCAAATGTTTTCCAAACTGGGAACACTGTTCAGTGTTCCAGCTTGCACTTCATTTACCCGAGTTTGTTAGTTGAACTACTAAGTGCAATAGCTGGATTGATCAACTCAAGTTTTTGTTTCAGTCAAGAACCAGGGAAGGCAACTGCCAAGCAAGGTATAGTCAGTCTAAATGGGCATTTGACTAAAGGGATTGAGTTGTGCAAGGCAGAGTTCCATTTTGCAGACAGAACTTAACTAGGTTGAAGTTCCCAGTTCAATACTAGAGGCAGAAGGATGTCTTCCAGCAGACCTGAAAGCTGCCAACTAGCAACAGATATAACCACGGCTGGGTTTTCCCAACATCTTTTATTATTTAGCACCTTTTATTTGGGGCGGCCACATCCTTTGTTTAACAGAAGCAGCGTTAAATGATCCAGTGCTCACAGAGCTTTAATATTAAATACTGAAAAACTCAAATGTGATACAACAGCATCTGTATGATCAAAACCGCTTTTGTCAGTTCCGATGAGAAGCAGAACTATTAAAATACAGCTCAGGACTTTGGGCAGCTAGAATCAGGAGAATTTGGTATATTTGGAATGAAGAAAAGGGAAGAAGAAATTAAGTAAGAAGATCATATTTTTAGGCAACTGGATGCCAGGGATTTTATCAGTCTTAATTAATTCCATGCCATGATCTAAATTACATAATATTATTGAAGTTAAACCAGTGAGTATGACCAGTCCCAATTTGAGTAGGGCTAAGTGTGGATGGGAACCAGACCTTGATTCAAAATAATAAATTAATTAAATCACCTAGCATCCATTTGTCCTAATGACAGCATCTTAATTTTAAACATTATGGGACTATCTCAGGCTTTTCTTTTTCTATGATGTGGTAATTTAAATAAGCCAGTTGCTATCATATTATGAGCCTTTGTGAGTAAACGCACCCTGTAGTTTATATACAAGAATGAAGCTATTTACTAATAATCCAATTTAATCAGGGCAGTCATGAGGTTAAGTCTTGATTTTACACCTCTCTCTCTCTCTCTCCTCCTTCTCCTGCTCCATGATGTACATAAGTGCCACCAGAGTAACCAGAAATAAAAGATTTGTGATAACATACTTGATAACATCTTATAGTGGTGCTGTAACAAATAAATTTCTAGATCTGCTTTTTTAATAAAATCTAGACATGGTGCTTTTATTATTAAATGTCTACCCTTGTATTTAATCTGAAAATATAATTCAGAAACGAAGAAATAATTGATTTATATAGCTTGTCCCAGCTTTCTCCAAAGAATTTGTTGAATGGCGGTCTATTGGAGTGGAAGAAAAAAAAATATTAAAGGCAGTAGGTTGAGGAAAACTGGTTTATTCTTTGTCACCTATGATTCTGAAGTTCAGAATGTGGAATTTATTCCAGTTACTCACATAGTCCATTTGTGTAACATTAGACATTCACACTGGTCTAAGGCTTCAAGACATCCACACTCCCACGATAGATCACCTCCACTTCATCCAGGCAAACGGGCAGTTACCCATATTTTTATCAAGCAGTACAAATACATTTTTAGGCAAAGTGAAGATAAAAACAGCATGTTTGAATGCTGCTTGATGTCTGTCCCTTCTCAATCTCTGATTTAATAGGTGATAGATGCCATTATTGTGACGCTGATCATGTTAAATGATATGTATGTATGTCAAGCAAGACTGGCGCTGGATATCTTTATGTTTCCTGGCGCATTTCCACTTTTGACAGCTGAATACACACAGACAAATTTCAGCTTGCAGGCGCTGTAGATATTAAAGAAATTTTCCTAAGTTACTGAGTATTAAAATTTAGAGATGTTTTACTAAAGTAAGGAGTGTGCAATCCAGCCAGTTTCTCTGATTTTGAGGAGGGCTGAGAAAGTTTAACCTATTACGATCTATAATTTTACAAAGAGGTACCCCCAGAGTATCATCAAACATGGCTTACAAACTTAATTTTAGATCAGATCTTCATACTTAGTCACAATACCATTAGCAATCTTTATGCAACAGCTTATTGAACAACCTGAGTCATAACATTTTAGAAAAGTATATAAAGAGAAAAACAACCCAATCTTTCTATTTTTAAAACAAACTTTGTAAAAACACACACACACACACACCCACACACACCCATATGCTGTATTTTTCTTAGTTCAAAGATTATGATTAGTTCAGATAGAGACTATGTAACAATTGTAAATAATAAAAGTCAATATTATATCATTTTCTACCAGCAGTTTTCTGCTTCTTGGATATATACATTAATTGGTATGGTAATTTTGTGTGCCTTAGATTTACATTTTAAGAACTGTATATTTTTTGTGAACCTGAAATTTATTAAACATAATAGCTGTCATTACAATAAGTAGGGTGAAATCATCCAGCAACTCATCTGTACAGTTTTTTTTTCTAATTTAATCATGTTTCTAGTACCGTGATGGCGAACCTATGGCACACGTGCCAAAGGTGGCATGCAGAGCCATATCTGTAGGCACGTGAGTGTTGCCCTAGCTCAGCTTCATCGCACATGCGCATGCCGGCCAGCTGATTTTCGGGCCTTCTGGGCCTACCGGAAGTCGGGAAACAGGCTTTTTCTGGCCTCTGAAGGGCCTCGGGGGTGGGGGAAGGCTGTTTTCGCCCTCCCCAGGCTCCTAGAAAGCCTCTGGAGCTTGGGAAGGGCGAAAAATGGGCCTTCCGGTCCCACTGTGCCATCACGTGCCAAAAGCGGGGGGAGCGGGGGGTGCATTGAATTATGGGTGTGGTCACGTGCGCCCGCAACCCTCCCCCATGCGACCCCCGCTTTTGGCATGCGATGGAAAAAAGGTTAGCCATCACTGTTCTAGTAATTCTGAGGGGTGGGGTGGGGGAAATCCTGGGATAATCCTTCACTGTGTATGTGGAAAACATCTACACTTCATCCTAGTTTTGCTCAACCCCTCTGTCAGTTATAATTTCTAGTTGTATGCCTTTTAGTTTGCCAATCTGTTTATGCTTATAATAAGTCCCATTGAACATAATGGGTTGATTTATGAATGAATGAATGTATGTAGGACGGTATTGTTACCACTTGACATTTATGGGGCATACACTACTAATAAACTGTTTAGGATTAAATTCCTTTTGATTCCTTTTATATAGATACTACAGCAGAAAATTCAGATTGTGGCAATAGTAGAAAAATAAAGCCGACTCAAATTATGAAAATTTGGCATTTCTAAGTAGAAGATCTCTAATTACTGTGCTTGAGTAGTTTAGTGTTTTCCCTGTGTACCTACAGAAAATGTACTGCTATATTTGCTAGCAGATATTAGCTCTTAAACAACAATGCTCAATAGGGAAACCACATATGTCCACCTAATCAGACAGCAAGGAATATAATCTATTACTTGGAAATTCACTGATGAGGTTGCATAGGGCATATTTGCATAGAATGAATTAAAAGTGGAAATGCAGGATTGTTTTTAACAGCTAATAAATGTTTCATTAGCTAAATCAGGTTACCCAAACATTGAAAACATACCGCTGAAATTAAGAAATATTGTTAAATTTTGTCTGGGTTCAGCCATATATTTTAACTATCATAAATTTGTTAAAAACAATACAGCTTACAAAATGATGGTTGCATCTAAAAAGTAACGTTTCTCATTGTAATATCTCACTTAATTGCTGTTTTACAAGCCAACATACATCAAGCATGCATGCAGAGTGAGAATATACTGTATATACAGCTGTAAGTTATTTATTGTAGCATTTCAAATATTTATCATAGACACTGATGTACTTTGTGAATTAGTTTGTAGCAGCAAAGATTTATGATAACTTTACCTACTTTGTAAGAGCAATTCCTTGGGCAGTTGCAAGCAGCAAAATTTTCAGGCACCTGCAGTAGCCTGAAGAACTGTATGGTCTAAGGTTCAATGTGGCTGTCTGGAGTTGCCAGAGACCCAGAAAGGAAATAAAATGCAGTTTTCAAGATTTTATTGAAATAAAACTCTATTGATGAAATTGTCTGTAACGAATACATCTGAGGCATCTAATGATTTTTTGGTCCTGTGATGAATGCAGGACTGTTACTTAAATTTCAGACGTTCAGTGTGTGACCCTTCAAAATGAGAAATATCAAAGCAGTTAATTGTCAGAACATACTAACGTCATTAAAAGTGCTATATTAAAAAAAAAAGATTTAAAAAAACCCAGGAGTTACAGCAACATCTCTAAAGCAGGAATTTTCAAACTTTGCAGTGCCATGTATTCAGAATCTGCATTAAATAATACAAATTAACAAATTGAAACCCTTGAAAAATGTAGTGATTGTGGCTGACAGAAAAATATCTCCCACATAAAAACTCGGTTTGAAGAGAATGAATTTCTTGATAATAAGATGTTGCGATATTTGCTCCAAGTTGTTTTAATGAAGAGGTAAGGAGAAATATCCTGAAATCCTTGAGCAAGCAGGATGAAAATACAAATGCTTTAAAGAAAGCATTTCCCCCTTTTTAATTATCTATATACTATATAGATGGTTGAAGCAATTTGAAAGTCTTCAGAAGTTAAGAGCCGTCAACTGCAATCCTAAACTCGCTAGTCACACTTCTGTGTAAAACATGTTGACTTAATGCAATATTATACATAGAAACATCAGTTACATGTATCAAGATCTACTAAATAGGAAACCATAGAAGGTAGACTTTTCCTTAGGAGCTTAAACATTCTTTGCAGCCAGATAGAACTTTGTGTAGATGACTTCTTGTTGTTTCAAATATTGGGATGGGCCTAACAGGCATAGAATCTATTGCATCCTTTACAGACTGGCACTAAGGTATTTTTAACCTTGGTTTGGTACACTTAGACGAATGTGACAGCTTGTTAAATCCCTCCGTTGAAATAGTCTTTGTTCTTACTGCTTTTTGAGCTATTTCCAACTATCCTGCTGCATCTTTTCCATTCTGCTTAGAAGTATCCTTGCAACAGGCAAGAATGTTTTCTGGGGTAGTGTTTCCAGAAATCATTAGATATAGGCATACAGTTGTATCTCCTATGTATTAAATACCTGTTCTTCTTTAACTTCATTTTGGTACATTATTTCTAAAGAAACAAACTTAAAGCGTTATAAACTTACAGATTATTGTCTAAATTCAGCCACACATTAAGAGTTTCAGCAGTCTCTACAATTACTGTGTATTATCTACTTTTCAAATTTATTTTGACCTTCATGATCTCAGTCTAATAAAATACACCAATTAAAAACTAAGGATCAGTGGAGTTTCAGTTAACCCTGGCAATGACTGTGTTAGAGGAAAACATAATCTGGATCCAGCTCTGGATCGGGTCTACGGTAATATGTTATTTGTTTTGAGTAGCTTCCATTGTTTGAAGACCTCAGCTTTTCTCTCTTTGTTAGAGAAATAGTACCATTTTTTGGCCCTTCAAATGTTAAGATTTCAGTTTTCATCATTAAGCCAAACTAGAATGTAGTTTGTAGATATGTAGATAGAAAAGCTGCTTCTACCCCATCAATACATTCTTCAAGAGCACACCATTATATTATTAATTACATTCAGATGTAATCATTTCCTTTTGAGCCTTGTCATTCAGTTATGCAGTGTGTTTCTTATGGCCCCGATTAAATAGCACAGTGACATTGATTAACTGAATTCATATTCACAACTGTAGTGACAAATCCATTGTCATATGTACATTTACTCACAGAATGGGACTTTGCACTTCACTATTTCCCTGAATTTATTTTAGGTTGTCCTCTAACACACACACACACACACACACACCGAACAGATTTGAGGCTTAGGAAAAATCAGAGTGAAGGCGAACAAATTGTTCTCTTCACTCGCTGACCCAAAGCTTTGCTAATATTTGAAGAGATTAAGTGGTTAGGACAGATGAAATACTGACTGTGTGAGTGTACAAAATCCTTGCTTGTTTTGAAAGAAGAGCATTTGGAGTCCTTGGAAAATACTCTTTCACCCTCTTTTTTTCAAATTAAAAAAGGCTATGCACCTGTATTCTCTTATTTTTCTTATATGCCTTAACAGTATGAGCAGTAAAATACTTGTCTAACTAATGTTTTACATCCAAGGTTGAAGAAGAATCTATTCATATTAAAACTGGATGAATGTGTGCCAGGGATGATAAAATTGTATACACTTGTTATGGTAGTCCACAAATAAGAGCATAATAGAATAGCAAAGCTCCATTGCTTCTACTGCATAGGGGTATTATCCAGAAATATTTCTCAGCAAAATCCAGAATGACAAGAAGCTAAATTTAAGGAGATATATATATATATATATATATATATATATATATATATATATATATTTTGCCCTTCATAAAGTTGGCAGTTGAGGAACATTTTAAACAGCAAAGGAGACTTTTCCCCCCCATCCCATAAATTGAATGAAAGTAGATTATCAACTAACAAAAGTACTCTACATGCCAAAACAAATAAGATTTTATCCTTTCGTTGGACATAACTTCATAGGGGATGTTCCTTCCAAATTACCTGCACAGCTAGAGATAATTGTAAATTTAAGCCTATTACCTATAGGGTATAGCTGCAAATCAATGTAGGGCAGTATGATCATAAGCCCATGTTACTGTAACACGAAAAACAATTTGCATATACAGTAATTTACTACAATTATGTAAGCCTAAGAACCTAGAATTTTCATTTATAAGCATCAGTTATCTTTACCAAATTTCCAGGTCACTATAACAGATACTTATAACATTTTTGTCTTAACATCCAGTTTGAAGTTTTCTGGTATTATTGCAATGCTGAAATAATATAAGAAGTCAAATGTGCAATCCATAAGGGATTACTTTCCTTGGTGGTTTTAGTTCCCATCTCATATATTAGATAGAGTGCTCTCTCCTTGTGAAAATTAAAGAGATTAAAATCAACAACTCAAAACATAGGTTTATTACTGCAGGCATATGATAGTCTGCTTTGCCGACAGAACGAATGTGATAATTGATTTGTATACAAGATTATTAATTAAACCATACCAGTAGAATGTGGAATTTTGATGAAATACATATGCCAATAATGTCTTCTTGATTATATTTCCCAATTATTATTATTTTTTAAATAGGATTTATTTAAAATCTGCGTCACATTGCTGTCCCATGACGTATTACATTTTCCCTTTACGGACTTGGGGTGGGCGTGGCCTGCACATGACACATCCAGCCTGTGGGCCACCAGTTTGACACCCCTGATTTATATTATTTAATTCATGCCCTATTGTGCTAAAGGTTAAAAAGAAAGTATCTTCCATGCTATTCACCCACTAATTTCATATGAGGTTAATAATAATACATATCTATACATACATGTATAGGTATAAGTTTCTTCTGTCCCTCCAGACAGCAAATCATGAAATAACTGTGATCTGTCCTAAAAAGCAAAATATTACTGATGAAGGATTGCTCCAAAATTTTTGTATATTCAGGTATAAGCCTCTCGCATGAAGCTTGTTTACGTATTACTCCACAGCTCAATTCTGGGGAAATTCTATGTTATACAATTAATAATGGGCCCAACTCTCACTTTGCCTTTTGCATAACTGCTTCTGCATGTAACCATCATATGTAATGTTCCAAGTATACAAAATAAAGCAGAATCATACTCTTGTTAACAGGAGTTTCATCTTAGTAAATATATTCTTGCTGAAAGTAGTATTAAAACTTGTACAGTAGTGGCCTAGATTTGCAAGTACAAGCTCATTTAGTTGAATGGTTTCTGAGACAACTGAAATCTTTCACTGGTCAAAGTTCATTTGAAAAAGGAATACGAGATTAGAGTGGTATGTAGTTATAAAAAGTACGTGCTTTATAATGAGGTAGTGCCTATAATTAGGTTCCTGCTATAATTCCCATATGTCATAAAAGCTTTACATGGCAAAAATGCAAAACTAGAATAAAGTGTGAATGTCATTTAATCGTTTTAGCAAAAGATGGCAGATTTGAAGCTTTGTATTTTACGTCCTTTAATGCTGAATGTATTTGTTGCCTAAGACTCAAAACAGGAATATGTTGGTCATGCTTTGTAATATATGCATTATCATTACAAGGAAATATTTTGTTCTTAGTATTTTTAAAAAATCATATTTCAAGATATTGGAAAGCTTTTTTTAAAAAAAAAATCAAATAGTGGTGTATTTCAGAAGTAAGGCTATTATCTAGAGCAGGGTTTCTCAACCTTGGGGGCTTTTGAGATGTAAAACTGCTAAGGTTGATAAACACTGTTCCAGAGAAGTAAGGGGAGCAAAACTGTTCAAGTTTCAGAAACTGTTGAGCATAAAAAGAGGTTCACTGGATTGTATTTCACATAATCTGAACTAAATGTGCAGTCTGGAAAGACGAGTAGTGACAAACAGCCAAATAAAAGCATATTTAAGCAAAATGTGCTTCTGAATTCAGTGGGGCTTAATAATTCTCAAGGGAGTATGGTTAAGAACACAGCTATGCGATTGGAGCTGCTACATTAAGATTCCGCAGACCAAGGACTGGTATCAGGTCCATGGCTTATGAGGAACTGGGCCACACAGCTGGAAGTGAATGGCGAGCGAGCGAGCAAGCAAAACCAACCCCCCCCCCCCTGCAGTCTGTGGAAAAACGGTCTTCCACGAAACCAGTCCCCCGTTTCAAAAAGGTTGTGCTACATGTTTACACATAGATAAATCCCCACAGGTTCAGTGGGACTCACACTGGAGTAATTGTCCATAGGATTCCACTTTGTATCTGTAAATGAAGTTGGGCTTACGTATATCTAGTTAAGAGGTATTCCACACTAAGATCTGTGAGGGGGAATCTTAAAAGTGTTTGATGAAGGATTTAGTTTGACTCGCTTTCTAATTGAAATGCTCTCTTAATAAAAGTGCATAGGATCAAGGTGTGTGTCCCTTTGATTTCAACTGAACTTAGCTGTGACTAATCTTTGCTAGACTGTCTCTAAATGTAAACTGGTATCAATGGCACGAGCAGTAACTTCAGTTCTAATAACGTTTAAAAAGTTAAATTGAAAGTTTTATGCTAAATAAGAAAAAACTTGAGCTCTGCTGTTGAGTAATATTTCTTGTATTTGTGTGTGTGTAGTATGTGTGTTTAATAAAACTGGGGTGCATATTTATTTTTTATCATTTAACTTAGACTTTGATGATTTTTTTCCTTTAAACAATCTACTATATTAAGAAGAACTAATGGTGGAAAAATGAAATGGCAGACACATTTTTAACATTTACCATTGTATTTAGTTAATAAATGGAAGAAAAGCACTTCACTATTTCACAAAACTTACAGGAAAAAGAAACGATTTCATTACTCTGGGAAAGAAATACATTTTCAGACAAGGGAACATTTACCAGCAGTACTTGAAAAGTGTGAGTTTTGACTGCATGTTACTTGAAAGATCATACTAAGCTACTCTTTGGTGCACAGCAGTTGTATATGATTTCTTGTTTATGTAGCAAGATGCATTGAAATTGTATTGAAACATACATGTAAGAATTGTTATTGTGGAGATGGTTTGTTCTGTTTTTTATTCTTGTGTATGTCCTATCTGTTTAAACCTTAAATGTTTCTTTAAAAATGACCTAAAAAGGCAAGATAAAGTTGCTGTCATTGCAAAACGTATTTTAATTTTTTGTCATGGCTTTTTCCAAAAACAAAATTACAAACTGTATCATTCCTGATAATGCAGAACATTGTGGATGGTTTCAAATAAATTTTATACTTCTATTTTGCATGTGGTTTTTAATTTTTCCTTCATTTAGAGGCCACTTCTTTCTACTAAAGAAATATATCTAAAAGCATGTTCGTATCAGTGGAACAAAATGAAACTTAGCAATAGCATTACATTCTTTTTGATTCATTATTATTGTTCTTTGAATCCTATTAAGACCGGTGATCTGGAGGAATTAAATGGTGCAAGTGGTTATCTCTGTATTTAATTGTTAATTATGATTTCTTTGGTTCAGATCTCTGTTTAAAGAATGGGCCAGTTAGGTTTGGTCAGCTGGGAACACTGGTACTAAGGATCTTATTTGTATCTAGCCAAACCACTCACAAATTCTATATATTAACATGAAAATATGAATCTCAGTTACTTTCAAATACAAATTATGCCAGAACAAGAATAGCTCTGGCAGTCGTGGGATCCTACCAGTTTAACAACTGATTTGCTGAGCGTGCGCAGTTTCAAGAAAAGTCACTTTCTGCATTGCAGCCGACGAGGAAAACAGCTGAGACGCGGCAATCCACTCTGCTGCGCCAATCAGCTGGGCTTTGGAAATGGAAATTAGGTGAGTATAACAAACATACCTGTTTTCCTGGTGGGTCCCATCTAGACTCAAACTTCCTTAGCTTTTTGGGATCAACACATAACAATAGTACAGTAGTATGTGCTGATAGTCGAGGTAGTCCTCTACTTACTGATGTCACAATTGAGCCCAAAATTGCTAAGAAATTAGCAAAATTCCTAATTGCTGTTCTAAGTAAGACAAGTGACTTTTACCCCATTTTAATGACCTTGCTTGTCATAGTTGTTAAGTGAATCACTGTAGTTGTTAAGTTCATAACATGGTTGTTAAGCGAATCTGACTTCCCCATTGACTTAGCTTGTCAGAAGTTTGCAAAAAGTGATCACATGACTCCAGGACACTGCAATCATTATAAATATGACACTGTTGCAAGTGTCTGAATTTTGATCACGTGACTATGAAGATGCTGCAACGGTCATAAGTGTGAAAAACTCATCGCTTTTTTCAGTGCCATTGTAACCTCGAACAGTCACTAAACAAACTTGTAAGTCGAGAACTACCTATACTGGGGTTTTGTACTGAAGACTATTTTAAGGGACAATTAAAGCAGTCTATCATTTTTATGCCTATAAGGATGGAAAATAAGAAGCAAAGCAAGTGCTGAAACCTGTAAAAGATGCAACCCACTGAAAAATGCAACATCCCTATGTTTTCAGAAAACCGAAGAGGACAAGTACAGTAAACAGCGAATGCGAGTGAAAATGTCAGCACTTCTTCCTCGACCAACTTTATAACAAAAATCCATTTGCTGATTTACAGCCCTCAGAAACCAATTTTTAATCAGGTGTGAACCTTGAATTAACCCAATGGAAAATAACCTTCAGATCATTGACTTGTCTACCCCAGTAACAGGGTTTCTTAATGTTTTGAGGTTCATGGGTGTTTTGAAACTAAGAACTCTGCCATCAGTGAGCATCACAAAATGCCAGCACAGGGAATGAAAAGTTGGCATCCTAAAATAGCTGCTGAAAAGACAAAACTGTAAAAGTTGGACATAAGTAAAAAACATTAATGTGCACATTCTTGATCCCATGCAACACCATCTAGTTACATTTGACGGTACTTCATGTAATGCACAACATGAATAATCCACAACACATGAATGAGTGGAAAGCAATCAAGGGCGGAAGCAACCTAGAACTAAGGAGAAATTCCTAACAGTGAGAACAATTAACCAGCTTGGCTTCAGAAGTTGTGGGTGCTCCATCACTGGAGGCTTTTTAAAGAAAAGACTGGACAGCCACCTGTCTGGAATGGTATAGGTACTCTTGCTTGTGCAAGGAGTTGGACTAGAAGACTTTCAAGGTCCCTTCCAACTCTCTTATTCCGTTAATAACAATCATAGATTTTAGATATTTTTTTATGAAAGGCCAGTAAAGAGAACAATAATAAAATAACACATTTTTATTATTCCAGAATTAATGGGAAAATATCAAGGTAGAAAACTGGAAATTTTTGCACCTAAAAGATGCGCTGTATTAATGAATCGGACCTTTTTAAAAAAACTAGTATGTTCACTATACTGTATGGCTGCCAAGAAAAGAAGCTCAAGGGTCACCTCTGTACACTGCATTTTTTAAGGTACTGTCCCTGCAGTTTTTCTAAATACAAGCATGATGAACGTGATGCTTGTATTTTGCCAAATATTCTGCAACAAATTTAAAAATGCCATACATATAATTTAGCCAAATATAAGCAAATTTAAATCCCATTCATTTCAAAATTAAAGGTGGAAGTTAATTCATTTATATTTCTACCTGTAGTTAAAGGGGCTTTTACAGTCAATATTTGCATGATGTCCATATTAATATTGTAATTTATCTAACTCAAATTTCTCGATACTGATGTGAGATACTGGTGAATCTGGTGGCGTAGTGGTTACAATGCAGTACTGCAGGCTACTTCTGCTGCCTGCCAGCTGCCTGCAGTTCAGCAGTTTGATTCTTACAGGCTCAAGGTCGACTCAGCTTTCCATTCTTCCAAGGTGGGTTAAATGACCCAGATTGTTGGAGGCAATATGCTGACTCTGTAATTCCCTTAGAGAGGGCTGTAAAGCGCTGTGAAGCAGTACATATGTCTAAGTGCTATTACTATTGCTAGATGCACATACTGGACTAGGCCAGTGATGGCTAACCTTTTTGCTGTTGCGTGCCGAAAGTGGGGGGAGCACGGGGGGTCATGTGCGCATGTGCCCACACCCATAATTCAATGCACCCCGCCCCGTACTTTTGCACACGACTCCCTGTGCTCCCCCCGCTTTTGGCATGTGATGGCACGGTGGGCTCATTAGGCCCGTTTTTCACCCTCCCCAGGCTCCAGGGGCTTTCTTGGAGCCTGGGGAGGGTTAAAACGGCCTTCCCCACCCCTATGGAAGCCCTCTGGAAGTCGGAAACAGCCCATTTCCCAATTTCCGGTGGGCCTGGAAGGCCCAAAAATCAGCTGGCCGGAGTGCACATGCACACTGGAGCTGAGCTAAGGCAATGCTTGTGTGCCCACAGATATGGTTCCGTGTGCCACCTGTGGCACGTGTGCCATAGGTTCGCCATCACAGGACTAGGCTAATAATACATTAGGCAAACCTAGCCTCGGATGGATACATAAACATGCTCTAGTTGAACCCCCTTTTATGATCTTTGCTCTGTTTGTCTGGAAAAATAAGCAGTTTATATCCTGAGCTTAGCTGAAATGATTAATATGCATAATGAGGATGTCCTTAAAAAATTATAAAAATTGCAAAGTTTCAGTACAAAAGCACTGTGGAACTACATAGCAGATCTTGTAAGAATTTACTACTACACCAGCTACAACTTTATCCAAGTCAAATAGTTTGGGATGAGAATATCTGAAAGAAAACTCTCATCCCAAATGCACTTCTGAAATAGGTGATGGCAATAGAGATACTACAGTCACTATTTCTCAGGATTTCTTTATTTCCCAATTCTTTGGGTCTTCTGTTGTTTAAATATTTCTTAATTATTTTAATTAACTTTAATGAAATGTTAATGTTTCTTGGTTGCTTTTTTCCTGTAAATTTTCTACTTGGAATTAATGCAGTTTTAGAACTGTTACCAACATGACAGATTAAGAATCTCTGATAACTGATTATTCAACTGAGACACAATAAACAAAGACTGACAGCAATATTTTAATATTGGTTCTAATAGTGAATGCACCTGTTTAGAAAAGTACTTAATAACCATTTAATGAGCATAACCACTATGTCACCTAGCCAAATAATCATATCTATTCAAGGTTTCACTTTCTTGGGTTTCATTTATTTGGTCTATCTTGCATCACAGTTGCAGCTCAGCCTTAAACGAGTTAAAATTATATATGTTAAAACCATGTAATATATTAAAACAGAAACAGCTGTTGGAAGAAATGTCCATATAGATTCAGTTCCAAGTGGGGAGAAAGACACTGGAAACATGGAGACTGCTTGGAAGGATGCTTTAGTGATGGACAGGTCCACATCGTTTGAAGTCCTGGGTAGCTGACCGCATGGAGTGGAGAGAGATACATATTTATACCCTCTCAGTCTTTGAACTTGCTTCCTGTTCCTGTGAAAGAAATGTATTCTGATTGGTTGTCAGACTCCCATGAGGCCGTGCAGGGGTAACTTTGTAGGTTGGCTTGAGTCCCAGGCTTGGTTGAATCTTGCTGGGTGATGATATAATGAAGAGGATTTGGGGCAATTCCTATTATGGCTGAGGGCTAATCCTATCTTTGTTGGATCTTGGGCAAGGATACTTGCTAATGAATAGACCTAGCTATCTCTCTTCTCTCTTTAAGTGCTGACATCTGCTGTGGGCTATTGAGGAGGGTGGGGGCTATCAAGAGTGAGTCTGCTTCCTGCCTAAAAAAACATGTTTCTCCATTTCTCATCCAGGGAAATATAATAATTTGCCTTTTTAAATATTTCCTAGAATATTTCATTCTTCCAGGACAGGGGTCGGCAACCTTAAACACTCGAAGAGCCATTTGGACCTGTTTCCTACAGAAAACACCGGGAGCCACAAAACCCTTTTGAACATCTAAAATGAAGATAACACTGCATATATCATTTTTTACATTATGCTATGTATAAAAAAACTATAGTGTGTTGCATTTATGAAATCAATGAACTCCTACAGAGAAAACATTTTTTTTTATTTCTGCATGCAACAAAAATATTTTGAACTCTGAAAAAAAAGATGGGTTGAAAAGCTCAATAAATCACATGCCGGTGGGTGTCACACATTGGTGGTTGTGGTGCACATTTTGAGTGACAGGGAGCCGCAGCAGAGGGATGAAAGAGCTACATGCGGCTCCAGAGCCCCTTACAGACCCCTGTTCTAGGAGCGGATTGGGTGCTAACTTCCTATAAGGCGACATAAAATATTAGCATAAAAATCCTATGTAGGGGATTAAAAAGGCAGGGAAGCATGGATTTTCACTGGAGGATTCTCCTTAGAGCGTTGTTTTCAACCTGAGCAACTATTAAAATCGGTGGATTTCAATTCCCAGAATTCCCCAGGAATTCCCAGAATTCTGGGAGTTGAAGCCCACAAATTGGCCAGGTTGAAAAAACAAAAACAACTGCTTTAATCCACCTAATACAAAACTAAACTGTTGGAAGTGTTAAAACGCCCGATGAGCAGTTGCGCAAAATTAACACCTTTTCCTCTGCCCGGAAAACTAAGTAGACATTTATCGCCTGCCTCCTAAACAAGATGGTGGCAAAATATACGCCTCGCAACCTCCTTGACAGCTTTTCCCTTCGGCGCATGCGCCACGCGATATTCCCTTCTTTGTTTTGGAGACCGTCATCCCAGCCTCCCGGAGCACGTGCACGAGGGCGAAAGCGGCCTGACTTTGGGGACGTCACTGTTGTGCGCCGCGGCGAGCTGACCCGACTCCCTTAGCACCTCGCGCGTTCTTTCTGCGCCTGCGCCGTGGCTCTTCGCCTTGGGGGTGCTGGAGGAGTTCGAAATGGCTTCTCCGAGTCCGTCTTCGGCCCTTTTCAGGTAAAGGGGTCGGGAAGTCGCGGCGCGATTTTATTGGAGCGGGGAGCCTTGGCTGGTGCTTTCGGGGAAAGGGGGAGCTTTCGTGTTTCCTCAGACCAGGCTTGGGCGAAGATGGCGGGAGAAGCTCTCTTGGGGCGGCAGGCCTCAGTCCCGCATTGTGGACGGGCCGTGGGGAGGCGGCAGGCCGGGGTTCTTTCCCCTCGCCGCTAAGGACGCTTCCCTCAGCAAAGAGGAGACAGATCTGACCAGGCACCCCAAGAGGCCCGCCTTTTGCCCTTCGTAGTCTTTTCGGGGACCCTTTGCGAGCCCTGGGCGACTAAACTCAACAGGAGAGTTTCTTCTTTGTTACTGTCTCACACAGTCACTACATTCACTATTGACCACCTTTTCTTTGTGCGGGTTGATTCCACGGATGTTTTTTACTCAAAGGGAAAAATTGGGACCGAGCCTGAACCAAGCTTGCTAATTCATCCGCAGACCAGGACAGCCTCGCTTAGTTTTCAGTTGACAAGTACTTCATGTAATGCACAACATGAATGATGCACAACAACATGAATGGGGTGGAAAGCAATCCAGGACAGAAGCAACCTAGAACTAAGGAGAAATTTCCTCACAGTGAGAACAGTTAACCAGCTTGCCTTCAGAAGTTGTGGGTGCTCCATCACTGAAGGCTTTTTTAAGAAAAGACTGGACAGCCACTTGTCTGGAAAGGTATAGGTCAGGGATCGGCCACCTTAAACACTCAAAGAGCCATTTGGACCTGTTTCCCACAGAAAAGAAAACACCGGGAGCCACAAAACCCTTTTGAACATCTAAAATGAAGATAACACTGCATATATCATTTTTTACATTTATGCTATGTATAAAAAAACTATATAGTGTGTTGCATTTATGAAATCAACTGCTACAGAGAAAACAATTTTTATTTCTGTATGCCACAAAAACATTTTGAACTCTGAAAAAAAAGATGGGTTGAAAAGCTCAATAAATCACATGCCAGTGGGTGTCACACATTGGTGGTTGTGATGCATATTTTGAGTGACGGGGCCGCAGCAGAGGGATGAAAGAGCCACATGTGGCTCCAGAGCCACAGGTTGCAGACCCCTGGTATAGGTATTCCTGCTTGTGCAGGGAGTTGGGATAGAAGACTTTCAAGGTCCCTTCCAACTCTGTTATTCTGTTAATAACAATAATAGATTTTAGAGAATTTTTATGAAGGGCCAGTAATGATAACAATCAATAAAATAACACATTTCAGAATTAATGGGAAAATGTCAAGGTAGAAAACTTCTAATTTGTCTGGTAGTGGGATATTGTGTTTTCAGGATAACCTGGGTGTGAGGATGCGCTTTCCTTTAAAGTCAAGTGCTTTCTTGGTTTATTTTTCTTTAAGCTCAATTTACCTTTTGTTTAGAAACTTCTTTAAGTCATTTGTCTGTGCTAGCAATTTTTTTGCTAGGTGCATCTGGATGACATGTTTGTTAATTTGCCACACCATGATTATCCATGCCGATATGGGTGGATTAATATGGGATGTTTAATGACTGAGTTAATTTCCTAGATTTGCATGACATATCAAATCACCAAGTGATCACTTGGGCTTCATATACTTGGTTACATGTATTTGGCTGCGTTGTTGTTCAGTGTCTAATCTAAGCACAGCTGCTGGATCATAGTGGAGATGCATTTTCTTACCAGAAGGACAACTTAAAAGTGTTCTTGATGAGTCACTGTGTTTGATGGCTGAAGATTGACTATATAAACTCTACCTGTTACGGATCAGTTTTTGTGCATTTGTATACAATAAGTAGAGCTAATAGGTGAAATTTTGTGAGAACCAAAGTTTATTTGTATTTTTCACTGGAAATATTTCCTATTGGCTTCCTTTCTCAAGACATCTGGTTTGTCATGGTTTCTCTTATTAGAGCAAATAATTGTCTCAAAGGTGCTTTTGTCTTCAAAAGGGAACTAGACTGTTTTTTCCCTTGACGAAGAAGAAAATGTTTCAATTTTCTCCCAAGAAGCTTCATCAGTTTTGGTGAGGTGAGGGGAATGGAAGAATAGGTCTGGAATAATTCTGTATCTAGCCTTCCACCACCATCCATCCCCCTCACACCATCTGAACTGATGAAGCTTCTTGGATGAGAAGGGAAATGTTTTCTTCTTCCTAAAGGAAAAAACAATCCAGTTACCTTTTGAAGAGACAACTATGGTAGGGGATGACTCAGAATCTCCACAGGCATAGAACAAACATAGTTAAGGCTCTTCATATACTGGCCAGATTATTTGTAAAACCACCTGTCTCCAATTGCCTCAGCTTGTTCCAAGAGAATCGAGCAGGAGGGCATATTTCAAGTCCTTTCTTCTCCCCTGGCAGAACCCAAGGGACAAACCTTCTCTATTACAGCAGCTGCCCATGGAACATCATCCCTCCCCTCAAAGGTTCAGATGGCCCCTATCCCACCAGCACTCTGTACACTAAAATCCCAAATACTTGGTGCTTCCCCTATCATTAGCCAGCCTGCAAGATGAAACTGTCTAGAATGTAATATTTTTGAATGTTACAATGCCTGGCCTTGGCTATTCTTTTTCCTTTTTATTTCATAGTTCTGTTTCTCTTTTGCTTCCTGCTTCTGTACAATTGAAAGATGTCCAGAGTCGCTTTACAACTTGGGCAACCATATAAATCAAATAAATGTAAATGCATATGTATGTCACATATACATAGCTGGTTTTGTCCATGATTCAATAATTAGCTGCATGTTAAAGTGTTGTGTTTTTTTTTTTAGAAACTAAGTTGGCAGAAGAATTTCACCTCTCATAATGGCACAATTTGGAGGACAGAAGAATCCCCCATGGGCAACTCAGTTTACAGCTACAGCAGTTTCTCAGCCAGGTCAGTTTGCACTTTCTTAATAACTACTACTACTGATTCCTTTCTAATTGTCTGAGTAAATGGAAATAAAACAAATGTTAAAAGATTAGCTTTGAAAAATATTTTAAGTGGATTGAAAACAATGCAGATATTAATTTTGAATAGAAAAAAACTTGCACTAATGAATGACTAACATTTGTGGAGAAGCAGTTATAAGCTTTTATATCAATATTTATGTATGATTGCTTTTCTTGATTTTCTCTGATCAGGAAATCTCTGAAACAAGTTATTTTTAGTTATATTTTCCCCATTTTATTTTCACAATCCCCCTCTTCTGTTCCATTTATTATGTAACAAAAATATGCTTAAATATCTTTTAAAACACCTCTATTTTCTGCTTCGTATATATTTTAGATCAGAGGTCTTCAAACTTGGCAGCTTTAAGACTTGTGGACTTCAACTCCCAGAATTCTCCAGCCAACATAGCTGGCTGGAGAACTCTGGGAATTGAAGTCCACAAGTCTTAAAGCTGCCAAGTTTGAAGACCTCTGTTTTAGATAGTGGTATTCAGTTATACAATTGAATCTTGTCAAATATACAACAGCACAAACATAACATTCACTATTATAGATGAACTGCTTAAAGTCTGAAGGCTGTATTTGAAAGTTAAACTTGCTGAATTGTGGTTTGTTTTAACAATGATTTATTTAAGTAAGCCATGGTGGCTTAGTTCCAGCCAGTAAAAGAAGAGAGTAAACAGGAACAAATGATTTTTATCTGGTGCTGCTGAATTTGTGAAGCTGTTCAGATCATTTAAGGAGAGCTGTTTGGCTTATTGGGTTAGACTGTATTTTTTTTATCTGTCTGAATGATGTATCTTAAGTTGTAATATATCTTAACTTGTAATGTTCTGCATGTTGGTGGTTTACAACTGCTGTTGATCAGCTGATCAAACAATTAGCTAGTGACTGGCCCACTTTCCTCAGGCAAAAGCTTGGCTCTGACCAGCAGTCTTGAGGGTGAGAAAAAGCAGTTGTTTACATTCCCAAAGCAGGTAGTCTCATATGAAGAGAGGACCATTTAAAGTTTTTGTATAGAGTGTCAAATTTATGACTGTTTGCTAATTAGATATAAATTATGGGTTTATCTTCAGTGAAAAAGCTCCTGATTCTCAGACAGCATATATATTATCTTGAAAATAAGAAATAAGAAAATAAGGAAAGGCCAAGTTGGAGATGTTTAGAAAGCTGAAGAATTATATAGATAAGACAAGTTAGACCGTGATGGACTTCCGGAATGATATCACCTTTGTTGTTAAGGGAGAGTGAAGAATTCAGGGAAGAACATAATTTTGAAGGCAGCCGGATGTTTTTGTAGGACACAGTTCTTTATCATGAACCTATATCCTCTCATGCTTGCAAAGGTTGTGGGTAATTTGATAATTAGAGAGTTGTGTTTGCTTTAGGTGTGTAGGCTGCATGGTGATGCCTGCCTGGTGCAAAGTTTATTGTCATCATGACAAACAATTGGGGGGGGACGGCGACGACAACGAGTTTTGTATTGGGGTTTTTTGTATGCTGCCTAGAGTCACTGTGAGCTGGGCAGCCATATAAAACTCCTTAATAATTAGAAAAATAAATTGCCAGGATAATTCTCAGGAGAGGGTAACAGTTGCACTTCACATTGGCAACAATGACATTGAAAAATGTGGTTGGCAGTCCTAGAAACTAAATTTTGGGCGCTAAGTAGCAGATTCAAATCCTGAGTTAAGATGGTTCCAGAAATATAACCTATTCCATGTGCAAGAGTAGCTAGACAAGTGGAGCTTAGGTTTCTGAAGGTATGAATGTAATAATTTATATTTATTTTGCATTGGAGAACTTGGTGAGGCAAGCCAAATTTGTATACAAGAGACTAACCCAATTTGAACTGAAATGAAACCAGATTGCTGGCACATAGCATGACAAAAGTTGGTAGACCAACTTCTAAATGGATTTTTGAGCGAACCCAACTGATGCTGCATAGTACTTCATTGCAAGATTGCACGCAATTCAAAATACAGAAATAGGGCCATTGTTTGAAATGGGTTAATGGAGGGGTATGCTAGGAAATGTGGGGGCTGTTTTACATTCTTGTGGCCCAGTGATCACGCGCGAAATGCGTGCATGAAGAGAACCGGTAGTAAAGCTGGTTAGAACCCACCACTGGTACCCACCCATTATTATTTTAAAACTTAAATTTGACACTGATAGTCCAGCAAAACATGTAACTTGCCTGTCAGATCAGTGTCCGTGATAAAGGATTTGTCCTCCTGAGTAAACATAGCGATTATCAGATAACTGTTCTTTTATGAATTGCTGATCAGTTAAAAACTGAAAGCAAATATAGGTTCAAATGTGCAGTTATCTCAGCAGAGGGGATAAGAAGTGGAATCTCTTGAAACAACTCTGCTGGCTCTTTAATTTATTCATAAAGAATCTTAATTTATATTAAGCACTAGGTGGCTGAGTTTGCAGGAGTAAATTAAATTATTTGGGCTGATGAAGGCCAAGTGAATGTGCAGAGCTCTAAAATTGATAGGTTGGTGAATAGTTAACCAGATGGTAGATTGTTCTACTTAAACAAATGTTAATTAAGTTACCTTGAGAAAAAAATCTTCTAACTTCTGATAGGGTCTGAGTTATCTAAAACTAAGCTGGAAAAATATCTAGGTGACATTGATACTTCAAATAAAATGTTATTTTTGTCTGACACCTGTGAAAAAAGGTAAATTTTAGAGATTACTTGGAATGGGATTTAAAATAGTAAATTACCAATGTTGAAATATTCTTTGAATTCCAAATCTGGAATTCTGTACGCAATTCAGGTTGTCATGTTTTAAAATGAATATAATGGAGCTGGAAGAAGTGCAGAAGAAGGCAAACAAAATCATCACATCAGTGACACAAATGCCTTTCCTAAGAGAAGAGGCCTGAGAAAAAACAGAAAAATGGTGATTGAGGTAGAACATGATCAGTTATAAAATCAAGCATGGCATAAATAAAATGAACAAAGAGTATGCTCCCATCTATGGAAAAACTAAAACTAGGGTCATCCAGTGAAACTGATTAAAAAGAGAGTTAGTTTAAATAAGCTTTATTTAGCATGAATAGCATTAAATAGGGGTTTAATAAAAGCAGGGAGACCTAATCTATCAACAGTTATTCATTTATTTCCTTACCTTTATTTTTGTTTGTGTGTGTACTATTTCACGCACAAAAATGGTTTACGCTTCCATATTTTATTTAACTAATTCAAAAAATACCATACTTTTCAACAAGAAATAAAAAGTGTGGTGGAGAGGAGAGTGGTGGGTCACGAGGTTAGGATGTTGCGCTGACAATCAGCAGGCTTGTCTTCGAGACCCAGTTGCTGCTGCAGGACTGGTTAGCTCCCATCACATGCTCCAGCTCCTGTCAACCCAGCATTTAGAAAGTGGGTGACCATGAGTAGATAGATAGGTACCACTTCGGTGGGCAACTTAACAGGGACATGAAAGGAACCCCCAACTGGGTGCCCTCCAGGCAACAGTGATGTCACCATTCAATCCTTTCCACCTGGAAGTACTTCGGTGCTCCTTACACACATGTAGTAGTGATAACAAAAAATAATATTTCAGAAATGACTATTGAATTTATATAGAAAAAGTCTGAATAAATTGTTATTAGAGATGCAGTGAAATTAAACCTTCATTTAACTATGTTTCAACTATTACATTTGGGAAGGAAGTAATTACATGCATTATTTTCAATAACAAGTTCAATATTTTCAGCTATTTATATTCTTTTGAAGCTTATCTTATAGCTAAAATACTTATTGCTCATTATTGGAAAGATAAACTTATGGCTCCAAATAATTAGCAGTTTTCTGAATTCATCAAGATAAGACAACTGTAATAAATTATGGCTTCCATTCATTGAAATGTTTACTGTACAACTTTGTGTATGTATGTTTTTGAATATATACATTCTGGGTTTTGTTTTGTTTTTTAGCTTTTGTTTAGCTTTCGTTTTTTTCTTCTTTTATAATTTTGTATGTTCTTTTTCTTTTGGGGATTTTTGAATTTAGTTAACTTTTTTGCATTTTATAAATTATTAGTTTAGAAAACCGTTACTTCTGTACGTCAATCAGCATGCCTCCAAATACTGCAAGCAGTTCTTATTTAGCGACTGCCTTATTTAGTGACCATTCACCATTACAACTGTGTTGAAAAACTAACTTTCTGAGCAATCCTTTCATTTACAAGTTTTGTAGGTTGGGAAAGCAAGGGAAAGCTGAACTCAGAGTGTAAGCACAGTTGTGGTTTCTCTTGGCAACTGTTTCACTTAATGACCAAATTGTGGTTGCTAAATGATGACTACCTATAGTTGAAGGAAAATATCAGCAGGAAAAGTGTATGTCATTTCCTGCTTACAAGCACCTGCTGTAAGCCTTTCTTACGGTATATTTTATTTCTTAAGGCCTACAGTTATTTCATCTTAATTGATTAATGTTTCAAGGCTAAATATTCAGTAAAGAGATAAATAACATGAAGGACAAATATATACAGTGTATGAATGTCTCTGGAATCATTTCAGACATATGTGAACACAACTACAGTGGTTTTTTTTTTAAAGAAGACTTTGGAATATTGTGAATTAGAAAAAGATCTCTCATTTTATGCAGATGAGCAACAACAGGACAGAGGAAGCCACGCATTAACATGAAGTAGATGGATAAAAAAGATTATAAAAAGATGGAACTTATTTCAGAAAGCTTATTTAATTGCTTTGGAGCAATTTTCCCTGCTCTGATGCTCATTTAAAATGTCAAACCCTTTCCTAAACTAAGATGACAAGGCTATTTGGCCTTCTGTAATAGCATTTCCATCAGAAAGCAAGTGATGTGTTGAAATAAGATCTTTCTTCTAAAACAAAGTACTGTACTCACTGGGCACATTGTAAGAAGAATTGAATTCTATGCAATCACCTGAATTTATATAGAGCGGTCATTAAGTCTAATGTAAAAACAGGCCTAATAAATTACATTTGCATTCTGTGTTTTAAGTAAATACATATTTTGCCAGCATTGTACATTCAGCATTGTCTATTAGACAAGGAAATATTTTGTTTCAATTTTAAACTACAGTTGCACCTTTCAAAATGCAAAGAGGAATCAGTTGTTCTACAAATCTTGATGCTATTAAAATGTATAGTGCTGGATTTGACTTGAAATCCCATTAATCAAAATTAAGGTTTCCTAATGCTCAGCTCTCTTCTTTCAGCTGCTTTGGGTGTACAACAGCCTTCGTTACTTGGAGCATCTCCTACAATATATACACAGCAAACTGCATTGGCGGCAGGACTCAGTACTCAGACTCCAACAAACTATCAGCTCACTCAGACAGCTGCTTTGCAACAGCAAGCTGCGGCTGCAGCTGCCGCATTACAGCAGGTAAAAGGAACAGCCTTTCACCCAATGTAGCCAGTGATCATGTCAAAGAATAAGCCGCAAAATTGGATAATTTTTATTTTGGGGGAAGTACTGCATTTTAAGTCTGTGCATGTACAGTAGAAATCCTCGGTACTTTTTGGGAAACATATTACACATTGCTACTTAAGAGGGCTCTGCAAGTTTTATCTAATCTGCTTTGAGACCCCATTTTGAGCCAGAAGTAGTTTGAGCCTAAAATTTGACTTTGAATGATTTTGGAAATCATTCTACGTGGGGCTCCCCTTGGGGTACACCCCAAGCTTTAAACAGAAACATTCAAGGATATGACTTCCCAAATAACTGATGTAAATGAAAACAAATAAGAGGGATTGTTGTTGTTGTTGTTATTATTATTATTATTTATTAAATTTCTATACCGCCCTTCTCCTTTTGGACTCAGAGCGGTGAACAGCCAACTAAAAGTACAATATACAAAAGTTAAAAGCAATTTAAAATGATATAAATAAATTTGGCCCAATTTTAAGTTAAAAATCAATAACAAAAACTTTAAAACCGACATGGGGTCAGGCCAGCCCAGCTAACCGAAAAAGATGGGTTTTAAGGGCCCGACGAAAAGTCTGGAGGTCTGGGATCACTCGTATCTCTGGGGGGAGGTTGTTCCAGAGGGTAGGCGCCACCACAGAGAAGGCTCTCCCCCGGGGGTCGCCAGACATTGGTCTGGCCTACGGCACCCTGAGGAGACCCTCTCTGTGGGAGCAAACTGGCCGGTGGGAGGCAGTTGGTGGCAGAAGGCGGTCCCGTAACTACCCTGGCCCTAAGCCATGGAGCGCTTTAAAGATGGTCACCAACACCTTGAAGCGCACCCGGAAGTCCACTGGAAGCCAATGCAGCTCGCGCAGAAGAGGCGTCACATGGGAGTGCCCCGTCGCTCCCAAAATCCCCCGCGCGGCTGCATTCTGCACCAGTTGGAGCCTCCGGGTGTACCCCAAGGGGAGCCCCACGTAGAGAGTGTTACAATAGTCCAGATGAGAAGTGACAAGTGCTTGAGTGACCGTGCGTAAGGAGTCCCGATCTAGAAAGGGGCTGATAGAAAGCCCCCCTGGCCACGGCCACGGTTGTTAACATTCATGCTTTTGGGCAACTGCTATTCATTTTATTAAATTGAGTTCCACACATGACACATCCATTCATGTTGTAGAATCTAGAGTGATATTTGAGAAAAAATATTTTCTGTACTTCAGTCCAGTTCTATGTACCTAGTAAAATATTACCAATGTTTTGTTAACCTAGAGCAATATAGCTTAATTTTATTTTACATGTAATTATCTGAGATTGTCATATGGCAATATATTTTTTTTTGTATATATATATATATATATATATATATATATATATATATATATATATAGTTATTCCAAATTTGTATGTTTTTCAGCAATATTCACAACCTCAGCAGACCCTCTATAGTGTACAACAGCAGGTTTGTGTAACTCTTTATGGTTGTTTTGTTGTGTCTGAATTTTTTTAAGGACTGGGCAGAGGGCCACAAAGTATATTTTAAACAAAGCACTTTTGTATTGGTGTCAAACTACACTGACAAGTTATAAGAGTCCAATATGACCCAAAAGAGACTTTTTAAGTTAAATGCGGGTAGTCCTCGATTTACAACAGTTTATTTAATGACCATTCAAAGTTACAATGGCACTGAAAAAAGTGACATGACCTCTTTTCTCACTTACAGCTGTTGCAGTTTCCCTATGGTCATGTGATCAAAATTCAGATGCTTGGCAATTGATTCACATTTATCACATTGTAGTGTCCTGGGTCACTACACTTTTGCAACCTGACAAGCAAAGTCAATGGGCAAACCAGATTCACTTAACAGCCACGTTACTAATTTAACAACTGTAGTTGTTAAATTCACTTAACTGTGGCAAGAAAGGTCATAAAATGGAGCAGAATTTATTTGCCAAATGTTTCACTTTCACTTGTAACAAAAGTTTTGGGCTCAATTGTGGTCATAAGTTGAGGACTACCTGTATGTCTTTAAATCCATGAACGGCTTATTAATATTAGAGCACCATTGCTTGCTGTATCAATAAGCATTATTTGTCATGAACCTAGTCATCTTTTATATGCTAATTAATAATGAATGCATGAAATAGATATGTTTAGCTTACATTGAATGTAGAAAAAATTATAGTGAAGATTTGGAAAATATTGCTATTAGTTTGGATAGTTGGAATCTCTTTTTTTATAAAAATGAAAAATGGTTACCTTTATATGAATATTACAATCTGGGTGCATATACAGTTAGTTTTATAGGCAAACAAGCTGTTGTCAGCATCACTGAATTTCTTCCATATAGGATAGTAAAGGGAGGAACATGTTTTAAATAACGCAACAAAGAAAACATTTTCCTATCCTTTAATGAAGGATGTTCTTATTCCTTTGTATCTAGTTTTCTCCTTTAAGAGGTAGAACAATTCAACATGAAATGGGAAATGTTAATATTTATATAATAGTTTAGTATTTAAAATACGTTATACATGTTTTCATGGAAATTGTAACCTGTTTGCTGTGCAATGGTAGAAAGCAGTCATAAGCAATGTAATATTTTGCAATGCAATACATTTTATGTATGTCAATACAGGTGAAATCAGAAAGTGTGCAGTATAAAAACTAATTATCTTGTTTATCTTTTAAGTTGCAGCAGCCTCAGCAAACACTTTTAACTCAGGTTAGTTAGCTTTTTAAAAATTATCTTGTCATAAAACCTAATATGAATATATGTGTAAGTATGACAGATTTTGCAGTGCAGTTTATATATTTAATATTTTGATTAAACTCTTGGATATATTTTTTAGAGTAATATTTATCAAATTTATACCCCATCTTTATTTTATATATAATGCTTTCTCCTATTTTTTCCCATTACACTGTTACTTGGAAAAATTAGTACTTTTATGTCGGGTAGTTCATATTTTAAAATAAAGTATCAGATATATTTGGTGGCTTTACATTTTTAATCCAATTGAATTAACTTCCAAATATATATGCTTTGAATTTCAAACAACAATATCATCATTTGAAAATATTATAAAGTTGTTTAAAAAATTAAATTAGTATTTTTTTCAGAGCAAATTGCTCTCAGTTTGTAAACACCAGAATGCTTAATGGTAAAAATAATTATTTTGATACATAACATGCCCCTTTTTTAAAAAATGCAGGTGCATCTTTACAAAGCTGGGTGAAAAGGCATTTAGGCTACCAGAATAAGTGTAAAACTTACAATACAATATATGGTTGAATTGGTAATAACAAAATAAAATAAAATAGTAAGTAGGGCAAAATTTGAAATCTGAAAATGCTTTTATATAGAAGATGTTTAGATGACAAAGATTATAAGCTTCCTTTTTAGCTTCCAGTTAATTATTGATACTGGTTGTCTTTTGTCCCAAGACAAAATTCACACGGTAAATATATCATATATGATGTTTATTTGCTTACAAAGTTAAATGGATGTATCAATGGATGCGTCACACACCCAACCTGCTTACTGGACGGCTGTTTCTTCAAAATCATCCCTCAACCTCTGGTGTTGGTTTGGCGGAAAAGGTTGCCTTATGTGCAGGCTGGATTTCTGGTGCATTGGTTGACCTACCTGAGAGTCTTGGGGTTTATAGATAGGAAGAAAGAAAAAAAAAAACCCTTTTTCACGTGGTCATCTTGCCCCCTTTGTTCTTCTGACAGATGCCATTCTATCACTTGGTACCACTTACTACCAGAATATTGGTTAGTTCCTAACATATAGGAAGCTCTGAATGCTTATATGGCTTCATTTTTTTTTTAATTTAGCCAGCTGTGGCATTGCCAACAAGCCTTAGCCTCTCTACACCTCAGCCAGCAGCACAGATAACTGTTTCGTATCCAGCACCACGGTCAAGTCAGCAGCAGACCCAGCCCCAGAAACAGCGGGTCTTCACTGGGGTGGTTACCAAGCTCCATGACACTTTTGGTTTTGTTGATGAAGATGTGTTCTTCCAACTCAGGTGGGTTAATCTCTGGTTTGTATATAATTGATGTCAGCATGAATAATGAATCATGTTTTAGTAGTGAACTGCTCCCCAGATGCTTCCAAGAAGATGCATACAGAAGGTTGCAGACAGAAATGTTATTTTTTTTTACTCAATTTGTTTGATTTTTAAAATCCTCAGCTAGTCTCATGTCTGTTTTTTCTGAAACCTGTTCCACCCAGCAAACATACCTAGATTTATTTTGTTTTGTTTAAGAATCAATTTTACCTGGGTGAGAGTGCTGGCATAAAGCTTGTAAGGGTAATGAAGATTTAAAGCTGACGAGCCACAGTAAGGCTGTGGACCATGATGATGAACTGAGGATGAGTCAGTGGGGTTATTGCCCTTTTAAGACTGAGGTTGGGTCAGCAGGGTTATTGCTGCTGTCTATATAAGGGAGGCCATGAGAGGGTGTCGCTCTCATGTATCTGCATTGTAGTTCTCCATGTAGAGTTGAAGAAGACTGATTGCTTGTCTGGTATGGGCTTAAGATGTCTATGTCTGTAAATAGAGGTCTTGTATATAAACCACTGTTGGTAATAAGACAAACCTCTGTGTCCTGTATTTTGCTCCTGGGTGGTCTCAAAAGAGTAGTCACGCTGTAAACAGTCTGACAAAGCTAATATCGTGGCCTTCTTTAATTCTGCAGTGCTGTTAAAGGGAAGACTCCTCAAGTCGGAGACCGCGTTTTGGTAGAAGCCACATACAATCCTAATATGCCTTTCAAATGGAATGCACAGCGAATTCAAACACTACCAAACCAGGTATCCTAAGCTCTTGCTCATTCATTCATTTTTTTTCTCCCCAAATTCATACAGCCGCTCATTTGACAAAACCGACTTTCCAATTTACTGTTATTGGCAGCTCTGAGCCACCACATGATGTTCTTTTTTCCCCTTACTAGAACCAAACTCAGACCCAGCCTTTACTCAAGACTCCTCCACCAGGGCTCCAGCCCATCGCACAGCAGCCTACGTTCAGTGTCCAGGCGCAGCCCCAGCCTCTCTTGCAGGCACAAATATCAGCTGCTTCTATAACACCTTTGCTTCAGGCGCAGCCTCAGCCATTATTACAGCAGCCACAACAGAAAGGTACTCCCTGAAGCATGACTTGGAACTTTTGGTTAATATGATGGGGTACAGTATGTTAGCAAAGTCCCTGCACTAGAAAGGAAAAACATATTGATTCCCTTCAAATGCATTTTTCAATGTAACACTCATGGGTGATGTACAAAATTCCAAACAATCCCCATATGAAGACCCAGATTGTTGGGGGCAATATGCTGACTCTGTAAACCGCTTAGAGAGGGCTGTGAAGCACTATGAAGCGGTATGTAAGTCTAAGTCAGGGGTGTCAAACTCAATTTCATTGAGGGCATCAGGGTTGTGTTTGACTTTCAGGGGTGGTGACCAGGGTGGGCATGGCCATTTCAACGTCACTCCTTTGGGGGAGTGCCTGTTGTGGCCCATGTGCTCTGCCAGCGAAAACAAGCTCCCGAGCTCCATTTTTGGCTGCCACGGCCTCCTGCAGTCCTCTGCCAGTGAAAACGGAGCTCGTTTTTACTGACAGAGGGTTGCAGGAGGCCGTGGCAGCCAAAAACGGAGCTAGGGAGCCCATTTTCGCTGGCAGAAGCATCGCGAGCTGGTCCTTTGCTGTTTCCAGAGCAGCCCTGCGGACCAGTTTTAAGTATCCCGTGGGCCGAATCCAGCCCCAGAGCCTTGAGTTTGACACCCCTGGTGTAAGTGCTATGGCTATGTTAGCTATTGCTGGATCCTGCTATTGGCATCTGCAGCAAATTACAAGCCACAGACTAGGTATGTTAGTATATTGATAATAAACCAGCTTCATCCCTGGTTTGTTAAATTTGGCTTAATGAAGGCTTTGGTTTGTTAGAAGGTATTTCTGTACCTTCCCATCTTGAAAATGCAGAAAGTTATCCAACAGCTTTATTTTATTAATACACAATTATGAAAAAGTTTTTTAAAACTTGTGATTTCTTTCTCTCCCCTCCCCCTTCCCCCCCCCCCAAAAAAGCTGGTTTGCTACAGCCTCCTGTTCGAATAGTTTCACAGCCTCAGCCAGCCCGAAGATTAGATCCACCGCCTAGATTTTCAGGCCGGAATGACAGAGGAGACCCCATGGCTAACAGAAAAGATGACAGAAGGTGTGTGTTATAAAATTCCAGTTAATTTTCCTTCATGGATAATTACTTAAAGATGAGATAAAAGCAATATTTTGATAAAAGGAAATGTATAGGAATATTATTTAAATTTCATTGGCAATGATATGCTGTTGAATGATAGACGGTGTTTGGTGCATTCCTAATGTCACAGAATAAAATAATTATATACCGTATATACTCGAGTATAAGCCGACCCGAATATAAGCCGACGAACCGAATTTCACCACAAAAAACCTGGGAAAACTTTTTGACTCGAGTATAAGCCTAGGGTGGGAAATGCAACAGCTACTGGTAAATTTCAAAATAAAAATAGATACCAATAAAATTAATTGAGGCATCAGTAGGTTAAATGTTTTTGAATATTTATTTCAAAGAAAAACAGTAAACTAGCTCTGTAAATGCATAGTGTAAACTACACTATAACTAAATTACACAAGAGAATGTAGTATATATATAAAAAATAATTCAATAACAATTTATTGAATGTATTCATTTATTAAGTGATGTAGGGCTTGATCTAATTTCAGGCAAGTTCAAGCCTCTGTTAAGAGATACCTGCATTCTCTCTCTCTCTCCCTTTCTTTTTTTTTTTCCTTTTCTTTCTTTCTTTGTCTCTTTCTTTCTTCTCTCTCTTTCTTTTTGGCCTTAGCAAGCCTCCTTGCAGCCCCTGGAAGCCAAAACGGGGCACGGGGGGGCGCTGCACTCACCCACCCCACGCCCCATTTTGGCCTTAGCAAGCCTCCCTGCAGCCCCTGGAAGCCAAAACAGGTTGCAGGAAAAAAAGGAATTTTTCCTCACTCGAATATAAGCCGGGTGGGGGTGGGGGGTGGTGGTTCAGCATTAAAAATGTGCTGAAAAACTAGGCTTATACTGGAGTATATACAGTACATTTCATGTTTTTTTCAAGTCGTGAGAGAGAGCGCGAGAGGCGCAGGTCACGAGAAAGATCGCCGCAGAGAAAACGTTCCCGAGAGAGATCACCTCGAAGAGAGAGAGAGAGATCCCCTCGAAGACCCCGGCGTGTTGTGCCTCGTTATACAGTCCAGTTTTCCAAGTTCTCATTAGATTGGTAGGTTGCTTAATGCATCTCATTTTTACTTTTATTTATGGAAAGAGCCTGAAGCATGGAATAGGTGAGGCTAAGAATCTTCATTTTTATTCATTGTAATCTAAAAAAAATCCTCCTTTCCAGACTTGCAGTTCTATTTACAGCCCCTAGAATTCTAGCCAACTGTTCATGCTAATGAAGGCTACACAAATAATAATAAAACGCTGCTATTCTGAGTATGGTCTGGGGAAATGCTTTAAAAATTACAATTTTCTCTAAATCCAAACAAAAAAAGCCAAACCAAACTGACTGTTTATGCTCAGCTCTATATTTGGTGAGACTGAACTTTTTATATGCTCGGATGTCTTTACATTTGTAAAATAAATATTCTTATCATTTTTTAAAAATATATCATATTAAAAAAGAAATTGGACCTGGTGCGACCATCCTGGCGTTATCTGGGAGGAGGGGATCCTGGGGTTGAGAGGGGAGGGGAGCTAGAGGTTGTCTGGATAGTGCCTGGAACATCACTACCGTGAGTGGGAGGGGTAGATATGGCGGGAGTAGGGGGCCATATCGAGTTAGGGGAGTGCGCACCCGCTGTTTACGAGCGGTGGCGCGCTCCGACCCCCAAGACTCCACCCGTTCCCCAGGTTGCACAGACCCTCAGGGCCCGATCCTTCGGCTGATGTTATGCAATGCCAGGTCCGTAGTAAATAAAGCCCCCCTCATTTGTGATCTTATTTGTGAGGGGGGAGCGGACCTGACAGGTATTACGGAGACCTGGTTGGGCCAGGAGGGGGGGGGTTCCCCTCGTTGAAATGTGCCCACCAGGTTTCCTTGCATTCCATCGGCCAAGGCTACAGGGCAGGGGCGGGGGAGTAGCGGTTGTTATTAAAGAAGGTCTGAGACCGAGGGAGGCCACAGTTCCTCAGACGACCGGTTGTGAGTCCCTCCTTGTGAAGTGGGGTCATGGGGTTCAGATGGGTTTGCTGGTCACGTACCTGGCTCCCTGCCACGTGGCAGCAGCCCTGCCCGAGCTCCTTGACGTTATCGCCGCGGTGGCAGTTGAAACCCCTAGACTTATGGTCATGGGGGATTTCAACCTCCCATCTGTCGGCGAGACGTCGGAGGTGGCTCGGGAGTTCATGGCTTCCATGACAGCTATGGACCTGACCCAGTTAATTCATGGCCCTACCCACACGGGGGGAAACACACTGGATCTGATTTTTGTCTCTGGACAGTGGTTGAGTGACCTTGAGATAGGGGACTTAGTCATCGAGCCCTTGTCATGGTCAGATCACTCTCTCCTTCGTCTTGACTTTCAAACCGCCGCACCCTGCCGCAGGGAGGCGGAGCCTGTTAGTTGGTTCCGCCCCAGGCGCCTGATGGAACCTGATAGGTTCCAGATGGAGCTTGGGCCATTTCCTGAGGCTCTGGCACACGCCTCGACCGGAGACCTGGTGGCCGCCTGGGATAGGGCGGCTACGGGTGCTCTGGATCGGGTTGTGCCTTTGCGGCCTCTGACCCGGCGCCGATCTCAATTGGCTCCTTGGTTTTCCGAGGAGTTGAGGGAGTTGAAGCGCCGGAAACGACGCCTAGAGAGTAGTTGGAGAACCAGTCGTTCTGAATCTGACCGGACACTAGTGAGATCCCATATCAGGAATTACTTAGTGGCGATAAAAGCAGCTAAATGTAACTATTTTGCTGCTCTTATTGCGTCATCAGATAATCGCCCAGCCGCCCTCTTCAGGGTGACCCGCTCCCTACTTCATCAGGAAGCGCGGGAGGACCCCTTGGAGGGTAGAGCTGAGGATTTTGTTCAGTATCTGTATGACAAAATCACTCAGATTCGGGAAGACTTGGACTCCGACTGGGTAGTCCCGGGGAGAGAGACAGGGGCAGGTCTTGTGAGTGTTATCTGGACTGAGTTTGATCCTGTGACCCCTGAGGACGTGGACAGGATTCTGGGCAGGCTGAACGCGACCACTTGTTTATTGGACCCGTGCCCCTCCTGGTTAGTACTGGCTTCCCGGGAGGTGACACGAGGCTGGCTCCAGGGGATTATAAATGCTTCGCTGGGTGAGGGTGACTTTCCCGCCGCCTTGAAAGAGGCGGTGGTGAGGCCTCTCCTCAAGAAGCCTTCCCTGGACCCAGCAATGTTGGTAAATTATCGTCCGGTCTCCAACCTTCGCTTTTTGGCGAAGGTTGTTGAGAGTGTGGTTGCGCAACAGCTTCCCCGGTACCTGGATGAAACGACGTATCTGGATCCGTTCCAGTCGGGTTTCAGACCCGGGTACAGCACGGAAACGGCATTGGTCGCGTTGGTTGATGATCTCTGGAGGGCCCGGGACAGGGGTTGTTCCTCTGTCCTGGTCCTGTTAGATCTCTCAGCGGCTTTTGATACCATCGACCATGGTATCATGCTGCACCGGTTGGAAGAGTTAGGGGTGGGAGGCACTGTGCTACGGTGGTTCTCCTCCTTTCTCTCTGACCGGTCGCAGTCGGTGTTGACAGGGGGACAGAGGTCGACTCCGAGACCCCTTATATGTGGGGTGCCTCAGGGGTCGGTCCTCTCGCCCCTCCTGTTCAACATTTATGTGAAGCCGCTGGGCGAGATCATCCGTGGTTTTGGGGTGAGATATCACCAGTACGCTGATGACACCCAGCTGTACATCTCCACCCCAGACCACCCCAACGATGCCCTTGAAGTGATGTCCCGGTGTCTGGAGGCCGTGCGGATCTGGATGGGGAGGAACAGGCTCAGACTCAACCCATCCAAGACCGAGTGGCTGTGGTTTCCGACGTCCCGATATAGCCAGCTGGTACCATCGCTGACTATCGGGGGTGAATCATTGGCCCCGGCAGAGAGGGTGCGCAACTTGGGCGTCCTCCTGGATTCGCGGCTGTCTTTTGAGGAGCATTTGACGGCCGTGACCGGGAGGATTTTTCATCAGGTTCGCCTGATCCGCCAGTTGCGTCCCTTTCTGGATCGGGACTCGTTACACACGGTCACTCACGCCCTCGTCACCTCTCGCCTGGACTATTGTAATGCTCTCTACATGGGGCTCCCCTTGAGGAGCACCCGGAGGCTCCAACTGGCGCAGAGTGCGGCCGCGCGGGTGGTGATGGGAGCGACATGGCGCTCCCATGTTACTCCCCTCCTGCGCGAGCTGCACTGGCTCCCGGTGGTCTTCCGGGTGCGCTTCAAGGTGTTGGTTACCACCTTTAAAGCGCTCCATGGCTTAGGACCCGGGTACTTACGGGACCGCCTACTACCACCAATAGCCTCCCACCGACCGGTACGTTCCCATAGAGAGGGGCTCCTCCGGGTGCCGTCGGCCAAACAATGTCGGCTGGCGGCCCCCAGGGGGAGAGCCTTCTCTGTGGGGGCACCCACTATCTGGAACGAGCTCCCCCCAGAGTTACGGAGGATCCCGGATCTTCGTGCCTTCCGCCGTGAGTTAAAAACTTTCCTGTTCCACCAGGCGGGCCTGGCCTAATTCTTCCCTTTTCCCCTTCTGTCGTAAAAGAATTTTAGAAATTTTGAATTGTAAAATTTTAATTTGGGGATTTTAATATTTTAATATTTTAATATTGTAAATTGGGATTTTAAAGTATTGGGGCCAATGTTTAATTCGGTTTTATTTGGTTTTTAAATTTTGTACATATGTTTTTTATTTATGGCTGTTCACCGCCCTGAGTCCCCCCGGGGAGAAGGGCGGTATATAAATTTAATAAAATAAAAAAAATAAATAAATAAAAATCTCCGCCATAAAGTATAACACAAATATCTTATATATTCAGCATACCTTGCTAGTTATATTTGATACTTGACCCCCTATATACCCTTATATTTACATACATTACATCATCTTTTGGTCTACACATCCTAATTATTTCCTGTTCCAACTTCCATTTCTCAAATCCAACCATTGGTAAAATCTATTCCAAATCTCATAATATTCTGTCTCTCCTTTATTTTTTACTTCTAGCGTCAATCTTGTCACATTCTGCAGTCTAATATTTTCTTTATTATCTCCCTTTCTTTAAATATTCTTATCATTTAAAGCCTTAGTTGTGATATGATGGAACTGAGGCGACGATACCAGAACTTATATATTCCAAGTGACTTCTTTGATGCCCAGTTTACTTGGGTAGATGCCTTTCCTATGCCAAGACCATTTCAGCTGGGAAACTACTGCAATTTCTATGTAATGCAAAAAGAAGTTGACCCCCTGGATAAGAACACAGCTGTTCTGGACCCAGCAGATGCTGATCATCTTTACAGTGCAAAGGTGTGTGTGGCATCCCAGGTGCCACATCTTCTTTACAAATCCAGGGAGATTTTTAGTTCTATCAGAAGCATTTATACTCTGTGTTCTTTATTTTGAATAGAGGGCTCAGGAACTAGAGCGGGTCTGGATTCAGTCTTTTTTCCTGTCTGACCCTGAAATAAAGAGTAACTATTATCAGGATGATTATAAAAAGAGTTGCTCGAACATCACATAATTCATTAGAAAACAGGAATGCCGTGATCAAGTCATTTTGTTCTGAGCACTAATGTTTGATTTTCAAATTGATAGGAATACGCAATTGCTTTTGTTTATGGGCTCTTAGTGGGCCTTTGAAACTTATATGTAGAGTGTAAATGCTTTTAAGGTTATAATTTGAGTATCTAAAGAGCATTGAATCAAAAATTAAGCATTAAGTAATGTTGAGTTTCTTAAATTAAGCCCTTTAAAATATATACAGTATGTAAATTTTTACTTTTTTATATAGGTCACTCAGATTTGCATCACATTTTGTCCATTTGTTGATGGGTTGGTATTAAAAGGGCAAATCAGACCTTCCCCCTTTCACACCGCAAACACCTCTTTAATTATCTTTGGAAGATCAGGTTTTATACTACATTTTGTAGCATTGCTAATTTCACATGACGCTTATCTTGCTGTTCTAACAGGTGATGCTCATGGCTAGTCCAAGCATGGAAGATCTTTATCACAAATCATGTGCCCTTGCTGAAGATTCACAAGAAGTCCGGGATGGTTTTCAACACCCTGCTAGACTTATAAAGGTTAAAAGAAATTCTAGTAAAAACATTTTGTTACAAAGTCCTTATCCAAGTTGGTGGTATAGTTTTAGTTTCCGTCATTCCTCACCAGCAATCATGTTGAATATATGGCCAATGAGATGTTTAATTCCACTCGTGGATGTAGAATTTCTGCGTTGATTTATCTGGGTGCATTTGAAACATGATTGCATTCTTGTGTCTTAAGTCCAGATTGCTGGTCAAGTTAGCATCTGCTTATTTTTAGCCACGTAAAATAATTTCATATTTTCAAGACTCTATTCTGCACTAGCTTTCAGAAAGTTATTTTATTACACTATTTCCATCTATTTCGTATGAAGCTTCTGTCCAATGGCGGAACCCACACAGGGATCTTGCAAAATTAATGAGTAATGATGTTTAAACCTATTCCATTACTGAAATGTGTTGTGGAAAACAAAAGCTGAACTCATCTTTTTTGCAAAACTGCTACTTTATTATAGGTCACAGATTCATCAACTCTAAAATAAAACCAAATTATATTCACACTCACAAATCTAGTCAGACTTGCTTATGCTAAGAAACCATCCAACACTCATTTAGGATTTCAGTGCCGTTGTTTTGCAGTTCAGAGATTTTTTTCATCTTCTTCTACAAGATAAGAATTAATTAAGTAACTTTCTTGTCTAGTTTTTAGTGGGTATGAAAGGGAAAGATGAAGCCATGGCTATTGGTGGACATTGGTCACCTTCACTGGATGGACCTGACCCAGAGAAAGACCCATCTGTGCTGATTAAAACTGCTATCCGGTGTTGCAGGGCCCTAACAGGAATTGATTTAAGTGTTTGCACACAATGGTAAGTATTATGTTCTTGAAATATTCTGGAGAACTTGAAGCATGCATAAATTGAAATGATTTTATCAAAGTCAGCCTCTTCCTTCCTTTATCAGGATCCAGTAGTTATCCAGGTAAACTACTCAAGTTGCTGTCCTAGTTAACAATGCAAATGTGATTTGGTGCCAAAAGGTTTGAAAAATGAGCTTTTAAAATCATGTATTTTTTGTGTGAATTTTGCAATGCCTGTATGTTAAAATATTTTTCATTTCACGCATAGCTGGAGGAGATCGTCAAGGAAACTTCATTTCATTATTCTCGTGGTACAATTAGATGTTTGGGGTAGCCATATCTTCTCCTGTTGGATTTTCTAGCTTGATGTTAAATCATCTGTCTATGCTTTACAAGCAGTTGTACATCAAATTTAAAAGATAATTCCACTAAACCTAAATTCAGTCCAATGCTGCACGTTTTGATACGGAGTAGCCAATGTGTTGCATTTGGCAATTAATATACATTCTTGAGCAGGTGTCTTAAAATAAATTCTTCCAAGTTTTCCAAAGAGAATATATGGCTTTCGGTTTTTTTTCTTTAAAAAAAATTCAGGTTGTCGCAGCAAAGTTTCTTTACTTGATGTGCTGCAGTGAACTAGGCTCTATAAAATGTGTTCTAGAATTTTTTTTCCAACATGCTTCTTCCCTTGCAACAGGTACCGTTTTGCAGAGATTCGCTACCATCGCCCTGAGGAGACCCACAAGGGGCGTACGGTTCCAGCTCATGTGGAGACAGTGGTTTTATTTTTCCCGGATGTTTGGCATTGCCTTCCCACCCGCTCAGAGTGGGAAACCCTCTCCCGAGGATACAAGCAGCAGCTGGTCGAGAAGCTTCAGGGTGAACGCAAGGAGGCTGATGGAGAACAGGCACTGAACGCTAATCCCTTTTTCTATTTCTGCTTCTCACAGGCGCAGGAACACAGGCACAAAACGCACATCACATGCTACACCACAAACATACCTAGAAGGAACATAACTGGTAACAATGACTGGTAAACCAGCTTTCAGCAGTATATAGAATCCTTTTTTGTTTAATTTCAGCTAGTTTACTAACTTAAAGTGTATGCGGATGCAACAGGTGGAATTAAAAAACTGTGCATTGAATTCACAAATCTTTGACATCTTAGAATTAGTTGCTGGAATCTGGGACCAGTTGTTGGGTGAGATTCAGTGTTAAGAATTGTGTAAAGCAAAAGAAAACAAAAAACCCTTGAGTTTTCTCTCATATGTTAGCCTTTAAAACTATATATATAAAATGGTACTTGGAAATAGGCAAAACGTTGAAATTACATAGCCTTTTATGGCTGTTGGCATCTTGGTTTCCGTAAAAGGTCTAACGAAATGAGAATATTTTGGGTGGTATGAAATTTGGGGGAAATCACAGGCTATGTGGTTAGTGGTGACCAGAAATGTCTGTGTATCCCTGATGTTCGTTGTTTGTTGGTTTTTTTTATCACCCTTTTGTGTTTCACAGAGGAGACTCTTATTGGCTGATGAGAGAGGCACTGTGATCATTATTAAAATAGCAGAATGTGGTATGTGGCTTTGTTGAAATGGTCACTGTAGGAGAAGACTATCTGATGAAACAGTTGTGACCTTGCCCAAATCAGCTGCAGAATTTAAAAAAGACGGATCTTTATTTTAATACTTTCCTGAAGAAAAATGTTTTTCTTTGGGTTTTTTGTAGGATGAAGAGGAAAAAGATGATGGGGAAGCTAAAGAAATATCTACTCCTACTCATTGGTCCAAACTTGACCCTAAGGCAATGAAGGTAAATGCAGTGAAGACTAGATCCAGTATTAAGACAGCCATGTGCCATGTTACCCCTCCTGAACTCAGAGCTCCAGAAGATCCTTAGAAGTGAAAGAGCTGAAGGGGGAAGATTAATCAGTTGTGCTGATAGATTTCTTTCTGACCATGATAGGGTCATCATTGGATGCATCCCCAAATATACACATAACTTAAAGAAAGATTTCCCAACTTGCCAACTTTTAAGACATGTGGACTTTAGCTCCTAGAATTCCCCAGCCAACAATGGTGGCCGGGGAATTCTGGGAGTTGGAGTTCACGCATCTTAAGGTTGGGAAGCCCTGACTTAAAGTATAATTCTTAAAAATATTGAAGGATGTTTTTATTTATTTTTCTGAAATGTTGGAAAATATACTTTTTTTTTTTTAGGGGCTATCTTAAATTTTATCAAGTTTTTTGTTTACTTGCTAAAGTTCAATTTCATTATGTTTTAGAATGGATGAGGATATGTTCCTCAAGATGTTTCTTGATGGTATAAACAATACATATCTGATTTATGTATTTAAATTAATTAGGTGAATGACCTACGCAAGGAATTAGAAAGTCGGACTCTTAGCTCGAAAGGTCTGAAATCCCAGCTAATAGCCCGGCTAACAAAACAACTAAAAGTGGAGGAGCAAAAAGAGGAACAGAAAGAATTGGAAAAATCTGAAAAGGAGGACGAGGAAGAAGAAGAAAGGAAGTCTGAAGATGACAAAGAGGTGGACAGCTAGCAAATTAATGTTTATGTGCTGATCCATTATGTGTTAATTCATAATTAAGTTTTGAATGATTAAGTATGTGAGAGAAGGACAAGGTTGTCAGAATCAGCCTTTTCCTGTTTTGTTTAGTCTTTGAACTCTGATAAATCATAAGACCCTGGGCTTAATTGTAGTGTAGACGCTCCTCTCTCATAGTTGGTTCCTGTTGATAAAACTAAAGGGCACAAAGTTTTTTCCATGTAAATACTTGTATATCTTCAACAAGGACGACGAAACCATAAAAAGGAACTAAGTCAATTTTATTTACATTTATAATGTAAATTATAATGTAAATATAAATCTCTGTGTGGTGGCGCAGTGGTTAGAATGCAATACTACAGGCTGACTCTGCCCACTGTCCAGAGTTTGATCCTGACCGCTCAAGATTGACTCAGTGTTTCCTCCTTCTGAGGTCGGTAAAATGAGGACCCAAATTGTCGGGAGTAATATGCTGACTCTAAACCGCTTAGAGACTGTTGTAAAGTCTATAGAAGTCTAAGTGCTAGTACTTCATCTATACTAATCATACTTTTTAACATAATATATGTTAAAATGTTAATCTTTTGTTTTGTTGCTTGATTCCAAATAGTTTATGTTGTCTAGGAATAATTTCGATAAACTCCAATAGGCAAACATGCAACGATCTAAAAATATGCCAGAAATACAGCAGTGTAAAAATGTCAGAATGATTGCCCTAAAAATCAAAACAAAAGTTAAAAATCAGCAAATCAACAATCAAACCTTTCCTAAAAGCCCAGTCATTCCAAACCATCCTGACAGCCTCCAAAAAAGCCATTAAGCAAGGCACCCAAATGCATCTCCAGAGGGACAGAATCTCACAGCCTCAGGTTCATCCCAGAGAAGGCTTGACTCTGGATCCACTTTCCCTCCAACCTTAACCCTCTTTTCCAGGGGCATGTCCAGAATTACTCTGGAGAAGCCAGGTATGATGTCTCCTAGTACTACTATTTCAATGTCCAGGTGCTTTATGGCTAAATAAAGATCTGAATGTACACTATTTATTGCTTACATTGCATTAGCTATCCACAGGGAATGCCCTGCTTGGATGTTCCCTTCTCAGTAAGGTGGTGGGCCAAAACGTTCTCTTTTTTTTTTCTTGTTGAGGTCATATAACATGAAAAGTTTCCATTCAAATAGTTTTCTCCATTCTTTAGGAAGAAGAGAGGAAACGGTTAGAAGAAGTAGAACGTCAGCGTCGAGAGAGAAGATATGTTTTGCCTGATGAACCTGCAATCATTGTGCATCCTAATTGGGCAGCCAAAAGTGGGAAGTTTGACTGCAGTATTATGTCCCTTAGTGTTCTTCTGGATTACAGACTGGAAGATAACAAAGAGCATTCCTTTGAGGTAACTCTTTCCTCATTTTGGTATTTCAGGAATTCAGATGTTTGAGTTCCATCTGCTCCCATTACATTAGATGAATGTTTCTTTTTTAATCTAAAGGTGGACTCTCTTTGATTTTGAGTTTTAATTTTATTCTAAAGTTTTGTTTTTTAATGAGAGAGTGCCTGATGCCAGATTTAGAGGAAAAAAAGGATTCTACTAGGAAGTTCAGATTTCGTTACAACTGTGTGGTTCAATATTTGACTGTTCTGTTTGTTTGTTTTTTACAAGTATGGTAATAGGTGGTATAGGTTGTCCACATCCTATGACCACAATTGGGACTGGAATTTTGGTTACTAAGCGATCAATCATTAAACGAGTCATGTGACCACACCTGATTTTACCAATATTTTTACTTCAATCATTAGGTGCGTTAAAATTGTGTGGTTGTTAAGTGCAACAAGCTGTCATTAAGCGAACCCATCTTCCCAAATTGACTTTACTTGTCAGAAGTCAGTTGGAAAGGTCACAAATCACAATGACATCAATGCAAAATCTTGCAAAGTTTTAAAGCAAGCCCAGTTGCCAAGCATCTGAATTGTTATCACATGACCACGGAGGTGACGTGAGTGGTCATAAATCACTTTTTCTGAAGCCATTGTAATGTGTTAAAAGAACAGCCGTAAAGAGGACCTGTAATATTTTACATAGGTATATAAAAGTAACGACTGGTTCTTTTCTATACTCTTCCTTCAGGTTTCATTATTTGCGGAACTTTTCAATGAAATGCTTCAGAGGGATTTTGGTGTACGAATCTACAAAGCGTTGTTGTCTCTTCCGGATAAGGAAGATAAAAAAGACAAAAAGAACAAGAAAGATGAGAAAAAGGAGAAAAAGGAAGAGCGAGATGATGAAAATGATGACCCTAAGCCCAAAAGAAGAAAATCTGGAGATGATAAAGATAAAAAAGATGATAGAGATGACAAAAAGGTTGGTATCATTTTTCTGGGAAACAATTTGCCTCTTTTTGTATGTGTTTACTATTTTTTTTTCATACATGTTACAAAACCAACTTAAGCTGATATTGACAGTAAGTATATTCAGATTTTGTTTGGTAGAAATTCCCAAGTGAATTTCTTTCCCTTTTCAGTGTTAAGTTTTAAAAGTGGTATATAAGAAAATGCAATTGTTGCTTGCTTGCTAAGATCTTGAGACTTTTAGAACCTTATTTGCATGCCATTAACTGGTTCATGGAGGTTTAAATCATTTTGCCCAATCATGATTGTATTAATGTTTAGTGGTTATTTACAGAGGGAAGATAAAAGGAAAGATGATTCTAAGGACGATGATGAAATGGAGGATGACAATAACCAGGAAGAATATGATCCAATGGAAGCTGAAGATGCAGAAGATGAAGATGATGGTACGTAGAAGATATTTTTTCAAACTAAAAGGAAGCAGAACTTCCAATTTTGTGATATAGTTGCATAAAGTATGTGGAAAAAAGTGTTTTAGCGTTCTATTCATTTATTTAAGAAAATTTATATGTCCACCCAACTCTTAACTTTCAGTGACTCTGGGCAACTTACAAACATAAAAATTTCATATAAAAACAATAAAAAGTGATAACCCTCCACCTTGCTTAACATTATTGAGCTAAAACAATAAAAAGGAACTAATATATTTTTGTTTTTGCAAATGGTGTTAGCAGAACTTCTTTTTTTTCCTTTTGTAAGGGAAAAGTCCTTATCCAGTTGAGAAATATGTATATCTTTGGAAATACTTAACAATGTACAAAGAAGTGAAACAAAAATAAAGAGCAAAATAGAAGTATATCACTATATACAGTCATGTGAAAAAGAAACTACATCCTCTTTGAATTTTATAGTTTTATGCATCAGGACATAGTAAAAAATCATCTGGTACTTAGCACTTCTTAAAAGTAGGTAAATTCAACCTTAGAAGAACATCACCACATAACATATTACACCATGTCATCATCTATTTTACAAAAAATAAAAGCCAGAATTGAGAAGCCATGTGTGAAAAACTAAGTACATCTTATGATTCAATAGCTTGTAGAATCACCTTTAGCAGTAATAACATGAAGTAATTGTTTTCTGTATGACTTTATCAGTCTCTCACATAATTGTAGAGGAATTTTTGTCCACTCTTCTTTACAACATTGCTTCAGTTCATTGAGGTTTCTGGGAATGAATTTATACACAGCTCTCCTGAGGCCCTGCCATAGCATTTCAGTTGGGTTGACATCTGGACTCTGACTGGATCATTACAACATCTTGATTCTTTTGTCTATGGAGATTCTCAGTCATCCAGGTCATGGTTGTCCCAAAGATGCTTTTTTAAGAGGCAACTGGACTTTCTGGTTTTTCTTTGAAGACATTTCACTTCGCATCCAAGAAGCTTCTTCAGCTCTTCCAACAGCCTGTGTCTGTGTAAAGCAGGAGTGTCAAATTTGATTTCATTGAGGGCTGCATCAGGGTTGTGTTTGACTGGGGGGGGGGGAGCAGCTCCATGTCACTCATCAAGGCTCCATTTTTGGCCATGACGGCCTCCTGGAGCCGTCTGCCAGCGCAAGTGGCCTTCCCGAGCTCCATTTTCCCTGGCAGAGGCACTGCGAGCCAGTCCTTCACTGTTTCCAGGGTGGCCCCATGGTTGCAGAACAAGCCCAAATCATCACCCCTTCACCACCATGCTTGACAGTTGGTATAAGAAGTTTCAGTCCTTTTCTAATTGCACTTTCATGAACTTTAATATTTAACATGCTGAGGCCTGTACAGCCTGAAGTGTAATTCTTGGGGGTTTTTTTGCAATTTCTGAACCTTGCACTGTCTGACCTTGGGGTTAATTTCCTGGGACATCCACTCCTGGGAAGATTGGCAACTGTCTTGAATGTTTTCCACTTGTGAATAATCTTCCTCAATGTAAGTTGATGGACTTAAAGTTATTTGGAAATGGTCTTATAACCCTTCCCAATTGATGGGCAGCAACAATTGCTTCTCTGAGGTCATTGCTGGCTTCTCCATTTTGGGTTTCTTTTTATAGTATAAATAATGACATGGTGTAATATGTCGCATATTGTTGTTCATTTGAAGTTGTATATTTACCTACTTCTTAAAACTACTAAAAACCAGATGATTTTTACTATGTCCTGATGCGTAAAACCATAGAACTCGAGGCTGTATTTTCTTTTTCACATGACTGTATATCAATTTATATTCTTAAAGAAGGACAGAAACATTGTAAACTTCATTCATTATTCATTATTTCTACCAAAAACAACGGTTATGTAGCCAAGTGTAATAGGAAAAAGTGTTTAATTAATATATGCAAGAAATTGTGGCAATGATCAATTTTAAAATCAAACCTTAATTGTTGGGTTCTGCTAAGCCCTTTGTTAACTCTATTATTTTTTTTAACCAAAGTAAATTCCCACATATTTAAACATCACAGAACCAAGGGTTTTTCATGTTTTCCTTTTGTATCTTTTAGTTCTGATAGTATTTGTTTATTGAACAAATACTAAGAAATAAAAGTATATATTTTGATATCATAAAATGTTTTGAGTATGCAAAAAACTATGATGTTTTTATAGATAGGGATGATGAGGAAATGAACAGACGAGATGACAGAAGGGAGGGAAATCGACATTGCAAAGAGAGGGCTTCTAAAGATAAGGTACGTTTTTTATTTATGAATTTGATTTTTATACCAGCTTTATTATTATTTACAAATAACTCAAGGTGATGATTGTACATAATATTCCTTTCTTCTCGTGTTTTCTCCACAACAACAATCCTGTGAGGTGGGTTGGGCTGACAGTGACTGGCCCAAGGTCACCCAGACAGTTTTCATGCCTAAGGCAGGACTAGAACTCACAGCTTCCTAGTTCTAGGCTAGCACCTTAACCACTAGAAGGTATTTGGCTCTGTCAGGCTTAATACTGTTTCATTGCCTTCCTTTCAGCAAAATACTGCAGCTAGATATAACCCCATTGTTAGTTTGCATTATTTTTTTTATTATTCTATTTCCAATCCACTTTATCCACAATTTTGGTTCCAGTATGGGGAGGCCATAGTGATGTAACTTTGATGACCATTTTGTCCTGTTTTGGATTCCTTTCAATTTGCAGATTTCAAGTACCGTATATACTCGAATATAAGCCGAGTTTTTCAGCCTGTTTTTCAGGCTGAAAAACGCCCCCTCGGCTTACATTCGGGTCACGAAAAAGATGACTTTTTCCCTGCAACTGGTTCCCAAGGCTTGCTAGGGGCATGAGGGGGGTGCCTAGCAAGACTCTCTGCAGCCCCCTAGAAGCAAAAACGGGCTGGGGGGGGGGCTTAAAGGGAGAAAGAAACAAAGAAATCCTCACGTTTAGGGAGATCCCATGTGCACTGAGCTTGAGTTGAGAGCTGATTGTAATTGGCTGCTAGCTAGCCTTCTTGTAATTGGCTGCTAGCTAGTGGGTTCTCAGAGCTTGGCTGTCTCAGGAATTCTGGGAGTTGAAGTCCACAGGTTGTAAAAGGGCCACATTTGCCCAGCCCTGGTATCTCTTAGAGGCTTCAACTTGCCTGAAATTAGATCAAGCCAGTGACTGGGTGGGCGTGGCTAGCTGGTCATGTGATATATGTGTATAGGGACTACTCAGAGGGCTGAAAAAAGTCATTTCTGACAGGTCCTCACACTTATGACTGGTCCTCACACTTATGACCATCCTCACATTTATGCCCATGCAGCATTCTTAAAACCATGTCACTCATTTCACAACTGCTTCTCTTTACCATGGTGACAAGATAGGGCAAAAACGTAAAATGTGAGGACAGTCATAAGTTCGAGGACTGGTCACAAGTGCGAGGACCAGTCAAAATAACTTTTTCAGCCCTCTGAGTAGTCCTTATGCACAAAAGGACTACCCAGAGGGCTGAAAAAAGTGATTTCTGACAGGTCCTCGCACTTTTGACCAGTCTTTTTTTATTTTGAAATTTATCAGTAGCCGCTGCATTTCCCACCCCTGGCTTATACTCGAGTCAGTGAGTTTTCCCAGTTTTGGGGGGTAAAATTGGGGGGGTCGGCTTATATTCGGGTCGGCTTATACTCAAGTATATACGGTATGTGGTTAAGGTTTCTGGAGAAGGATGCCTTACTCCATTTGGCTGATTAACTCTCAAATCTAGAAGTGTCTGGAGACGATTGATTATCTGGACTCAGTAATGTCAGATTTGCACCATGGATAAGAGAGTGCTTGATTGTTTTATATGATATTTCATGTTGGTACATGGATGGAAAGACCCCATGTTGCTATTTCACTAAGGAATGTGCTTTAATTCTGTTTAATTTAAAATTTATGTTTAAAGTGAAAGCACTTTTCCATTCACATGGAATGGCATGCAAATAATTTTGTCCCATAATTAGTGTTATTGTTTTCAGAAAGTAGTTAGGTTAATTGCTAATGCTATTTTCTTCTAGCTGGTAGGCAAGAATTCTGAATATTTTGCAAAAACATTTTGGACTCTCACTTTTTTCTAGTTTTATTTTTTACTTGGTAAAACAAACAAACAAAATGGAAAGGAATACATATACATACATAGAATAAACTCTAGAGTGAAGATCGAAATGAAAATATGAAGATTATGAAAAAGTATTTAAAAAAGGCCGTCCTCTCCAAAAAAATTAAAGAAAAAATAGAATTGTAGTAGCTCCTCCTCTCCAGCTGCTAATTTGCTAGTTAAATTATGTTATAATATATTTTGGACTCATTTCTAGTTGGATGGTTTTGATTATTTTCTATATATTTTTTCCCCAAAAAACTACACACTAAATAGCTTGGCTTGCTATGTAATAAGTTGTATATAAGAGAACAATTCCTGCTTGAATTTGATTAATTTTTTGCTATAATAAGTGGAGGCTTTTCATTGTTTTGCTCTATAATAGTAGTTAGTATTATACTACTGTAGTAAGATTTCATATTATAAACTAATTCAATAAACAAATGTATTCATAAAAAATGGTTATAATCTGTATTTTTAGGAAAGAAACAAGACCCAGATGATAACTATTAATCGAGATCTTCTGATGGCATTTGTTTATTTTGATCAATGCCATTGTGCATATCTTCTTGAAAAAGATCTGGAAGAGATATTGTACACGCTTGGACTACACCTCTCAAGAGCTCAGGTGCGTTGTTGTAATCTTTGCTTCCTGACCATCGGCAACCATTATGACTGTTGAAAAAAAATAACTTTGTAGCCCATTTACAACCATTTATGACTTTTGCAGTGTCCCTCAGTCATATGATCACCATTACAATCAATATGCCATTACCCTATGTCTGATTTATTGGAGAGAAAAGGATTTTAGGAGAGTAAGCTGTTTGCTCTTCTATGCATTGAAAGCAATGTGATCACTCCAACAGCAGGGAAAGGATCATGCAAAGGAGAAATTGCTTAGAGAAATCACTTGCTTTTTTTTCTGCCCACCTGCATCACATAGCAGAGAGGAAGAAAAAGAGAGTGTACCCTAAGGTGCTTGATTAGAGCGCACATGGATCCCAGGCTACAGCATGATCACATTGTTTTCAATGTGTACAAGATAGTAAGCAGACACTCAAGCATTCATGAGGAATGGGAGTGGTTAGGAGACAAAAGCCAAAAGGCTTTTGTCTCTCTCCAGCCTGAAAGCAGAATGGTGGTCATGTAGTTTCTCATTTAATGACTGTTTCACTCAGTGGTAGAATTGCCAGTCTCAATTAAGGTCATTAAGTGAACACTACCCATGGTCTTGTTGAAGACCAATCTTACAAGAAAAATATTTCATGTAAAAAATAAATCCATTTCAAGTTAAAAATTGTTTGAATTGTTTATTGTAGTTAATTCTATAGCATCTTTATTGAATAAGACAATTTAGTTATTTAAAATAATAATCTGTCTTTTTGTGTTAACCTTAGGTTAAGAAACTACTTAGTAAAGTAGTACTTCGTGAATCTTGCTTTTATAGAAAACTGACAGATACTTCTAAAGATGAAGAAAACCCAGAAGAAATGGAAAGTCCACCAGAAGAATTGTTTGGTAGCATATTTTTTATTAATAAAGATATTTCAAATCTGGAATACTTTCAGCATGCTAATTTTGATTATTTTTTGGGGGGGGTAATGGTTATCACTGTCTTGATTGCTGTTAAGTTATGCTACTAGTTTCGTGTAAATTGAAAGGACATGTGTAAAATGTTTTATTCATTTTTATGTTTTTAAAATGTTGAAAAAGTATGATATTAAAAAATTAGAAACAAACTGAAAAATTAGGAAATAAATATAAATTTTCAGGACTATTGATAGTGATAAAGATTTTCTGTTTATTTTGGATGAACAACAGGCATTAAGCTTCCAGACATTTGAATATACCAATCAACAATAGATATGTATCAATAAAAGAATAATAAAATAAAATATCAGTAATATTTTTATATTTTTAGTAAGAAAAATATATTTTTAGTAAACAGAAAAACAAATACATAAAACCAAATTAATTGGAGGCTAAAAACATTTTATTGCACTTACTGGAAATAAAACTTGATTTAATTAAATTGTAACAATGATAATTCTTAACTCCTATAGGAAACAGGCTGCTTCTACCGTCTCCTGCGATAAAACAAGAATCCAAAACATCAGAAGAAAATGTCGGTCTCATTGTCTATAATGGAGCCATGGTGGATGTGGGGAGTCTCTTGCAGAAATTAGAGAAGAGTGAAAAAGCACGAGCTGAAATGGAACAGAAACTTCAGTCACTGGAAGAAAAAACAGGTGAGAGTGAATATTTTTTTTATTAATTCAAAAAGCCTTAAGGCATTATATCTCCGAAAGAATTGGCACCAGACTGGAAGAAGAATGTATGAAAATTCATACAACTCACACAACTTTCAAGTATTTGAAAGTTGGGTTGGTTTGGAGAAAAGAGAGAACTGCTTCTGCTAGCTGTCATATCATTAGACGCAGTCCAGGAATAACTATTACAATAACTTTATTGTTGTTTTTGTTATAAGCAAAGAAAGCATAATACTTGTAATATTTTTAAAAGTATTTTAAAACTTTTTAAAAAAAGTATTTTTAAAATATTTTTAAAACATTTTTCAAATGCATACTGTACTTCTGATATGTGTACCAATTAACAAATGAACTTCCACTTTCTGAGTCAGGTTAATTGCTTTGCACAGTCTTGCCCTCATCATTTTAACTAATGATAGTAAAGTCATTAGAGCCAATTTGGTTTAGAGGTTAGGACATCAGTTTAGAAACTGGGAGACTCTGTCTTCTGATCCTACTTTAGGCACAGAGCCAACTAAGTGACTTTGGATCAGCCCCTCCCTCTCAACCCTAGGAAAGAGGCAAGGGCAAACAACTTCTTGTCAAGAAAAGTGCAGAACCAATCCAGGCAGTTCCAGGAGTCAACATTGACTCAAAGGCATTGCATGTCCTTAAAAAAACACCCTTATTAACTCTGTTTTACAGACTTAAGGTATCAGCCTAATATTTTACGCCTTTGTCTTCTGTAATCATTTTAACGTTTTAGAAAGATTGCAGTTTGAGAGATTACAAATCGTTCCATTTTTTCCAGATGAAGATGAAAAGACTATATTGAGTTTGGAGAATTTAAACAAAAGCCTCTCGGCAGAAATTAAAGAGGTTAAAAAAGAGCTCAGCCAGCTGCAAGAGAATCTGAAGATCTCAGAGGATACAAATCTACAGTTTGAAGGGCAGCTGACTAAGACCATCAAAGGTTTGGCAACCGTTATGGATGAAATACACATGGTTCTTAAGAAGGTAAAGCTCTCTGTAACTCTTCTGCAAAATTTCCCCAGAATAGTAAAAGCAGAATGTCTTAATTTGGGTTTTTGTAGCTTTTCACTGATACACTGTCTTCTCTTTCTATAGGATAGTGTGAAGAATGAAGATAAAGATCAAACATCCAAAGAAAACGGAGCAAATGTATGACAAACATGCTGCTTGCTGGAGAAAAAAAAAAAGAATGTTACATAATGTAATATAAATCATGAAACTGGAGTGTATGAAAGTGATGCATGTTTAATTTAGTAGTATAAATACCTTAGTCCAAGCAAGGTTGTATAAAGTTTTATAAATGTGTGAGCCTGCTTCAAAAGATTGCTTGTAATTCACAGCCCTCGATTTGTTAGACACTCCTTGAGTGGAAATAATTTTGCATTGCAAAATGTTTTAGGGTAAACTTGGTTATAGTTTGAATGCTAATAAAGTTCATCAACTTCATGGAAAATAGCAAGTATTTAATTACCAAAAGTTTCCTTTTAAGATTTAGTGCAAACATTTTTCATTATTTATAGAGATGCCATTCTTAGGTTTTATTTCAGACTATTTAGGGGTTTTTTTTAATAAAAAAAATCGGGTATATAAATCATAGCATGCTGCTTAATTTTGCCAGTAAAGATTTTTAAATACACTCTTGAATTTTTGTCAGAGTTTTTCCCTTTGAATTGTGAGTTTTCTTGGAAGTTCTTATTACTGTTTTGATGCGCAGTAATTGAAGAAAAGAATAAGGAAATTATAGAACATTGATAAATTGGGGTTTATATGAAAACATATTTGTTTTATTATGCATATTTTGTAATCCTTGAAATGTTCTATCCCTACATTAATATATTAGCAACTTTTAAAAAATTTTATGAGAATGTACAATTGACTAAGACACACCAGGCCAGTAGATGTCAGTATAATGCTTTATTTGGAAAAATTGCTACTAGTTTTATATTGGCTTTCATTAAATTGGCTATTTACCTTCCCAGTGTTAATTTCTTAAGACTGTCTTCCAATGAAGGTATTATATGCATTTCACACAAGTCATAAAATATCTAAATTTAAGTTGTAACACAGCATTTTGGTTATGTTAACGACATAATGTGGTATAGAAGAGTATACTTGGGGACAAGTATTTTGAGTTTTCTCGGTATGAAAGGAGTAACTTAATATGAAACTTGGAATTAGATGTAAAATAGGTGCTATAATTAAGTAGCTGCCAGATTGACACCATGTTGTTGTTGGTAGCTTAAAAGGCAGAAGCCTTAAATGTCTCAAATTGTTCTGTTGGGCTCCTTGACATCAAATACTGACAATTGATTGTGAAAGCATTTTGAATAAACACTTCCCATTCCCAATCAAACTGATAATGTTTACATTATTACCTATTTAATCCAGAAAGCAAAGTTTTAAATAGTGATGCAATACAATGTAAAGATCGAAAGAGACATTGCAGGCCACATGAAACAAATGACATTTTCTCCATTTCCCTCAAGGAAGGTTTCTCTGAGTGTCATCTTGCTGCAAAGCGTTGCAAAATTTGTGCAAGCACCTTGTACAGAGGTGTGTATTAAAAGATGACCTTGCAAGGTCAGGTAGTCTGTAATACTTTCATCTGGGAGAAAACGTCCTTTCTCACTGAAGAGTTGACTAGCAAGTTTCACTAAGGGCTAGTTCGGTGCATGTAGACTGAACATGCTGAGGAAAAGAGGGTTTCCAATTCTACAAGGCTGATAATACAGGGTTATGTGCTCACATATTCTTCCTGTACCTATTGGGCAAACCTCCTTGGCCAGCCCAAAAAATGATCTTCAGGGAACATCTCCAAGTCTTTAACACATTGTGAATCAGACAGGTAGGAGGAAACGGTTATCTCAAAAAGGGGAAAGAGCGTTGGTAATGTTACAACATCTCAAAGAAATGGAAAGAGAGAAGCATGGGAGGAAATGTGAGGATAAATGCAGGGATTGCAACAGGTTAAGAGTATTTCAACTGAAAGAAGACAAATATAATGGGGCTGAGGTTCTAAAGAATGCAAATGCAGTAAAGAAATGGAGGAGCTGCAGAGGAAATGGTTGTGCTGAGACCCCAGCATGAAAAACGTAAAATAGCAGCAGCCTTTGTGCATTACTGAATAGGACAAGCCAGTAACATGAAAGCCCACAGAATTGCTCCCTGCAGGGTTGCTACATTTCAAAGAAGTGTTGATTTTTCACATCTGGCTCATGATTTTTCTGTATCTGCAAATCCTGAGTGGATTATTCCTCAGGAACAAAAAGAGTAATATTTGGAAATATGTAGAAGCACAAGACTAAAAGCAGAAAATCAGGAGGGGGCTAAACAGGCTGCTCTTTATGTCCTTTTTCAACCTGACAGTATTAAACTCTTGTTAAATTCTAATCACTTTTTTAGAACGACATACCCAAAGTTTCTGTTTGCTACAGATCTGCACACTTTTTATTTAGATCAAACGCTGTTGGGGTGCTAAGTGATTCTCATCACTTTGATGCTCTCTAAAATAGTTTCTCCACAGTAGTTTCTTTCTATAGATGAGGCATTAAGTTAATATGTATGATATTTAAGTATCTTTTAAATTATCTAAATATAATGCAGCTCTTTCTGTTCTGGACATTGCTTAGGCAAATTTTCCTGTCTCACTTTCTGCCTTCCTTCAACCATCAACCATCATTTCACCTTTTCTATTTTTTAATGAAGTCTAATGAAGTTCTTCAGGCATTCTAGTTAACAACTGGAATCCATCACTTCTAGTCTTTTCCTTCATATAATGGTAATTGAATATTTATGGATTATTTTATTTTTATAAACAACTCAAAGCAATGAACATATCTAATACTTCAGCCTCCTATTTCTCCCCCGAACGACAACCCCTGTGAGGGAAGTTGGACTGAGGGAGTGATTGGCCCAAGGTTCCCAGCTGGTTTTCATGGCTAAGGTAGGACTAGAAGTCATAGTCTCCAGTTGTCTAGCCCGTTGCCTTAACTACTGGGCCAAACGGATTGTTTTGCTGTGGTTGTAGCTTGTTAGTCTGATCATTTTATTTCTATTTAAGCTGCAATTTTTGGGGAAAGAGTTATGAACGGAGTTTAGTTGGGAACCAGCTGCTCGTTTTGCTGATTGAATTGTGCCTTTTCATATTGCTTATGAGTTATAATCCATTTTGGTGATATTTATCTGGTCATGGGCAGAATAATCCCTTGGTTTGGTGGAAGAAAGTATTTGCTATAAATATTTATTTTTTGGCAGAATTTTGTGACTAAATTAGCGGACTAGCGAAATGCTGTGGACATAGTATACTTTGGACATAGTAAGGCATTTGACAAAGTAGACCACAACTTACTTCTTGGTAAGCTAGAAAAATGTGGGATAGACAGCATCACCACCAGATGGATTTATAACTGGCTACCAAACTGCATTCGGTTGTAGTCATTAATGGAATTACATATATGTGAAAGGAAATCAGTTTTAGGCCCAGTACTCTTCAACATCTTAATAAATGATTTAGATGAGGGAATAGAAGGGAAACTCATCAAATTTGCAGACAACAACAAGCTGGCAAGAATAGCCAACAGCTCAGAGGGATCTCGACAGATTTGAACACTGGGCCCCATCCAACAAAGTCCCTTCCAGCTCTGTTATTCTGTTAGTTTATCTCCTTTATTTCGTAAGACAAGGTCAAATTGTGGTGTTATTTCAGGTGCTAGGTTGGCAAGGTAGGTTGGCAGAAATTGCATCATAATGCAAGCCCCACCCCTTTGGTGTCAATGTCACAGGCATCTGCCAAAGGGATGAAGTTTGTATTGCCAGCCTGCTATGTCAACTTACCTTTTTTTTTTTTGGAGACATGCCCACATCCCTCAGACCAGTGTTTCTCAACCTTGTCCACTTGAAGATGTGTGGACATCAACTCCCAGAATTCCCCAACCAGCTTTCACAGGTTAAGAAACACTATGTAGACCCACTGCTTTCAGAGCAAGCAACAGACACAGAGAGAGACCTCTCCCAGATCTTGCAGTTTTGCATCCTAAATAAAATTAATGTTACTGGCAAAACTGCAGCAGTAACATTATTCTTGGTTTTGATGCTCTGTTGCTACTTTATTATGTAATAATAAAGTAGGCATCCGAATCCAACTATACTTGCCTGTCTTTGCCAGCTGCTTTCTAGCTGTATTTTCTTAAGAGGAAGGATGCTGCAGCTGATAGGAATCCTGCATTTCCTCCCTAATGCCAGGCTGCTTTGCCTTGGATCCTGTTGCCTACCTGATATAGAGGTAAGTGTAGATATCATAGTCTTGAAAAAAGGGATAACGCAAGCTTGGGAAAGAAAAAACGAGAGTACCCCCTTTTAAGTCTGGCTGGAGGAATTCTGAGAGTTAAAGTGGCTGAGGTTAAGAAACACTAGTATAAAGTAGCATTTCTGTGAACCTTGTATTGTCTCTTTCCTAATCTAGCCTACCTCAAAGGGCTGGCACTGTGCCCTCCAGAAGTGTTTGGACAGTAAAGGCACACAATCGAGGAGGGCCGATTTAAAAAGGCTGCTAAGTGCTCAGAGAACACAAGCATGGTCCATACTTATTCTACTTTTTAAGTAAGCCATTCAATACTGTTTCAAAGGATGGTTAAAGGGGCTATTGTCTCTACTCAGTCCTGCTGTTTTAGATCCTAGGGAGCATGGAAACCCGTCTCCTCATAAGCAATGCTCTGGTCATCAATATTTTTCTGCTTTCATGGCTTCTTGAAGTCACAGGGACAGTCAAACAACGAACAGTCAAATAGTGCACACACACCCAACACAATACACCTCAATAACTCACAGTGAAAGAAAGAAAATCCCTAACCCAATAAATCATACTAACAAACACACAATCCTCTATACATATATGTGCATACATTACATTATAATATATTGTGCCAATATGAGCATGTTGCATGTTGCGCCGGCCCTGCAAGTCTATCATACTACATACTTATGATGTTATGTGGCATTCAGGAGTCTGAGCGCACGTATAAAAGCTGTTCTAATATAAAGAGTAGGGTAGGGTAGAGTAGAAATTGAAACAGAGTTCCTTAGACATATACGAGGTGAGGTGGTGCAGTGGTTAGAGTGCAGTACTGCAGGCTACTTCAGCTAGCTGCAGTTCAGCAGTTCAAATCTCACCAGGCTCAAGGTTGACTCAGCCTTCCATCCTTCCAAGGTGGGTAAAATGAGGACCCAGATTGTTGGGGGCAAGAGGCTGACTCTAAACTGCTTAGAGAGGACTGTAAAAGCACTATGAAGCAGTATATAAGTCTAAATACTAGTGCTATTGCTATTTATAAATAAATACTTTATTTAGTGACCTTACTCCCCTACCTTTCCCACATCCGTTTCTACTCAGGGATGTTTCATCCTTTTGGTCATTTCTGCAGGTCATTGAGTTTTGTAGAATTGCTTTTTATTCTGCCAGCCTTTTTTTTTTTTTTTTTTTTTTTTTTAAGAGTCTGATGGTGAACCGAGGGGCAGATACCCCTCTTCTACCTCTGAAAATCCTGCGTGGGTCACCCTCGCATTCACTAGAAGGATTCTTCTCCTTCCCTTAGTCACAACTTGGTGCATCATTATCCCGATTCCTGGCGTGCAACGTAGCTTCCCAAGAGCCGCTGAGCTCCTTTCGACTGAAAGGCTAACCAACCATTTCCATTAGATTTCAGGCCAGGCAAACTTTTTTGTTCCCTTGGACTCCCTCCCCGACCGCAGCCTATTGTTAATTCCCCCCCAGCCTCGGATTCGGTTCAGATGAGGATCCGACGCAGAAGCTTCGGCGGCGCCTGGCCGCCCGAGCAAAGGTTGCGTGAGCCCCCGCAGGGACCAATGGCGCGCCTTGTAGACTGGAGCGCAGCGCACTGCAACGCGGGCCAGCCTGCTCTCCCCCCACCCACCTCTTCCTCCAGGTGCTTCGGAGGGCGGGCGGGCGAGCGAGCAATTCTGGCTCCGGGGCCGCCGCCGCAGAGCAACTCGCCCCGCTGCCCCTCGCTTGGAGCCGGGCCAGCTTTATCCCCGCCCCTTGCCAAGAACAACTCGGTTCCCTTGGTAGCAGCAGCGGCGGCGGCGCTGCTGACGGGCACAACGGGCAGAGCGCGGCCCGCAGCATGTCGCCCTCGCCGCTTCCCCGCCGCGCCGTGCAGCTGGCGCCCAGCTCGCTCGCTTTGGTCCTGCGTCGTCGCCCGCAGGGCCCCCGGGAAGCAGCCGGACCCGAAGCGGAGGCAGAGGAGGCTGAGTCGGACTGCTGCGAGGACGAGGCGCGCGGCGCGGCCGTCTTCCAAGCGTTCCGGCGCGCCAACGCCGCCTGCTACTGGAACGCCGGGCTGGCGCGCGCCGTAGGTCGGGTGCGGCTGCAGGGTTGGCTGCGGGGCGGCGTGCTGCTCTTGCAAGGGCCCCCGGCGCCCCTCCAGCTCCTCCGCGACGCCTGGCTCCGCAGGGCGCTGAGGGCCCCCAAGGGCTTCCACATCCGAGCCGTAGGTGAGTGAGCGAGCGCGCGCGCGCCGCGGAGCCGCCCCCGCGCTGCCCCTTCAGAGCTCCCCGCGGGGTTTGGGGGGCCCCCCGCAGTCCGCCGCGCTTCCCCTTGCTCTGCCTTAATCCGGACTCCCCGCCCGGACCTTAATCCTGAGGAGGCGCGTTGGGTTTTGAAGCGGCGCAGGCGAGGAGCGGCGTTCCGAGGGGCTGTTGGCATTGCTGAAGAGTTATTTCCTCAGGGCCAGGCAGCGCTGCCCCTCGGGGGGTGGGGGTGGGGGTGGACTCGGACGGAGGGAGGCTTCTTCCAGCTGAGTCGGGGCTGGGAGGTTTTTCGTTGAGTTTTTAAAACTCAGGTTTTTTCAGGCATAGCTGTGCGGGGTGGCCCGGCTTCTTTTTCCATGGGTGAAGGAGAGGAGGCGGCTTTTCGGGTGGGAATAACACTTAAGAACCGCTTAACTCTTTTGGCGTGTGAACTTCGGGAATAACAACAACAACAACAACAACAACAACAACAACAATAATAATAATAATTTTTATTTTATTTTATTTTATTTTTATTATTATTTTATTGTCATTGTACCCATACAACGAAATTCACTTAACACCCAAAGATCAGGTCCCACACACATAACAATCCCCAAACACACACACCACCCATCACAATTCCCCACCCCTAAACCACCCAAACATCCACACAACAGACCAAGTAATGCTGTCCAACAGCTCACTGATGGTGGCCCTTTAGTTCATTGTTGAGTGCAATTATAGCTCTGGGATAAAAACTATGCAGAAAATGTGTGGTCTGAGTTTTAATTGTTCTGTATCTTCTGCCAGAAGGCAACAGTCCAAAAAGATTGTAAGCAGGATGGGAAGAGTCTCTGAGAATGTTATGCAGCTTTCTCAAACAGCGAGATTCAAAGATGTCGTCCAGGGCTGGTAGCTGGTAGATATTCTGGGCAGTTTTAATGATTCTCAGTAGAGCTTTTTTGTCCGCTACAGAGCTGTACCCATACCATGCAAGAATGCCGTATGTCAGGACATTCTCAAATGGTGCTGCGATAGTAGAACAGAAGTAGATGCTGAGATAGATTTATCTCCCTGATAAATCTATTTCAGAAAGACCGCTTTGCATTTCTGATGGTTAGCAATGAAGGATGGTCGAAAGTCTTAGGTAAGCAATCTAACGGAAAGCACTTGTGTATAGTTATAAAGGCAGATAGATAGAAATATATATAATAATTGACAACAGAGGGAGACATGCATTGGTGTGTGGAATAAATCACAAAGGTTAGGTTCACACATGGTACTATGTTGTGTGTTGCTTAATGGCATCGGGCATAATTGCCTGATTTATCACAAAGATGGGTTCCCATAACACTAATTCAGAACTAATGGAACATGTTACATTTCACAACCTTGTCTGAATCCAAACATGATGAAAGCCCAGACACATTGGGCAGGCCATGTTGCAAGGATGCCAGACCAGGGGTGAAATCTAGCAGGTTCTGACAGGTTCTGGAGAACCAGTAGCAAAAATTTTGAGTAGTTCGGAGAACTGGCAAATGCCACCTCTGGCTGGCCCCAGAGGGGGGTGGGAATGGAGATTTTGCAATATCCTTCCCCCTGGAGTGGGGTAGGAATGCCCACTAAGCCACACCTACAGAACCAGTAGTAAAAAAAATTGGATTTCACCACAATCTTGTGCCAGGGTTTCCCAGGAGGTGGTGTTGATATCCAGGGACTTGAAGGAGGCTTTCAACATGTCTTTGTTATCACTTTCTTTGTCCCCCGTGCAATCGCTTTCCTTGAGACAGCTCACCATAGAGGAGCTATTTAGGGATGCGATGGTCAGACCAGGCTCAAGAATTAACTTTGTGTATTCTATGTATGTGTGATCTGGGAAAATAGGTTTGATTTAAGGAATGGTAGCCAGCACTCTGAAATATATATATATATTTTTGGCCTTTGACTGTGCAACATTGGACATCCCTGCCAGTTGTGTACCAGCTGAATTGGCAAGATGCAGGAGTGGACTGGTCTTGACTAATGACCTTTTGTTGCTGGCCTCAGCATTGAAACAAAAAAATAATTAGTTGAATTTCTATAGAGCACACTTGTTTACAATGTCAGCGGCAATATATGAACTGTGCAGAATGAGGCGGGATTCATAACATTTTGCAGTCATGAGATCATGTTGATTAGAATTAGTAGATGGCTTATAGCCATTATATAGAAACCATTAAAAATTACTCCAAGATAACCTCCCAGCCTTCCCCCAGAATTCCTCAGCCAGCCTGTGCAAAATGCTTGGGAGACCATTAGAATGGTGATTGCGCAGTCAGAAATGATGATGACACACACATTCTTACCAAGAAAGCTGCTGATCTGTGTTTAATAGCATTAAAGCTGGATCCAAGCTCATAAATTGAGGCCTAGTGCAGATAAGATAGATTCTCCTAATCAGAGAAAAAGTGGGCTCTGGAAAGGGAAGTCAGTTGTTATAGGTGAGAGAGAACTTTCCATAAAGACATGGGTTTGCACTCTTAAGGATTCAAGTTTTGCATCTAGACTAGAGACTTGGGTAGCAACTCTTGTCAGAAATGTACCGTATTTTTCAGAGTATAAGACGCACCTTTTCCCCCCTAAAAGGGGATGAAAATTTAGGTGTGTCTTATACATTGAATGTAGCCCCACCCACCCACTGGCCCCCACCTTTTGGCCTCTGTCTCACAGCAGTTACCTCCTTGCAAGCAAACAGCAAGAAAAAACAGCTCCTTTCAACTTCAGCACAGCCTAATTAGTACAAGTTGATTGGATCGGCCTCCGGACTCAGCTGATTTGCTCTCAGCTGTTTTGCGCAGGGCTCTGCTGCTTGCTGCAAAGAGGTAAATTGCTGGAGCAGATTTTTTTTTCCTTGTGCTAATCAAGTTATGCTGAAAACAAAATTGAAAGTAAAGCAGGCTGTTTGCTGCAATGAGGCAAAATTGCGCAGAGGCAGAGAGAGATTTCTTTTTCTTTTTTTCCTCACCAAAAAAGGTAGGCGCGACTTATACTCCAGTGCGTCTTATACTCCGAAAAATACGGTATTTGTTGGCTTCAACTGGCGTCATCAACAATATCAGCTCCTCATGGATTCAGACCTATTCATAGTAACACATTCCTTAACATTGCTTGAGATGGTTCTTCAAGAATCTTCAGAAGTTGTACTTGATCCAAAATGCATCATTGAGGATGTTGGTGGACACTCATATCTAGAAGGAGTAAACTCTTTATATGTTGGTTCTAATTACATTAGGTACTGTCTCTTCATACCAGTTTGCCTCCAGACTACCATATGATCCATAAATATAGTCATCAATTTAAGACCATCGTAGGGACCAGAAAATTAGTTGCTAAGGGGTACAGTCATTATGTGAGGCTTCATGTGACCATTCCAAATTTTACAACCTTTTTTGCTGTGATTGTTAAGCAAATCAACATAATTAAGTAAGACATTTAATGACTGTGACTTGCAACTTTTGCTGCCAGCTTCCCTATTGATTTTGCTTGTTGAAACTGGGTAGGGAGGTACAAATGTCAGAACAATTGATCAGTGGAAAGGCTTGCCTTCAGAAGCTGTGGGCGCTCCATCACTGGAGGCTTTTAAGAAGAGGTTGGTCTGCCAGTTGTCTGGAATGGCATAGGGCAGTGATGGCTAACCTTTTTGCCATTGCGTGCCAAAAGCGGGAGGAGCGCGGTGGGGTCACACGCACGCGTGCCCACATCCATAATTCTATGCGCTCTGCCCCACCCCGTGCTCCCCCCACTTTTGGCATGCGATGGCACGGTGGGCCCGGTAGGCCCATTTTTTGCTCTCCCCAGGCTCCAGAGCCTTTCTAGGAGCCTGAGGAGGGCAAAAATGGCCTTCCCCACGTCCCCAGAGGCCCTCCAGAGGTGGGAAACAGTGTGTTTCCTGTCTTCTGGTGGGCCCAGAAGGCCCGGAAATCAGCTGGTTGGCGCACACATGCGTGCTGGAGCTGAGCTCGCGTGCCCACCGATATGGCTTCGCATGCCACCTGTGGCACCCGTGCCATAGGTTCGCCATCACAGGCATAGGGTCTCCTGCTTGAGCAGGTAGCTGGACTAGAAGTTGTTCAAGATCCCTTCTTGTTATTCTGTTAAATTGTGGAAGTCCTTGCTTGTGATGATAATCTCAGGTGATGTATTGCCTATGCAGAAAGGTATTGATGTAAATTTTATTTAAATAATTATTATAATTATGCTTAGACTGCTTTTCCTCAAAAGCAATGCCTAGTCCCAAAGATGAATAGTTGTTGTATCTGCTTTCATTTATTAGATAAATCTTTCTCTTGTATAATGTCTTGTTACTTTTTCTTTTAAAGGATTCTAAAGTTGTGCAGTATTGTTTTAATTGATTGTTAGCTTCTAGGACAGCAGTCAGCAACCTGCAGCTCTGGAACCGCATGTGGCTCTTTCACCCCTCTGCTGCGGCTCCCTATCACTCAAATTATGCGTCACAACCACCAATGTGCAACACCTGCTGGCACGCGATTTATTGAGCTTTTCAACCCCCGGTAGGCCAACCATGGATAAATCCAAGAAAAGAAAGTCTCAGAAGAAAACAGAACATTTAATTCAACTACATATGCTAATTTTGTGGCTGCTCAAGAAATAGTTAGGCACGGGAAGGGTTTTGTGGCTCCCGGTGTTTTCCTTTCTGTGGGAAACGGGTCCAAATGGCTCTTTCAGTGTTTAAGGTTGCAGACCCCTGTTCTAGGGCTAGTACACATGCAGTACAGGTAGTCCTCGACTTACAACCATTCATTTAGTGATCGTTCAAAGTTACAATGTTACTGAAAGAAATGACTTATGACCCTTTTTCACACAACCATTGCAGCATCCCCATGGTCATGTGATCAAAAATCAGACACTTGACAACTGGTTCATATTTATGACGATTGTAGTGTCCCAGGGTCGTGTGATCACCTTTTGCGACCTTTTGACAAACAAAGTCAATGGGGAAGCCAGATTCACTTAACAACCATGTTACTAGCTGAACAACTGCAATGCTTCACTTAATAACTCTACAAGAAAGGTTGTAAAATGAGGCAAAACTCACTTAACAAATGTTTCTCTTAGCATAAATTTTGGGCTCCATTGTCATAAATTGAGGACTACCTGTAGTGGGGCATGGCATAAACTTTAAAGAAATGGTCCAGCCATTCTGGTGGCACAGGCTGATTAGCATCTATGATTATGCAGTTGTGTTTATGTGTGTGAGGACGTGGGGAGGTGCAGAAAGGACAACAGGATTTTCCTCTTTGGTGTGGGAGCTAAGAGGGATCTGACTTTGGAGCTTCTGAGAATCTCCTGCTGCTGTTAATTAAAAAAGAGGAAAGTCTTTTTATTTGAGCTAAAGTATCTCCTCCGGAGACGCCTAATGACCTTAGATTAAACAACACATCTGTTTTTCTTTCTAAAGGAAGAAAAAAGGAAAAATATAGCCGCAAATAAAATTAGAATCTCAATTACATTAACTATGTCATCAGTCTGTGTTGCTTTAATAAATTATAAGTTCTGTATAGTTCTCAATCTTAAACCCAGGCTCTTAACCATTTAAAGTTGTATATTTTTACTTCAGTTGGTAAAGATTGATCTACTTAAGATTACAAAACGGGAGGTTTGTGCATTTTTGTGACACCTACATATAAGTAAAAGTGTAAGAAACTTGATTCCGCAGTAGTGAAAGCCAAATGCCAAATTCTTTTGATAAGTACAAACAACAACTCTTTCCTCGATCCTGCAACTGGATCCACAAGGGGGGCCTCAGCACACATATGGCTGCCAAGAAATACAATTCATCTAGTATATTGGTCAGGAAGAATTTCTTGCAAGAAGAAATCAAGTGGTTTCCAATTAAGTTCTGGGGATCTGATTAAAAAAAAAGGATTACAAAATATTTTTTATGGAACTTTTCAGAGGAGAAAAGCTTGAAAATTTACACTTTTGAGATCTATTTATTTATTTGATGCAATCCTTAAATGCAGTAATTTAAAGTGGTCCTATTTCTTAGGTTGGGCTCAGATCTTGATACACTTCAGATGTGTTTGTGTCAGTGGCGGGTTCCTCCCGGTTTGGCCCAGGTCTCCCGAGCCGGTAGCGGTGACGATATGACGTCACCGAACCAGTTCTGCCCCCCCACCCATCCCACCCTCCACATTATTCTTACCTTTTATTTGGCCCCACCCCCAATCTATTGCTGCCTCCTGAGTCCCAGTTGATGGCTAGAGGGAAAAAACTGTTTAAACTCTTGCCGGAGCTTCAAAGGGCCGCCCTACAGCTGATCAGTGTTAAAAGAAAACAAATGAGTAGACCAGTGCCTGCAAAAATACATGAGTAGATCAGTGCCTGCAAAAATAAATGGGTAGACCAGTGCCTGCAAAAAATAAATGGGTAGATCAGTGCCTGCAAAAATACATGAGTAGACCAGTGCCTGCAAAAATACATGAGTAGACCAGTGCCTGCAGAAATAAATGGGTAGATCAGTGCCTGCAAAAATACACGAGTAAACCGGTGCCTGCAAAAATAAATGGGTAGATCGGTATAGCTCTGCAAGCAGTTAAAAGCCTGGTAGACCAGTACCTCTGCTAAATCCTAAATAATTGTCACATGACCATCAAGCCACACCCACAAAATAAGCCACACCCACAGAACCTGTAGTAAAAAAATTTAGAACCCATCCCTGGTGTGAGTTATAAGAGTTGAATTCTGATTCAGCTGGGGAGCATCAGGTTAGGAAGTTTGTTTTATATCATTGTACCTGAATAGACTTTGGTACTAGGGCAAGGCTGTCAAACTCGCAACCTGTGAGCTGGATGCATCATGCACTGGCCATACCCACCCCCGGTTTAGCGAAGGGGGAAAAAGTTGCGATATGTCACATGATGACAACGTGTTGTCGCGAGTTTGACACCCCTGTACTAGGGTTTATGTGATTCCTTCGTGTGAAATAGTGAGTGGAAAAACCCCTTAATTGTTTGAGGATTATTTCCCTTGCTCTTCTTTCTTGCTTAACTTGAGAATGAGAATTTTGAAGAATTGTCACATGAAATTTGGAGGAATCCCAGGTTGATAAACCTACTAAACAATTCTTAGGAAAAGCACCATGTTGAAAGAATAAACTAAATCAGGATGCCTTTGCTAAATAAATCTTTAGTAGTGATCCTAAATCTATTTGTGACTGTCGAGATGAACTCAAGTACCTATCAACTACAGCCAACATGGCAGCAATAAGTGATGATGGGATACATGACCAGAGTATTGGAATTTTTCCATCTAAAATGCTTATATGGAGCTGTTTTTCCTCTTAGGGAAATTATGTCTGGTCTCAGAAACTCCCACTTAGGATGATGAAAATGATTTTTTTGTGGAGGAGTGAAGCATCTGCGAGGAAGCATCTGCCCCAACTGGGCATCCAGTTGCTTCTTTCAAAATATTTGATGGCAGATCTAATTCTGCATTTTAGTTCTCTTTGAAAGGGAGTCAAGAGTATCGGTTAAAAACTGATTGAGAACATAGGCAGAAGAGAAGAAGTATTTGTGGAGACCCCAGAGGTGTTTCCACACCCCCAAAAGGCAACTGGACATTCTTGGTTTTTTCTTTGAAAATGTTTTGCTTTTCATCCAAGAAGCTTTTTCAAGTTCTAACTGACTGATGGGGAATGGAAGGAAGCTTCTTGAATAAGAAGCAAAATGTTTTCAAAGAAAAAAAACACAAAGTCCAATTGCCTTTTGGAAAAAAAGCATCTTTGGGGTAAAATCGTGACTGAGAATTTTCATAAACATATCTGTGGAGATGCAACACTGGCAATCGGTTCACTTTGTGTGCAGATTTAAACAGCCTCCAGAGGTTGCCATTTATTTGCATTGTAACAAGAAGCACAACATTCTAACCCTACCTTAGCATTTGTGCCTAGCTAGATGTCCCAGTAAAAGCCATCCATATCAATTTGCATTTACCATTGTCAAAGGTTTCTTGTGTCCAAGCTCATCTGAGCAGCCACCAAAATCAGTATAATTTGTTTTGCCAGGGTAGCTCAACTATTTCCATTTTGAAGTCTACTTTTATTTAAATGTAGTATCTCACAAAAAAATTCTATGACGACCAGTGCTGAGGACTGTTGAGTTTGCTACAGCTCATGAAAGCTTATGTAATAGAGTAACAAAGTTGGAAGGGACCTTGGAGGTCTTCTAGTCCAACCCCCTGCTCAAGCATGGAATCCTATACCATTTCAGACAAATGGTTGTCCAATCTCTTCTTAAAAACCTTCAGAGCACCCACAACTTCTTGAGGCAAACTGTTCCATTTGTTAATTTTCTAACTGTCAGGAAATTTCTCCTTAGTTGTACATTGGCTTTCCCTTTGATAAGCTTCCATTCATTGCTTCTTGTCCTGCCTTCTGGTGCTTTGGAGAATAGCTTGATCCCCTGTTCTTTGTGGTAGCCCCTTAGGTATTGAAGGATTGCTATCATGTCACTCCCAATCCTCCTTTTCATTAAACTAGGGATACCCAATTCCTGCAACCATTTTCATATGTTTTAGCCTCCAGTCCCCTAATCATCTTTGTTGCTCTTTTCTGCTGTCTTTCTAGAGTGACTATTAATAAAAATTATACTAGGAAAAGGTGTTACCAGACTTCTTTTGCCTAAACATTTGTTGTTGCCTTATGAATGCAGCAATTTTTCTTTGAGACTTCTAGTTTGACTAATGACAGATAGTTTGGCTAGAACAGTAATTTAGCAATCACTTAGAAATTTATACTTAAACAGAGTTCTCACCAATGCTTTTAATAAGATTGGAAGCTAAGAAGAATAAATGACACTTTTATCTTGGTTAATCTTGCTTAACTTGCTTCTTGAGACAAAAATGGGATTCAGGTGCTTGAGGCATGGCTAAAAAAACAAAGCAGTCACCTGAGTAGCTTAGTAACACACTTGAATTATTTGTGTGTCCTTCTAAAGTTACTGCAGGAGAGACATACACAGTGAAAAGAAAGCTGCTTCCTCTTCAGCAGAATTGGCAAATGTTCTGCGTGCCACTTGAGTCAGCAGTGCAAGACTGTTTATCCTTCATGAAAGAGTTTCTGATCATGGTTTTGTTTGCATCAGATAAATATTTTTACTTATGAGTTGTCTGCTCAATGTAACAAACCATTTCCTTCTGATGGACAATCTCCTAAATAGCTAATGCCTTAGTAGATGGTGGCCTGAGAAATATACCATAAAAGGTCTGCTTCTTTGCCCTATGTTCCATTAATTAAGTTGTTAGTTCTATATCCTGCCTTTTTTCAGGAACTTAAGGCAGCATGCAACCTCCATTTTGCTCCCATAACAATCTGGAAACAATCTGGCTGGGAGAAAGTGGCTGGTTCAATGTTCTGTGGGTGTGGCTTGGGGGGGGTGTAATGTGACTGGGTGGGCGTGGCAAACTTTTTTTTTTTAACTTTTAAAAGCATTTTTTCTACAACCTCTTTTAAAATGCTTTTAAAAGCCTCTGACGATCCCAGCTGAGCCGCGCGATCCATCAGAGGCTTTTTTTTTATTTTAAAAGCATTTTTTCGGCCGAAGAGGTTGTAGAAAAACGCTTTTAAAAGTAAAAAAAAAAAAGCCTCTGATGATTGCGTGGCTCAGCTGGGCAGGGGGGGGGCCGCCGGGATTTTTGCTACCGGTTCTCTGAACCACCCGCTGCCATCCCTACCGGATTGGGTGATCCGGTCCGAACCAGAGCATTTCACCCCTGTTATTAAGCCTTAATAAGACCACACCTAGAATACTGCATCCAGTTTTGGTCACCACACTATAAAAAAGATGTTGATACTTTAGAAAGAGTGCAGAGAAGAGCAACCAGGATGATTAGAAGACTGGAGACTAAAACATATGAAGAACGCTTGCAGGAACTGGGCATGGCTAGTCTAGTGAAGAGAAAGACCAGAGAAGACATAATAGCAGTGTTCCAATATTTGAGGGGCTGCCACAGAGAGGAGCGGGTCAAGCTATTTTCCAAAGCACCTGAAGGCCAGACAAGGAATAATGGATGAAAACTGAACAAGGAGAGATTCAACCTGGAAATAAAGAGAAACTTTTTGACGGTGAGAACAATCAACCAATGGAACAGAAGTTGCCTTCGGAAGTTTTGGGAGCTTCATCACCGGAGGCTTTCAAGAAGAGATTGGACTGCCATTTGTCAGAAATGGTGTAGGATCTCCTGCTTGGGCAGGGGGTTGGACTAGATGACCTACAAGGTGCCTTCTGTTAATCTAATCCCATTGTAGAATATTTCTTACAGGCAGGTCCATAGTCAGTTACAATTAGTTTACAGAACTCCTGATGGCTTTCCCAAAATAACTTACAAAAAAGGAATCTGCTTTGTATTACAATGATTGATGTTCTCAGATCTCTTCAGACCTGGCAAGAAACCTTGGGATGGCCAAGCTCCAACATCTGAGGCCACACTCTGGATGGAAAGATGCTTCGTATGGAGAAGTTTGGCTGGTCTTGCAAGAATGTTTGAACTGTGATTGCACCTGTGTTAAAGCTTACATTATCAGTTCTATTTCCTGCCCCCAAATAGTGGGCAGATTAACCCTTCTGTATTCAGTAACCATGATAAGAAGAGCCTTCCGGCCTCAAAGAGTTTTTGTAGAGGGATTGAAATACGTACAAAATACATACAAGAGAGGGAACAATCAGTTCTCTGGAAAGAAAAGCAGAATGCAAGTTAAATAAGCATTCTCATAATTAAGCTACATGATGGTCCTTTCTATATTCATTATCCTGTCTGAATCTACAGTGGGACAAAAAAGTATTTAATCAGCCACCAATTGTGCAAGTTCTCCCACTTAAAAAGATGAGAGAGGCCTGTAATTGACATCATAGGTAGACCTCAACTATGAGAGACAAAATGAGAAAACAAATCCAGACAATCACATTGTCTGATTTGGAAAGAATTTATTTGCAAATTATGGTGGAAAATAAGTATTTGGTCACCTACAAACAAGCAAGATTTCTGGCTCTCACAGACCTGTAACTTCTTCTTTAAGAGGCTCCTCTGTCCTCCACTCATTACCTGTATTAATGGCACCTGTTTGAACTTGTTATCAGTATAAAAGACACCTGTCCACAGCCTCAAACAGTCACACTCCAAACTCCACTATGGTGAAGACCAAAGAGCTGTCGAAGGACACCAGAAACAAAATTGTAGACCTCCATCAGGCTGGGAAGACTGAATCTGCAATAGGCAAGCAGCTTGGTGTGAAGAAATCAACTGTGGGAGCAATAATTAGAAAATGGAAGACGTATGTTAATGGAAGACCACTGATAATCTCCCTCGATCTGGGGTTCCGCGCAAGATCTCACCCCGTGGGGTCAAAATGATCACAAGAACGGTGAGCAAAAATCCCAGAACCACATGAGAGGACCTAGTGAATGACCTGCAGAGAGCTGGGACCAACGTAACAAAGGCTACCATCAGTAACACACTACGCCGCCAGGGACTCAGATCCTGCAGTGCCAGACGTGTCCCCCTGCTTAAGCCAGTACATGTCCGGGCCCGTCTGAAGTTTGCTAGAGAGCATTTGGATAATCCAGAAGAGGATTGGGAGAATGTCATATGGTCAGATGAAACCAAAGTAGAACTGTTTGGTAGAAACACAACTCGTCGTGTTTGGAGGAGAGAGAATGCTGAGTTGCATCCAAAGAACACCATACCTACTGTGAAGCATGGGGATGGCAACATCATGCTTTGGGGCTGTTTCTTTGGAAAGGGATCAGGACGACTGATCCGTGTACAGGAAAGAATGAATGGGGCCATGTATCGTGAGATTTTGAGTGCAAACCTCCTTCCATCAGCAAGGGCATTGAAGATGAAATGTGGCTGGGTCTTTCAGCATGACAATGATCCCAAACACACCGCCCGGGCAACGAAGGAGTGGCTTCGTAAGAAGCATTTCAAGGTCCTGGAGTGGCCTAGCCAGTCTCCAGATCTCAACCCCATAGAAAACCTTTGGAGGGAGTTGAAAGTCCGGGCTGCCCAGCGACAGCCCCAAAATATCACTGCTCTAGAGGAGATCTGCATGGAGGAATGGGCCAACATTCCAGCAACAGTGTGTGCCAACCTTGTGAAGACTTACAGAAAACGTTTGACCTCTGTCATTGCCAACAAAGGATATATAACAAAGTATTGAGATGAACTTTTGATATTGACCAAATACTTATTTTCCACCATAATTTGCAAATAAATTCTTTCCAAATCAGACAATGTGATTGTCTGGATTTGTTTTCTCATTTTGTCTCTCATAGTTGAGGTCTACCTATGATGTCAATTACAGGCCTCTCATCTTTTTAAGTGGGAGAACTTGCACAATTGGTGGCTGACTAAATACTTTTTTGCCCCACTGTATAGAATATCTATTGCCACAAAATGTCTGAATTTACAAGGTGATAATGATTAGCAGTTGCAGAGGAAATGTTTTAATAATAACAGAATTATAACCGAAAAGAAAGCCCACTGTTGTTCTTTAGTGGGAGTTCAGAGTGTTTCCAGATGTTAGCCTGTACCGTCCCTGCCCTGTCTTTTTCTTAGTATCCTCCTGATATGTAATATAATGTTCTCAGGAAGAAGGTATGTGACTGCTACAGAGCATGAGTTTTTATTACTTCTCCTGTTCAAACAGGATTACAGAGAAATTGCATGCTTCAGAGTGGATTATTTCCAAAAATGAAAAGAAACAATATAGTATGGTTCATCAAAGTGAAGGTTATTCTGGTGGGAGTTTTAATTTCAACATCTTATAGGCTTGTTCTCCTAAAATTAGTCCCATTTGTTTCTGGTTGGCCTTTGCACCTAACTAGCATTCCTTGTGAAAGCACCTATGCTACCCTTTATTTAGACAACGGTTGATGCTTAAGGATACAGCAGAACTGCACAGGAAGTCCTCAACTTATGACCAGTTACTTAGTGACTGTTTAAAGTTATGATGGGCCTACCTGGAGGATACCCATGACTTGGATCTGAAGTTCCAACAGTTGCGCCCCTGGTCACACGTCCGCAGTTTGAGCACTCGGTAGGCTACATTTCTGCAGCAAGACTGCATCCATAGTGAAACCATAGGTTTCGCTCAATAACCTCAGCATTTGCTTAATGACCATGGCAAAAAGATCATAAAATTAGATTGATCATGTGACCGTCTTGATCCTGACCATGAAGGGCAGGCTCCATTATGGTCATAACACGAGGATTAATTGCATAAAATGGCACACAGCTTCTTACTCACCTGTTTCTTTAAGGTTCCCCTGCATCATATGAATTCCTATTAGGGAGTAAAACAGGTCCGTTTTGAGAATCGTATGACCTTTTTGTGACTTTGCCTTGTAAATTATTTCCATATGTTTTCTGAGCTCAGAGTAAAATGGTTTCAGTTTGAAATTGTGTCCTTCCCCCACCTTAAAACTCTCTTAAAAGGAAGAACAAAGCCTGTGTTACCTTTACCTGAGCTTCAGGACCTTCTAAGCCTCAAGTATGAATTGTTGAACCCACACAATTCTTTCCTCCTCTTTATCTTAATTATTCCATCATATCCTTTTCTAGGTATTTCAAATTGGTTTTTAAATATTGGTCCCTATATTACTGCATAAAGCATTTTGGCTTTATATTTCTTCAGAGTTCACGATCTCTTTCAACTAGGAGTAATTTGAAAGACATCCAAGTTCTCCTGAAATCTCTTGCATACTTTCCAGATTTCATATATTTTCTGAATCCTTTGGGTGTTCTCCCGTAAGATGACCTGGGATTCATCCTGGGACTAATGGTTTCCTCATTCTATCTATATCCAAATTATGATTTACTTTTTCTAAACTAAGAGTCTCATCACAGGTGCCAGAGTACCCAAAATCAGTCTGAGTTAGTGATGAAACCATTCACAACTCTTGTTGGGTCTCTCTATTTGCATCTAAACCATGACATAAACGTTACCGTGGCAACTTATTTCTGTTCAGAAGAGCTCAAAGTGGCTGTCCAAAGTGCATAAAAACTGCTAAGCTTTGTCACTCATATCCTCGGACCCAGTGGTGGGATTCAAAATTTTTTACTACAGGTTCTGTGGGCGTGGCATGGTGTGGCTTGGTGGGTATGGCAGGGAAAGGATACTGTAAAATCTCAATTCCCACCCAACTCCGGGGGAAGGTTACTGCAAAATCCCCATTTCCTCCTGATCAGCTGGGACTTGGGAGGCAGAGAATAGATGGGGATGGGGCCAGTCAGAGGTGGTATTTACCAGTTCTCCAAACTACTCAAAATTTCTGCTACCAGTTCTCCAGAACTGGCAAGAACCTGCTGAAACCCATCACTGCTCGGACCTGATGGGAGCACAGGCGATAGATGTAGGATAAAGTTTGGCAATGGAGCCAGCAAAGGTTTAGGGTGGTGTTATCTTCTATTGACTCAAAGATGGTTGGAGAGCACTACAATAGTGAGACAAGAACCTAAAATACAGAACATGGAGAGTTGGTTTTACGGCTAATTATGGCACTGAAACATACATTTTTCCCTACTATTGCCCACAATGTTGTCTTTGCCTCACCCCAGACCATGAGTGAAACAGGCTTCAATTGTGCTTAGCTGTATTGGTGTTAATCTTTTCTTCCATTCCAAAATTCACCAAGCACAACTTCAGGATATTCGGTATACAATCAGTTAGGTCTTCTTGCCCATTCACTTGGAGGGAAGCTGTGTGACGGCAGTCACTTGAAACAGGCAATAATGGCAGGATAGGGAATGGCAATGGATGGAACAGATTTCTTGCTGCTTGACTCAATGATACAGGGACCGCCATGGGGAAGGCCCAGTGGCTGGAATGGGGCTGATTCAAGTTCAGATCTTGATGTGGTCATGAAAATTATTGCTCATCCCACTGGTATCTTCTTTAAGCTCTGCAAGATTGTTGTGGAAATACAATGTAAATAGGGAGAACACAATAGTGTGAGTCATCTTGAGCTCCTTGAAGTAGGAATAAATATATTTAAATTGGGAGTAAACATAATGTACTGTATGTACACTATAAATGGATGGTTCTTCTAGGAATATAGTTATTTCTGCACATTTTGTGCCATTTCATGCTTCCCTCATGTAACAAAAAACAACGGTGTCTGGTCTATAGCTGATAAATCTCTTTTTTATTCTGGTTACTTATAGAGATATTAAGTCTAAAATACTTTAATGTAGGAATGTGGAAATATACTGAATTTCATTGCAGACTGGAGATATAATTTTACTGAAGTTGGGTTGTATGATAGTGATCTGGACATCAAAATGAGTCAAACCAAATTCTTCTGAGACCCCATAAATTATATAGCTAAATTTATTGGAACCATATAAACCCTGAGATCCTGTTACTAATGGGGAGAACCATGAAATGTGAGATTTGATATGGAAAGTTGAAAGAAGTACAGGATTATACTTTGCTTTCAGCCTGTAAGAGTGTTTGGGCTGAAGGCATGGAAAATAAGATTTCAGTCGACATAATATGGAAAATTGAACATGGTGGCTGGGTTGCAAAAGAGTAGCAAATCTTGTAGTCTTCATGTGAAAGTCAGCCAGGAGCAGCCTGGGAATAATTTTAGGAGAAGGACTTCAATTGCTATAGATGAATGGAATTTTTCAAGTCAAAGAAGGTGGACATTGTGATTAAATACATTATTAGAAAATAATTGTACATTTAATTTCAATGAAATGCAAATGAATATCAATATTAAGTTTTTATTCTTCTTTATCCAGCATCCTGTTCTATTCAAAGGTGAAATGTCAGTCTCGCGTACAAAGAAATTAAGGCAGGTTTCTTTTAATATTCTTGGGGGTTATTGGTGACTCTTTGTTTTAAACCTCCTCTTGAATAATATATTCAGTAATTTAGAATTGTGAACTGTCCAAAAGTGAATTGTCACTTTGCTCATTAACTCTATATGTCAAGATATCTGAAAATGTCTTTTAACTGCAAAGAATTCCTTCTCTGTCCAAGGTTCATTGTATTTGGACAAGGCCTTCTCTCTCGTGGCCCCCATGTCACAGATCCTTGACTTACAAACAGTTCATTTAATGGCCGGTCAAAATTACAATAGCACTGAAAAAAAGTGACTTATGACCATTTTTCACACTTATCATTGTTGCAACATCCCTATGGCCACATGATCAAAATTCAGATGCTTGGCCACTGACTCATATTTATGACGGTTGCAGTGTCCTGGAGTCATATGATCATCTTTTGCGACTTTCTGACAAGCAAAGTCCACGGAGAAGCCAGATTCACTTAACAACCGTGTTACTAACTTAAAAGCAGTGATTCACTTAACAACCGTGGCAAGAAAGGTTGTAACATGGGGCAAAATTCACTTCACAACTGTCTCACTTAGCAACAAAAATTTTGGGCTCAATTGTGCTCATAAGTTGAAGGCTAAAGATTCCCCTCACACATATGTGCTAGTCGTTCCCGACTCTAGGAGGCGGTGCTCATCTCAGTTTTTAAGCCGAAGAGCCAGCGCTGTCCAAAGACATCTCCATGGTCATGTGGCCAGCATGACTAAACGCCAAAGGCGCACGGAACGCTGTTATCTTCCCACTAAAGGTGGTCCCTGTTTTTCTACTTGCATTTTTTTACGTGCTTTGGAACTGCTAGGTTGGCAGAAGCTGGGACAAGTAACGGGAGCTCACTCCGTTATGTAGCGCTAGAGATTCGAACCACAGAACTGCCAACCTTTTGATCGACAAGCTCAGCATTTTACCCACTGAGCCACTGTGTTTCTCACAGAACCACTTAGAGAGAGCTGTAAAGCACTATGAAGCAGTATATAAGTCGAAGTGCTATTGCTATAAGAGAAGGGTGGTTAAAAAAATATAACAAATACGTAAATCAAAAGGAAAGCCATTGTACTGTATAAATAACTGGGGATATGGGGTAGGTTGAAGGTACATTAGAGACTACATGTTTCTAGTAAGAGTAAAAACCTTGGAGTATTGGCTCCTGTCAACTAGGATGACAAAGAGGCTACTGGAATTGAGGAACAAGGAGGTGCCTTGCTCTACTTTGTGCAACTTATAACAACAGAAAGAAACATGGGTGAAGATGGCATTGCCAGAGAGTGTGATAAGGTTAGATTAAGGACCAGGGCCTAACTAAAAGATCTCTTTGCAAATGTCTCATCTGCTTCTACATGTACACAGACCTTCTGTAACTAACACCCTTGCTGGTACAGCCCTTTGTTCTTCATGGAAGGCCCACCTTTCCGGAGGAGAAGGCCAGGAGCATGGGAACAGAAAAGCTTCATTGCACTCTCGTTTAGCTCTCAGCCTCCTTTCCAAGATCTTTTTACGAGGACACGTACCAGACCCTCCTTTGGTTCAGAGCTTTATCAGACAGCAGTTGAATGACTTTTGTTAATGACTGGTTAAGAATTAACCACTTTTTAATTCTTGAGGGCCTTGAAATTAAACTTTGATCAAACAAGAGTCCCAGAGGTAGAAGCTTAATGGATGCAAGCTTGAACTTGTAACAGATGCTTGTTCTGAATTGTTTAGTATATACTGTACTGTATTTGTAGCCTTTTTCTGCCAATAAATAATGGAACTGGTGATGTTCTGGAGTGAATTTGAATATCAGATGAAATTTGCCTGCAGTCGCTTCTAAATACCTTGACAATTTTTGCAGTTAAAAAAAAATTAAAACCTTTGATGAAATGGGGCAAGTAAACGAAGGAAAATGTATATATCCTAGATTTTGATGTCTTATTTTTCCCCCCTGTTTATTTTTGTCTGATTCTTGGAGACTGAGTAGATGCCTACTTTTTTTTTTTGGCAAGACTTTTCATTATTGTTTTTAGATTATTGCTTCCTTTCTAGGGCTGAGAGAAAGTAAATGGCCCAAGATCACCCAGCTGACTTTGTGCCCAAGGTGGGACTAGAACTCACAGTCTCCTGGTTTCTAACCTGATGCCTTCACAACTATACTGAACTGGCTCTTTCGTATATAATTAGAAGAATCATTTTGTCCTATTCAACAGAGAATTGTTATTTTTACAAAGAGAATATTTGAGCTTGGGCTCAGCACCAAACATTTGTGAATCTTGCCTTAGCTGTTTCTTTAGCAAATGCCTTAACCCAACTGAATAAACCTGAAGTTTATATTCCTTTCGAGGTTTGTCTTCCATGTTTTTGATTCCATCAAACCATTGAGCACAGGTTTGAAAATGCAAGGACTAAAGTTCACATTTTTGTAATCATTTTTTCATAATGGTGCTTTCTACATTCCTTGATGGTTTCAATTCAGTTTATTATGGTCATAGACCAGAACAAATAAAAACACTCAGTAAATATACAATTTAAAAAAGCTAGTATAAAATAATAAATAACAGCTAAAATCTATAATAAAATCTAGTCTGTCAATTATACATGGTCTAACTGTACTAAAATTACAATCCATAAACTGTGTGGTTTGCAGTCGGTTTAATATTAAAAGGGAAAGGAATAAGTAGTGCAACTGTTCCCTTGATGGTTTTAAATCTACATATTTATTTGTCTATCAATTCTCCCTCTGCTAATACTTTTGCTATCATTTATTCTTTCAGTTCTCTCTTACCAGAGGTTGAATGATAACCATCATTGCTGGGTGGGAGGGGGTGTTCTTTGGATGTTAAGATTAGATTTTTATTTATGTCAAAACATTGGCACCTTTTTCAGCCAGAATATGCATTTTCTGTTAACACTGAAAGCTTTCATTAGATTCAGATCTAATAACCATGTGAATGGGTGAGTTCCAAGGAATAATAGTGCTTTAAGGTGGATTGGGTGGTGGAAAAACATTGAGGAGGAAGAAAACTTCAAACCATTTCTATACTTTTGCCCCAAAACAACTTCATGGGAATGTCTGCAAAGTCATCAGGAGTGGAGTTTGACTTGACAGTTTTACTTTCCTTTCCTAACAGTGGCCAGCCAGTTACCTCAGGAAAATTCAAAAGCAAATGAAAGTAGATATAATTTACCTAACGTTCTTTCCTTTCCACCGTGTGCCTTCATCCATCAGTATTTCCTTAGCACTTACATAGCAAGTTATTTTCATTAATATTATTGTAGCCTGAATTCTGTGAACCAGATCAAACAGTCCAAGTCCAAACAAAAATCTAGTTAGTGGCAAGGATTTGTTTTCAAGAACATGCAGCCATAAATGCAGTGATCCCGTGGTTTTCTTTAAATTAAAAAAAAAGAAAAATTCTATACAAGTTTGTTGGATCTAATTAGGTTCCTACTGTATATTCATAAACTCAACCAAAAACTCCAAATTCAAACTCTGCTCAGATTCAATTCCAGTTTTATCTGCTGTCACTCATGATAGAGAATGTTATGATGTAAATGTATTGTGATCAGGGATGGGTTCTACATTTTTTTACTACCGGTTCTGTGGGCGTGGCTTATTTTGTGGGCGTGGCTTGATGGTCATGTGACAATTCTTCAGGATTTAGCAGAGGTACTGGTCTACCAGGCTTTTAACTGCTTGCAGAGCTGAACCAGTCTACTCATTTGTTTTTGGAGGCACCGGTCTACCCATTTATTTTTGCAGGCACCGGTCTACTCATTTGTTTTCTTTTAACACTGATCAGCTGTAGGGCGGCCCTTTGAAGCCCCAGGGCAAGAATTTAAACGGTGTTTTTCCCTCTAGCCAACAGCTGGGACTCAGGAGGCAGCAATAGTTGGGGGTGGGGCCAAATAAAAGGTAAGAATAATGCAGGGGGCGCGATGGTGGCAGAACCGGTTCAGTGACATCGTATCGTCACCGCTACCAGCTCGGCGGAACTGGGAGGAACCCACCACTGATTGTGATGTAAGATGCATGCTTTAAACTTTTTAACACTTTAGTTTTATATTTTACTCAATTGCCTTGAGGATCATTCTTGAAAGGTTGAGGTATAAATTCATTAAATAGATCAGATAGATGAAAAGTGTGGTGAGAGATGTTCCTTCAGAATTTAAGCTCATCAATTATTGTAATAATGCCCAATATTGTCAAGTGTAACAAAGACCAGGAAATTAAGAAAATTATTAAAAAGAAAATGATTTTAGCTGAAGTTAGTAACAAAGGGCCAACTATGTTTGATACTTTGATTTTGGTTTTAAATACGGTACCAGTAATTAATTAACTGTAATTATTTTTTAAGGTTGTTGAAACATCTCAAAAATATATTCTGCAACTCTCCATTGCTAATGCTTCTGCCTGTTTATTTTCTCAGTTTATGATTTTCCTACACATAAATATATATGGTTTCACAATAGGATCACAATGCAGGCTGTTTGTTTTTTTGTTGTTGTCAATAAACAGAAATTTCAGGGGGAAGGTACAGGGACAAAAATCACTTTGGACCAAATTAAAGCACATCTACAAAACAAAAAACATGTTTGTGGAAGTAAGAGAGAAAGCCTTGGTTAGAAATTAACTTTTGAAATGGAATGAGTATTCCTCATTATTCCCCTTCTTAAACCCTGAGTTAATCCTATACTGATGTTAATGAAGATTTGCTTCATTTGACAAAGGAGTAACTAGGGCCTAAGGAATCCTGCTGACTAGATAGTTCTCATCTGTTTATTCTTCCTCTGAAGCTTCATATGTTAATAAAGGAAAAAGCTGATCTTACATGTCCTGGCACACATACATTTCAAATCGACAATTAATGCTGTTTTCCATGGGGTGGAAAAAAACCGTTAGTAAAATTACGTATAGCATGGTGTGGCTTCAGAAAATGAAATTAATAATTAAAAACGGTTTGCGTAAGGCTGTCTTGTTCCAGGTGCACCCAACCGCAAACTTTTCCTTTTTTGGACAAGTCCCCTAGGTGTTACCTTCCTCTCATCCCCACTCTAAGAGTGAGATTAATTTAAAGTTGCCTTTTTAATAAATTAGTGTAGAAAACTTCCTTAGCTATTGCTTGCTTAAAAGCCCTGAAATTAAGCCAGCATTTTGGAGTGGTCAAGATAATGGACAACCACAAGGGAGACCCAGGGTCAAATTGATCTTCTTGTAGGGAAAAAGGGGAGAAGGGAATGTTAGGTATGTCATATTGAACTCTTGAAAAAAAGATGTACAGTATATATATATTAAATACATAAATAAAAATACAAATAGCGTATTGATGGTTTGAAGAAAAAAAAACACACAGGCAATGGCTACATGGGAAAAAAGGCATCAGTTCAAATAAACTGCAGTATGATATAAGGATACTCATTGACTTATGATCATTTGTTTAGCAACTGTTTGAATTTACAGAGCACTGAAAAAAATGACTTATGACCAGTTTCCTTGCATTTACAACCATCACAGCATCCCTGCAGTAACATCGTGATGAGCAACTGGCATGCATTTACAATGGATCACCATTTGCAATCTTCCCAGCCAGCTTCTGACAAACCAAGAAAATGGGAGAACCCAGATTAGTTTAATGACCTCCTCATCTGATTAACGACCATGGCAAATATGTCATAAAAATCGATCATGGTTTTGGGACAGTTCACTTAATAACCATAATCCTTAGCAATGGAATTTCCAGTCCTAATTGTGGACGTAAGTCAACGACTACCAGCACTGACTAGTCTAGTGAATGATTATAATAAAGATATTTATGCCAATCTTTAATTTTCATCTGTGATCCAAGACCAAGTCAGACTTGGAAGGAAACATTATAATTTCATGTAAAATTCTCAAGCAGCTAGAGGATTGGGAGATAATTTAATAGGCTTTCTGATTTAAGAAGCTGTTCAAAATTGCGAATTCGGTGAGCACAAGGGACTTAGTAGAAGTTATTAAAATGTTAGTTACATATGGTCCTAAACTACAGTAAATTATTAAAATCCACTGAGATACTTATTATAAATTAATTGTAGCTACCTAGGACAAGCTCCTTGTAAATAATTTAAATCCCATCAATTTCAGTGGGATTTTGAATGTTTAATTTTCTTTGTAAGTAAAGATTTATAGAAGAGCTTTGCCTTTATGTTGTATATAAAATGTGACTTATAATAGATTCTTTGATGTGTATGTGTGCCTTCAAGTCATTTTTGAGTCTTAGCACCTGCCTGGACAAGTTTTCTTGGCTGCATTTTCAGAAATGGTTTGCCTTGGTCTCCTCCTTTTTCCTACAGGTGAGGAATGGATTGGCCTAAGGTCACCCAGTAGCAGTTTCATCATCCTTTAATTATCTCCTGTTGTTTATTTCCCTTTCTTCCAATACCCACCACCCCCCCATTTTTGGGGAGAGGGACATCCCATTAAGATGGAAGTTCAGAACAGCAAATCATGGGTGAAATCCAGAAGGCTCTGACAGGTTCTGGAGAACCGGTAGCAGAAATTTTGAGCAGTTCGGAAAACCGGTAGTAGAAATTTTGAGTAGTTTGGAGAACCAGCAAATACCACCTCTGGCTGGTCCCAGAGTGAGGTGGGAATGGAGATTTTGCAATATCCTTCCCCCAGGAGTGGGGTGGGAGTGGAGATTTTGCAGTATCCTTCCCCTGCCACACCCACCAAGCCATACTCACAGAACCGGTAGCAAAAAAAAATTGAATTTCACCATTGCAGGAAATACATCTCTTCAAAGGTGTGGAGATCTTTGATGCCCTTAACTCTTAATGTGAGGTTGACTCTGATATCTCCAGTAACCTTCAGAAATCTCTTTTAGATCTGGACTAATTATAGGTATTTTTAACTTTTATTTCACTAGACTGCTTTTGAAAAATCTTCAGGTGTAGAGTTTGAGGGTATAATGGCAGGAAGAAGCGTATTTTGAAATGTGCAGAAGAGGCAGCATACTCTAGTACAGCTGAAATTTTGATATTTCTTTCGGATGATTATCTGAAGGAAAAAATGATGGGGGAAAAAAAAAGGTTTTACAAATAAGCCAAAGAGCAAAGGATGCTACTTTCCAATTGGTGCTCTGTGCCAAAATTGTAATCGGGTACCAATCATATTATAAGGTTCTTTTGGAAGAGCCAGAATTTGGTCTTAAATGTAACCAGTATTTACCTTCAATAAAAAAAAAAGTGACATTAAATTCCCACATAAGACAAATCTGTTGATCAGAACACTGAAGACTTGAGTTATGCCACATTTTAATTTGAATAAAAAATAGAAATGTAATATCTGCTCAGTCAAGGCACTGCTAAACCCAGCAAAGCTCAAATTGCAGGGAGTAGAACAAAACACCTCTTTATGTGGGTAAAGTGTGCCTAGAGACTTTTTTGTCCAGTGTGTATTTTTTTATCTGACCCCTGTAATGAAAATGACTTTCCCACATTTGAGTTTCACTCTATACCCCGAAAACACGTTACCCGGTTTTGTGTATGCAAGCAATTAGCCGTGTTGTATAAGCGGGTAAAAATCATTTGTGCGTCAATTATACATTAATTTTTGGCAAGTTGCCTAGGACTGCTTTAGTAAATAAATCCCTTTCCTCCTCTCTCTCCCCCCCCCCATTTCTCCCCCTATTTTAACAATCAGCAGGGCTTGGATTTGGTTTCTGTCATGAATGACAGGTTCGCTCTTTCTCAAGGCCAAAAAAAATATTCTTGGTAAGCTTTAAAGATAAGTTACAAGAAGTTGTGTTTCATTTCTTTCTAAAATGGTGATAAGTAGTATATATTTAGCGCCACTTCTTCCTATATAATTTTTTGATGCTAGATTATTCAAGCATATAGGACTGTTGAAGTGGGGAAGGGATGCTAACTGAAATTTGTACAGAAGGAAAACTGGCTGATTTCTTTTTTATGAATATTGGAAAAATTTTGAAGGAGCATCTTTTCATTCCTCTGAAAAGAAATCATATGGAGTTTGCTTATGTGGTGTCAGTAAGAACTGGAGAATCAGTAGGAAAACTTCAGATTTCCAAAGTAGATGGTTTCCGTGATGCATTCTGAAATGTTCCATTCTGTAATCTATTTCCTCCCCCTTGATCCATGTTGTTATTTGTCTGCTGAGAAAAAGATTGGATTTAGTAACATTTTGGAACTTTGGTTTATAAATAATGATTGAAGGACCTGATATGACTTCTGTCCAGTGATAGAGGCTGGGCAGAGAAGAAGGGTTTTGAGGCAAACAAAATTGTTCTGCCTCTGTTAAGGTGTCAGGCTTTTGGGTCAGTTTCCACTAATGCCCCATAATAACATCAGATAAATACTAATCATAAAATGATTCAACCCCATTTCAGGGGTGGGCTTCAAAAATGTAAGCAAGGGGTTCTCTGCCCGGTTGCTGGGTAGACGTGGCCATGGTGGGTGTGGCCTAGTCAGCCTCATGCACCATGGCGGGGGGTGCCCGTTTTTGCCTTCCCCGGGCTTTCCCTGAGCCTCTGGGAGGGCGAAAACAGCCACCCCAGGCTCCGGAGGCCTCCTTCCTGAACTTCCGGTAGGGTTAGGGTAGGCCCGTTTTTCGCCCTCCCCGAGCCTCCATGCATGACCTGCACTTACCTGCATCCAAAACAGGCCTTATGGGGACTCCTGGGAGGGGCAGGGTTGGCGGGGCCAGCCAAGAGTGGGATTTGGAGGTTCTCCGAACTGCACAGAATCTTAGCTAGAGGTTCTCCCAAACCCCTGCAAACCCCCAGTAGTCCACCCCTGCCCATCTTCTGCAGTGACTAGAGCACAACTAGCGTTGTCTTCTTAATTGTTTTTCCTTTCTACAAATTTTGGATTGGAATCATAATATTAAGACTTGGTTTCTCTGACTTAATAAAAGTTGCTGATTTCACCTCAGCAGAGAGAGCCAACTTTTAGTGCAGAGTGAAAACTGAAGAAAGTTGTAGATGCTCCATCACTGGAGGCTTTTTAAGAAGAGATTGGACAGCCAGCTTGAGCAGGAGGTTGGGCTAGAAGACTTCCAAGGTCCCTTCTATTATTCTTGATATTTTGTTATTTCCTATGTAAGAAATTTTTACAATACAGCGCTGAGAAAATAAATAATATGGGAAGAATAAAAACATTTAAGGTGTCCTTTCCAGGTAAGTGTGAAACCAGTTCTGTTTATAGTAATCCATTCCGTGTGTGTGCATGTGTGCACGCTTCTGTTTCATACAAAGCAAGCTGACCCTGATTTATATCCTTGGTGGAAGTAACCTAGCAACGTCACTAAGGAAGTTATTCTCTGGAACCTCTCTGAAGGCATTCTGTTAAACATAAGCACAGCAATTGGTAAAACAGAGGTCAAGAACTGTTTAACAGCTTCTTCGAAAGGGGCTATTCTTTTTTGTTGACTTAAGAAAAATGATCTCAGAGATATTTTTTTAAAGGGTTGAGCTGTAAATTGTCAGAGCCGTTCTAGAAGATTAGCTTTGCTGTAATTTCTAACTCCGAATTGTATCATGTTGCTCACATATCTTAGAAAGGCTCTTACAACAATCTCTAAGCTACCATGCAGGTTGGACGCTTCGTATAATTTCAAGAAAGACTTTAGTGGTCCTTCTGTCAGATGAATGTTTATAAAATATGAACAGAATAAATAAGAGACCTGAAATAGCATGCGCCTCTGTGCTAAGGATTTGAATAAATGTATTTGCCTACATTATTTCTTTAATGAAAGTTAAGGTTGAATGCTGACGCTAGCGACGAATGTGAGGAAGAGGACGAAGCAGATGAAAGTTAAAAGATGTAGAGTTGAACAGTTACCCATAATTGCAGATGTCTAATTCAACCCTCCACATATGCAGCTGCTTTTAAAACTTCTCTTGACCAGCAGGAGGTAGAACATAACTAGAATAGAATAGAATTCTTTATTCGCCAAGTGTGATTGGACACACAAGGAATTTGTCTTGGTGCATACGCTCTCGGTGTACATAGAAGAAAAGATACATTCGTCAAGAATCATAAGGTACAACACTTAATGATAGTCATAGGGAAAGAGTCAATATAAATCTTAAGGATACCAGCAACAAGGTTACAGCAGGGGTGAAATGTAAAATTTGTTACTACCGGTTCTGTGGGTGTGGCTTGGTGGGGGGGGGGAGGAATGTGACTGGGTGGGCGTGGCCAACTTATTTTTTTTAACTTTTCAAAGCATTTTTTCTAATGCTTTGAAAAGCCTCTGCCAATCAGGCAACTCAGCTGGGATCGTCAGAGACTTTTCAAAGCATTTTTTTTATCACCTCTTCAGCCAAGAGGTTGCAGAAAAAAATGCTTTGAAAAGCCTCTGACTATCCCAGCTGAGCCGTGCGATCATCAGAGGCTTTTTTTTTAACTTTTAAAAGCATTTTTTCATCGGAAGAGGTTGTAGAAAAAATGCTTTTAAAAGTAAAAAAAAAAGCCTCTGATGATCGTGCGGTTCAGCTGGGCATGGTGGGGGGGCACAGGGATTTTTGCTACCAGTTCTCCGAACCACCCGCCACCATCACTACCGGATCAGGCGAACCGGTCTGAACCGGGAGCATTTCACCCCTGGGTTACAGTCATACAGTCATAAGTGGGAGGAGATGGGTGATAGGAATGATGAGAAGATTAATAGTAATCATTCACTAATGCAGACTTAGTAACTAGTTTGACAGTGTTGAGGGAATTATTTGTTTAGCAGAGTGATGGCATTCGGGAAAAAACTGTTCTTGTGTCTAGTTGTTCTGGTGTGCAGTGCTCTATAGCCGTGATGGCGAACCTATGGCACGGGTGCCACAGGTGGCACGCGGAGCCATATCTGTGGGCACGCGAGCGTTGCCCTAGCTCAGCTCCAGCACGCATACATGCACCTGCCAGATGATTTTCAGGCCTTCCGGCCCCACCAGAAGTCAGGAAATGGGCTATTTCTGGCCTCCAGAGAGCCTCCAGGGGGATGGGGAAGGCTGTTTTTGCCCTCCCCAGGCTCCAAGAAAGCCTCTGGAGCCTGGGGAGGGTGAAAAACAGGCCTACCGGGCCCACTGGTAACCTTTTTTGTCATTGCGTGCCAAAAGCGGGGGGAGTGCGCATGCACGGGGGCAGGGAGGCATTAAATGTTGTGGGCACGCGAGTGCGCGACCGCCCCCCGCTTCCCCCGCTTTTGGCACGCAACGGCAAAAAGGTTAGCCATCACTGCTCTATAGCGTCGTTTTGAGGGTAGGAGTCCGATATCTATAGCTACTTTTTGACAAATTTTTCTCAGACTAACTTTAAAGCTTAGCTTTTAAAGGCAACTGGGGGGTGGGGGAGGACAGGACAAAATACTCAAAAGTACAGAAATTAATTTTTTTCTTGTGTCTCCTTCACTCCCCCCCCCCCCGTTTTTTCTTCATTGTAGGTGATGTCTCTCCAGTGCATATGAATCCAATTTCCCAGTCTCAATTTGTTCCCTTGGCAGAGGTCCTATGTTGTGCTATATCTGATATGAATGCAGCTCATATTACAGTTACACAGGAAGCTTTACTGCATCAGTTAGGAAAATACTACCCAGGTAATCGGCTAAATAGAGGGTTGTGGGTATTGAATATAAACTTTCAGTTCAGGCTGCAGTGACAAGAGTGAAATGCTAGATACTGCCTGGGAATGGGGGAGCCATGTTAATTCCCTTTGCATATCAAAATGTAAAACAATGTCTTGCTTTGTTTCATCCTAAAAGTGATAATATAAACCTGGAAATACACATTTGAAGCTGCCTTGTTATCCCTGGCATTTTTGGAGCTTAGACCTCAGAGTGATGCCAGCTCTTCCCAAGATACACATAATTCCTCTATCCAGTGAGCATGCAGAGATATGTAGCTTCTTCCCATTGTGATGGGAAGAACTGCTCATTTCCACAAAAGACATGTCAACATCCTTTTCCTCTCCCTGTCATTTGGCCCTCTCTCAGCTAGTCACCCAGCAGTAACTCCAGAAAATTGATCCACTGACTGCAAAGTGCTTCCAGATGCTGCTCAAGGTGCTAGTAATGACGTATAAAGCCATATGTGGCATGAGATTTGAGGGAATATCCTTCCTAGTTACATCTGCCTGTCCCACCGGATCCAGCAGGAGGGGCATGTTATAAAGGTAAAGGTTCCCCTCGCACATACATGTTAGTCGTTCCCTACTCTAGGGGGTGGTGCTCATCTCCATTTCTAAGCTGAAGAGTCAGCGCTGTCTGATGATGTCTCCGTGGTCATGTGGCCGGCATGACTAAATGCCAAAGGCGCACGGAACGCTGTTACCTTCCCACCAAAGGTGGTCCCTATTTTTCTACTTGCATTTTTACATGCTTTTGAACTGCTAGGTTGGCAGAAGCTGGGACAAGTAACGGGAGCTCACTCTGTTCCGCGGCGCTAGGGATTCGAACCACCGACCTTTCTGATTGACAAGCTCAACATCTTAGCCACTGAGCCACCATGTCCTCTATGAGGCATGTTATAGGTTCCATCTATTAAAGGGTATCATCTGATGGGCTGTTTTCTGCCCTGGTGTTTTTCCTTTGGAACATCATTCCCTTGAAACTCATATTGGCCTCTACCCTTTTAGATCTTAGGAAACTCTGTTAGAAATGACGAGTTGGCAAGTAATTGTACAGGTAGTCCTTGACGCCAATCATAATTGAGCCGAAAATTTATGTTGCTAAGCAAGACGGTTGTTTTGCCTTGTTTTACAACCTTCCTTGCCACAGTTGTTAAGTGAATCACTGTGAATCATTAAGTTAGCAACAGGGTTATTAAGTAAATCTGGCTTCCCCACCGACTTTGCTTATCAGGTCGCAAAAGGTGATATGTGACCTCAGGACTCTGAAACCATAATAAATACATGCCAGTTGCCAATTTTGGTCATGTGACCATGGGGAATACTGCAATGGTCATGTGGAAAACCATCATAAGTCACCTTTTTCAGTGCTGTTGTAACTTTGAATGGTCACTGAAGGAATGGTTGTATGTCGAGGACTATCTGTACTGAATGGGATGTGTGATTGGTGTTCACCTATCATTTTGTGTTTGAATTCTTAATAGTGTTTCTAATACAGTTGTGCATTTGTTGCATTTATTTCTACTTTTTGTTGGTTTTTAACTGTTGCGAGTCATCTAGAATCGTATATGTCAGATGGACAGCTATTCGTCAAGAAAACATGTTATCTGACACAGTGGTCACTGAATTACCAAGTCCCTGGCTAGCAGATGATTCAGGGAGCACATCCAATATATTTTGAAATGAGAACCATCACAGTTCTGACAAGAAGGAGTAAAGTACCTTCATTTGCTTCCATCTCCACTCAGATTTTTGCAGTCCAATAATCCTAGGATTGACAAAGCAGTTTGTTTCCTAACCCCCAAAGCAGTCCCAGTAACTTGTGTGGTGAAGTACTGTGGTTCTTCTGCTTGATACTTTTAAAAGAAGTTCAGCTAATGAACATGCAATGAACCAGTCAACTAATCACAAGCTTCCATTAGAAGAAGCTACGGTTTACTTAGTAGGCCATTTGCAATGTTTATTATGTATTTGCTGCCCACTATTGTCCAACTGGGAGAAAGCATCCTGCTACTGGCATTTAAAGAAAAAATCTACGCCACATTGAACTCCTGAGTATACAGTTGTTCCATATAAAAGTTTGAAGGTGTACAACTCAAAAGGGATCTGCAACATTTTAATATGAAGTTATTTTTGTTTACAATTCTGGTCAACATACTCCATTTTATATATATCTCATTTCTTTTATTTTTTTCATCACTGTAATCAAACTCAGTATCTTCAACAAGCAATCTTTATTCCTTGTTGGATTGTCCAGATAGCTTTTTCATCTTAAACTGTATATTTACCTGTATTTGGCATCTTTATAGCAAAAATTGTGCTGGTAAAAAAAGAAATCCTTATTTTTTTCCAGTGAGATACCAAATGTAACTTAAATATATAAATCACAGATCAGTTCTATTAGTACAGTTGCACTGCAATAAATGAAATTACATTCCAGCCTGCTCAAGATATTTTTCTGCTCCAGTTGAAGGATCTGCCTGCTTCTCTCCAGAAAATATAATTTGTTATTTAACAAATCCCAAATCAGCTTCCAGAGTGGGTTACCTCCTTCAACCTAAAGGTAGACTAAGGGCCCAGATTTCATCATTGGTAGCAATTTATGAATGTCCTCTGTTCAGGGGAATCTTGAAGCTTTGTGGATGCACCTTTAACTTGCATTTTGAAGCACCTTTTTGAATTCAGATCCAAAGTACAGCTTATAGTGCAGTGATGGCTAACCTTTTTGCCATTGCGAGCCAGGAGTGCGGGGGTGGGTGGGTGTCGCACGCACGTGTGCCCACACCCATAATTCTATGTGCCCCACGCATGCACGTGCGACCTCCCCCCCCCGGCTCCTGGCACGTGATGGCCTGGTGGGCCCGGTAGTCCCGTTTTTCTCTCTCCCCAGGCTCCAGAGACTTTCTAGGAGCTTGGGGAGGGTGAAAACGGCCTTCCCTATCCCCCCAGAGGCCCTCCAGAAACGTCAGCAAACGGGCCGTTTCCAGCCTCGGGGGGGGGCGTGAAAACGCCTGTTTTCACCCTCCCCAAGCTCCTAGAAAGGCTCTGGAGCCTGGGGAGAGAGAAAAACAGGCCTTCCCCACTACCTCTGGAGCCAGGAAACAGCCTGTTTCCCTACTTCCGGTGGGCCCAGAACACGCGCCGGAGCTGAGCTTGCACGCCCACTGATATGGCTACACGTGCCACAGGTTCGCCATCACTGTTTTAGTGTATGCTTTACCGCATTTTTGCAATAACAAGCCTTTTCTGTATGTATTTGTTCATAGCCTTCTCTTACTTGATTTTCTTTATGATACAATTCTTAGCCTCTAATAGACAGCATGGCCAGTGGAAATTACAGCCCATCACATAATGGGGAAATAATATCACCTTAAAACTCTTATTTGGTCTTTTTGATTAGGAAACTTTTTTGTGCGCAGTGAGGGTTTCAAATTTGTTTTTCATTTTATAAAGACACTGTATATACAATATTTAGGAATAAAGAAGACCTAACAGAAACCAATGACATTTAATTCTGGGGGAAAAGACATAGGATTATATCATCATAGGGGCTTTCTCATAATTTACTGTGAAGGCGAATATGGACAGAATCTAAAATATTTTAAACGTTTTTTTCTTCTTCATCGTTTTCTCCAAAAATATATTTCAACATCCATTACATTTCTTCATACAATGTGTTTGTTGACCTGTTAAGTCACAATATTTTAATATTTTAATATTTTAAGTTTGAATTACTCAAATTCCACCATATTTCCAATATCTCAGTTTTCTATAAACACCAATAAAACCATTTATTAATAAAATTTAATTGGTCCCAGGATTATATCTCTGAGTCCCCTGAATTTGTGGTCTTTAAGAGCTATAAATTCCATTATATATTTTGCACACTGTTAATCATAATAATACATTTAAATATGCCTAATCACAATCTTCCACCTCTTAACCTTAGTATATTTATGGTTATAATAAATTATATTATATATCTATTTCTATGTTACTATTTCCCCAGTTTATACTAAGCTAAGAGATGACGGATAGAGACATAATATCTTGTAATACTGTGATTGTATGAAAAACTGATAGAAATAAAATATTCTAAATGTTGAATGAATCCTAATAAAGATTATTATCCTTATTATTCTAGGTATTGCAACTCCAACCCATGATATTCTCTACAGTACTCTTGGAATGCTAATTAAAGAGCGAAAGATATACCATACTGGGGAAGGATACTTCATAGTAACCCCAAATACCTATTTTATCTCTAATAATACTATGAAGAGCAACAAGAGAGCCTTGCTGGAAGACAAATGCCTTCCCCAGCCTCCTTTCACATACTTGGTAAGCATGGAAGATGCTACAGAGCTGACACCAGATCATTTGCCTGTTGTATCACATTGTAGATCCTGTTACTGTTTCCTTGGGCACAATGAAGTGAAACCAACAAAATGTCAGGAATTAATTAGCCAGGAGCCAAATGGGAAAAGTCAAAAAGATTCCTGTGAATCTAGATCTTCAGTTCCAAAACCGAGTACAGAGTCACTTGCTGATGGAATTACCCACTCAGTACTTTCCGCAAAGGGAAAAGATAAGGCTAAAAAGTTTAGTCTTAGCCTCTTTTGGCGCAATACTTCCAAGAAAGAAAAGGCTAAGAAATCCCACTCTACGTTTTCTGCTCAGTTTCCTCCTGAGAAATGGCCGGTCCGAGACGAAGATAATTTAGAGAACATTCCACGGGATGTTGAACATGAAATCATCAAGCGCATCAATCCTATATTGACTGTTGACAACTTGACTAAACATACAGCACTAATGCGGAAAATGGAAGAACAGAAGAAGTATATTAGCAAAGGAACCTCTACAGAAGTACTAACTACGAAGCACAAACATTTTTCAAAAGCATACAGTTGGAAAAAACAGAATAAAGCCTCAAAGTATCACAGGAAGGGGCAGCATATTAAAGAAAAACGAGGGAAATATAAAACCAGTGAAGTGGTACTGGCTAATGACAATTTGGCAAGCTCTGTTGAACATCCATTATGTCATCTTACAAGCGAAACGATGGTTTGCAATAGAGAGCCGGTTGATGATGATGCATTAGATATGGAGCCTCACTTTTTATATAAAAGGGAAATCAATAATCCATTTCAAGATATTCCAAATAGAAGGAACAAGTCATCAAAAGGTTACAAAAGTCAGAAAAATTGTGATATAAACACCAAGACTGTTAGATCAGAGAGGCATCATTCATGGTCCCACTCTTTAGAATCCTCAAGAACCATGGGCTGTAAAGCTAAAGTCTTGGGGAAGTGTGATGCTGAAGAGGAAAAGAAAAAACACTTAGATCACCAGCAATGCTCAGCTTTACGAACAGATGGCACACTCACATCCTTGGCAGAGAGAGCCACTTGTAAGTGTAATCTCCAAAGAGGGACGAACTCCCAAAATACAATGGAGATGCAAGAGGCTTCTAACATTTACCCTACATTCAAAAATGAAGAAGAGAAAAAGTATCCAGAAAAATCTATTCAAACGCACCGTGATAAAGCAAACACGTGCACTTTACCAAGTCAGCATTCAGATTGCTATCTTCCCACTGATACAGGTATAATCTGCCAATTTAAACAGTCTGAAGTTGTCGCTGCACACAGACAAAAGGACTTAAGGAATGAGATACAGTCCAAGAACACAAGCCAATGGCTCGAGTCTGTGAATCCGCAGTACGAGGGATTCATTTATGATGATCCAGTTCAATATCAAAAAGTGGATAATGATGGTGCCCGTAGTCATCTGTATAATGACCCTGTCGAGGAAGAAGAAACTGAATCACCCAAATTGAAATCTTATCAACTTCGATATAGAACAGAGTCAGAAAAATGGAATGACGTAAGAGAAGATACGAGTCCAAAAGTATTGGGAAAAGAAAAGGCTGAACCTCTCTTTCGAAGCTACCCAAATGATACAGATACTGTTGATGCATACCAACATGAAGACAGTGGTTTTCTTAGTCAGAGTAAATCAAAGGATAGCTTAAAGGAATATGATGAAATGAACCTGGAAGGAGAAACTTGTATGTGTCCTCAAGTATCTTCTAAAAACAATGAAGAGAAAGAGGGTATTTATGATCGAGGCCAGAGAACTGATAATACTGAAAGGCATGTCCTTGAATTCAGTGCGGTGCAGGAAGCAGAGAACAGAATGTGGGAGAAGTCGGCAAACGAAGTAGCTATGGAAACAGCTTCCTTGATGTTGTCATCCAAAGACTGGGAAATTAAGACAAACCTTGTGGGAACACGACAGTCATTTGATAACTTAGAGGATGCGCCTCTAGATCGGGAAATCCAACATGGCCAAAACCACTTACAAGGCACAGGAAACCAGAGTATAACAGGAGATAGTGGGATAGATTCTCCCAGGTAAGAGCAAACATGGGAGCGCTATTTCTATTGCACCTCTCTATCTATTACACTTAGTATGGTCTTCAAGGTTAGGTATACTGGAAAAATGTTACTTGAATTGTTGAATTTAATTTTTTTCATCTCTACCTGCCCTTGAACATCATTCATACAGTAGTGTCCAAAATTGTGGAAACCTTTTGGGAAAAGTGTATTTTTGAAGTTTGATGGCTAACACCACCACTTTTTTTGGGGGGAGTTTCAAGATAATCCTATTCCACGGCTGGAATGGCCTGGGAATAGCCCAGACCATAACCCGATTGAAAATCTATGGAGCCGACTAAAGAAACTAATTAGTCAGAAGCAACCCAGCAATAAAACCCAGTTAATAGAAGCAATCATTCAATCTTGGTTTCACATTGTAACAGCTGCAGAACTAAAAGACTTGGTTCACTCCATGGGAAGACGTTGTAAGGCCATAATTCATGCTAAAGGTTACCCAACTAAGTATAAACTGACGTGTTAATTTTTGTATATCTCGTTTTTTCTATGGTGATAATTTTTGTGTATCCCGTTTTTTCTATGTGTTTCACTTTTCTTCTTTATACTGTAACTGCTATTCTAATAGCAAATCCTTCATAAAAATTATTGCATTACATTCTTGATTAAATTATCTTTCCATTGATATATATACCTTTATGATACTACTCTTTAAAAAAAAGTGGTGCTATTAGCTAGTTTTAGAAAATACACTTTTCCCAAAAGGTTTTCACAATTTTGGCCACTACTGTAAACTATAGCAGGGCCTACTGATCTGCTCAGGTAACATCACTACTGTGAGAGCTGCTTTGATTGCCAGTTGGCTTTCAGTTGCAAATCAAGGTGTTGGTTGTCACTTTTAAAGCCCTACTGTCTTGTCATCTGACCAGGCTTGTGTTTCTAATTGTCCAATAAGACCTGGTAGGAAGGGTATGTTTCAAACCCCATCTTGAGGAATTGTCTTTGTCAGGGATCACAAGGCATGCATGCCTTTTCTCTTACTGTCTCTCCTTTGGAACAGCACTCTACTCAAAGTTAGGTCACCACCATCCCTTTTTGCCATTCAGGAAAGCCCCCAATACCTGGCTATTCTGGAAACTCTAGGATCTGGAAACTTTATGGAAATTCTCAATCATGCAGGTCATGTTTGTCCCAAATGTGTTTTTTCCAAAAAGCAACTCGACTTTCTTGGTATTTTCTTTGAAAACGTTCCACTTCTCATCCAAGGACCTTCTCTGGTTCAGAACTGAAGAAGCTTCTTGGATAAGAAGAGAAACATTTCCAAAGAAAACACCAAGAAAGTCAAGTTGCTTTTTGAAAAAAGCACATTTGGGATGTAGGATTGATAAATATGCAGATCCTCCTCTGGCAATATGTGACTCTTGTTTTCATTTTTTTTCTTCATTGTGTTAACCAACAGGAAGGTTTACTGTTGTTACTGGGTTTTGGAATGTTTGGTTATCTTACTGAGCAGGATACAAATGAAATAAGTCAATATATACTGTAGCTCTCATCACAAGTCTGAATTAAGCTAGTTGTAGGTGATGGGAGTATGTTTCTATAATGCCTTAACAAGAACCGAGAGAGGTAATTTACAAGTATTTTGGCTGCAATTGGCTTGTCATGAACCTTTCACAGTTACAAAGGATAAGGGCTATTTCAGGCACAGAAAACTAAACAGATCAGGCAGGATAGATATAAACTGGTAACAGTACAACAGCCTCCTGGATTATGTTTCCCCATACTTGGAAATATATATACAGTATGTTTTCCAAGGATTTGGTTAACTTTAGAGAACAGCATGTAAACATGGAAAACATAACTTTTATATATTTGACCATTTCTGGAAGCTAAATTACTTTTAAGACTGTATAAAGAAACCTTAAAAGAAAGACTTTTAAACAGATTTTTGGATGAACAACCTTCATACAGCCAATATTTTTTCTAAAAGTTTTGGAGTTGTCTGATGTTTTTTAAGAACATTTGTTATGCATAATAAACCTTTTTTTGTGAATCTTTTGTTTCAAAAGTACCATTCTTTCCAGAGCACAAAGTATGGTATCTGCTAATTCTGCCATCTTGTATGGACTAAAGAAAAGCAGCAGCTTCCTCAAGAACTTAGAAGGTATAAAGAAGACTTTACACAGCAGAAAGTCTCTTACCTCAAACTCCTTACTTCAGTTGACACCAGTGATGAATGTTTAATTTTTCTTCCTTTTTTAACCAAGTTTGTGAGCCTGTTTGTAAATCTATTAATGTATTTGCTGTAAATGTCTTAAACAAACACATGTGCTAATAGTAGGTAAGATGTTGGCTATTTCTTCCATAAAATGTATGAATACTTTGTAATAAACATTTTTACTGTTTTTTACTGCTGTATTTGATAACAATAAGCTCAGATCCTAGTAACTTCAGGGATGCTCTCTTGGAAAAATAAACGTGTGGTTATTCATTAGTTTATGTCAAATATATTTCTTTTAAAATAAAGCTAATACTTATTAGGATGGTTATTATTATTATTATTATTATTATTATTATTATTATTACACACAATTATGAAGTCACAGCTACCAGTTCGTTTAGTTGGTGTTGGCCTTAATAGGCACTGAGTTCTTTCCAAGAACCTAGGATGTTGTACTATAATGTATCGGCAAAGTATACATGCAAATTCAAGCAGTGTAGCCTTCTGTAATTGACAAATAGAAATTTTGTCAATGTAGAGATTTTTCAAGATTCTTTGGTATGGCACCCTTTGTGTCAATAACCACTGTGACCCTCGCAACTGGTTTATGCTGTAATTTTTCAACTCTTGATTTTGAGATCTTGATACTTTGTGATTTTTCCCCAATTCTTTGTCTTCTATCCCCTGGTATTGCCACATCAATTATCCACACTGTTTTCTTTTCAGCCACAGTTAAATCTGATGTATTAGGAGCCAAGACTATAGAAATCCCACAATATTTTAATCTGCTCGTTCTCAATTAATTTTTAAACCCACTAATTTTTCATTATAGGTAGTCTTCAACATACAACCAATTTAATAGACTCCCTGTAGCTTGTGGTTCTGCCTGTGGTGTGAAAATAGCTGCAGCGACTTAGTTCATCCACACGTTCCATTTGCTGCAGTACAGCTATGCCCCACTAACCATTTCTCATGATTGTCTTCTCATAACTTGGTCTTTGTGTTGTCTTGCCAGTAACGCTCTTGAAGCCAGTCTAATATGAAACCAGCATTTAACCTGCTATCTCAACAGGAGGCCTTCCAGGGGACATAAAGGAGCTATCTTCACAGAACTGGGCTCCAGTTGGTTTGCCCAATCTGTTTAGGGACTGCCACTGCCTTTCCCCCCTCATCCCCACTGTGACTGCCAGAGAACCCAGACGCCTCCTGATACACCTTGTGAAATATGGGCTCTGCAAACACATGATGGCCTCATCCTCATACACCAATATTGGCTTGCACTGAGGCACCTGTTTTCTTCCAGGCAATGATTTATAAAGTTTTAACCCCCATCTAGGGGTGTGTGCTGTGTGAAGCATGAGACCCTAAAATGCTCCTCCACTGGAAGAGTGAAATACAGAAGTTGAGCTGTGAACAAAATAGGATAAGGGATAGTAGGAGAAGGAGCATAGAACACCTGGCTCACTCCAACCTTCCAGAATAATAAGATGATCAAGAGTTGATCAACCTGATCTGTATTTATTCAATTTCTATCCTGCCTTTGTTTTTTTATAAATAACTCAAGATGGCAAACTTATCCACTACTCCTTCATTCTTCCGCTTTCCCCACAACAACAATCAAGTGAGGTGGGTTGGGATGAGAAAAAATAACTGGTCCGAAATCATCCAGCCTGCTTCCATGCCTAAGGCAGGACTAGAACTCACTGCCTCCTGGTTTCTAACTTAATGGCTTAATCACTAGATAAACTGATTTCCCCCCCTCCTTACTACAAAACTTGTGGTGTGAAAGGGAAAAGGTTTTGAGAGAGAAATGTGGGAGAGTGGAAGGGAAACTGGGCCTGTGTATGTAACAGAAGCACAAGAGGATATAGATCACAATGCTGAAACTGACCACTTGCAGGCAAACAGCCCATTTTTAGTGCATCCAGCATATAAACATTGGGCAGAGCATGCTATTACAGCTGCATGGTCATAGCTGCCATTTTAACTTTTTTGACCATACCCTGCAAGCATCCATCTGCAGAGGTCAGTGTAGGAAGGAAAATAGACTATGTTGCTATAAGAGCTTTCTCCGGGCTCCATGGCTGAATTCACACACTAACCAAGTGACAGCTTAGCATTATTTGGTCCAGGCCCATTGAAAATCTTAAAATCATTTGGTTTGATAGCACTAAACCAATGTTTTTGAACTTTAACAACTTTAAAATGAGTAGACTTCAACTCCCAGAATTCCCCAATCAGATGCTTAAAGTTGGCAATTGGAAAAACACTGCAAGGGGTCCAATTCAAATACTTCGAAAAGATTGCATCCATTACTGGTGAGTTTTAAATTTTTTTACTACCAGTTCTGTGGGTGTGGCTTGGTGGGCATGGCAGGGGAAGGATACTGTAAAATCTCCATTCCCATCCCACTCCAGGGGAAGGATACTGCAAAATCCCCATTTCCTCCTGTTCAGCTGGGATTTGGGAGGCAGAGAATAGATGAGGGCGAGGCCAGTCAGAATTTTTACTACCGGTTCTCTGAACTACTCAAAATTTCTCCTACCGGTTCTCCAGAACTGCTCAGAACCTGCTGAAACCCACCTCTGCATTATAGGAACCATATGTGAGTGAGCACAAAAATTTATATTTAATGCTTTCCCCCCCATAAAAGTGCATTCCAACCACAATATAAAAAATACCAAGAATAAAACAATTAATTTTACACACCAGAAAATATCTTCCATAACATCTTTACTAGCAGGATGAAAATCATACCATTACAGGTAGACCTCGAGTTACAACCATAATTCGCTTCAAAATTTCCATTGCTAAGCAACAATTGTTAAGTAAGTTTTGCCCCATTTTACAACCTTTCTTGCCACAGTTGTTAAGTAAATCACTGTAAAGTTATTAAGTTAGTAACACAGTTGAAATCTGACTTTGATTGCCAGAAGGTTGCAAAAGGTGATGACATGATCCCTGGATGTTGCAACCATCATGCCAGTTGCAAAGCATCTGAATTTTGATCGCATGAGCATAGGGATGCTACAACAGCACTATTATAACCTTGAATGTTCACTAAACAAATAGTTGTTGAGTTATTAAGTTGTAAGGATTTGGAGGCTAAAAATAGACAAAAGTTACAGGAAAGTTTAAAGTGATATTTAACAAAGACAAGCGGGAGGCATAGTTCTACATTTTTTATTTTTCCCCTTTTTCTTATTGAGAGAGGGAGACAGACATGATACTGTTGTCCCAGGAACTCTGAGGATTTTTAGACATTGTGCTCCACCCAGATGTAGAGATCTTTGCAAAACTTTAGACTATACAGAATACTTGATGCTTCAGAATAGATTCCAAATCAAGCATATTGTTCACTTCAAGGTGAGTTCCATTTATATAGTTCTTACAAACTGTCCCTTTAAAAGAATAGTCATAAATCATTCAGTCTCAGACCTTTTACAGCCTCTCCCTTCTCACTACAGACAGGAATCTACAAGTAGCTTGTTTTCTGTTTATCCCATGGAAATTGTCCCATTGTTCTGATAGTTTTCTCACATTTCATATCCTATTGGTACAATTTCCATGCAGTTTTGCTTCTATGTACAATAGTTTTATCATATTTCGTGAATCTACAATTTGTCTTTGCTTGGTGCGTTCCTCCTCACTCCCTGACACACCGGTTGTATCAAGCTGGTTTTAAATAGAAAATTTTCTTCTACTGCATAGTGCAATACTAATGCAATATAAGGTTTTCAATTCAGTTGTGTAGAATGTGAAGGATGGGTGGTTGTGTTTTATTTTTATAGTTATAATGTACACTGAAGATGGCATTTAATTTCGTTGTAGAAAGTGCAATGACAATAAAGTAAACTTAAACTTAAATAGAGCTAATAGGAGGCTATCTTATCAATATCATTATGAAAACCTAAACCTACCTACCTTCCCAGTAATTTAGGACTCCCAGCCAGTTGTGTGATTCCTTTCCATAGACCAGTGGAAGTGCTAAAGAAAAAAACCCTTTCGCGTCCAGTTGCCCCTTCCCAAAATGCCTCCAGGGGAAAGCCAGTTCCCAGCCTCTCTCCCTGCAAACCCTCCGCTTTCTAGCTTGCAGGTGAAGAAAGTTAGCACACACCCCTCTTACAAGAATGAAATGTTTTAGGAAATATTAAAAAGGCAGAATATTATATTTTCCCTAAAATAAAAGTTCCCTAAAAGTTTCTAAAGACGGAAACTCATAGCCTCAGCTCTCTGCCCCAAGTAGAAACTAAGGGGCCAACTTTTAGAAATGCAGATTTGGTAATCCATTCAAAACAGGATTAAAACCCCAAGAAAGCCAGCATCTAGGATTAATTACATTTGTTAAACAAGATTTTAAAAACCCCAACTCATTGCCGGCCTTTGGGAGACAAACTCATTACAATCAAATAATAAAATACACAAAACAAGCCTCTAAATCCGGTGTCTCCAACCTTGGCAACTTTAAGACCTGTGGATTTCAACTCCCAGAATTCCTCAGCCAGCAAAGCTGGGAGTTGAAGTCCACAAGCCTTAAAGTTGCCAAGGTTGGAAACCCCTACTCTAAATTACAAAATGCTGTAGAACAAACAGTAGAAAAATCCAGGCACTCATCAAACCAAGTGTTCAGCTACCCAGAATCACACATGCTTACTTCACCATTAAACCATCTTTCCAAATAGCCTCCATGTTTCCAGTGTCTTCCTCCCCACTTGGAACTGAACCCAGATGGACATTTCTTCCAACACAGGTAAAACTTGCTCGCTCTTTCTTTTCTTTCTTTCCTTTTCTTCTTTCTTTCTTTTTCTTTTCTTCTTTCTTTCTTTCTTCTTTCTTTCCTTTTATTTTTTTTCTTCTTTCTCTTCTTTTTCTTTCTTTCCTTCCTTCCTTTTCTTCTTTCTTTTCTTTCTCTCTCTCTCTCTCTCTCTCTTTCTTTCTTTCTTCTCACATTTTCCAATTCCTACCCGACCACACCTCGCCCCCGTCCCCTTTTGGATGCGCCGAAAGCGGCCCCGCTGCCATGCAGAGGCAGGGACGGGGCAGCCCTCCCGGGGAACCAGCGCCGCGTCTCTCCAACCTCAGCAACCAGGAGGGCCCCCGGCAGCCCTGCCTTTCATGTGGGCGACCCGGCTGCTCGGCGGGGTGACGCGGCACCTGCAGCTCCGGCGAGGCGCTTGGCGAGCACCGAGTCTGCTTCCTCCCCGGCCCGCCGTCTCCCCCTGCACGGCCGCGCGCTTCCCCTGTTGCTCCGCTGCCGCTCCTCCTCCCGCGCCGCCCCTCTTCCCTCCGCAGGGCCGGCGGGGCGGAGCTCTTTCCTTTCACGCCGGCCTCGGTTTCGAGTAGCCGCTTCTGCCGTCACCTCCGCGGCCAAGAGTCCCAGGAAATGCCCGCGGCCCCCCGCTTCGAGTCCCAGAGCGAGGACGACCTGGAGCCCGAGACCCCCATGGAGCCCGACGTCGCTCCGCACAACGGCGGCCCCAAAAAGAGCAAGGTTAGGCGGGCCAGGCTGTTAGGCCGGCCTCGTGGCGGCTGTAGCAAGCGGCCGGGGAAGGAGGGGCCAAAGGCGGGGCAGCGGGCGAGGAAACGACGCGGTTGCGTCAGGAATCGAGCGGCCTGCTTTGCTGCGTGTCGGCCCGGCCTGGCTCCGGAAGCGAAGGGCTCGGGGTCGGCGGGGGGCTTCCCCGTTGTAGGGCTTGCAGCTTCCATCCCCCATGCCCTGGGCTTTTTCCCTGTACAAAAATGGGCAAATAGCCCCCAAATAATAGGATGTATCAAGACGAGGGGCTCACGTTTTGCTCTTATTTTTTCCCCACCCAAAAAAAAAATGTTTTCTAATCCAGGTTTTATGTGCCATCTGTGCGCGCAGATGTAACAAACAAAGCTTGTTTATTTCCTTCGCCCTGGTTGTAAAAGTACGAGCACGTGGAAGGCCAGAATGCATCCCTCCTCCGCTTTCTAATTAAAAACCTCTCCGTTCCACCCGTTTTTATTTTTGCCAACTTGTCAGAGAGAATTTAGAATTTCAAGGTTTATCTATCAGCATGTTAAAAAAAACATATTTTTTTTAATTTATTGCCGCCATTATTGGTGTTAATTAAAGGTATTCCGTAATGAAAGTTTTTGTTTTTGTGATAGAAAACAACAAATGGATGGAGTGTATGGGTTTTTAATGTTTTTTAAAAATAACTTTTATGGTATATTGTTCGCATTATTTTTTGTTGTAAGCCGCCCAGAGTCCTCAGGGAGTTGGGCAGCATAGAAATGCGACAAATAAAAAAAATAAATGGTCCTGTATAATGGATATTCAGTACATTTCCATTTCTATATATTTCTACTTGTTTCTGGATACTTTTTTTTAATTTTTATTTATAACACAACACAATATAACAAACACAAAACACATAATATAAATTCCTTTTTTACAACTGTTCCATAACGGTCATCTTCTAATATTTACACCTTCCCCCTGTTTCTGGATATTTTCAGCATATCTAAACATTTTATATCTGGCTATTTTCCCCCCCCCCCCCCTGGAAAAAGTTTCCTGTACCCATATTTTGGGTGTCTGTTAGGTGATTGATTCCAAGAGTTGGAATCAAAATTCATCTGGAAGGCTCTAGATTTGGGTAAAAGGAAGATCAGTTGGGATGAAGGAAATATAATTGCCTTATTTAAATATATAACATTGCTATGATTTCTTGTTTTAATTTAATATCTATCTTTGGGGATATATTTTAATGCTTTAATTTTCAAAGTGTTGCTTAACAATAGTAACATGAAACATTGTCGATTTTGACAAGGAAAAAAGAATTAGAAGAATTATTCTCTTTGTTTCCTATATTTTTTAATAATTATATTACAGTTTTTAAATAGAGAAAACAATGTACATAAGCCAATTACAATAACATTTTAAAATTTAAAACATTTTTTCTTTGAATTTCTTATTTTTTAAAATTTAATTGAGTTTCTTATGTTTTTACTGTAAGGTGCAGATTGGTGTTGAGTTGGGCAGCCTTGTATATTGTAAAATTAAATAAGTAACATAAAATTAGTTATTAAATTATAGTAACAAATGAAATAAAAGGAAAAAAAAGAAAACCCCAAAATGAACATAATAAATTGCTATACATCACTTAAATGCATTGCATGTTTAATAATTATATTGAATTACGCATTAAAACTGTTCTTGTAAAATACTGTATTATGAAATTATGCCAAAAGGAAAAAATGTGCCATTTGTTTAATTAGTAGAAAGATAGCTGTTCTAAAACTTGATGGGTTACAATATTCTTTAAATGTCATCTTTCACATCTAGGGCAATAGTACATTTTGTGGATGGAGCATTAATTACCATTTAATGCACAAAGTCTGTAGAGATTCTCAGTCATCCAGATCATGGTTGTCCCAAAGATGCTTTTTCAGGAGGCAACTGGACTTTCTTGTTTTTTTGTTGAAGACTTTTCATTTCTCATCCAAGAAGCCTCTTCAGCTCTGACAGGATAGTGAGGAATGGAAGGATTTACTATTCCTTGCAGACAGCTGGTACATTTGCATTTTTTTAGAGGGTGGTTGAAGCACTTGGAGGTTTATCTATTTCCTCAGGGTCACTGAATGATGTAGGAGCAGGAATGGATTTCCAGAGGAAAAATTGCAGACTCCAGGAACCAGGAGCACAACTCAGGTGACCCTGAGGACACAGATAAATGTCCAAGTGCTTCAACCACCCTCTAAAAGGATGCAAATTACCAGCTGTCTGCAAGTAGTATAAATCCTTCCATTCCCCACTATCCTCTCAGAGCTGAAGAAGCTTCTTGGATGAGAAGCGAAACGAAAACATCTTCAAAGAAAAAAAAAGAAAGCCTCCTAAAAAAGCACCTTTGAGACATTTAATGCACATAGCCAGCAATTCTGGATAATCTGGACATAGAGCAGATACAAATGGATTTGGTCTAGGTATGAATTCAAAGCACCTGTGTCCCAAGCGGATATGTGTGTCGGTAGGATTTGTGAGCTCAGGGCAGCGGCTGTTGGGGCAGCAGAGATGAGGGGAAAGAAAATTGGAGGTGGGGGGGAGTGAGTTGTGTATTCCATGCTTGAATTCAGCCGTGGTGGTTGAGTGGTAAAGGAAAGGATGGTCCTGGGAAGATCAAGGCAAGAGTTGCAGGTTGCCTGGGCCAGGTAAATAATGTCATGCATGGATTCAGGTTTGCTGCATGAGGAGTAATAAAAGGAAGGAACTGAGGAGCATAAAAGGAAAGGAGGACCTGGGGAAGTCAGAACATAGGCCATAAGAAGGAAGAGGGTGAAGTGTGCAAGGTATGCCCTGCTCATGCCCTAAGATCCGTATAGGTTTTGTCTCAGCCAAAACACAGAACCACCATTTTTGAGTTTTGCTAGCGTGTAATTCAATTTGCAGTATGTTTGTCTCAGATCCAAAACAAAACACATTTTCCATTTTATGCATCCCGTCTACCTCAATAACGTAGCAACATCTCTATGGCAATGATTTCTGTTCTGCTTTGTTTCTTCTGTATAAAATTATATTCCTAACATTGTAATAACTGTTAGGAAAATTATTTGTGGGGGTTTGAAGAAAGTATGTCCAATAATTTGAATATTTTTCTTTAATATGCTTGCTTTTCAGAAGGATAAAAAAGATAAAGCAGAAAAGCAGAAACGGAAAAAGCATACGTTAGCCGAGACTGAATTACTGGATTTGGAGTTGGAGCCACCAAAAGCAAAGAAAATTAAAAAAAAGAAAGAAGTGGCTGATAAAAATGAAGATGCAATTTCAGAATGCAATTCAATTTCTCACATGAGTAATGGGATAAAGCACTCAAAAAAGGAGAATAATTCTGGTGAAGATTCACATACAGAATGTGAAAGCGATCAAGATCAGGTGAGATTATTCTTTGTACTAAATATCTTTTATTTAGAAATGTCAATACTATATGTCAATACAATAAAGAAGAAAGGTCAGACATTTTACAGCTATGTCAGGGCAAAGCATAATCCTGATGACTCATAAGTGTAATATTTATGTGCATTTCTATTAGAATATTAAGTATTTTTGAGATTATAAAAACATGATTTTACCGACTGGGAGTTTGATTAAAAAGCATAGAATCAGGCTGCATATCTCATTCTCATATCTCACAAATATAGTATGTTAATATTGAGATATTGATATAGAGCCACTTATGATGTTTAATAGGGACTGTTTGATTATGACAATGATGAAAAAGTAACTTTGTGACCTATACTTGCATATATGACCTTTACAGGTCTGTAAAGCAAAGGAAAGTAAGATCACAAGTGCAATTATAGTTTCACTTAGTGACTGCTTCACTTAATAACCAAGTAGCCAGTCCCAATTGTCTCTAAATGTAGACTATATTGCAACAAGACATTTACTTATGAAAGTGTAATAAAAAAATATTAGAATGTGCTGAGATGGATAGACTGACACTTAAGATAAAAGAAAAGGAAGAAGCAGAATACTTTTTAATATGGGATATATTTTACCAATGGTTAACTAACAGAAACAGAGGTTAGAATTTAAAAAGAATTTAAAGAGATAATAAAAATTTGTATTATTGCAAGATGGATAAACTAATTGTATTATTATTTTGTGATTAAGATTGATATTAATCACAAAATTTATTAAGATTACTAGTAAGGTTATGGTTGCTGTTGTACCTTTTCTCAAAATTAATTATCCCCAGACAACACACTGTTCAGATAGACATGGATTTTTTATGTTTTTAAAGAAAAAATGTACCAATAAAACATATTTTTTTTAAAAAGACATTTATTTAACAGACATATTTATTGCCATGCATCTCACTGAAATGTGACTCTTCTTGGGTGGTATACATAAAACCGTAAAAAAATAATTACAAAAATACTCTAAAATTAAAATAATATTAAATAAGAAACAGGGTAGGGAGAGCATAGATGTTATATATATATTATAATCTAGCCACCTCATTAAATCTCCATTTCTGAGAGGCCCCTAAGCCTGTTGACTTAATCATGTTTTAAGGGACTTCTGTAGAGGAACATCAAGGAGGGTTCCAGTCTTACCTCAGGGGTGGGTGGGAATAATGTTCCACAGAGTGAGTGCCATGCAGTGGTGGGTTGCTCCTGGTTTGGTCTGGTTCTATAGAACTGGTAGTAAAACCGGCGGGAGGCTCCGCCCACCCATCACAATATCATAATGGGTGATCTGCGCATGCACAGAAGCTTCTGCGCATGTGCAGAAGACCACACGTGCGCACTCCTGTTGCGAACCGGTAGTAAAGGTAAGTGGAACCCACCCCTGGTGCCATGGCAGAAAACACTCATCAAATAGCTGCTTAGGAGACAGAGCCTGGAACATGCATCTCCTGCTGGATCTGATGTGATGGGTAGATGTAGTTGGAAAGATGCAATTCCTCAGATAACCTCCTCCATGCCATGAGGGCTTTAAAGGCCAGAAGCAGCACTTCGAATTGGACCCAGAAGCAAACTGGCAGCCAATGCATCTTGCAGATCAGAGGCATAATGTGTGTCATTCTAAATCTAGGAGCACACCGCTGCATTTTGCACCAGCTAAAGCTGCTGCATGCTCATCAAGGGCAGCCCCATGCAGAACACATTACAGTAGTTCACCCTGGAGAAGATCAGGGCATGAATGACTGTGAGCTGAGCTAATCCTTGATCCAGCAACTCACATCATTAATGAACTGCCATTCTTCCAATACTAAGCAATGATGCAACTTAACAGGCAGATTCATATGTTTGTTAAACATAGCAGTAATCAGATCCTAAAGCTATGAAATAATAGATTTCTGTGTATTAATAACCGAAAACAACTTTTTAGAATTACCAGTGTTCTTTTGTCATATTCCATATGGTGCATGCTACCATGAAGAATACAGTTGTTAGTATTCATCCTCCATTATCTTGTATGTTCCTACTCTTTGCATTTCTGATGTTTATCTTTGGTGTTATCTTTGTATTTAACATTCTTAGCACATCTATGTTATATATTTATTCACATGCATACATACATTATTGCTCTGTAAAGAAATTATAACAATAGTTGTGTTTAATTTTTTTTCCCTTGGGAATATTTGAAAGTGTGGGTATTGAGTACTGTAGATGCTTTTTTTCTTTCAGTTCTTTAAATATTTTTTGGAATTAAAAGCTTATACTTTCTGTAACTGCTTTTTATTTTTGTTTAAAATAGGAGTTAACAGCAGAACAAAAGGAAGGTGCTTTTGCTAATTTTGAGATCTCTAAAGCAACCCTTGATCTTCTGAAAGGTATACCCATTTAATGTTTTCAGCCTGAAGCAAATTTTCACTTATTTTCTAAATCTGGTAGCCTGATGATTTCTGCACGAGAGGATTTGATGTTAGCAGATGAAAATCGGTATAATTGAAATATTCCTAAATTCATTGATGAGTTACTGTCTGCAAAAGATTTGCAATTTTGCATAGATGTTAATTTGGTTTTCAAGTAAATATATTATTCTTTTCTTTTGAAAGTAAGGGGTCAAATTTTGACTTATTCTGATGTTACTATGATTCTTATTAGATCCTGTAAATTCATTAATAAATTTCATGTTCTTTAGAAAAGCTCAGAGAAAAGTCGAGGAATAATAGCATTTGGTGCCACATATAACATTTCATGTAGATACGCAAACTATATATAGCTTCGTTAAAGCCGCATCAGGGTTGTGTTTGACTTTGGGGGACAGGTGGGTGTGGCCATGGTGGGTGTGGCCAGCTTAACATCACTCCTGTTGGTGCCTGTGTTGGTCCGAGTGCTCTACCAGTAGAAACAGACTCCTGAGCTACGTTTTCGGCTGCCACAGCCTCCTGCAACCCTCTGCCAGTGAAAATGGAGCTCAGGAGGGTTGCACACGGCCCTCCTGACCTCCGTTTTCACTGGCAGAGGGTTGCAGGAGGCCATGGCAGTAGAAAACAGCTCGAGAGCCTGTTTCTGCTGGCAGAAGCATCGTGGGCCGGTCCTTCACTATTTCCAGGGTGGCTTGGGATACCTGTGGGCCGTATCCGGGCCTTGAGTTTAATACACCTGATTTATGGGATTAATTATCTGGGTAAATTTCTAGGACAGCATTTCTCAGTCTCGGCCACTTTAAGATTTGTGGACTTTAACTTTATGTTGACTGGAAATCTGGGAGTTAATGTCCACCCCTGTTAAAATTGTTGAGCTTGAGAAACACTGTTCTAGGAAGAAGAAGGGAGGAAGATTTGATTCATAGATCGGACGGATGTAAGCAAATCTAAAAGTATTCTTCCTTCCACAGCTCGTGGTGTCACCTACCTGTTTCCAGTACAAGTGAAGACTTTCAAGCCAGTATTTGAAGGCAAAGACGTAATTGCCCAAGCTCGGACAGGAACAGGAAAAACATTCTCCTTCGCCATTCCATTAATTGAAAAACTTTATAGAGATCCACAGGAAAGAAAAAGAGGCCGTTCACCAAAAGTAATGAAGTCACAATAAAATTACAAACTTGATTGGGGGGGGGGAACAGGACGACAAAAATACATTGATCATTCATACACATGAGAAGTTGCTCTCATCATGTGGGCCTTAGATCTATTTACCTTAACATCTTTATTATGTTTGGGGGATGGGGAGGATGATTCAGCTTGCTCTTAGTGCTGTCTAATTGTGCAAGAATCCACAAATAATTCTTTGTTTGTAATTAGGTACTAGTTCTGACTCCAACCAGAGAATTGGCAATGCAGGTTGCCAGAGACTTCAAAGATATTACAAAGAAACTTACCGTGGCTTGTTTTTATGGAGGAACGGCGTATAATGGACAGTGTAAGAAAGTACAAGTTGTTTTTTGATGATATAACATTTCAATTTAAAAACACCTTTTTTAAAACTGTCTTTTTTTTATGTGCATTATGTTGCTCCATAATACTTAAAAGAAACTATTGTAATGCATCATGTTCATTTGTTGGACTCGGAAATGTAAATATATTGTAACATGTTATTTTAATGTGTTATTTGAAATAGCTGAAAACCTACATATCAAAGTGAAACAAAATCAATTTAATCTTATGCATACTTGAAGGAATGTTTTAGTGTGATGTTTTCGATACTTTAGAGTGGTGCTTAGTTTAAAGTAAATGTTCATTATGGCTTTAGATTCTTATATTTCTAAAATTATTTAGAGTATATATTAAATTAAGCACATGAAGATGAAAATTGTTGGAACTTGTTTGGTGACTAATATAGTTCAAACTCATAAGTAATGCTGACAGATTTCAGAACATTGGCCTTAAAATAATTCTTAGAGTTAAACATTAAATTTGATATATAACATATTAAAATTCCTTCTAGTGGATCTAATTAGAAATGGCATTGATATCCTGGTTGGGACGCCTGGTCGAATAAAAGATCACCTCCAAAATAATAAATTGGACGTTTCTAAATTGAAACATGTTGTCTTGGATGAAGTTGATCAGATGTTGGATATGGGATTTGCTGAACAAGTGGAAGAAATCTTAGTGAATTCTTATCAGAAAGGTAAGCATGTTGTCTTGTGTGTCTGTTCCATTTTGGAATCTTCTGTTCCTGGGTTTTAATGCTCAGAGAATATGTAAGGAATTAAGTGCAGGACTAGGAAAACCAGTTGGTCCATTCGATCACTGATTCTATGTCAAATTTAACTTCATACGGTAAATTTAATTTGGAACCAATTGTAATGTGCCATAGGGCCTGAATATAAAGAACTGGAATGTAGTTAAAAACCTGTATCAAAATAACCTGAGATACAGATAATCAAAGGCAATTGGGAATAGAATTAAAATCACTTAGCGACGTGGTTGTAAAATGGGATGTCAGATGACTGCATTGCTTAACGACAGCCGTTCTAGCGCCTCCTAATTGCAGTCTTTAAGAGAATCCCATGCCGTTGTTAAGCAAGGACATCATGTCATCATTAATTGCGAACCTATTGGTTCCGTATTGACTTTGCTTTGCTTGTAGGAAGTTGGTGAAAAATGTCACAAATAGTGACCAGCCAGAACGTTTGAAGACGGTTCATAAGTACCACTTATTCAGAGACATTGCAAGTTTGAATAAGTGGTTGTTAAGTGAGAACCACCTGTATTAAAAGCATTATAATTTATTCCCTTATTTCTTTTCTTGCTGGTCCATCCAAAAGTAATTTGGAAGTACTTGGCAATAATGACAGCACACAAATAATCAATTTGCTTTTTATTCTGAGACGTGTTCTCTTGTTGATTATATTTTACATAGCAATGATTAGAGATGTACAAAACATTGTGAATCCAAATCATTGGAGGCTAATTTGCTCATTTGGGGAATGTTTGAAACCTGCAATCTGTTGAGTTTTTCAAATGGCATGATGCAAACTGAAAGCAAGGCATTCAGATTCAAAAAAATGTATCTTTCTAGATACCATCATATAAATGTTTCTTGCTTTGCTTTTTTATGAGCATGTATATGGATTTTCTAAACGTTTATATGTGTTATTTATTTGTTTAAGATTCTGAAGATAATCCCCAGACACTCTTGTTTTCTGCCACTTGCCCTCAGTGGGTTTACAATGTAGCAAAGAAATATATGAAATCCAAATATGAGCAAGTTGATCTTATTGGAAAGAAGACTAAAAAAACTGCTATGACTGTAGAGGTAAATTAACTTTTTATAATAGCATAAGATTAACACTGTAACTGCATCTGGATGGAAATCATGAACATGTATGCATACACACGCCTTTCTAAGGGTGCAGCCAGAATTTCACATTTTTTATGTTTATCACCCATTCTTTGCTAATGAATACGGCTTTGCTTTGGCAGCATTTAGCCATAGAATGCCATTGGTCCCAAAGAGCTGCAGTGATTGGAGATGTCATTCAAGTCTACAGCGGGAGTCATGGACGAGCCATCATATTTTGCGAGACAAAAAAAGAAGCAACTGAACTGGCGCTTAATGCCTCAATAAAACAGGTAGAGTAACAAAAGTATGAAAAGGAATAAATATAATAGAACACAAGAAAATGATTAACAATTTATTCAGATATGGAATATTCCTTAGAGCAATTTGTTACAAAATACTTTCAAATTCACAACCTGATTGATCCTCTCTCTTTCTTTTTTAAGTTTTTATCATAAGTTTATTATGATCCATAACTGCAATATCTCTTGATCCCTCAATAGTTTCTGAACACAATTTTCTGTGCTTATCTGACCTTCTTTACTTTTCTGCTGTTCAGTGAGACTGTGCTTGATTTCTCCCCCTTGAAGCTTTATCTTTTTTACAAAGGGTAGTTTTAATACCAATCCCAATTTCCATTTATACATAGTTTTTGTTCAGTTTGTGACCTTATATAATTGAATACAAAACCTGATGTATAGAGTTCAAGTAAAATAAGGCTTGTGACAGATTTCCATACTGTATTTATTTCCTCTTTATTTTAATATACCTCAGTTGTTCTTTAATAATGTTTCTAACCATTACTTTCTGATTTTCCAAATGTCCTAAATGGGTTTTGGGGGAGTATTCTGGGGTGGCGGCCATAGTCATTGGAGTAAAATTCGTTCCATATATTTGAGATGTAAGTGTCAGAATCAAGGGAAGAGGCAGAATTGACAGCCAGGAATTGGGTGCAGATTGGCTGCAGTCTGTCACTGTGAGCAGCAGTAGTAGAGGAGAGATCGAGTAGATATGATAAGCATGATAAGAATGATAAGCAGGTATCATTCAAAAGGAGATCAAGACAAGGGAAAAGGAAGTTTAGCTCTGCAATGAATAACGGCCTGGAGTTTAGTTGAAGGAAAATATGGAAACTTCTGGGGAGCCTTTTCTAATTCTAAGATGTGGTATTATGATGTTATCTGTAGTGCATTTGTCTTGAGGCAGTTTAGCTGTCAAAATATCTGGAGTAACTCTAATATAGTCTTGGACATGGTGGCTCAGTGGCTAAGACGCTGAGCTTGTGGATTGAAAGGTCGGCAGTTCAGTAGTTCAAATCTCTAGTGCTCCGTAACGGGGTGAGCTGCTGTTACTTGTCCCAGCTTCTGCCAACCTAGCAGTTCAAAAGCATGTAAAAAATGCAAGTAGAAAAATAGGGACCACCTTCGGTGGGAAGGTAACAGTGTTCCATGTGCCTTTGGAGTTTAGTCATGCCAGCCACATGACCACGGAGACGTCTTCAGACAGCATTGGCTCTTCGGCTTTGAAACGGAGATGAGCACCGCCCCCTAAAATTGGGAATGACTAGCACATATGTGCGAGGGGAACCTTTACCTTTACTAATATAGTCTTGTCAAGCAAAGATTTTGATATTTCAGTTGAATTGAGGTAAATCAATCCTGTTATCTGGACAGTTCTTTTCATTTATTTCTTTTATGTTTGCAGGATGCACAATCTTTACATGGTGACATTCCCCAAAAGCAAAGAGAGGTCACTTTGAAAGGCTTTCGTAATGGAACGTTTGGAGTACTGGTTGCAACTAATGTGGCTGCCCGTGGCTTAGATATTCCAGAAGTTGATCTGGTAATACAGAATTCCCCACCAAAGGTAAAATAACTGGTTTTGGGCAGAGGGAAAAGTTATTTGTACCAAAAGGTGCTGTTGCTTAGTTAAAGTGACACAAAAAAAGTTGTTAAAGCTTGCTGCATAGAGGACTTGGGATCCTCATTTGAGTTGCTTTGCCTTTTCTGCTGGAAAACTCAGCACAGTTGAAGTGAGAAAGTCGGAAAATTATTTTTATTTCTTCAAAAATAGAACTTTATTCTGTGTCTTAAACTGCTAGCTAAAATTTGCTATACTGTCTTATCAGGATTCCAGAGCAGCTATTACTCCAGGCACATCCATGAATATCATACTTTTCGGAGTATAAGACGCACCCCCCCCAAAAAAAAGAGGGTGGAAATGTTGGTGCATCTTATGCACTGAATACAGCCATTTTTGGCCTCTTGAAACCCCACCCCACACATCCTGTTTTCGCCAAAAACAGGCCCATTTTTCGCAAAAACTGGATGCACAGAGGGTTTGGGAGGCCTGTAGAGTGCTCCTGGGGGCTGGGGAGGGCAAAATCGCGACACGTGTGGGGGTTCGGGAGGCCAAAAACAGGCCCGTTCACAAAAATGGGGGCGTTTCCCCCCCCAGCCCTCAGGAGCACTCTGCAAACCTCCCAAACACTCTGTGTGCTCTGTTTTTGTGAAAAACGGGCCCATTTGTGGCCTCCCAAACACCCCATGCATCGGGTTTTTGCCCTCCCCAGCCCCCAGGAGCACTCTGCAGGTCTCCCAAACCCTTTGCAGGCCCCATTTTTGCAAAAAACAGGATGCACAGAGGGTTTGGGAGGCCTGCAGAGTGCTCCTAGGGCTTGGGAGGGCAAAAAAATTTTTTTTTCTTTTTTACCTCTTCGAAATCTTGGTGCGTCTTTACTCCAGTGCGTATTATAGTCCGAAAAATACGGTATTTTGTAATTCTTCATAAATTCTACCTATAAAGGTGTAAATTTATTCAAATACCATCTTGCTGTTCAAGTGGTTTCTAAGTAGATTCCTTTGGAATTTATTAATTTTAATATTCTTAAAATTTGTTGAATTCTCAGTATAAATGTCATACAATGGCAACATAATTTTCTGTTCAGGCAATTCATAGTTTACAAAGATAGCTTCGTTTTATCTTTCAGCTTTCATTAATAGTGTATTTTAAAGAGTATATCATTCTCTGTATTTGTCAGTAAAAATGCTGGCTTTTCTGCAAGATGCATATTATTTGTACGTTTCTTTGTAAAGGATGTAGAGTCTTACATTCATCGCTCTGGACGCACAGGCCGAGCTGGACGGACTGGAGTCTGTATCTGTTTCTATCAGCGCAGGGAAGATTATCAGCTGAAACAAGTAGAACAAAAAGCGGTAATTATTTCTGAATTTCTTAGTGGAAGCTGTGACATCTCTCTATGTTGTAATTTTTTGAAAGCCATATAAGTTTTAAAAGTGCTTTTTACCATTTCAACTAAAGTATTTAGGATTAGTTTTCTGACCACTTTTGTCAGTGAAACTGTGTTTCTATTTTCAGGGCATTACATTTAAACGTGTAGGTGTTCCTACAGCAACAGATATAATTAAAGCTTCCAGTAAAGATGCAATCAGGTACGTTAATCTCTATATATAAAAGCGAAAACCACTCACGCCGTAATCACGATATCTCCAGAACCGTAAAGCCTACAAACTTGAAATTTGCCACGTATGTTCCTCTTGGCTTCTAGGTGCTCACTAAGAAAGGATTTTTCAAAATGACCATCAGATCATTAGTATTTCTTATATTATTATTATTAACACGTTCTGATACTAATTATTTAGACGTTCTACTCCCCCTCCCAACTTGAGAATAACTGGAGAGAACAGGATAGCATAGGACAGGCTTCTGTGGGGCAAGCCAGAGGGAAAGAAGGGGCTAGAAATCCTGAGGGAGAGAAGGATAGGAGACGTTTCTGTGGGGCAAGGCTGAGGGAGAGAAGGGGAGAGGAGAGGCTGATTGTAACTGCACATTAATTTTCAAGCTTTAAGAGTCAATTTGTCAAGCCCCATCATCTAGTTTCGTAGAGGGTGTCCAGCTAGTCCTAAATATTAAGTAAAAATTAGTATCTGAAATGAGATAAGCAGCTTTATGACAAGCCCCACTCCTTTTTTTCCCCATGTGTGTTATATGGATGCTGCTACCACTGTAAATTAGTTTGAACAGTTCATAAATGGTTCATTGTTTATTTTAGTGGTTTTGTAAATACTTCTTAAAATTTTTCATTCAGATCTTTGGATTCTGTTCCTCCATCTGCCATTGACTACTTCAGACAATCTGCTGAACAGCTAATAGAAGAAAAGGGGGCCGTGGAAGCTCTGGCTGCAGCCCTGGCTCATATCTCGGGAGCTACATCTATTGAACAGCGCTCTCTGCTCAACTCTGATGTGGTAATAAATACATGGAATTTAATAGTTACTTACACACATCCTGATTTTCCTAATACAATATATGTAACCTGAGGAATCATATAAAATTTATGCGTTATACTTATGTTTTCAAAGAAGTCTTTACAGGTACAGTTTTTAATCACAATTATGAAAATAGAAACAGTTTCTCCTTTGGCGGGGATTTCCCCACTGGTGCTTTTGAATAACTAGGTGAATACCAACACCTTTCAGGATTTGACTGGCCAATCTTTCTGGGTATAGAAGCTTAAGTAGTATATAGATGGGTACTGAGTTAAGGAAGATGACCTTGATGGTAATTGGCAGGATGCTACCAGGGCATGGATTCTTCTTCTTTTTTTTTCTCTAAAATTTGTAATTTTATTAGAACACATATTGGACATTTACAAAACATACAACATATAAATAACTTATCATATTTAAGCATTGTTTCTTAGTGGTCTTCCAGTTATTACTTTATTCTTCTTCCCCTTTATCTTAATCATCTACTCCATCTTCTTTCCCTCCTTTTCCTTCCCCCCCCTTTTTTTGGTAAAGTAGTAAAAAGTATTGTGTTAACTCCAAAATTAACTCCAAAGTTAAGTAAATATTCCTGGAATTATTTAATATTTCCTACAATGAAGGTGTTTAAATACATTTACTCATTACAGGGTAAGAAATTCAAATGTAAGCTTAGCTGTCGTGCAACCTTGATATGGTGGAATTACCCTTATTTTTTAAAAAAATCAGCAAAAATGTTTTCTTTGCAAAACACGGGGTAAAATTAAGATAGTTAATCAGTTATTAATGATACTTCAAAAACTTTTTAAAAACTACAAGGAATGTGCCAAAACAACTGAATGGCAATGAATTCAGTTAAAACTTCATATGTTTCCCGTTTGGTCCAAATGCCTTCCTTCCCTCTAAAACCTGTGATTTTGAATGTATTTCAAAGAGATTTTAAGAAATTATAAAAATATGAATATTGTATAAGAAATTTACATTGAAGGCTTGGAGTTTCCTATATTACAAATCAATGGCTCAATACTTCTCAAGAAGTATTAAATGTGTTTCACGAAGTAAAACTGGTGCAAATTAAAAATAGATGACTATTATCCTTACACTGCTAATGAACACGCTCAGAGATACATTAATACATTATTTATGTCCAAATGTGTAATAATATACATGTATAATTGGACAACCATTTAAGATGGTATAAGGTCTTCTGTCTTGAGCAAGGGGGGGTTGGACTCCCAAGTTCCTTCCAGCCCTGTTTCTACATTGTATGTATTTCCCTTTTTGGCTGGTTATTATGTTGCCTGCTGGCTTTATCCCATTTTTCAGTTGTTTGCCCTTTGCTTGCTGAAAAATTTGTTTAGCAGATCTCTCAACATTCCTTAAGAAGAGCTTTAGTAGTAGGTATGTTTGTATATGCACTAATAATTGCACTCTATCATAAATGTATATCACTTTTTTTTTAAACAAAGGGTTATGTGACCATGATACTTCAATGCTCGGTAGAAATGCATGCCACTGGTTATGCTTGGCGGGGTCTGAAAGAACAATTGGGTGAGGACATTGACAACAAAATAGCCAGAATGTGTTTTCTCAAAGGAAAAATGGTAAGAAACATTTTTTTCTGCCTATACAGGTTATAGGTGTTACTTTAAATTGTTCTTCTAGTAATTGCTTTCTTTTCTGCCTAATCAGGTAATGAGTGAAGCTTAAGTCAGGCATACAGTGTTAATAAAGTATTGGAGAAGATTTGTATAGCTAGCTAATTTTATCCAGAAGAGAGTTTTGGGCTTAAATAGAAGATACCTGGACTTGAATGGTTGTTTATAATTTATGAATAAATTACAATTCAGGATTTCTGCGTGGTCAACCATTATAACTAGGATAGTAGATTAAATATAGGTGTTCTTGACTAATCTGTTACTTGAAACATGTATATTAATGCAAGTATCCTGCTCCTTAAAAGAGTTTTGAATTTCTTCAATGACTGATATTCTGTCTCTTTCTTGTGTTAAGGGCGTATGTTTTGATATTCCAAAAGCTGAATTAAATAAAATAAAGGTAAGATTTTACTTTCCAATGTGAATCAATCTTGAGTAGCTCATGCCATTGGATGCCCTTCAGCTGTCATTTATACTCGGATGATCTTAAATATATATTTACTTGTTATGCTTGTTTCACAGTCAACTGTTGCAAAAGACTTCATAAAATGCCAGGGTGAACTTAAAGTATGTACAGGTAGTCCCTGCTTAACAACCCTAATTAGACCCAGAATTTTCACTGCTAAGCGATGCAGTCGTTAGGCAAAACACCGTGTGACCATACTGCTTTGCAATGGCAGTTTTAGTGGTCCTGGTTGCATTCATTAAGCCAGGACCTCATGCTTCTCCTGACTTGCTGCACTTGCCTCTGCTTCGTGTCAAATCAAATCTTAATTACAGTCAAAGATTCAAAATGTAGAGATTTAGCCTGAAGGCTGTTTGAGCCAGGCAGTCCTGCAAAGTTGATTTCTAACATTTGAGCAATGGATGGGAAGGAATCCATTGGCTCCAGAGTTGGGGAGGGGCAATATGTGCTGTGCATAGAGGATGTATTTGTTGGGGCCCAAATCTAGCATTGAAGTCTTCTCCCAGGTCTGCAAATTTGGATTCAGCAATACTGTATAAAGTCAGCAGCAGAAGTTTCCAGTTCAGCCTATGAGAATCTGATCTGGGTTTTTTGCACCATTGGGCGCATATAAGTATTTATTACCAATAGGGCTATTGTGATTGAATTGAATTGCTATGACATATAATATTAATGGGAAGAAGGGGCTTGATATAGCATGTAGAGTAGTGGAGACTAAAACCCCCAAGTCCCCTTTCGTTCTTCCATACTTTACCCCTAGTTCTGCCCCAATTGAAAATAAGTGAAATCCATTAAGTAGCAGTTTGCCAGCTGTGTCGTGTTTCCTAAATTACAGTGATGCCATGGCATAACTACTTCCGCTTCAATTCCCCCCCCCCCCCTATCTCCCCCCCCCCCCGTCCATTTAGCCACTCTGCACTGTGTCCTGCACCCCCACTGCCCTGCACTTCAGTGCCCCTGTTGCCTTCCACCTGCCCCCAGCTGACCTTTGCCACCTTCTTCCTCCCACAGCTGATGAGTCACACATGGCCTGGCCCTTCACGAGGCAGTTGCTGGCCATGTGATGCCTTCCCAAGCTTGGGCTGTACAAAATTCCTCTATCACCTTAGGGATGAAGTTTTATCCATGTAGTTTAAACTTTTGGTATTTTTTTCTAGACAGCTGAATAGGAGATAGAGTAAACTGGAATGTTAATTGATCTATACTGTAGGCACAGGCATGCATTGGGGGGGAGCAAGGAGTAAATGATGAAAACTTCATGATGACATCATAATGC